>OZ026613.1:46104081-47304081 GCA_964020975.1 Hermodice carunculata
TTTGGTTGAAGGTCAAGGGCAAATGGCCAATTTGAATTCAGGGATCACCTCGTAAATGATCTGCACCCATAATCTTTTAAGATAGGGTCCACATAACATTTACGAGTTATAAAGTATATAAAAAATGTTGCCGCCATCAGTGTTGATGGCGCCACCTATAGTATTATGCATTTGGGCAAAAATAATAACAAGAGCCCCATGGGCCTCTTGTTAATATTTTTTATTATAAGTAAATTCTGAAGTTTGATAAGTACCACAACTAAAATTTCTTGGATAGAATGATATCTTTTTACCACATTCACGACTTATTCACAGCCTGGAACACTTTGCATAACCAAGTGTTGACATTCATGTTTAACCATGGAGGAATAAACTAGTTTATTCTTCCATGGTTTAATTTTACTCTCCCCTCTCCTCCCTTTAATAGAAGGGCATAAATAAAGGAGGGTGAGAGTATCCCGCACAAAAGGGGGAAGCGAGGGTGCCCGCACATATTTAAATAACCATTGCATGTTCACAGTCAATCACTTTAATATAGGGTATGTCTGAAGAAAAAGGGAAGTGCACGTATTTCATGCTGTTTGACCCGATCATTGAATTTTCTCGCCTGCATTTGCTGATCGCGCCACCCGACGGACTGGATAGGAACTTACAAAAAATAAATGGTCCCTTTAACCGGAACTGGGACGCAAAGACTGCTGGGGAAGCCGAATGCCACGTTGATTGGTGACTGAGCGACAGTTGACGTGGAAAAACGCGTATACAATCTGAAAATTTGGCATATAGTGCTTGAGTGGTGTGGAGTGCAGATAACTAAGATACCAGAGTTCTTTTAAAGTCAAACAGAAGTTATACTAGTGGGAACAAAGCTCAGATTGCAGGTAAGAACATCTTGACATCGCCTGCAAACAAAATGGCAGATTCACCGGTGTGGTTGACAAGTTACAAGTGTCAGAAACATGAACTGGTTTCTGATGTTCGGAACACTTTGCAGTACTGACAGGAATGTGAACCTTCTCATGTTTTCTTCAAAACTAAGCGTATGAACTTGTCAAACTTAAGCATTTCCAGGCAAATCCATCAAGTTTTTGAAATCTGCCATGGCATCGGAGTCCAGACTCCAGATGGTGAATAATGTTCAGCCCTGTGACTTCCAATCATATATAGATGACGTTGACAACACAAAAGTTTTGATGCCGTGGGCATGCCATTTTCAAAGTTGTGTCCTAAATCCATAGCTCCCTAGATGTGTATTGCGCGGCAGGCACATTATGACAAAAGGGATTGAATTTTTGTACCATCTTTTGAAAAAAATATGGGATATGAATGATATGATCTGTGTCAACATGACACTCTCACTGGCTGCAGTGAACTTTACTTGGGTAATTAATGTTTTCGTGTCAATAAATACACAAAGTGGTATCATTAAAGTAGGAGCAGGCTTAGAGGTGTTCCTGCTGACATGCAGATTTCATCCTCATTGCATGTTTAAATGTTTGCCCCTGTTTGATTGATCCAGGAGTTGCATGACACACACTCATTCTACACCAATTGAATGATAACTCACTTGGTACTTCATTCAAACAAAACTAGGCATATTCATGATGTGTCTACCAGGGCTGCATGTAGAGTGAAATATCATGCTTTCAGTGTCAGGGAATAGTACTAGGGTAACCTCACTCAAGTGTCCCATGGTCTGTGCTTCAAAGTACCATTTCACAGTGAGATTCATATTTTTCTTGGACACCAAAGCTCCCAAACTATGGGATTCAATCCAGCCTGTCCAGGCAACTGTGACACTCTGGATTTTAAAATCCAGAAATGAAAACAAGAATATAATGACCAAAGAGAATGTCAGATTTTTCTTTAAAGATGTTCTTGGAGAAGTCTGTCCCTCAGGTTGTTCATAGTAAAAAAAATGAATAGGATCGTGTGATAAGGAGGTGCTGCAGATGCACAGTTCATAGGACAAGCAGATGGTTGGCTGGGATGAAAGGTTTTGGAAATAGTTTTTAAAAAGTACATGCATCACCATCTGATGAGAGAGAAATCATCTGTGCAAGATGGCACTAACACTGGCCTGTTACCTCATAGTGATGTCATTCATGGCTGCTTTTCTGCATGCAGTAGATCTAATTTACACTCTACTACCTGTAGATAGGGTTCCCCTACTTTTTTTCAATGACTGCAGTGTCATCAGGCAGTCATCAGTTACTGTTCCCCATTGGAACCAATGTCTTTCCTCAAGGCCAACTGTTTGTTTGCCTTACAAACTCTTTGGGCCTGCAATACATCAATATAACACAATCACAGTAAATTTTTATTGTGATTTTGGGATGATTTCCTGAGGGAAGGACTTCTCCAAGGCTACTTCAAAGTGTACTGGTACTTCTTGTCTCGCCAGCTTAAACTGTTGGCAAGACTAAGCACTAGCTCACTTTCCGGACATTGATTCGTCCATCGGTCCTTCCGTCTGTCAACAAAAAACTTGGAGTGTCATTATTTCACTAGCTACTCTGGATAGGGCTTTCATACTTGGCTAAATAATTTATAGTAATTGTCATTTCAGATTTGTACCATCACTGTCACATTTCATTGGTTACTCATGCTTGAATGAGCATTGTAGAAAAAAATTGGAGTGGCATTATTTCACTAACTGCTCTGGATAGGGATTTCATACTTGGCTAAATAGTTTATATTAATGGTCATTTCAGATTTGTACCATCACTGTCACACTTCATTGGTTATGTTTGAATGAGCATTGTAGAGAAACTTGGAGTGGCTTGAATTATGCTGGCGAGACATTCATGCCCCTCCCCATGCATGGCTGTGGTATTAATTTGGTAATGTATCTTTTTTTTCGGTGACTTGACACACCTACACACAAAACTAATATTCCATCTGTTATGTGCACAGCAAATAAACATTGATAAAAATTGCAGAACAATACACAGAGTGCCAGGCAAAGCAGTCCATACAAGTTTTATGAACGTGTGCGCTACATGTACTACATCAGCATAGGACAGCCAAGACAGATTCTGTGGTGCTTTCCCTGAGACAACTACTTTCTGTTCCAACATGTATGCCCATATCTAACGCCATTTGAACCCTATCATAGACAATTTAATTAAAGTTGCTGTTAGGGGATAGGTGCCAATGACAATAATTTTGTAATTTCATGCTGCAGTTGTGTGTCAAATTACCATAAGGTGACCTTGAATTCAGGAAATTTTGCCATTGAAAATGCATGAAAAGTTTAAAGCTATTAAGGTGTGTGCACTCGGTGCTTGTCAAAAATTGCATGGTGCAGTTCCAAGACAACAGATGTAATGGTTTTTTTGGCTAGTTGAAGCAGAGAGGAGGGGAACAAGTTAGAGGGAAAGAAGAAGTCAGGAGCCCTAATATTAGGGCTCCCTCAGTCATGCTGGTGGTAAAACTGGCAGGATCTGGGGCTATTATGAGCACAGAATTGTAAGCATAGGGTGAGGCTATTTGGTTCTAATTTGATAAAGGTCTTTCATTTTACAGAACTGCAGTATTAAAGTGGACATCCTTAGTAGATCTATGTAAAGTGATATCTTTCTCTTGAGTGGGGCTTGCACAATGACAGATCTAGACATTGAAAGTCTGTAACAAAATTGCAAAAACATGTAGACATAATTTACAATCAGTTGGTCTTGGTATTTTAACAGTGTACTAGTATTCTAAAATGTTGAAGCCATTTTCACACTTCTTTGCCAAATTCAAGTAACATTAGCATTTGGCTAATGGTCAGAGTGGTCACGGCTTGAGACACTGATATTATAGAGAGTACAGCTTGTCTGAGCTATAATAGTATGTACCAGTACCTAGACATACACTGCTCCCAAGGATGGCCTTGAAAGTATGAGTTGGTTTAATTGACTCATAGATAAGGTAGGGAGAATTTTTGGTTTTGTTTCATGAATAGGTCTGCATTATCATAAACTTGCACCTGATTTGCATAAAACATGCAACTTAAGTACCAAAAAAAAAAAAAATGAAAAAGAAAAAACTTTTAAGGTTCAGCACTTGACTACTTCTATGTACAGTTGGCAACCAACCTGCCTTCCATGACAGTAGTTCTTCATATAAATATATATTTCATGTTCGGAACGAGTGGGACTCGAACCTGCAACCTTTGGCACCAGTCGCCTAGCTGAAATGGGAAATGCACATATCCACTCGACCAAATCCCCATTCCTAAAAAGAATGGTTCAATGGAGGTAGTTATGTGCGAGTGCCATATCAACACGGTAATGCAGTATATTTACTGAATCGGCATTTATTTCCAGAATCGGGGACTTAAATCCACCAGCATTAAGGAAATGCCGAAAATATATATTTCATGTTCGGAATGAGTGGGACTCGAACAACTTTGACCATGGTTTATATTTTTATTGTTACACCATCCACTTATAGATCACATGTAAATGCCACGTGTATTAAGCATGAAAATTTTGCTTGAGCATGAATACAATTACGCAGTTTTTAATAACAGAGCAACACCTATGTACTGTATATGTAATCATTCCATACCTTTCAACATTTGAAAATTCCCCATACCTGTCAAACTTTCAAAAATTTCTATGGAGGAAACAACACAGCAGAGCCATACTGAAAGGCAGACACCATGTCATGTCCAAACCTAAGTAGATGGTGTAACAATAAAAATATAAACCATGGTCAAAGTTGTTCGACATTCCATGACTTTTTTTAACTGATGTAATGGTAACTGCTCTAAAGATCACCTCTCACTGGATATCTCGTGTCTTGTTAAGACTCCCCCTTCATGACACTGAAGTCTTTTCTCCACTAAATTTACATGTATTTTGAGATCACCTGTAATATCAGACACTTTTTCTGGGCATTAAGGACAGTCTTACATAGCAGGTGCTATTCTATGTGAGTGCAGTTTGTAATTTGTACAATATATTACAGGTATATCTAGGAGTGTCACAGATTGATATTGGCAAGTTTCATGTAAATAAAATATTTTCCTTTGTCACTATTTCTTTCAAAGACAGTTATGTGTGGTGCCATAGGCTGTCATTCATCAGAGTTTAAATGCTGGTATTCAGAAGCTGGCTTGTTAAATAAATATTGAATAATGTATGAGCCACATGAAGATCATCCACATGACATATATAATCTCAAGATTATTCATTTGATTTGTATATTTTTCAACTCCTCCTAAAAATAAGATTAGTATAATACAATTTCAAATGTCAATAACTTAGATTTTGACAGAATACAGAATTTTATTAACATATTTACGCCCTCTGGGGGCCAAGTGTACAACTATACAACTACAGAGTGGCATACAATAAAAGGGTACTCATACATACAATAAATATCAAAAAGTACTGGCAAACAAAAGATCAATCAGTCATACAATATAAGTGAATATTCACATTAGCAATGGTGGGTGTAGTGTGGTTGAACCCCAATCTGGCCTCATTTTGAAGCCTTCAAAACAAAATTTTGCAACATTTCTTAAAATTTCATCTTCACCATTCAGTAGATATTGTAATTTTGGATATTTTCCATTTGTTCAAAATTTATACATTCAGCTTGAACAGCATTGAATAAATACTCTCTCTTTTCTTTCAATAAAGGGCATACCATCAAAAAAGGAAACTCATCCTCCACCACATTCACATTTAGAATATCTTTACAATATTTACATGTTCTTTCTTGTCTAGGCACCAGTGGTCTTTTGTATCGTTCTTTTTCTACTGCAAGATCATGAGCACTCACTCTCAATTTGGTGAGTGCTACCCTGTAGTCCCTTCTTATGTCATCTAGATAATTTTCATATTTGAAATTTCCTTTTATTTGTTGATAAGTACAAAGTTTTCCCTCTAAATTTAGGCTTCTGCCAATTTTCTTTTCCTAAAAGTTGATAAAACTTTCCTTCAGTTTGTTTTTTATGATCACTACTTCTTCTTGTGTACACCTTAACAATTTTACATCAAATTCAAGTTCTCTACAAATTTCTTTGACAAAACTGAACCAAGAATTTTTACCTTGGTCCCACACTGCCAAATATTCTCTCACTGCACCTTTTAGCGTTTCATTGTCTGATTCATTCAGATGTTTAACATATTTGATTACTGATATTAAGATGTGAATACCAAGGAGGTACCTTCCCAGTTCCCCAAGAATTGCAGCATTGGTGCTCTTCCTATTTACTCCCAAAATAGATTTACAAAAACTTAAATTGATTTTTTCGACTGGGTACATCTCGTAGAGATTTTCAATCCATGAATTTCCTTGTTTTTTCCTATCAGTTAAATTGATACATCCCCAAATTTCTACCCCATATAAACAAATTGGTTTGATTAACTGATCAAACAATTTCAGACTAGTGCCTGGGTTGACATTTGTATTCCCTAGACATGCTTTCAATTTAAATAGACCGTTTAATCCTTTCCTACATATATATTTTCTCTGGCTTTCATCCAATTTCCAGTTGCAGTCAAGGTTACCCTCAAATATTCGTATTCATTAACATTTTCAAGTTTTTGATGACCAACATAAAAATTAATTGCACATGCTATTCTTTTGCGGTTGGACATCAGGATTTTTGACTTGTCAATATTTATTTTCAGTTTCCATTTTCTACAGTATTCATGTAATCTGAGTTTCTGTTGAAGGTCATCTGCAGATAAGGATAATAGGACCAGATCGTCTGCATATAACAATCCATTAATTTCCTGGTCGTCCAGCATTGGCGTATTTTTTCCATTTTCAAAGAAATCAGTCAGATCATTTATATAAAGATTAAAGAGGGTCGGACTCATTATGTCCCCTTGTTTAACCCCAACATCTGTTACAAAGCAGTCAGATATTTTGTTCCCAATTTTAACACATGATTGAGAATTGTACATACATTCTAGAATATTGAAAAAGCGACCACTAATGCCATATTTAAAGGAGGGCACTCATTACGTTGTATTTTAAGTGTTTTGGGAACTTCATGTCAGGCACTTACCACATGTAAAATGGTTTAGTTATATTTTATTCCATATTTCTAAAATCTGCATTTTAATGTTGCTGAAATCAGCTTTACCTGTCAAATTACCGGAAGCGGCAAACCTATGGAAGATCAAAGGCAATTTCGCGGATCACGGGAGTCCTACTTCTGCACCTAGTTTTTTTTACTTGATGAGAATAAACTCCTAGTTTCAAATTGAAGTGGTCGGAAATGTAACGAAAACTAATAATATATGTCAATGTATATGCAGCAGTTTAAAACTGTTTTTAATAACTCGTTTTAGCGAGAAAAAAGCAACGTTTACGAGTCACGATATGTCACGTCTTTCCTCGCGCGATCTTGGACATATTTATAGCCAAATTTGGAAACAGCGGTATTCTGCAGCCTTCTACACCTCCATGCAGTAGAGAGTTCCAAGCTTTTCATTGACTGTGAACAGACGAAAATGCCAAGGTGTGTTTCGTGCGGTGGCACAGCCACCGAATATCCAGAAAGATATTTTCATTCTTGGCCAAAAGACATCATTAGCAGATAAATGGAATGCTATTATGAAAATCCCAGAAGAAGTATTGGCAGCATACAAAAGCACGAAGTTGTGTTCAGCGCACTTCAAGCTGCGTGACGAATTCCGATCGTTTGATAACTCCCGGAGCTCATATTATGGCTCATGTTACACAGTCACGATTTACGACCGATTATCATGAACGGAGTAAATACATTGATAAATAATAATTGATTTGATTGAAACACATAACGTATGCATATTCTTTACGTCGATAACGACCTCGGAAACAATTTTCATAATTTGAAGTGGCTTTGTGTTGAACAATGATCATGGTGCGCTTGGCTTCGTTATCAACCGATGGCTATGATTGGCCAGTTGTATAGTCGCTTCTAATTGGTCCGACATCTCGACTGGCTTCGCGTAATGGTGAACTGCTGGTAATGTGGGGGTTTTAATATTTGGCAATAAACATCGGAAATTTGTGAAAATTAATAAAATAAACATCAGATATGAAATCCTGATGAAAAATCCTTTCCATTGATGTATAATACAACGTAAGGAGTGCTCTTCCTTTAAGGACCTTGTAAAGAAGACCTTTGCGCCACACATTGTCGTACGCTTTTTGTAGATCAACAAAACAGGCATACATATATATATATATTGTTTTCCTTTGATTACATATTTGTTGAACAGAGCTTTCATTATAAAAAGATGATCTGCAGTACGGGCTTTCTTTCTAAATCCTATTTGGTTATCTTTCATTAACTTCTGCTCTTCTAACAACAATTCCAGTCTTTTATTGAGAATAATGCTAAAATTTTTCCCAAGGGCACTGTTTATAGTGATACCTCTGTAGTTTTTTTAACTCAGACATGTTTCCACCTTTAAGTATACTAACTATATATCCAACATTCCAACTCTCTGGGAAGATCCCTTGTCTATATATTTCATTAAATAGATAATGCAATGGTTTTTGAATCCAGGAGGTTACACATTTCAGCATTTCTTGACTTATTCTATCAAAACCTCATGCTTTGTTATTTTTTAGCTCTTTTATTGCACATTGGATTTCACTCAATCTTATGTCATCCTCCAAAATATTTGGTGCCAGTTTTTGTTTCATCTTAGCAATGAGCGGATCCAAACCATCTGCTGCTGTACTACTTTCATCTGTAGTTTGCAGTAGTCTGCAATAATGGTCAGTTAACTCTTTAGGGTCCAGTTCAAATGACGTTTCATTTTCACCTTCTTTTCTCAGTGTGTCAACCAATTTCCAGTATAGTTTTGGATTCTAACCAGCCATATTTTCTAATTGTGAGATTATTTTATCTTTGTATTCCCTCTTACTTCTTCTAATTTGTTTCTTGTACATCTTTTTTACAGCGTAGAATCGACTCCTAATAATTGGATCATTAAAATTACTACTCATTAACTTGCTCAGGCATTTTAGCTCATCTTTTTAACTGCTAGCATTCTAATTTGAACCACTTCTTACTTTTGTGTTTACGTCTCTTACGTGGGGTGAGTGACAAATCAGCAGCTTGAACCATTATATTTGTGAGTTCCTGTACATAGTTATCAACCCCTGCCTCATGTACATCCACGTTATTTTCAAGGTTGGACACCAAATTCGTCAATTTATTCTGTACAGCTGGTGTTTTGAAAGCACTGCATATGATCTGGATGCACCTTCATTCCATTTGTAGCCCAAGGGGAAGGGGCTCATATTGATTTGTTCGCTTTCAGTGCTAAATTTTACTTTTACACACAATGATATTTTATAGTGATTTGAGAAACGCCCATCAAATTTGTGTACTTTAAAATGGCATGAGTTAGATTACAATATCAGCTTCAGATTATCTGGGCAAGAAAATACAAAGGACCAGAAGGGAACAAGCAGAAGATGGTCATCTGATTCAGCATAACACGTGTTTAGAGCTTGTGCAATGGGCTTTCGTCAATAAAGTGATAACATGAAGGTATCTATGTTGTTGATTGCAGAGACTTCTAAACAATGAAGGTTAAAGAGATAGGAAGGACGGCCAATGTGGCCTGGTCACCAGCAGCACAGCACCCAGTCTACCTTGCAGCAGGAACAGCCGCACAGCAGCTTGATGCAACCTTCAGGTATGTTTTGTGTGCTACAGTTTTACCTATCTTCATCTTTTCAAAGCAGAAATGACTGAACATTTATGCAACTCCTGGTGTGTAGATTTCCAATATTGGAGGTGATGAAAAAAAGTTTGAGACCTGTGAAATTTTAACTAGGCAGTGGTTGAAAAGTCTCAACAGTAGTAATTTAATGAGCTACATGTGCATGAAATCAAAATTTGAATCCCTTATTTTCTGTTGAAACTTCATTTTGATGGTAATACTTTTTATAGGTTTCTATTCTGTACATAACTTATTTAAATAAAAGCAAGCATGTGAGGGTGTTCAGAACCCGTGATAACCTATTCTATTTTTGCTAAGTAACTGAATGTGATGGGTCCTCAGTGAGGATTATACAATAAGGAGAGTGTGATTGATGTCGGTTAGATCAAACCTTCTGATGGGTATTTTGATCCACACAGCCTGTTTTAAATATGAACTCATATATATTCAATTGTGGAGGTTAAAAAACCCAGAAACATTCATGTAAGTTTTTCCATGTTTCAGCACCTCAGCAGCACTGGAGATTTATGCCCTGAATTTGTCAGAGCCGGGTTTGGACATGGAACAGGTGGGCAGCTTGCCTTCAGATGTCAGGTATGATGTGTTCTTTTGTTTCCAGCTGGCTTTGCTATTGGCCCATTGCATTGAAAGTTCCTTATTAGATTTACTTTGAGATCAGACTAGCGCAACAGTTGCAGAAATTGTGTGACAAAAAAAAAAAATGCTGAAAATCAGGTATGTTCAGCATACAAAGTGAAGCATAAGTTGTAAAACAGTAATGTGTTATTTAAAAAAATAATAAAATGGGAATGAAATTAGATATTTTTATTATTACCTGCATGTACATATACAGTTAAATGTGATCATTGATAAGCACATATGGCAAGGAAGGGACATGTAGCATGTGCATTTAATATATATGTACTCTGTATGGTAGTACTTGTTTCTTAGTATTCAGGCTCTGGTTACTCTACCACGTAACTTCATCATGCGTATGAGACATCGTGATAAACCTGTCTATTTTGATGGTTTGACTGGTAGGGTTTGCACGCGTTTTGATTTGCTTGACACCCAACAACAATGTTGATCCTTATATATATATATATATATATATATATATATATATATATATATATATATATATATATATATATATATATATATATATATATATATATATATATATATATATATATATATATATATATATATATATATATATATATATATATATATATATATATATATATATATAAGCAAGCAGCGGTAAATGGTGTTCCAACTGCCACTGATGAAAATTGTGTTGAATTCGAAACGTTTTTCCTGCTCCTGGGGTTTCTGTCACTGGTCTTGCCTGGTGTTTACTACTGCATTTAATACAAACTCACTTATAGTATTGTTAAGGTTATGTTTAGGCTCATTTGCATGTCACACCAAGCTATTATGTACACTTATACCTTCACCAGGTTCCATAAGCTTTGCTGGGGGTCGTATGGCATGTCCGGATCTGAGAGTGTGTCAGGGGTGTTGGTAGGAGGTGCAGACAAGGGCAAAGTGTTTGTGTGGAATCCTGCCAAGCTGCTGCAGGGAGAAGAATCACTAATGCATACATTAGAGAAACACTCAGGCCCAGTGGCAGCCCTGGACTTCAACACCTTTCAGGTATGTACATCGGTTATCGTTGTCTCATTGCAATTGTACATATTATTGCTGCTTAGTTTTGCATTAACAGTTCTGTATCAAAAAGCTAGGAAAAGCATAAATGCTTTTTTTTTTTTCACTGGGATGAACTGAAAATATTTTCATGTTACTGCTTAATAGGCCCACTGAATCAATTGGACATTTTGGTCCCAATTTTAAAAATTTCTGTGGCATGCAATCCAGACCAACTCCATGTTGGAATTTGCTTTTAAAAATGCAGAAGTTGACACTGACTTGGGGAGAATTTGTTTTACTTCATCATAAGTAATTTACATCAAATTTAATGGCAAAACAAAAAACAGCTACAAACCAGCATTTTTGCGCAGTCTCCCCGTCTTATGCAACAGCAACCATGGCAGCATGTAAAAAAATGTTCAATAACATGTTGCAAACCCAAGCTGGGCTTGCACATTTCCGTGACTTTAAGTGCAAGTTTTCAGGGCTGAGCATCTAACTTTCATTAGCATTGGGTGAAGAGTAAGCTATTGTTACTTTTGATTGTGTTAAACTAAGAATTAACTTTTTGGGGGGGAGGGGGGCTTCAATTTCTTCTTGGTTGTTACCCTGGTCAATATAAATGCCTGCCATCATAGAAAGCGCCGAAAAAGAAAAACCCAAACAAATGTGTCACTGAAACCGAGCTTTTTCATTGGACTATGGTGATCGCATGACCACTTTATCATACAATTGTCAGTATTGGTTCTTAAAACAAATGAGACCAAATCACTTGCTGGGGTTTTTTTTTTTTTTTTTTTTTTTTTTTTTTTTTTTTTTTTTTTTTTTTTTTTTTTGGTTGTTGTTTCAAACAGCTGTCAAATGTTATGAAAGATACCCCCACAGAAACCTGGGATTAACTTTTACTTCAGAAACAAAATGGCAATTGTCACCAGTGTGTCCAGAAGAAAGGTATTGTGGGTCTTCTATGCACATAGGAAGCTGAGACTTGAGTGTCTATGAACCTAGGTACAGAAACAAATTTATCTGAGAACAAAATGATAAAAATTAAGCATTTGAAATTATTCTTGGTGACCATGATATATTTCGTGGTACCAACCAATCGCAACCATGGCAGCAGACTGATTTTTTTTGTTTTTTGTTTTTTTTTTTGTTATTTTTATGGACCTTGTGTTCAATAAGGGGACAGTCTCATTCACTTATACGCTATTAATACACAAAGATATTCAGAATGACTTGGGACCCTCAGTATCAAATGTCGGACAAAAAAAACATTCTGGGTATTTTAAAAAATTATAGGTGCAGCTAAAATAGTGGTTTCAAGGAAACTCTCGTACTTTTTTTGACATCATAATGTGAATGTTTTGGATAAATAATCTAAATGATATCCTGATAACTTCACAAATGTATAGCTTGATGGGTGTACACGTATATATAAAAATATATGTGGTGTGACAGCAAAGTCTGCAGTCAGCTTTTTGGGCTGGCTTCCCTGCCCCGTTTGGTACAAATAGTGTGTGTTTGGTTCTGGTTCACTTAGAAAGACAGAACAAGTGGCTGGAAGTTGAGAATGTGTTGTTTTAGATGCGGCCAGGTGTTCTCAGACAGTCAGAAAAAAAATCTTTATGCATTTTAAGTCTTGTTTGTTTCACCACTAAATTGGCTCTTCAGAGGCGGAGAGAAGCAAAGATTAATGTGTTAATTTTCACCTTGATATATGGATTGACCCTGGTAATGTATTGTTAGATCATGGATGTGACATTAAAAGGAGCTGTTTAGTATTTTTACATTTAACGGGGGAATTGTTGGATTGGCATGTTGGTAGAGTTATGATCTATGTGCATGCACATGGTTCTGTTTGCAAACATTACATTGTCAGGGAGGTGTCGTGTCCCCCTGGTGGTAATTTCTGTAGGGTTTTACCTGGGCCTTCATCCCCAGGACACCTTGTCCCACTTTCAAAAATGGGTTTCACATACCCAGCAGTGATTTCATGAAAGAATGAGAAACTGCTCCCCATAATTTGAAACAAATACTTCAACTTATCAGTGACTGTTCCTCCATTGTACATATAGTGCCACCTTGTGGTGAAAAGTGTCAAAATTGTGAAAGCATACGTTTGGTGCATTTTTAACTGAAATTTTAAAACTTTTGGGTCCAGGAAATCATCAGTGGACCTGGTTTTTCATTAATATGCGGAATTTTGTTCAAGGAACACACAAACTGGATAACTGTTGCATTGTTTAGAGTTCTGATATTTCTTACAAATCACATACCATTCGATACACAAGTTTCTCTATTAATGCTCATACCACTAATTTTCCTGTGTAATTTTGTTGAAGAAAATCAATAAAAATGCAATAAACTTAACAAATATCATTTGTTCTGTGATTAAGAAGTTGTTTTTGTTTTTGTTTTTTGTTTTTTTGTTTTTATGTTTTTTATTGAGCCAGCAAAAAAGCAATTACAGAAGATGATTCATAATGCCATTGCAATAACAATCATCATACATTCCAGCTTTCAAATTAAGAAGTTGTATTGATATTTTTGTGCATTTGGAGTACAAATTCTCCAGTTTTAAACTTCACAAAATGTCCACAATTGCATGAACTTGCCTGCCGATTTTGACATGGTGACATTTGGCTGGGTTGGTTTTTGTGCATCGAGCAGGATGCGCTGTGTATTTTTTTTTTTTTTTTTTCGTGGGTCCTGTCGGCCATTTTCTGCATAAAGTACACAGTATAGTGGGTCAGGTAAAATCCTGTTTCTGTGAGTGCGGGTTGACCCTACATATGGAGTGGCTTTAACTGAAATACAGGTCCTAAAAAGTTGCTTATGCTGGAGTTTATTGCAAAAAGACCCAAACAGACAAACAACAAAACCAAATAAAATCCCATACTGTTACTTTTGCAATATCCAGACCATGTTTATATGTAGCATCAACCAGTGTTATAACTTTAAAATAAAGACAATTGATTTTTAATGGATGTTTTGTGTTTTCCAGGATAATTTGTTGGCAACTGGCGCCAGTGAATCTGAGATTTATATTTGGGATCTCAACAACCCAACTTCTCCCATGACCCCAGGGGCAAAGTCACAGGTAAGGAGGAGCAGCAGTTATGTAACTGTCAGCCAGTCCTGTGGCATATGAAATGGAAAATGTATTCTTTGAGAAAATGGAACGCACAAGGTTATGTAAATATGGGTTTCCTGCAGAAGAATATCAGTTTGAGACTGAAGGAAATCTTGGTTTAGTACAACAAACGAACAAATGCAATGTCTGTAATAAGTACCAATTTTACAAAATTAAAGGATTTTTCAGGAAAAACCTTATTGGTGCAGGATTTTTGCATATAGTACATGTGAGCTGGTAAAATTATGCAAATTCAAACATTTTCTTCTTTTGGACTTGATGTAGCTGTGATGACACGGGGGGACCAGAACTTGACTCACTTGAGAGTGTTTCAGGTAAACTTGATGCAATCAAGTCTTTGAATTTAGCAAAATCTGTTTGGTTTTGTGGGTCGTGGCATCAAAGATATCAATTATGTAGTGCTTTGACACATATTCCTAAAAAAACAGGGCTTTTTCTTAAGCCTTCATACAAACTTTTGAAATCTGTTTGAAGCATTAATGCACTGCTGTACCCAACAAAGTATTCATCTCTGTTTTCACAGTACAATGAAACCATGGCGTGCAAACTTTTGTTTTGTGCCTCAGTCATTACAGCAAGTTCTTTTATTTATGGACCAACACAGAGGCATGTATTTAAATCGTACTTGTCAGAAATAGAACTGTAGGTTGCCCCTGTCCAAGGCAATATAGAATATGGAATTGCAATGTGTTGCAGCCTCCAGATGATGTGACCTGTGTGGCGTGGAACAAACAGGTGCAGCACATACTGTCATCAACATATGCTGGTAGATGTGTGGTCTGGGATCTGCGCAAGAATGAACCCATCATCAAAATTAGTGACAGCATGTCACGGGTAAGTAGCCAGTACTGATCACCACAAACCTTTTTATTTTTGCGGGCGCAATTACTCTGCAAACTAATGTTATGATGAGAGTAATATTGTTTTAAATGTTTATTTAGTTTTAGCCATACTAATGAATGGGTTTTCCATAGTGTGTACTCATGGTCACATAATAAATAAAAATTTGGTCCCTATGTTGCCATATAACTGCAAGTATATCAGTTTAAAATTTGTGGCATATGTACATGTAGTGTTACTGAATTATGGGCCTGGAGGGTGAATTAAAGAGTTCAGCTGCACAATCATGTAAGAGCCGTTTCTTGTTATTTCTTTGGATATTGAACTGTCATGTGTGTTCCAGATCAAGTGCAAGTTGGTGGCCTGGCATCCCGATGTGGCAACGCAGCTGTGTATGGCGTCTGAGGATGACCATACCCCCGTCATACAGCTGTGGGATCTACGTTTTGCTACATCGCCTCTCAAAAATCTAGAAAACCATCACAGGTATACCTCATTTAAAAAAACTAAGAATACAAGAAACTGCATAAAAAACACCAACACTTACCTTATACTTGACAGTAATTGAAAGGGGGAATGTAGAAAGTGAAATGTCATGTGGATTCTCAAATGTAAATTAATGGGTGATACATGTATTAATAGATTGCTGCTGTTACTTATAGTGTGAACGTGTATGGTACAGAGGTTCCAAGAAGAATTATTTCAAATCTGTAGTTCCTAGAGAGTTTAGAAGTGGAAGTCTACAGGTGCAGGTTGGGGGTGAAGGGCTGCCTGGATCCCCACCAGGGTCAACTGGCAGTTCCCCTGCAGGGAATCCAAGGGGACAAAGCCCTTCACAAAGCCCAGAGGGATTCATGATCTAAAGGTCCATGAAGAGGCCTATTCTGCAACGTAATTTTGAAATACGTGTGTACATTAAAAAAATCGAGTGATATTTATTCAAAAATTTGTAGTGTCATTTCAAATGCCAGTAGACATCATTAAAAAACACAATATTCAGTGGAACTACCAACGTTAAGGTAGCTTTGGAATCTCTGATGGTACAGTTTATCAGCTTTAGTAATGGAGGGGAAGTGTAGACCAATTACATGTTAGAACTCTCATGTTGTGACAAGTCATTATTCTGCAATTAAGTCCCTCTGACCACTTTCCTTCTTGTGGTCCACACTTACACCAGCAGATAGTCATGACAAGTTGTACCTGAAAGATTTGTTTGCATATGACATTTGGCCCCCTGTTTAAGCTCTTCAACTATTCACCCTGGCAACACAGTGCTGTGTCTGGCTCAGCTGTGCTTAATCCATTAATCCTTTCCTGGTCAAATAAAAGTCAACAGATTTCCTTGGTGTGGTGAGGGTGCAATGCAACAGAGCAAGCCAAGGAAAGCTGTTGACTTAGGGAATGTGGTTCTGTTGAATATTCTTACAAAGTTGGATTGCACAAGTCCGAGTTGAGAGAAATAGGTAAGCAAATGACAGTTGAACATCTTGGTGCTTCAGGGCATAAATTGAACGGGAAGGGATTAATGAAATTTGTTTGCAAGATTATGTTTAACTGGTGATAAATAGCATAGCCCCTGTTAACACTGGTGTCTGGTACCAAACATTGACTGACTGTGATATATTTGCTTCTTTAGAGGTATCCTGTCCATGGCGTGGTGCCCACAAGACCCAGATCTACTGTTGAGTTGTGGCAAGGATAACCGCATCCTGTGTTGGAACCCCAACTCCAATGCACCAACAGGAGAGGTAGGTAATATCGTGGTCACGAGGCATCCTTTGTTGATCATGTTCATGTTTTCTGCCAAATTAACCCTTTCACTGCCAGAAGCAATTATAGTAGGCCTTAATCGACTGTAGCCAAATTTACAATGTTGATGTTTAATGCAACCAGACACAGGCTGTCAAAGCTATTATGAACTTTAACACAGAGTAGACACTCAGACTCAAAATGTAGTCATAATGTCTCATTTCACATTTTTTTGTGCTTTGTTTTGGTATTTTAAAGGGTTTTGGAGTGATTTAAAAATATTAGAGTCAAGTAATGCTAAAATTTGAGGAAAAGCAGCAAAAATCCAAGATGGTGTCTGGGTCACATGACCTTTAGTGACTTTGACCTACTTTAGCCACAAAAATGCAAAGCACTAATTTCATGCTCTTTGTAGTAACAGTTTGAGAGTAGGTGCCCTGTTTGTAGGAGATACTTACTGATCTCCGAAGATTTTTTCAAGAATATACCACAAAATGAATTAACATTAGTGGGGATTCTTATGGTTCTTTTGAGTGATTACTAATATTAAACAGTCCAGTGATGCTGAAATTTGCTGAAAAACAGCAAGAATCCAAGCCGGTGGCCAGGTTACATGACCTTAAGTGACCTAAATTTATTTTTAGCAACAAAAATCCAATGACCTAAACATGACTTTTTATGGTGAAAGTTTGACATCCTATAACTCCTTGGTTATGGGATAGCTTTCCAAGTGTAAAGTTTGTGCCGTTTTCTGTTAAACTTCCTCATTTAATATGACAGTGGGGGCTTATCCATTATAGGAATGTGGCTGTGAAAGGGGTTTAAAAGCAGGCATTTCTTGGTGCAGTAGATTATCCTGTGTGCAATGTATCAACATCTCTACATACTGTAGGGATGGCAAAAAACACAAATGAATGTTAAAACAGATGTTACAGTGAGTGACTCTCTGCAGCTGGTCTTGCCCGTGCACACACAGTGTGCTTGACATATAGCAAAGCTGCTATGTCCTCATACTTTGTCTCTGTGAGGTTTCTTTTTTTTTCTCTAATTTGTGTACAAATGCTGGTCCTTGCTTTCAAAGTTTTAAGTATTATCAAACAATGTCCATGTTATTTATATTTTGCCCACCAGGGCACTCTGGAAACTTGATTGTGGGATTCCTGCACTAGTATCTTCCACAGTTACCACCAGGTGGCAATAGTGTTCTTAGACTACGTTGCCAGAAGTCCAAAAATTGCAGACCTAGTGTCTGGTTCTGTACAATCGGTGTTGCCAACACTCCCAGATTACCCAGGAGGCTGCTGGAATTTTATGATAAAAATGCTTGAAAAAGTGTTGATTTTTTATTTTTAGCCACCTCCCTGAATTTCATTGATGCTTTCCATCTGTATTTCATATCAATTCACCAGTCTCCATAAATTTTACTTTTCATCACCCGGATTTTAAGTGCGACAGATTGACAATGCTGCATGTGTGCAAAGTTTTTGCCAATGTTGTAAATCGTATAATGAGTGAACTTCTCCAAATTATTATTAGTCATATGCAGTAAACTAAGTGCATTAATTTAGTGTTTTAGTATTTAATGGATTCAGAGTATAATTGTTAATAGTGCTGAAAGTTAGTAATATGATTTTAGCCCATGGTTGGGGGATAGCTAAATCTGTAATTGAATTTAGTTTTAGTAGTAAATATAGATACAGTGTACATTTATAAGCATATAGTGTCGGTTGGTCACAGTTGATTGCTTCAGGATGGTTCCATCATTTTATACATGTTTTGATTAGTACACAGAAAACACAGGTGGGAGGTGGGCCTGCACATTTTTAATGATGAATGGAAATGATAATTTTGTATCAAAATTTAAAGATGTTGTGGAAAAGCATCATTTTCCAATACTTATTTTGGGAGAGGGAGAGCAGTAAGAGAAATTTTGTTGTACTAGTACTGATATAAAAATGATGGTAAATGTCGAGGCATCAAGTCTGCTGACCAGTAAATATATAAATATTGATGCTAGCTCTATACAAACAAAGAAAAGAACAAATACTAGTAAGTAGGCAGAGATACAGTGTTGTGTGTATTTTGTTTGCAGACAGAAAAGGTATGGACATGGAAGTTAATTCCAACAAAACTTGCTTGTTTTGTAAGCCAGCACTGTATTTGGTGTAAACATATCTTCTGTTTGGAAAGAGGAACTGAATGATCAAAAAGAACTTGCAAATTTTACTTATGGTTACATGGTAAGGGGAGGTGTGTTCCGGTCATTTCCATAAGTTTACAGGGAGGAAGAACTGGCAGCTTGAAGTGCTTCAACTGACAACACTTATACCTGACACTGAATTACAAAAATCACCTATCAAGATCTGTATAATCTAGAACTGTTTGTGTGTAGGACCGAGATGAGAAAGTTCTATATGCCATAAAGGATTCTCTCTGTATTTTTATGAAAGTGATAGGGGAGAAAGTATCAACCTTTGAGGTTTGTGTTGTCAGGTGCAGCACTATTGCATATTGTAATGTGATACATGTGGGTGTACTTTGCTATATGTTATTGGTGATGGGCATGAAGTCTTTTGCATGGGTGCATTATTTTAATTGTTTTATACAAACATACTATCTACAGTCATTGCAATGCAAATGGAATAATGTATGATTTATCATTTCACTTTAAAGACTGGCTGTGTCCATCTGCTTACTTTGTTCATTTTCAAGTTAGAACATGGCACAACTTGCTACCTCAGTTTCTTTTTTTGATTTTTTTTTTAATTGGTTTAAATTTGCTCAAGGTTCATTTGATAATTGAAAGAAGTTTGAAGAAAAAGAAGAGAAAAAATAAATAATCATTAATTTCAAATGCCTGTTTCACTCAAAGAAGAAAATAGACAATATGGTAAAACATGATCTTGCTCAAGGAGAATGTAGAATATCACTCTGTCATCATTTGGTCAGATGCAAAAAAAAAATACATCTATATATATATATATATATATATATATATATATATTGATTTGTTAAATGCTTGTTTTATAGAATGCTTCCTTTCTACATTTATTTTAATTTCAAACATGAAAATTTGGATGGCTGATATGCACATTAATTTCGCTGTGCCTGATGAATGTAAGATTTTCTGTGCACATATAGTTCCAATGCACATCACACCATTGCTTGCACACAACCAAGTCAAGTATACTGGTACAATATTGAGTTTTTACCATATGCACAACACCCTCCAGACCAAGCTCTAAGGTCACTTGTATTCCACTCCACAAAGGGACAGCACACTGGGCAACACAACAGAGTTTTATTATTGGTGATCTTTCATGTAACCTACTGTCCAATATTAAACTTATGTAAGTGGTACATTTCCTAAAACAGCCAAAGCTACCAATGACTTGTGTCTTACTGATCTGTGTGCATGTTGCAGGTAGTGTATGAACTGCCGACCAGTAACCAGTGGAGCTTCGATGTTGACTGGTGTCCCCGCAATCCAGGCGTCATCTCCAGCTGTTCCTTTGACGGCCACATCAGCATCTATTCACTGATGGGTGGCATCAAGCCAGTGCAGCCTACCAATAAGGTATTCCACTTTGTTTGTATGGGTGTGGCCATTCAAACCTACCAATAAAATACTGGTGTATATTTGTGTGTGAATGGCTACTCAAAACTGCCAGTACAATACTGGTTTATTTATATCTGTGTGGATGTGACCAGTCCAGCTTTCCTGTTGTGATGCTTTTGTATGATTGTGTGTGTTGAGGCAGTATGGACAGCCTGTTCGTACGTCGTATTATATCTGCCGGTGGAAGCCGGGGGACATATTGTTTTAGTGCCCGTTTCTTCCGCTTGTTGTTGTTGTTGTTGTTGTTCAGGTTCTTCAACTTGGTAGGATTATGTATCTTGGCAAGACCTAAGTTGGGATTGTATTTGGATGACCTTGAGCGAATTCTCAAGGTCACAGGATCACTTATGTGAAATTGGTTTCCGTGCGATAAGTCTTGAAGAACTTGATGGAATTTGATGAAACTTGGTAGGATTATGTATCTAGGCAAGACCTAGGTTGGGATTGTATTTGGATGACCTTGATTGAATTCTCAAAGTCACAGGATCACTTATGTGAAATTGGTTTCCGTTCAATAAGTCATGAAGAACAGGATGGAATTTGATGAAACTTGGTAGGATTATGTATCTTGGCAAGACCTAGTTTGGGATTGTATTTGGATGACCTTGAGCGAATTCTCAAGGTCACAGGGTCACTTATGTGAAATTGGTTTCCGTGCGATAAGTCTTGAAGAACTTGATGGAATTTGATGAAACTTAGTAGGAGTATGTATCCAGGCAAGACCTAGGTTGGGATTGTATTTGGATAACCTTGAGCAAATTCTCAAGGTCACAGGGTCACTTACGTGAAATTGGTTTCCTTGCGATAAGTCTTGAAGAACTTGATGGAACTTGATGATACTTGGTAGGATTATGTATCTAGGCAAGACCTAGGTTGGGATTGTATTTGGATGACCTTGATTGACTTAAGGTCACAGGATCACTTATGTGAAATTGGTTTCCGTTTGATAAGTCATGAAGAACAGGATGGAATTTGATGAAACTTGGTAGGATTATGTATCAAGGTAAGACCAAGGTTGGGATTGTATTTGGGTGACCTTGACGTAATTTTCAAGGTCACAGGGTCATTTATGTGAAATGGTTTCTCTGCAATAAGTCTTGAAGAACTTGATGAAAACTGCTAGAGTAATGTATCTAGGTGAGAGCTAAAATAGGATTGTAATTTTCAAGCAAACTTTGTCATTTGTAATTTGTTATCACCTGTAGCTTATTCAGAGACGTAAGTGTTCCACCGGGAGACATTTGATTTTCCGTTGGAAAATCAGTCTGTTCTAGTGTCAAAATACTTTTCTGTTTGTGGTTCCTTGCTTGCATGAGTCAAATACACAAACATAGTTTGGAGGGGAAAAAAAGGTGAAGCCCCTCAATTGATCAGTTCCACTACATAGAATATGCAGCAGTTGAAGTAAACATGATCAGATATATGTGATAATATACCGTGCTCCCTCTTTATAACATTGGTGTTGGGGTCCAAAGAGCAGAGAGTGTTACAGCAAAATCACCTTATAACAATGGGACTTTTAACATAGAAGTAATGGGAAAAGTATTTCAGTGGGAGCCATGGTACCCACCGTGTTGAATCAGAATTCGCCTTGTAATGAGGGGTGTAATAAAGAGGGAGCACTGTATTTCCTATCAACAGGTGTAGAAATATGCTGCCATGTAACAGGAAATATGACATCCTTATGACTTGGTTTATGGTACTGGTAGTATCAGTATGCATCCAACACACACACACACACAGCACCCAACCCCACGTGTGTGTTTGTAAGTACTGTGGCATCATGTTCATTTTCCACTGTTACTTTTATTCTTGGATCATACATCATTTGGTGAAGTAATGGAAAGACAACTGATAGGACTAATTACGTGTATAGATACATTCAAAATCGTACTGTTTAGTGTAATCTGTAGAAATTCTTTGCAACGATTTGTGGAAATTATCATAATTTTGGTACTGAATTTGTGATGAAAACTATCACGATGTTCATGAAAGTTTAAAATACAACAGAACAGTAGCATATTGTTACACCAGTGCTATGCTGTTGTAACTGTGTTTGAAAATGGGAGCAGTTATGGCACTACAACATTGAACAGATGGTGTCTTTAAAGGTGCTTGCCATGTCATGGGTGTAAAGCAAATTATTTATCTGCGTGCAGATCACAGACTCCTTCCCAGCAGACCCATTCTCCCAGACACCCCAGCAACAGACCACATCAGAGCAGGCTACCATGGCTCTCCAGAAACCCCCAAAGTGGCTGCGCAGACCTGTGGGAGCATCATTTGGGGTAAGCATATTATCTTCAGAATATTTATGATTATAATATTCTGTGAACAGTCAATACGTAATTTGTTGTGGCGAAATATTGTAGCGTCATCAGTTAGCTTGGTTAATTGGAGCGGGTCTATAGGGCCAGCCTTGAAAATATTTCTGTTTCGTATAACGCGCCCGGTGTGCGCAAGAAGTTGCGGTTGGAATATTTTTTCAACATGACGACTCACAGATGTTCTCAAGCCAGCCTAAGTGATGTGGCTTGTGAACTGTTTCCTGCTGAGATATCTGCCCAAAACACGGACATTTTGCCTTGTCAGTGCTTGTGAACTCCTGTCTAAAACCCCACTGAACCGCAATGGCCACTGTGATTCTAGAGGTCAACACTGACATCAATGTCCTCTGCCAATAACCTAATGTCTGGCATGTTTTAATGGCCCAGTAAATAGCGGCTGCATCACACCATGTGTTTTTGGTCCATCCCCAGACTTCCATGACAAAGTTTCCTCGTTCTGTGGTGCAACAGGACATGATTTCAGTGACATTCACTCCCCCCTGTTCACTGCTTTTACATTTTGTTTGAGAAGTCATACATAATTAGTTATTCTTTAAAATCCTCTGCTAGTTTCTTTTTTTCTCTCAGCACTAACGCGAAGCCCAAAATTTTCAAACTGTGATACCTAATCACTTTTACTATTTACCACTTATATAAAATCTCGCCATTACTTTCAGACCTGTATCCACTATCGGGGCAAAATTCTCCATTGAGCTTCGTCTTTGATGCAGTGGGGTGCTTGACACTCAGCCTATTACTAACCCTTATTTCATTGCCTCAGGGTGACTTCATTGTCTGATACAAAATCCTTATTCTGGGGCCTACAACTGGTCACTGTTTGTCGTACATGTATTTGCATTTTCAGGTAATGCTCACTCTGGAAAAGTCCCATTATATGTTGTACATTACATTCATTTGACAAATTACCCTTCCCTTAACACTAATCACACATATATTTTGGATGCTGCCTCTTCAAAATATCCAATCAAATTGGCTGCCGTTGTGAAAATATTGAGTTCAGTACCCAATGCCAATCGTTTGTAAATGAGCATTGGGATGATCGTGCCGAGACGGGGTGGGAAAAGGGTTATAATATATGAAACATAAAGTTTATATTTTGCAAATATTTCAGAGCATCAATAATGGTATATATGCTGTGGCCACGATTCACTTTGATATCCAAATCAAGTGTGCTTTAATGAGACTGTGCCGCAATCAATGCATTAATTGCGCAGTGTTCAAAATGGTGATTGAACGTGTCGTGTCGCATTTGGATTTGTAACTAATGATGATAACTGCTTCAGACACAACCAAGCAGGCACATTAAGGTTAAGATAGTCATGTTTTAAAATTATTTTCACTTTTGCCCTGGTAACTCAGAGAATGGACACCTGGAACCATGCTGAAAACACGTGGCCATGATTCATTGTGATTTTCTTTTCCCACAGTGCATTGCGCCATGTTTAAAATGGCACTAACTGTGTGCAGATGCATGTCTTCGTGTTGCATTTGGATTTATAACTAACGATGATAACTGCTTCAGACACAACCGAGTGGGCAGATTAAAGTTAAGATTGTAAGTCATCTTTAAAAAATATGTTGACGACTGTTTGCTTCAGTAACTCGGAGAACGGACACCTGAAACATTGCGATACTAGATACCGATACCGCACCCATCGAGGCTATATGCAGCAGCTATGCTTTTTTTCCCCCGGCCCAAGTTGTTGTTCATCTAGACAGATTGAAATAAAATGCTGTGTTTGAGTTGACTTTACTACAAAATAACAGCACACGTTGGCCAGCTTTTCTTTTACGACTTGGTTGCCATTGATTTGAACGACCGTTTTTTTTTTACGGGTGGTTGTTTGTGGGGTGATTTTGCTGATCGGTTGCATGTTGCACTGGTCTAGGGCTGTCCAACTGGAGTATTGTAGCAAAATTTTGCATTACAGTTCTTGAAAAATGCTACAGAATTTAACCAAAATAAGTGTTTCTCATGTGGAAATTATTGAGAAAATGATCCAGGGAATGTAAATTTGCTGCTGCAATTAGACAGCACTGTGGTCTTGCGCGTCAGGTCATTAAACATTGCAAAAGCGCCTGTGCCAAGGAAATCTGGTCATTTTGACCAGGGGGGGACTGGGGTCGGTAATTGCAGGTACTACTGCACCATGATGATACCTATTCCCATGCAGAACCTGCCAGGGTATATCAAAGAGAGAGAATGTCAGAACATTTTCAAAAATAAGGTGAAATCATTCTTGATGCATGAGATGGGAGTAATGGAGAGGGACCGCTTTATATATTTATAGTTTCAGTATCTTGGTGTTATCAGGGACCTGTCATTTATATATATGACAGGTCCCTGGAGTTATAAAATTACGCCTTTGGTGCTTACATTTATTTATATATTAATTTATTGAAAATTTAGATCAGTCCTTTAATGCATAAATAATTGAAGCATATCAGCTACAAACCTGTGCAAAGCAACTTAATATATTTCTGATTTCATACTTGCATTTCTGCTATTTTTATGCTGTGATCCTCCATGGAAATAAGCCAAGGCAAGATTCCCAAGGCATTTGGCACTCCCATTTCATGCACCATAGTTTGGTGTGCTTACAGCAATATAACTGCACCGTCCTGGCATATGTGTGCACAAAATATTACCAATCAACATTCAGGCCTAGTGTTTCTCTTAATGTATTTTTTCTTCTTACTATTGTAGAAAAAATACGCAACTTACTAATTGTGGGATAATTCATTTGTAAATTTTCCTCGAATTAATAAACATAGTATGTGTGCAAAAATTCTCTAAAGCCTTACATGTATGCATACAAAATATTCCTTATCTTCATTCATAACATGGCGATGTGTTTTTTTTAATATATATTTTTTACTAATTTTCATCAGATTTTTTGTAGAATCTGAGGGAAAATAGCCAAATCAGTACAATAATGACTAAAATGTTGTGATTTCATCAACCATGTGAAGGCAGGATACTTGAAACTCCCCAGAATGCACCATTTTACATGCTCAAATTCAAAATTTTTGAGTGGAAGGGGGGGAATGCCATATATATATATATATATATATATATATATATATATATATATATATATATATATATATATATATATAGGGAAGGGCGGCTTAAAAAGAACTTTTCAGCTCTGCTGACCAAAGGACGCAGAGCTTATGCGCCCGCTTTTGTCTGTCCATCCGTCCGTCTGTTTGATATTTATGAATATGGGTCATGTTTTTCTACATAAGTGTATCATACTAGAGATGTCCGTAAACGTTAGCGCGATACCATCCACAGTTTTCAAGTTAGCCCAATATAACTTTCAGGACTTATAGAGTGTATGAAAATCTAAACTGAGTTCAATAATGATGGGGCCACTGACATTGTTATTGTCTCGCCAGCATAAGCTGTTGGCAAGACTAAGCAGTCACTTTCCGTCCGTCCGTGAACAAAAAGCTTCGGAGTGGCTTGAATTGCGCTGGCGAGACATTCATGCCCCCGACTATGACTCTGGTTTAATATAGGGGTCAAAATGTGAAAATCTTGTAAAACACTCAGCATCTTTAATTTTTGGCAATCTTTACCAAATTTGGTGGGATTGTTGGGAAGGTCAAAGTCTAAGTTGCTAATGATACTAGTGGCGCCACCTATAATTTGACCGAAATTATGAGCCAAAATGTGTTTAAAGATGTAAAATTCCGTATTGGGAAAAGTAATTGGATTAGACTTGCCAAATTTATATGATTTATAGACCATGGCCAAAGGTAGAATGTTATGTGTGACCTGGACCTATTTTTGTGAGGTCACCATGCCTGTAAAGTTGAAATTGTGATTTTGTAATGGCCAGGTGTAGGTTGGACATCAAGGGCAAAGAGAATTGAGCCTTCAGATCAAAATTGCACTTGATTACATAATACATAAAACTGTACTTGGTGACCTACTTTTGGGTCACTGTGACCCAGTAATTATGGAGTTTGGCACTTGTCCAAGTTTATTGAACTTCGTTAATAGCTCGAAAAGTTAAGACCCGATTTGAACAAACAGACTATACATGGAAAGCTGGATGTGGGGCGCATATTTTGAACACTAACAATTTTTTAATCTGAGTTGAAGGTCAATGTTAAATGGCCAGTTTGAGTATTGGGGTCATCTTGTGAATGCTCTGCACCCCACAATTCTTGAGATAGACCCTTGTAACGCTTAGGAGTTCTAGTGTATAAAAATCTTTGTCGACATCAATGTTGGTGGAGCTACCTATAGTATTATGTAATACACAGGTCAAAATGTGAAAATCTTGTGACTGCAGTACTGTCCACAGTTTTGGAGTTAGCCCAATGTAACTTTCAGGACTTCTAGGGGGTATAATAGGTTCTTTTCGATATTGGTGGTGCCACCTACAATGTCATGCAATATAGGGGTCAAAATATGAAAATCTTATGAACACTCTATCATCTTTAATTTTTGGCAGATCTTCACCAAATTTGTTGGGATTGTGGGGGAGATCAAAGTCTGAAGTTGGTAATGATACTAGTGATGCCACCTATAATTTGATGGAAATTATGAACCAAAATGTGTTTTAAGATATAAAGTTCCATATCTTGAAAAGCAATTGGATTAGACTTGACAAATTTATAGGATATATAGACAATGTCCAAAGCCAGAATTGTATAAAATATCAGTGACCTTGGCCAATTTTTGTGAGGTCACCATGCCTGTAAAGTTGAAAGAGTTGATTTTGTAATGGCAGGGTGTAGCTTAGACTTCAGTGGCAATGTCAGCACAGCACCAGGCAGGCCTATGGGCCTCTTGTATTACATAATCTTAAGGACTCCCTCATTGTTGTCATGGCACATGCAACAATATTCATCACAGGAGTTCCACAAATAAGCAATGATTACATGTGGAGTGAAGTGCCATCTGGTTTTACATTAAGCTTTAAATGTTCAGAAGCCAGTAGAAGACTCACAGCTTTGAAATGAACAGGTGCAATATAGCCACAATGCCAGTAGAGCATTAGGCCCATGGGCCTCTTTTTTTTTTTTTTTTTTCTTGGTTCCATTAATTTTAGGGTTGGGTCTTTTTAGTAGGGTCTGTCAGGTTACTGGAACCACACATATATTTTTGGTAGGCCTTGGGTAACTTGGACATTTGTTGAAACATGTTGAAAATAGATGTTCTTTCCCCTTTTACACATTACCTCTTTTGACATCAGTTGAATTTGTTACCTGGGCACATCCGGAGGCACTTGTCCTAGACTTAGAGACTTCTATCCTTCGTGTACGAGACCGATTTACCTAGGAAGTTGGTATTATTGCACAAACACTCAAAAATTTGTGTCTATTCAATGTTTAAACTTGGGGGATAAATAGAATCACCATCTTGTAACTGGATACAGGAATACAGATGAGATTTGCAAGTTGTTGTTGAGTGATAGATAACTCCGCCTTCGGGTAATGTATCACTCAAGCAATGCTTGCTCCTCACCTCTGCGAACCTGTGTCCAGTTAGGTGATAGTGATTCTCTATGTATCGTGTTCAAACCACATTCCCTGGTGACACACTGTCAGTCCTTGGCTTCTGTGTAAAAAATTGAAAACAACTGGAACTACATAGCATCTCGTTGTGATAGAAATGTGAGGCTGCTGGCTTCCATACCACTAATCTACTCTGAAGTTTCTTAAATAAACCAAATTAAATACAATGCATTCATTTTCACTGAGATCCAGTTGCAGACAAGACAAGTTACCCCACTCTCATGTCAAGCAGGAGAACTGGATCCACGCATGCGCTGAAGAAAGAATTGACCATATACTCTATCTTTAAAATATTTCAATGTATGTACATACAAATTCTGATAATTATTTACATATTTATATGAAAGTCTTAGTCAAAACATGTCACTGAATATGGTGGAAGGACAGTCACCGGTGTCACTGCAGCATCTAGTGTCCTTGGTGGCTATACATTGTGGTACATGTACACCACACTTTCAGTGCAATGAATAAAGGGCATTGAAGCCTTGCTCAGACATGAATTGACATTTTGCCTGGTCTGTTTGGCATTGACAGATTGAACTCCTCAGATTAAGAATAGTTCTCAAGATTCACTCTTACACATGTAGTTACCTTTCCCCATACATGTGGTTTATTTGGTGCTGTACCAGTACAGGTCACAGCCTTTGGCCTCAGTCAGCTCGCACATGTTTGAACATGATATGTTCCATGATATCCTCTACCGTGCTCAGGTTCTCAATTGTCATGTCATACATAGACCAGTGGGCGGCCAGGCGGCTCTCATTGGCTCTTCTCTCATCGTCCTCCATGTCTGCCGCCAGTGCTAGTTCTTCTGGACCATCCCAGTAGGCCTCGTGCTCTGCCACAGCCATGAGACGCAGGTACTCAATGCCCAGGTCCTGTATGTCAAAGCGCAGGTTATAAGTGTACATGTTATAGACCTGCAGCAGCGTACACAGCAGAAGGCGCTCCAGCTGTACATGTGGTGCCACGCCCCCTTGTCCTGCCTGTCGAGCCCCACGCTCGCTCACTTCCCCAAGACGGTCCACTGAAAGTATACAGGTGTATTTGGTCACCACACAGTTTCAGTTTATCAGGATGTGACGTCACATTTCACTACACTTATTGGAACTTAAAATGGGACCCAACTTTGAAAAGAAAGAAAGAAAGGGAGGGAGGAAAGAGAGAAAGAAAGAAAACTTATGGTATTTATCTTTCAAAGTTATCCATAATGCAAAGCAAACAGAGATACAGAGAAAATTTTGCAGATATATAACAGAGCTGCAGGTCAGCTGACCTTTTAATTTTTTACTAGATTGTTGTATCAAATTGAAAAAGAGAGATATTTTTTTTTAAAAATGTGCTGCACATGATGTGTGCTCCAAGATGCCTGTTTATGAAAAAATGAGGAATAAAAATAAATGATTCAGGTTGTTAGTGCAGCAGGAAAATTATGCAGCCATTTTCTGCAGTATTGGTATTGCTGGCATACAATCAGACTTCAAATCACAGCTAGAAACAATGATAATCTGACAGCTGACAATGTCACTATGGTAGTTGCAATGTACTTACCAAGTCGTTCCATCTCATTGGCTGCCAGATTCTCCATCCTGACATATTTCATGATATTGAAGGCTACTTTCGGCAGTGTAGCCACAGCGTGGTCCCGCGTGGCCAGCATCTGTGTCATATTATTTGTCGTCACTGAGGGATCCATAGTCTAGTACACCAGGCAGGAACAGGACCCTGTAGATGTCAGGCTCTGATGGGTTATTGTGACAAATATACACTACTCAGTGTTCACCAAGCTGAAAACTTGTTACTGCACAAGACTACAAGTAAGATTGGCTGTTACTGAAACAGTGCACTGGTATGGCTGAAAGCCTCGAACCAACTGGTGTTAACTTAGCTCCGGTACTGGGTTGGTCCTGCCCAGAGTTAACAGCTGGGGATTAACTATGTGTTAATGACAGTGTTGTGATTGCAGGGATCACTTGCTTTTGGTTGACAACTCCCATTAGCTCTTTGTTTATTACCAAGTTGCTGCCCTGTTTGTACAACTAGTGGTAGTTACTGCATGAATGAAGAGATGAAAGAACTCCACAGTGGACTCATCACTTTGACAAGATTAGGGCATTCCTCATTTCCTGACTATCCCGGGCCTGCTCACTTTGATGGGATTATATCACAGTGACCTCCTGCCTGGTGTCTGCCCTCTGCCTACTGCAGAGTATACACACAACCAAAGCCCTGGTTACTTGACAGTACAGTATCACTGGCCGTCAGACAAAGCCTTTGTGGAACCCATTACATTTCTGGTCAAACAAATATAGCTTTTTTAAACAGTTTGAAATAACACATGAATATAACCTATCTTGTATTGTGCACTTTATTTCACTAAAAGAGGTAATGTGTATGTGTTATATGATGACACGGGGAGTAAGACTTCCACATAAGCTGCTACTTCCTTGTATTTATACCAATTAAAGTCTGCAGAGTGACCCATTGCTTTACTCCATGTGCCTAGATTATAAGCAGAAAATTATCATTAATGTATGCATTGGCTCCACAGCAATAATAAAAATAGTCCAATTAATTAATTTACATCAAACAGCAAAAAGAACATAAAAGGAACATGAAAACAAATTCAAAACCTTTGTGTATCATGGCTTGATGTGTGCACTGGGTTTGGTCATTATTGTATTTTATATGTTCACGTTCAATCCTTGTGCATTAGATTAGCTCAACCAAAAAAAAATAAAAAATAAAAATAAATAAATAAATGGCACATGGTTGCAGTACATCCCAAAACCAGTGGGGAAGGAATGGGGATCAATGGACTATCTAGGTAAAGCCAAAAGTGACACGATCAAAAAGAACTTCCGAAACAAACTGGTGCATCTAAGTACATGAATGTATGTCAATTTGCTAAATTTGTGGGAAAAGTTGAGGAACAAGCAGCGGTGTGGTTTCATTGTTACAAGTACATACCAGTGCTGTTTGGTTCACAATCCAGGATTGATCTTGGCTGATACTAAGGTCAAATTGAACTCGCAACTGATCCAAAAGTATCTTCAGATTCCTAACTTGTGCATTGTTTGTGCTTAGTCCATGGCTTTGTCTTGTCCTGGCATTCAAATAGGTTGTGAACAGGAAACAGTGTCCCTATCATGTATAGATGTTAGACTTCCCATCATTAGGCAGTCTCGCAATCACAGTGCCCCATATGGGATCCTCAGTAGGCAAAACTTCACTAGATGACACTGCTTACATTTACCCAGAGGGCCTCCAAGCTAGCCTGTGTTAAAAGTGGGAGATTTGCCTCCTGCAGGTACTGAAAAGCAGGAGGGCAAGCACAGAAGGCGTGAAGCATAGCTGGGGGGTCTGGGGGCCTGCTCTCCCAGGAAATGTTTGAAATTTGCACCTTCATTTCCTGTATTATGAACCTTTTTTTTTGGGGGGGGGGGGCACCATCATTAATATATTCTGTACGTATATACAATACATCAACATGACAAAACAGTACAATTTTTTTTAATTTTACAAAAAGTGGGAGGGTAGGAGACTTTGTAAGGAAGTACGGAAAAGCATGAGATCTCACGCCAAGGTGGGAGACTTGGGGGCTCTGTACGCATAGTTTCTGATGCTCACTGGTTGGGCTTTGCATAAAAGGTTACAGTCAGCATACATTTTTAACTCTTTCAGTGCCACATTTTTGACTGAGTGAACAGCTTTCCTCATCACACTTTGGGTGCAATGTCCCCAAAATGTGGTGAGGAAAGCTGTTGACTTGGACTTTTATATTCTGTGTAACTACAGGCATGCTGGTACTGGAATGAGTGGTCTTTTTACGAAGAAAATTAATCTAGAATCCTTATTATAATTCAGAGTAGTTTCTTTTATGAAGTTTGACTTCAGTCGGCAGTTGGCACTGAAAGAGTTAACCAGAAGCTGGTGTGGGTCCTGGACTCTCAGAGCTCACCAAGAAACTCTCATACCTTCTTTATTGCCAAATGACAGTTTGATTTTTCTCATTGTGCCACACACTGGAGAAAGGAGGGAAAACTTTTTATTGGACAGTGTTTGTCCCAAATGATTGAGAACATGAAATCCTTCACATATGTCATTATTTACAACACGCAGTTGAAGTCACCTGTATGCATTTAAAAGTATGTATTCAACATGTTGAAATCACTTCAGTTTATGTTTGTATGTTTCAGTTTGGAGGCAAGTTGATCTCCTTTGAGAATGTGAAGGTTGCCACAATGCAGCAGCAGCAGCCCCAGTCAGTGCCACGACAAGTACACATCAGTCAAGTTGTCACAGAGCCCGACCTCATCTCACGCTCAAACCAGCTGGAGTCAGCTCTGGCCAATAGCCAGTTCTCAGAGTTCTGTGCCTTAAAGATAGCAAACAGCAAGAATGACATGGAAGAAAATATCTGGAGCTTTCTGAAGGTAAGTAAACAGTTGTATTATATAGTAAAACTTGTCCAAAAGGATAGGAGGAAATATGTGCCTGCCTTCATAGAAAAATGCACAATGATACAAACTTTATCAGATGAGAGAGAGAGAGAGAGAGAGAGAGAGAGAGAGAGAGAGAGAGAGAGAGAGAGAGAGAGAGAGAGAGAGAGAGAGAGAGAGAGAGAGAGAGAGAGAGAGAGAGAGAGAGAGAGAGAGAGAGAGAGAGAGAGAGAGAGAGAGAGAGAGAGAGAGAGAGAGAGAGAGAGAGAGAGAGAGAGAGAGAGAGTCCATCCTCCCTTCTGTATGTTGCGCTTGCAGTCACTATAACTTTTAAAGCATCTCATTGAGTGCTTGGCTGAGTTCAAGATTCAGTGACGTACCGTACTCGCTGCACTAATAGCTGAAAGGGTGTAAAAGTCACCCACCCACCCCCAAACTTTGGAGGAGTAAAAAGCCTTCTTAAAGACTTGTTTGACATAAAAGTCACCCCCCTAGACAAAAAACATTAGCCCAAGGCCCAGCCCCAGGCGAGATTGTCAAGGGTCATAAACGGGTCACAGGAAGCTATCAGTAGCCGTCCCGCTGGTGATAAAGAAATTGGCATTTCAGATTGAATAAGTACATGGAAAGTTCTGTCGAAAACTTATTACTTAAAAGATAAATGTGCATAGTAGTCTCACCTGTGTTTTTCTTAAAAATTACAAAAAAAAAATAAAATAAAATAAAGTTGAGGTCTTCATCTAAAATGGCAAGTGCCAGGGTGGAAGATAAAGGGGGAAACTATCGGCAGCCTTCCATCAGTGACAAAAAAAATGAGCAACAGATGTAAAATATGAACATAAAATGTTCACTTGGGTACTTATGAATTAAATATGAACATGGAGAATTGGAAGTTTCACCTGTGTTGTCTTAATTTAACTCATAATCAGGAAGTGGGCAGGTGCCATCTTCATGGTGCATTTTAAAACTAGTTTTCCTGTCTTGCCATGAGGTGGCAGAAAATCTAGGTCACATTGAACCAAAATCATATAAGATTTTTTCTTTTTTTTTTTTTTCCTCAAGTAAATATGACAAGAACACACAGAATATTAACTGGTAAGCAAAAAATGTATGTTTTATTGCGTATGCTGAGATCTATCAATGTTAAATGGGCCACGCTGAGTAAATGTTGTAATACCAGCAAGAACAATATGGTGCTGGTGAGTACCAAGATCGAGAATTGAGTCTCTTAGAGCAGTCTCATTGCAAATTTAGACCTGTGGTTGGCGTAAAAGTCACAGTATGACTTTCAATTTTAAATTTATTCCCCCCAAAATCGACTTTTAGGGCAGCCGGTACGGTATGTTTGAGGTCACCAGGGTCATCATATTATCCTTGTGGACACAATCTTTTGAACAAATTGAGCTACTTTCATGAAACTTCTACCGTATAAATATGTCATTTGAGGCTGGCAGTGGGGGCCTTAAGGCCATTCTGGCTGTTATGTGTCCAAATTGACTCCTCAGTTTGCTTCAGCTGCTAGATGGGAATAAATTACCATTATCAAACATAACAAAATGGACCTTCTGGGTTAAAAATACTAGGGATATTTATCCCATGGGGAAATTTATGGTACAGTACTGGTATTTAGAGATCACTTTCAGGTATGCATTGTAGAACTGATGCCACATTTGGTTCTTGGTATTGCTCGGCAGTTAAGACTCATCACATGAGTAATGACCAGAGAGATACTGGCTCTCTGGCGAGTGTGAATGTAACTTTGTGTGAAAGCATTTTCTGATGACAGATACAGAGTGACTGGGAGAAGGGTATGGAAGAAACTCACTTACTTGGATGGAAATGTCAAGTGTATCATAGTGTACAGTTGTCCTCAGTGGGCGGTCTACGTAAAGTATGCTGAGGAAATCTGTTGATGTGGACTGTTCTATTTTCTCTTGGACGCTGGTACTAGAAATGAAAGGCATTTTATGCATGAATTTGGATCAGGAATCCTAGGTTTTCTATTGAGCACCACTTTGTCGTGATCAGTACTAAAAAAGTTAAGTTTCATTGAATTGACATGCTTAAATATTGATACTAGATAATGCATCCTACAGTGTATCAACTCTTGTCTGAGACAACATCCGTCCTTTCATTCCAGTATCCATTGATTCACTAAATTTTATCAGCATGTCTTAGTTTTGCCAGTAACTCTTTCGTGCAAAGATCTAATTTCAAGGGAACAATTTTCATGTATATTTTTCTGCAGGTGAACTTTGAGAAAGATCCACGAACACACTACTTAGAACTGTTGGGTCATGATCAGACAGAGCTAGCCAGAAAAGTTGCTGAAGCCACAGGGTCAGAGGTCAAGGTGAACCAGCAGCAAGGCGTTGATGCCAATGAATTGGCACATAAGATGTCAATGTTAGGAGCGAGTGGAGTAAGTACATGTCCTTAGATTGGTCAGTGTTAACAATATACTGCCTTTATTTATCTAATGTTGTTCTTTGAAATACTTCCCGGCCCCGAACAGATAAGATACATGAAAATAAATTTTGAAAACTTGCTTGAAGGTCTGTGTTTGTCCGTAAAGAATACTAAGGCAGGTCTAAGCTATGATCAGCTGGGTATGCTAGGTAAGCTTCCCATGCTTAGAAAGAGTCCCAGTGACATACATTGCAAGACCAAATGAAGAAATTGATTGATGTATTGCATGAAAACAAGATACATAATTTTAGCTTTCTTTTCTTTTTTTTTTAATGGAGACAAATATGGCCAATACATGAATTTGATGACCTTGTAATTTCTAGGAGAGTTTGTCAGCTGATCAGTTGTCATCAAGTGGTCAGGCCTCTCCCAGCATACAGGAGGATCAGGTGATAAAAACAGCACATTCCATATCGTTATTTCTTTTGTTGCTTCATTATCAGTTTACCCACAAAGCAAATGAACCCCCACAGCCAGCTGCTTCATATCCCAGCAGTCAGTATCCCACAGGTTTTGGCTTCACCTGCTATGATAGAATGCTATGTCATATAGTTCTGTTAGTCTGTATTTATGTCTCTCTGGAACAAGAGAGAGATTGGTTTTGTGTCCTTTTATTATACCTCATCTTCTACACTTTCGTTTTTCTTACAATAGCGCTTGATGAGAATAATTTGATGAGATTTGAAACTTGGTAGGATTATGTCTCTTGGTTGGGAATGTTTTTGGGTGAACGCAACATCATTCTCAAGATGAGAAGATTATTCACTTTTTCTCACGTGAATTAAGGCTGAGACAAGAGCATCCCTGGGTATAGGTTGGTTGCACAGCCCAACATATGCCAAAGAAAGCTGTTGACTTGGGGAATACTATCAGGTACAAGTCTCATTCAAATTGGTTTTATTATTGATGAAATTTGTCAAAAGCATTGAAGCAGACGACATTTGAGCACCACCCAATTTTGGTTGGTTTGAATGGAAAGGTTAATAAAAAATTTTTATCTGTACCATAACTCATGAAGAATTTGAGGAAAATTGGTAAGATTGTGCATCCTGGGAAGGTCTAGGTTGGGATGGTTTTTGAATAATCGTGTCCCAAGACTCAAGGTCACATTACATGTATATTCTTTGAAAAGGTACTTCCCTCTGTCACACTCCCACCCTTTGTTTGCTTCTTGCCTTTTGTCTTGCAAAATCTGCAAATTTTTCTGTAGAACTCCAGTTCAAAGTAAGAGCCACCAGCCCAAGATGCAGTCATTGAGAGGTAACATTCATGTACTTCTCTTTTGTATGTCATCTGCTAAACCTCATCGAAACAAAAAAATAGGGGGTCTTTGTGTACCTTAATTCAAAACACCCGAAAACACTCGAATGGTCAAAATTGGTGCACAACAGTGCGTCTAAAACTAGTCGGTTGAAAAGTTAATATGTCAAAATTCTATTATGTCTAAATTCCTTTACACTAAAAATCATATTTGTCAAAAACAACTTGGTAGAAAAACATAGATGTCAAATGGAAAATTTGTCAAAAATCTTTCATCTAAAATTGGCAGAAAACTCAACTCTAATGTGAGGTACTGACAGCTCACTTTTACCGTGTAATGTATTCAAAGCACAATTAGGCAAAATGCAGTCACTTGGGCATGGACCGGACCGTTATTATTTCTCATAGTGTATTCTGTGGCTAGATTTTTCTTTGTTTTTTTTTTTTTTTTAATCTATAAAAACTCTATGGCACCTGTCCAAGAACTTGTGCATGTGTACGTAAAGTGTACAACTGGTAGAACAGACACGAGGTAACGTCAAAGGTTCCATCGCCAAAACCATGCTGTACTTGTGGATTAGTTCATGATATTTTCGACTGTAGTGAAAATTATGATCCAGTCCCTCGGCTCTTCACCTACATCCACATCATTGAAGATGACCCAGTTTGACATGTATGGACTCAGATCAAACCAAAGAGCATTTTCTGGCAAAACTGGGTGATTAGTGCGTCTGCTATGCTGGATCAAGCGTTTGATTGACACTTCTGTGGGCAGATATGGAAGGAATGCATGATCCATATCACATATATCCTGGCTCACGATGGCAGAGGAAGCTTCTATGCTACTTTGTGCCTTTGCCTTCATTTTGGACATGCGGATTTGTATCTCGCTGTCCGCTGAGGCCAAAGTATGGTTGTGGTCAGTGACTATTATGACTGACAACCCTAAAGAAACTACCCATCCTGTACATTGGCAATCTTCACAACACCAGTAAGACTTTTCTTTGTACGCCCCATCTTTTGTGTAACTATACCCTGCAAAAGAGAACTTGATCCTGCCCCTTGAGCTCGGGTATATTTCACTGACCCCTTAGGATCCACCTGATGCACCATCGTCCAATGCCATGGCAAAAAAGGTCAAATAAAAATCAAGCCAAGTATATTTATAAACATAAGAACAAGGAAAATTACTCCCTGCATTGTCCTTAATTCAAACTGGTACTTTTAAAAATTTAAAATAAAACAAAGAAAGCTTCCTTCCCTTATCAGTGCCAGAGAAACTAAATGTTAAAGTTAATTGGCCTTACCAATGTCAAATCCATTTGTGACCATGGTATTTAACCATAAAGCAGAAGGAAAGGTAGCCCTTTTCTTTACATGATTGAAAAGATGATACCTTTAGCAACATTATCTTCAAAAGAAAAAAAAAAACCAATTGTCTTCTTTTAATGCCTAAAACGAGCAATGAAAGGTTGTTGATATCAATGCCATGCATGGGAGCTTTGTCGCTGCCGACATATTGAGGGCCCAAAGAAAGAAGTGACTTAGTGACCTCTCAAGCTCATGAACAGCGCCTGCTGGGCGCCTGCCTGAACCAGTTTATTGTGTTTGACGTGGTCAAGTTGTTGAGATTCCCCTGCAAAAGTTTTCTGTGTGACACATCATTATAGATGATTGTTTGGAGGGATGTGCCTTATAACCTGAATTTTCCAGAGAGGAAGGGAGTTCCAGTGAGGAAAGTGCTTCAGACTCTGAACTGGAAGGGGAATGCAGGAGTGAGCTCCTGACGTACTGACCATAGAAGTGTTATACTGTATGTATGGTACCTCTGTGTATGGATTAACAGATAGGGTGGGGGGGTTTTCAAGGGAAAACATGTACTTTTTTTTTCAAGTGAAAACACGTGCCAGCTTTACGACAATCTCTGGGGAATAAAATACCAAGTTTACCATAGGCCTAAATTAAAGAAACAGAGAGAGCAGGAACCAAAACACTTGTGCTGCCCAGATGAAAATTACACTCTTGCAGCAGCCGCTGGAATGGACAGTCTTTGTATTAATGCATGTGAAATCCCGGTGAATAAAAATTCTGAATTGATCACTAAATTTAACATTTATGTTAAGACGATTTGCTGGCATAAATCCAAGCTGTGTATATTGTGCAAAAAGAAGTGTGTATTCCAAGTTGTGCGGGGAGGCAGTAACAGTTGGGTGTGTAAGGATTTTGAAGTACAGATACAAACAAGTGCATTGTATGCAAAAAGTGACCTGCCTTTTCTTCAGCTTTAATGTGGGCTACTTCTGCTGTTTGGTTCAATGTGTTTGCATCTTTGATGGGTTATGGTCGTCTGATACAATCTGGCTGTAAAAAGTTTTCAGTGGTCAAAGTTAGTTAACAACATTCCCAGCCTCCTCACAGAAAGCAACCAGAGTTGATTTCAGAGGATCAGTTTAACATTAATCAGCATGTGGGTAACTCATTTGCAATATGTACCCAAAAACTTTCTGGTTTCTGGACACATTTGTTAACCAATTAGGAAGACGCCTTAGCAGTTTTGCAGTTTCTGAGCAGGAAAAGCTTTGAGGTGAAGGTTTATTTTTATTTTTATTTTTCATCAGGGTTTCAAGGATTCATGGGATGCTTGATGTATATTTGTATTCTTTGATTTACCTGATGTTTTTGTTGTAAATTTTCTCATTTGCATGCACAATTTACAATGTACTCTGGAATACCAGGTGAGGAGTCTGTTTAACTAGAAGCTGAACAAAAGGCATTGTGTTCTGTAACTGATTCTTTGATCAGTGGTGGGAAACGTATATTGAGCATTATAGTCATTTTGTGGAGAAACAGGCTAGTAATAGACTGGGAAACAGAACAACCGGCCCCAGAAAAGGGTCATTTAAAATTCTAAAGCATATGGAAATGAAGTAATAACTTGTCCCAAAGGATGAAAATTGGAGTTGAATGAGCTGAGAAAGATCTCAATGTCAAGCTTTGACCGATGTCATTTTGTTGAATTCTTACAATTTCTTGCATTGTGGTTTCTTACTAGTCAGGCGTAAATGTTTCCAGAGTGCACATCATGACAAAAATGACTTACAGCGTTAATGAGGAATCCCTGTCTTTTACAAGAGTCATTGACGTTTCTAAGGCTTGGAAACCAAGACAGGAAGGGGACAGCCTTGCGAAAAATACAGTACAGTTCATTTCTCTGCACCCAAAATGTCACTATATCGAATCTGTACCTTTTGGTTGTCTGCATAGACAAACTTGGTCCACCTGATGTTCATTGAGCTTGCTTCGCAAAGGACAGGTGGCCTGCCAGGCAAGCTTTGTAGACCCTTAACTCATTCCATACTATGGTCACAGGCCTTGGTCAGTGGTGCTGGCACTGCCTGGCAAGTCATGCTGCAGCTGCCCTTGCAGCAGTGCCAGAACCACTGACTTAAGACTATAGACATGTTGGTACTTTAATGAAAGCTCTTTTCATGAAGAATTTAAATATGCAATTGTCGTCTTAAATCCAGGTAAGTATACGTAAATATCAGGGACCGGTGTGGAATGAGTTAAATGTGAAGACTCCCAAGGTAAGAGTAAGGGCAGTACCCTTCTGGATTATTACAAGATCTGCTTGAACCGTTTCCCCTTGAATTAAGACTGAGTCAACAGCTTTCCTTGTCATAGGTTATGTTATCTTGATAGGTCTCCTCTACAATTGGCTGTCAAATTGTTTTTTATTGTTGTTGAAATTGCAAAATGTGGTTGAAAACATTGAGGCAGATGGCATTTGACCACCAGCCGGTTTTGGCCAGTTTAAGGGGGAAATGGTTAGAAGTATTGATGCTTTGTTGCATAGGTTCCTCAGGAGAACGGGACGCTACTAGATGCAACGGCTGCATTTGACCAGATTGCTGCACAGGACCAAGACTCGAGACCAGACTCTCCTCTGCCCATAGCTATCAATAATGGTAGGTATGCAGGCAGGTCAGGATAGGTGTGGCAGTAAATAGCATATGCTGTTTGCATGGTCACAGCAATGAGATTAAAGTAGGATGCTTGTTAAACCAAACTTTAACTAGTAACAGAACTTGTCACCACTTAAAACTCAAGTTATTTTTCCCCTAAAATTTATTGCTAAAACAAATTTACATGAAATTTTGTTAGCTACAATACAATGCCACTTTATCATGTATGTTCTTGACTTAGGAACTTATTTCTTCTTGTCACTACTTTTGGTTGCAATGCATGATGGAAAGTTTAGAATCAGAAGTAATGATGGGGCAGAATGTTTTCTTTACAGCAATGATCATATTACATGTACACTGGGTATAAATTTACATCAATGCATCCCAGACTAGCCAATATTTCTTAAGTGTCTGTGAAAAGGAGATACAGTACCGATTTCGCATTCGTAACACCCCATGCTAGCAAATAATCTGGCATGCCAGAAATTCTCGCCGGCCAGAACCAGATGCGACCAGCCAAATGCGAAAACTGTGTTGTGCGCAAATTTCTGGCACGCCAGTTCGTCGTGCTAGAAAATGAGCACGCTTACTTCGCATGTAGCACGCTTGAAATGTTTGTGGTCTCGACCATTAACGCGCAAATTTTTTCTGGCTTCGCACACTCGCGTTTTCGACTGCACTGACAGCACTTTGCGCGAAGCGTACCACCGAGAGAACAAACGAGATTTTTGTGCTAAGAATATCCACCATAATCTAAATGAATATGAGCCCATGTTTGTGATCTTCATGCATGGATCCTATGTCATGAGACATTGAGAGGAGAGATGTTTTTTTGTGAGGAGCTGTTCTTCAAATCAGTTTATTTTCTTGTAGGACCAACCTGTAACTCTCAGCACGTCAAATTCCCAGTGTACTAGAACTCGCCTACTAGAACAGCCTGTCAGTTGTCACTCAAACTTTGGAAGTGGCTGATTAAAGGCCGTCTCATATTCCTGGTGTTGTTTATTTACATGCAAGCACGCACGTTTTATTGTAGAGAAACGTCAGTTCTTGTCGATGGCTATTTCGATTTTGCGTTAAAAACGAATATTTTCCTTCTACGATGATTTAAATCAATGATCGGGCTGTTGTTTGCAACAATTTGAATGATTTAACTTTGGAAAACTGCCACACAGGGTGATTTCATTGTCGCGGTCTCGATTTTTTTTTCGTCTACCCGCCATGATCTTCATATCGTTAGAATGCAGAGAACCTAGTCTATTTTAAGAAAGCTCTCCCATTGGCTGAAACAAAAGTATTTTAGGGGAAACCCTGCCAAAACTGCCTCTATTTCAAACGTCATTTTAGTCGGAAACTACCGGAGATGATTCTCCGGAATATTCTAGGTCAGTCAGGGGGCCGGAATCGATCACATGGTGTTCGCCGTCCAATCAAATGTGTCGTTTTTCAACCGTTGATTCGTTTGGGACTACTCGCTACCTCGTGTTGTGAAGTCTTGCATGTGAAAGATGGGCGACATTTGTGTGAACACAAGTGGTGATTACGGACAATTTATAAAAGCAAGAAACAAAATTTAACTCTGTAAGTTGGTCAGAATGATGACATACTACCAGTCTTTGCGTACAATAGAGCAGACGGTCCATTTTTTTCAGGGAAAGAGAGAAAATTTCGCCAGCCGCAGGTAAACATGGCTCGGGTGAAAATACCTTTGCCGCATGTGATGATCATGTTGACAGTTTATCAGTGACTGCGATAAAATGTGTTTATCGACCTTTTACTGCAGCAACAAACTCTACCGCTATAATTTAATGACAACATTTACACACGACTGATCTTTAGAAAAATTAAAGAGGAACCATCGTCCGTGACGCTAACCAAGGGACCGGTACCCATGCAATTTATTCACACAGTGACTGTGACACAGGCTTGGCCGTTTTTGATCAATTCGTGATTGAGATCGATAGGCCTATATTCATTTTGTTCGGGTGTAGGACACGAGTTTTTGTTTAAATTGACAACGAAACCACATAGAAATGTAGAGAATGTCTTACTCAACAAAAGTCATGTTGATCAGTTTGCATGAAATGCAGAAATAAAGTTACGGCACTTTTAATTTTACCACTCATCACGTATTCTGCAAAAAAAAAAAGAAATGCCTCTGTTGCGAAGGTCACATGACGAGAAACGAGACCTGAAGCGGAGGGGAAACAAAGATAGCGAGCGAGGCCTGCTGCTGGCACGCTATGCCCAGGCGAGGCGAAGTGCCTGTTCACGTATTTCGCGTAGATAAAATGCAACTCGCACGGCTTTTTGGCGTGCCAGAAATTTGAGCGCAAGAAATTGGCGTGCTATTTGCGATGGCACATCCAGACAAAAAAGCTTGCAACTGAGCACGCTCAAATGTGGTGCGCAATGCGACAATGGCATGCTAGCAAAAGGGACCCATATGCGAAATCGGTACTGTACCATGTATTAGCAGGATATATTCTGAAAGCCTGCATTATAAATCCTGACTGCGTAGCAGGAGGGATTTATAATACAGGGTTTCAGAATATATCCCAATGGTATCTCCAATTTAAACCATGCCTCTTTTGTCACTGGCACAGTTTTTTAGTTGGAAACCCTTTTCACCACGTTAATCCGAGAAACCGTATAGAACTAATTTTTGACCTGCCTGTGCACCCACGTGCCAGGTCTTCCATGGCACGATCCACTGAGCACGATAAGAGATACAAAATGTGTCTTAACGACCAGGTCACTGGATGGTGTAGAGGTTAGAGCAGTCGCATCAACCTGTGGAAATAAGTGCCGGTTCGAACCCTGTCAGCGCCTTACTGATATGTTTATTTTTTTCTGAAATAGAGCAGAGAGAATGCTAGTTCTCCAAGGCAAAATTCGGAGTCCAGCATTCTGGTCACAGAAAGTAGTTCTCATACAAGAGACATCCACAGGGATTAAACTGGAAAAACTGCAGAAGAAATCCTTGGCAGTGACAAAGCAGACATGGTTTACTTCAGAATAGCAAGCAAAATGTATCGTCATCAACATCTTCATCATGATATTAAATTTTGTGCACATACTGAAACTACATTTAATAGAATATTTTGAAATTAGGATTAATCGCAGTCAGATATGATGATGTGTTATGTCTGACAGTCCAATGCATATCTTCCTACATTATCTGCCATGAAATAGGGAGATTTTTTTTGCATCCATGGGCATGATTTCATATTTAGGAAAGAAGTAAATAGATTTTTCTAGGTGATATTTCCCAAAGTTGGCAAAATGTCTATTAACAAGTAGCAAAAATTAAGGCCAAAAAGTTGGAGACTCTCACCAAATGGGAGAATTGACTTGTATGCACATCTGATCCATCTGGATTGAAAGTATGAAAATTGGCAGCCGTACATATTATCATAGTATTAACTTTCCAGTATTTATTTTTAGTTAAGTGATAGTATTTTGTTGCTCCAACACAACATATGGAAAGCAAATTCATTTATACGGAAAATTAACAGTACATTGCAAACAATAGCATACACAATTCTTGCTTATCACTTTGAGAACAGATGTGTTGTATGTTTTTTAAGATACATGTTTAGGCATCTGTGTGTTTACCAGTTTATTATTAAGCAATATACATGGATATTTGTGCCAAATGTACAAAGAAACCTCATCCGTTAGCACTTGTCATCACACACTGAAGTCCTGATTCCAAACTGTGGACATGTATATTAGATTGCTAAAGTCACTTCTGCCGCTCTTTCCTCCAGACGTGGATGGTCTGATCACAGAAGCACTGCTGACTGCTAACTTTGAGGCTGCTGTGGAGATGTGTCTCCATGACGACCGCATGGCAGAAGCCATCATCCTGGCTATCGCAGGGGGACCGGAGCTGTTGGCTCGCACACAGAAACGCTACTTCCACAAGCAAGAAGGATACACCAATAGGGTAAGCCTCTGGTCTTGTGCAAGTCCTTTATTACTTTGTCAGCATTACTTGTAGTAGATTCAAAGTTGTGGTGGTCAATTTTGGAGGAACCATTATGGAAATCACTGGCACAAATCAAGACTTCAACAAAACTGTAGCCAAAATTGGAAATAGAGAGACAATATACAAAGATACTGGGAGGGTATTCTTTATAAAAAGGTCATGTTGTGCTTACTGCATTGATAGAGCACAGGTGCTTCAAATTTGCAAGGTACACATTGTATTACATTGATACCACTGGTACACATTGTATGACATTGATACCACTGGAACACGTATGACATTGATACCACTGGTACACATTGTATTACATTGATACTACTGAGAAAGAGTGTGCAGTTGCTGCATCCTATGTCAGCAAGATGCCTCATGTATCAAATACTGATTTTCGTACTTAATGCATATGTGTTCCTGTTTGGCTGTGAAAATGGTGCCTTTCTTTGCGTAACAGTGCCAGGTTTAATGGCAGGTGTCGGTCAGTCAACAAACTAGATTATAAGATATGTTTTTACTAGAAAACTGATAGTTAAGTTTGTCATTACATTTGATTCTCTATTGCTACGTATCTTGCAACATCTTGGCAGATTGATACATGCAAAATGGAACTTTATTATTGGACCATCATGGTCACATGAGTGAACGTCTTCTATTTGGAAAGGTAGACTTGCCCATTAGTGTCTCACAAAGCTGTAAAGATAAAGCAACTTGGTAATTTTTTATGCCAATTTTCCACCATTAAGTTGCACAGATAGATTTATAAAAGTACACAATAAGAAGATCAGGCAAGTAATTAGCAAATGTCATGAATTAATACCTGAAAAAAATATAATTGTAAGTGGACTGGTCCATCATGTTTGCAAGCTTCTTCAAGAAAACCGTTCAGAATAGGTCTCTCAGACAGAACATGGCGTTCCAAATTGCATAACTTCATGGTAGCACATGTACTGGCGATATGGGATTAAATTTCCCTTACGTGAATCGGCTGAATATAATTCGTACGACTACTAGATTCCAAGGGCATTGTATTTTGGTGGACGCTAGATGTATCATGCATGTAATCATCATAAGGAACCCAGCTCATATTTTGTGAATGCCAAAGTGTATACCCATTGTGTCATGGGTGTACATGTAGTACAACAAATGTATGAAACGTAAAATTTGCACAGTTGGTGTGAGAAATATCAATGAATACATGACATTGCTTAGGAAGAAGTGTGACATCTTCTTCACCACCCACTGACATATCTCGTGTAAGATGGGAAAGGCGTACAAATCTAATGGGACAAATGGTACACTGTGCAGGGCAAGTATAAATAATTGGTACTTGAAGCTCCATTTTTCAGATCCGGTTTCAATGTGGACTGGAGAATGTATGGAACTTGATCTGTTTAGCAAACAAGATCTACACTTATTCCCAATGTCCACAAGAATTTTGCTGAGATCACATATGAATTGCTCTGAAATCACTGTGTAAAATGTAGATTTTAAAGGATGCATTTACTTGACAGACCCGAATCAGTGGTACATTGCAATCTATTCTTTACAAATCAGTCTCCAAGGTGACAGTGGACAACCAGCAGAGAATGACTCTGGCAAGAGAGGAAAAAATTACAGCTCTTCTGGACTGCAGAGCAAGGGAGTTATAACTATTGCATTGTGTGTCTGTTACAGTTGATCTCATCCATTGTGTCGAGGGATTATGAGAATGTGGTGCGGCGCTGTAAGCTGGAGCATTGGAAGGAGGCCATGGCAGTAGCTCTCACTTACTCCAAGGCTGATGAGTTCAGCTCTCTGTGTGGTAAGATCTACATGCAAGGCACACCAGGTCCCTTCAACACCCCTGTCTGCGCGCAGTAAAACTATCATATTCACTTGTCGGCCATTTCGTAACCATTTGTCCATCCATATGTACCCATCTTGTTACAGCAATATCTGATCTTGTCCTAATGAAAAAATTGTCAGCGAAAGATACTTGTCCGCATGGAAATTTTACTTCTGTGTGCAAATAGGACCAGTGTATTGGCATGACTTACTTTTTGTGCTCTGCTATTTGACAAAGAGCAAGGCCTAGAGCAGCCATTTCTCCAGTGCTGTCATCGTCTTTGTAACCAGAAAATGGGAAAAGTGGCGTCAAAGTTAACCCTCTCCTGCTTCAATTAAGACTGAATGAACAGCTTTCATTGGTGATATTATCATGATAGGTCTCATTTGCAATCCTCATTGAAAATTGATTTCATTACTGTTATAATTTGCCAAAAACATTGAAGCAGACACCATTTGACCAGCAGTCAGTTCTGGCCAGTTTAAGGACGGAAGAGTTAAAAGTTGACATAGTGCTGGTAACAAGTGCATCAGGGATTCAAAACTTGTTTTATGATCATCAGAGATGTGATAACTGCACAGGCAGAAAGGTGTGATACATGTGGTGGAAATAATCATATGTAAATATTGGTGATGCCATCATGATTTATTTATACACTTTAAAATTATATAAACCAGCAAGACATGGATCTTCACAGTGAATAATTTAAGTTCCTCTAGTATATGCAGTAGTAGTAAAGGCACTGAAGATTTCCGATGATACAGTGTCGAAGAAATACGTAGCCTCCATTGGTCATTAATAACTTTTCTCATCACAGGCATTCTTGGAGGCCGACTCGAGACTGAGGAACATGGCAAGTATGCAGCAGACGCCATCTTGTGCTACGTATGTGCAGGTGATGTAGAGAGATTGGTAGAGTGTTGGGCCAAGCACACACCAAATACCTGCAGCCCAGTGGCCCTGCAGGACCTGGTAGAAAAGGTCATGGTGCTGCAAAAGGCAGTGGAGCTGGCTCAGGGGCAGGCGCAAGCCGTCCGCAGTGGCTACCTTGCACAGAGCCTCAGCAAGTATGCCGAGATGCTGGCAGCACAGGGCAGTCTAATGACTGCCATGACCTACTTAGGGGACTCCAATGAGGTGAGCTGTCAGGAAATTGGTTTATAACGAGCTTCTATTGTAGATCTATATTTGGAATATTATAGCAGAAGTGACATACAAATAGTAGTAAAGTGGAGAACATTTTGTGTGTATGTGTGTGTGTGTGTGTTTGTGTGTGTATGTGTATGTTTGGGAAAAGGGGGGCTCTGAAGAGATTATGGGCATGTAGGTCATGTTATAACAATATGTTAAACTCTCTCCTGCCCCATTGATTGTACCTGGCTTCTTTGGGCTGACCATGGCAGGTATATTATGCCTCCTCTTTGCCTTTATGGGGTAGCCCGTGTTCATAGTGCATATTCCGTGCATAGTCCAATACAAATCACTGGGATAAGACATTGAAAGGATGCAGTCATCAGTATGTTTGTGTTGTATCACTGACAGAATTATAAGGCTAAAAGAAGGCAATGCAATATATTCATAGGCAAGTTCTCTTGAAACTGGTTCTACTCCTTTTATTTATCGACTTGTTTCTTTGATTATGTATGGAACTGTGAATTTTTAAGTTTTATAGGTATGATGTTTTCAAAGCTCAAAGACATTTTGCTGAAAATGAATTAACTGAATTTTCTCACAAATGCGATCCATCTCTCCAGCTTGCTGTGACATATTTTGGTGTGTTACAGATTTCCCTGGCTCAACTACGAGACAGAATGTACTATGCATTGGGGGATGCAGCCCAAGGTTTTTCCCAGCCAGCGTGTCCATTCCAGGTGACGGATGTGCAACAGCAGCAGCAGCAGGTACCACAGCCACAGGTCGCGGTGGCCCAGTCCCAGCCACAGCAGGTTCAGAGGCAGCGCATACCGTCTGGCCCTGGGTACCATCAGGTGGGACACCCTGACACTTAAACCATACTATTGTGTATCACATCAAAGATGGGGCAGGTGTTTTTTTGTTGTTTTTTTTTTGTTTTTTTTTTTGTTTTTTGTTTTTTTTTTTTTGTGGCTTTTTTTTTTTTTTTTTTTGTGGCTTTTTTTTTTTTGTTGTTGTTTTGTTTTTGTGAGAATATATGTGGCATGGGTCACTACTGGAAAATTCAGATTGTGTTTATGGTTGATATTTAGGTAGTGTATGTATTTAGAAAAGTTGAATGGAGCCTTTGGAGCCATATGAAAATTGTGTATAATGCACAAACTGTTGTGTTCTTTATGCAGTGTCTATATTGTGTGTCCATTGTGTCACTTGCTGGATTGACAATGTCACATCAGTATTTTACTGTTCCAACATTCCTGGAAGACTGCAGTTACAACAGTGTAATTGTGAGATGACCACATCATGTTTGGTGTTTCATGTGTTAAAAGTTTTTATATTTCCAGCTAGATGCAGATAAGCTAGCAAATACAGTGTGCCAAAAATGTCACTGAAAAATATGGACAGGAAATGCTGGAAAATGACAGGAAAGCTAGAAACAAACCAGGAACACTTCATGTAATCAATTTTAAAAAGAAAAGGTAATGTGACAACAGAGCTTTTTATCCATACAGGCAACAGCAGGCACTGGTAGCTTCCAGACCACAACTACTCCCAGCTCAACATACTACACCCAGAGTCAGTATTCTGGCTACAACTCGGCTACAGCCCAGCCCCACACGTACACAACTTCCACAGGCTTCTACAACCCCGGACAGCCCGCAACATCAACAGCTGCACCCATATCTAAAGGTATGCCTTACAATCTCAGCCAGAGTATTGTGAGGACAGTGATACATGTATGACAATCCCTCTCTCACAAGTCAAAGACCACAGTTTGCCTGCAGAAAGCACAGTATTCTGTCCACTGTTACCTGGCTACTTGTTGCCACGTTTGTGATATTTTTATGGAAAGAGAAGTCATCATTCACATGCTTTATTACAAATGATAAAAGTTGCAACTTTATGAAGAGAAATGTAGATCAAACTGGACATCTGCAGGCTTTATAAAGTAGATTTTCCATACAGAAAAAAAAAATGGTTAATTTGATCATTTGTTGTTGCTGTCCTATCAAATGTGTCGGATTTCTGGACAAGCTGTTCCAAGTTGATGCTGGCACCTGGTGTGTGAATAAGAGGGGCAATGTAAATATGAATCCATGTGGCAATTCCAGACAGTTTGTTACATCAAGAAACAAAATTTAGTGTGGTATTTTGTTGGAAGTGATTACAAATAGTCCCCATCTACATGACAGATTGAAGCAAGATTCAAAATTCATGATGGACAAGAAGGAACGTGTGAAGACTGCACTGGAACAGGGCAGCTTTAACGTAGGAAGCATCCTCTTGGATGCAAATGCCGAAATTAATATGACCATTGCATGAACTTGGGGGTGGGTGGGGCTGTTTGATAGATGCGCTTAGCAGCATGTTACGACACAGGGTTCAAAAGCTTACAATCAGGATCATACCTATGTTATACAACAGAGGCTGAACTTTGTCAACATCACATCGGAAGTGCACTAAACCAAGTGTAATTCTTTCCTTTCCTTTCCCAAGTGCAACATAAACGAAAATGAAATGGGTTTTAAGTGTGACAAAATAGACTGTGTTAGCACATTTGTGTGCATGGAGTAAAATTGTCTCTGAATACAGCTGTACCTTCAGGTGCTAATTCATAAGTGAGATTCCAAATTTGAACTGTCCACTGCCAGAATATGGTTAGACCTTTGTGAACAGAATAGTTACATCATCACAAGAAAGAAAGTTATTATGTGTTGAAGAGGTTGCCTAATACCTTCCTAGAAGGAGCTTGTTCCCGTGTATTTTGGAATTGTAAGATACAACAACTAGATGATTTTTTGGTGATTATAATGTTTTGATAAAATGAATGGCCCTGCATTCAACATGCTTGTTTATCTTTTAGGGCCCCTGGCACACAAGTACCCCACACCAACACATACAGCTCCTTACGACCCCTATGGTCAGACTAACTATGCCTCATATGACCAGCAAGGCTATGGGTAAGTAGGGCATTTGTTTTGGTGTCACTATGGTTACTGTTGATAGATTATCAGCCAATCAGACAACAGTGCAGAGCTGAAAGAACCAAGTGGGGACCCAGGCAGCCCCCATTCCCGAATCTACAGATTTAGAGTGTCCTGCTGGTCAAATATTAAGCTCTGTATGCCTCACATCATGCATAAACTATAATACCTAGATGATCATATGTTAAGGTATGGCAATAATGTCTGCCTAATCCATGTTATGTACATGATGTATGGTGCCCCCACTATACATCATGGGGGGGGGGGGGGGCAGTGTCCCAAAGTCACTGATGGGGTGCTCTGATTTTGTTAATCCTTATGTTTAAGCTACTCCATTTTGACGAGGGGGGGGGGGGGGGAGACCAGGTTGTGAGTGCAGGAATATGTTGGGACATATTTGAAAAGTTTGATCCATACTTCCATAAATGTAGACAAAAGATTCAAGTCAAATTCACCACAGGTTAGGATGACCCAAGAAATGAAGATGCAGCCTGACTGGTGAACCTTTTCCTGCTGCAATCATCTGAAAGCGTCCAGATGTAAGAGGTCTTGTCGCAAAGTTTCTGCTTAAATCTCCCATTATTTTCTGTGACCCACAGTGGGAGGGATATAGTAAAGGTTCTGTCTCTGTGTTTGTCTGACTTTCTGTTTGTCCAAATCAAAACAATTTTTGTCCATGCCATATTTTAGCAACAATAACAGCTACCCTTTTCAAATCTTTAGAGTTGGTAGATCTTATGTACTAGGTGTGCATAATTTTTTACCTCAGCTGACAAGTTTGCTGAGGTCATAGTATGGTCTGTTATCCATTGTCCGGGTCTCCACACTTCACATTTTCAACTTCTCCAAAGCTGTCAACCAGATTCACTTAGAACTTTGTGGGGATGTACCTTGGATGGGTCTCTACCAAGTTTGTCCAAATGGTCATGATCCATTGATTTATGAATTTTTTATGAATTATTTTGTTCATTGTTTGGCAAAATAAAACATCATCTCCCAAACCGCTCATCCAAGTGCTTTGAAATTGTGTGGATACACTTCTGGGAGGCTGCGATTTTTTTTTCTTTCACAAATTTTTGTGTGTTAAGGCTATTTTTGACTTCTGCTCTAGAACTGTCACTGAGATTGTGCTGAAACATAGTGGATATGTGGCCTCTGGGAGGGGTAAATAAAGGTGTTCACTAAGTAGTGATACTGTGGATCTCTTGATTTTTCAATGATATTTTGATTCTGGTGCTTGTCAGTTAATGCATGCATTCCTATTGATTACTATGCAAGTCAGTGGGGATTACAATGGAAATTCACACTGTCAACTTTTCAGTAGCCATTAACCGGATTCACTTCAAACTTGTTGGGAATGTATCTTGGGTGGATCTCTACCATTTTTTTTAAATGGTTGTACTCCAGTGATTTATATATATTTTTTTGCGGGGGGGGGGGGGGGGGGGGGGGCAGTAATTTTTTGGCAAAATCTTTAAACAAAATCTTCTCCAAAACAGCTTAGCCAATTGCTTTGAAATTGCATAAAGACACTTCTAGGGACCCTGAGACCTTAATTTTAAGGTAGCATCGCATTTTTTTCTATTTTTTGTACAAATTTTTGTATGTTTTTCCTATTTTTGACTTGTTGAAAACTGTCACTCATATTGTTCTGAAACTAAATGGAAGTGTAGTTTGTGGGAGGGGTAAACAAATTTGTTCACTTGGTGCTGATACTTTGGATCCCTGATTTTTTAATGGTTTTTCAATTTGTGTTATTGTTATTGTTATTGCTTGCATTCCTGTTGATCACCATGAAAGTTAATTGGGATTGCAAAGGAAACTTCCAAGTTTCTCTTCCTCTCCAAAATCCTCATCCTCTAGACTAGAGTGGAACTTATGATGGGTTGAATATATTAACGTCAGCACAGGCTGTTTACACAGCCCTCTTGTTTGTGACATATTACCCACAGTCACTTACTGAATGAAGTTTGTTAAGTCTGCAACAATTTAGTTTGGGCCATATCTTCAGAACTGTAAAAGGTAGCCCTTTGAAATTTTCAGGATTAGTAGATCATATGCTGTAGGCGTGCATAGACATACTTTTATGCAGTAATTACCTTCTTTCCCTCTCCAATTAATTGATAAAGTTCATATTTCTCTGTACAACCCCTATGGTCAAAGTGCAACAGTTTTGTCCAGACCGTATCTTAGGAATCTTATGTGCTAGCCCTTTGAAATTTTCCAAAACTGTCAGTCAGATTCACTTCAAACATGGTTGGGATGTACCCTTGTAGGGGTCTGTGTGTGTCTTTCTTTTTTTAAGGGTCCATCACATAGGGGGGGACCCTTTCTGTTTTTGGGTTGTTCGTCCATCTGTCTGGATGTCCATCCAGATGTGCACATTCTCGTTACCGTGATATCTACAGAATGCCTCCATGTAGTATGCTCAAATTTGGCAATACGCTTATCTTACGTGGCAAGATGAAGTGATTAGATTTTGGTGTCACCATGACCTAATTTGAGCAAGTGGCAAACCCTTCAGTCAGCGCTTGCATTGAAAGTATGTCTAGTTTTTTTATGAGTCACACTCCGGTAATTTTTGTCCTCCACCCACAAATTATGGTTGGCAGGGGATATAGCAAGTGTGAGCAACAACTTGTTAGAACACATTTCAAATGAATATTTTAATGTGCGTGTCATGATCAGATACTTCAGGTCAGCAGCTTTCCTGGGCATGGCTCGACTTCATCAAGAAAAGCTGGGGCCATGGTGTTGTTCAAGCCTCTAAGTTGTTAAGATAATAGGTTTATGGAGTCTGATGATCACAATAAAATAGGGTTGTACAGTGGGTCACCAATAGTGCCGTATGTTTACTATTGTAGTACAAATAATACATTTGATAATGCAGGATGATGTGCATAAGCATTCATTTTTCTCTGTGTGATGAATGTTAAGAAATATTGATTTTACGTTTATTCAGCAGAAGCCTACACTTCCAAAAGGATCAAGGTGGGACACTGTTGTTTCCCATCAGCTGTTGTGTATTTTTTAGGCCCTATGTGAAGTGTACTCCGTACTCCAAGCTACAGTGTCATCAGAGTAAAGTGTTGTCAGATCAATGATGGTAACTGACCTTGTTTCAGTCAAATACCTCTGGCAAATTGACGGTCCACACACCAAAAACAAAACTTGCCTCAGTTGGTAGAGTTGGTAATTTTGAGATACATGAATGAACCTGTGTTTGTTGTTTGAAAAATTGTACAAACAAAAGCTTTTAGGCACGTCCGATCTTGATGTTGGATTTGTTTTTCAGTGGTGGTGTCTATGGAGGTAGCCAACCACAGCCTGCTGTGATCTTTAACCCTGCTGGTCCAGGAGCGCCAGGACAGACCCCAGGTATGTAACCCCATGGTTATTTCATATAGTTACACATACATGATCATCCCTTACAGTGTTATACAGGCACCATCTTGTTAAAGCCACAACCTTAAGCTCGTATCATTAAAACACAGGTAAATCTTAAACTGGGACAAGTACAGATATGCATGTGGAAATGATGCTTGAATTTTCAGATTCCTGCAGAATAACTTGAAAAGTTCATCATTCCTGTTGTGTCCTTGGATATTTTATAAATACTTCACATCACTTCACTATGTTGGAATGAGGGGTATTGTTTTTGGTTATTGATTGGTACTTTTATTTAGGATTTACAGGTATACGTGCCTTTATTCATGATAGTAATAAATTATTTATCAACAAGCACAACTGTACTTTGATATTTCTTTGCATGTGACAACTGTTTTCATGCACAGTCAGTATGTAGCTCATCTTTTGTTCAGCATGTTGCTGTCCTCTTGTTTGTGTTGGTCTGTAATTATGCCCAGGAGGGGCATTTAGTAATCACTTGTTACCTCCATCCATCCACTATTTGTGTCCCGGCTATAATTCACTTGTCCTTCAACTTAAATATCCAGGCTATAATCCCTCTTCTATTTAACTTAGTTTCATGAAACTTGACACACATGTATCTTTCCCTAAAGGTGTGTCATGAAACAAAACTAGGTCATGAGGTCAAGTATCTGGGTCATGGTGACACAATCATGTAAAACTACATTACGGTCATGTCCGTGCTGTAATTTTGTTGTCTTTTGACTTAGAATCATGAAACTTTACACATCTGTGCATCTGGACGCAAGGGTGTGTCCTGCACAAAAGTAGGTCAAGTATCTGGGTCACAGTGACATATCCTTGTAAAATCATGTCTAGGTTATAATTCCTTGAATCTTTAACGCTATAGAGACACACTTAATGATATCTATATGAAATATAGCCCCCTTGTTTACACTAATGCCCCTTGATGGCCTGAATAGAATGTGGTCGGTCACAATTTTTTGCGATGTACAGATCTCCATGTGGACATGTCAAAAGAAATAGTGGTCAAGTGAAAATTTCCATTTGCCAAAATGGCCCATGTTTTTATCTTCAATGTCTAAATATGATTCAAAAGTATTTAATTTACCAGAGGAGAGCTGGAATATACATTGTCTGGCTTGTTTCTGGCAAGTTCAGTGGTAAAAACTTGCAAAACACCTCTCAAAATTGGGTAAAATTGCACTGTTTTACAGCACTTGCAACAAGGGAAAACTTCCATCTTGCCACCATGTTTACACTTGCCAGAAGGCTGAGAATCTCAGGTTCACGTAGAACAAGGTCCCCTGTTGGCTAAAACAATGTAACAGTTGGGTTTGATTGGGTCAAAGAGGTCGGGTTTCCATTGAGAAAAGCTTGGTCAATCATGCCTGTCTATTGGTTAGTCTGTCATAAGATTCAGATTCAGATTCAGATTGTGACGCTTTTTCTGACGTCAGCCAATAGGAGCCACGGATTCGCTGTGACATCAGCATACATTTCAGTACTTTGCAGACAAAATGGCATCTTTGCTATAGAAACCAGAGGTATTTTCTGTTCTTTCAGCATACACAGGATGTTAAATTTTACGGTTCAGTACCAGAAGAAAGGGTGAAAATGTCTTATAGGGTCTCTTCTTATGATGAGAGTAGTGTTGGAAGAAGACTGGCTATATTTGCGGTAGAAATTGTACCATTGGCCGGCAAGCCTGGTTGACGCTCACTTTCATATCAACATGTTGGATGAATAAAATTAAATTTTGTCAAATATTTCTGCATATGTACAAAAATCCTACCACTTTTTTTGAATAACTTTAAATAGATGCAAGATATTACATCTTTATGGCCCCCAACACCCAACAAATGTCCCCACATATCAATCTAATTATGTACCAAAATGACGAGTACCGCAATGATGCCTATGTGTATCGTGTGGGTTTGAACACATGGATGGACTTCGCAGGGCAATGCCTTTATGTATCGTGCACTGGGAAAGGGTTAACTAAGTTTCATGAAACATCACACATGCATATATCCTGACTGAAAGGTGTGTCATGCAGTAAAACTAGGTCAAATATCTGGGGCACTGGTATATTCTGGTAAAATCGTGTCCGGACTGTAATTCCTTTACTCATTAAGTTAGTTTCATGAAACTTGAGACACACACATATCTTGACCCAAAGATGTGTCTTGGACCAAAAGTAGGTCACTAGGTCAAGTGTCTGTGTCATGGCGTGGCCTTCATATAAAACTGCAATACAGATGTCATGTTCGGGGTATAATTTGCCTGTCCTTCAACTGAAATTAATGAAAGTTCACACACCGGTGCATCTGGACATAACAATGTGTATCCAACAAAAGAAGGTCACTAGGTCAAATATGTCAGTCACAGTGGTATATCCTGGTAAAATTGCATCCGGAGCGTAATTTCTTTACTCGTTAAGTTCGTTTCATGGAACTTCATACACCCACATATCATGATCCATAGGTTTGTCATGTAACAAAGGTAGGTCCCTTGGTCAAGTATTGTGCGTCCTTGCATCTGTTCATCTGCTATTTGTGTCTGGGCTGTAATTTGCTTGTCCCACAACTTAGATTAATGAAACTTTACACACAGGTGCATCTTGGCATAAGGGTGTGTAATGTAACAAAAGTAGGTCACTAGGTCAAGTACTTGGGTCACAGTGACATCCTTCTAAATTGTATCTGGGCTATAATTCCTTCACTATATAACTTGGTTTCAGAGTGATAACTAGAAAACTTGCTGAGTTAGGACTCCCATATAGCACACAATTAATGTAAATTGCTATATTTTTGCGTGTTTAAAATTTCACAGTTTTTGTATTTTTCACATTTCACTGTAGTTTAATTTCACTATTTTGGACATGAATCCTATTCATACAATGTTAAAATCTATTTCAGGGTGTTTTAACTTTCACGGTTTTGTACCATCAGCAAAATTAGTGAAAATAAGAATAGAGCTAAATTTCAGTAATTTACAGCATGCATGAGTGCACTTGGTTTCTGATGCTGGATGATTACCAAGGTTATAAATGAGATGGGGGGGGGGGGGCATGGATGGATCCAGCAATCTCTGATTGTATTTAATTATTTCAGTCATTGTTTTTGCTGTATTGTTTGTTGCTTATATTCTGTATTTGCAAAAGCAGCTATGTCTTCATGTGGCACTGTTACTTGCATTATTCAACACAGCTGCTTAGTTGCGATAGCACCCTCCCCGTCAAGAGTAAAATGTCGTGCGTCAGAATACTATATGATACAATATAGTGTTTGTAATACAAAAGAGTGGAGTTGACATTCAGCAAGTTTGATCAGTTAGGGGTGGGGGTGAGAGGTGGGAACAATGGGAATTTTCAATCCGGTCACATGTAAGATTAGAGCAATATTGACGTTACATCTGCAAAATGCTTCTTGGGAACTTTGCATCACTGGTTGAAATAAAGCACACATGTACTGTAAGTGTGGCACAAGCTTCAAACATGTCACGTTTGGTCAGTCTGCTCAGTTGCCCACTTCGTACACTACCTTAAGATGTGTGGTATTTAGACCCAGTGGTTTTCTGTTTAGGAAAAGACTTACTTCTGTTTCATCAGGCACAAATATTAAAATTCTGTTTTACTGGGTATATATTGGACTATAAGAAGTATAAGAAAACTATGAAATTCTGTTTCAAGGGTGAACAAATGCGAAAGTCAGCTTTGGTTTTGGAAAAAAAAAAATGTATCATTGACGCCAGTTATTCTTGTGTTGTTTAGAAGTATCCCTGCGTCTGACTCGGTGAAGTTTTAAACTGTTCCAATTTTTGACAGTTTACTGGAGTAGAAAAGATAGGCAAGGTAGTGGACTTTACTCTTGTTGTGTCTCTTCAGTCTGTGTATCGTTTGTGGAGAGATACATTCAGCAGCCAATGTAAAAGTGCATGTGAACAAAACTTATTTGTGGATACAAAGTAAAAGAGGTGATTATTGCAGGTAATGGTATTTGTTACGGTAATGTCACAGCAAATACTGGTGACAGTTTATTGAATATGACACAGACATGCAGAAAATATTTCCTGCATTACTATATATTAAAACAATGTAACCATGATACTGAGTTGCATGGAACAGGCTGAATATATTTTATGTTCGGAACGAGCGGGACTCGAACCTACAACCTTTGGCACCAGTTGCCAAGCTCAAATGGGAAACGCATATATCCACTCGACCAGATCCCCATTCTCAATAAAGAATGGTTCAATGGAGGTAGTTATATGTGAGTGCCATATCAACACGATTATGTGGCACTAAAGTTTAGTGAAAATTACGCCACAGAAGTAGACCTGGACGCCATGATGCAGGTCCACGATTTGCTCTGGTGCTTTCTGAGAGTGCACACATGCTGACAAAAGGACAGTAGGAAAACTGCTACCTTTTTGGCTCTGTTAGATAATAGAGTGACACAATAAAAAAGCATGATGTTGAAAGAGAAAAGTTCCATATGTTACAGTTCTTCGTTTTTCTTTTTTTACTTTGTACAAATATCAGAGCTATGCAGATTGTCACACAGTTGTGAACATTTGGAATATACCTGTTGAAAATTGTATGAGAATTGAAGGACAATAAAATTGCAGATTTTGTAAGCAGTACTTGACACACTCAAATACACAGAGTAAATTTTAACTGTACTATATTTGAATGCATTGTGTTGAGCCAGGAGCCCGGGAGCCAGCTGACACAGAATCCTGTGCCTCAGTGGACTCATAGTATGTGGGCAGATGGTGCTGCCACCTAGAGGGCTAATCAGCTTCAGAAGGATTGGAACAGTCCAAAATAAGGCTGATCAGACTGTCTGAGTATATTTCATTCTGCTGCAAAGAATAATTTATCATGCTTGATCATGCCCATCAGCATTTTTTGATAAAAAATGCACAGATTTTTTTTTAACTGCCATGGGGGAATTTGTATATTTAGTGAGGAATAGGGAAAACATTATGGTGTTCTCTTGGGACAGAATGTCCTGAAAAGTCAGTTAAGGAGTCCGAAAAGAAAGATAGAAGTGTGAGACTGGGCAGATAGAGAGACTTCAAGCCAAGACATCAACATTGCACATGATTATGCATCATCGTGGAGCATAAGTTTGGATTGCATACATACATGTATGTGTGTTATTGACCCAATCCCAGAGACAACAGGCCAGCAGTATTGAATTTTGGTTTCAGATTTATAAACCAAGAATGACTTGAATCAAGATCTTCATATTACACAAGAGTGTGGTCCTCTGTAACTAATGGATCAGTGTGGATTGCATATGGGTGACCTTAATTGAGTGCCGAAGGTCAAATTCAAAATGTAAATGTCAAATTGCAAGATGAGAATACACAAGCCCATGGACTACACCAAAGTTTGGCAGTATTATTTCTATGCCCAGGGCCAGAATTACATATTCGTGACCTTTTAAATCTTAAGGTCACATGGTGTCTTTATGTGTAACCATGTGCAGGTGTGTAGAGGATAAGACTGGCTTGAAAGTTTTTCATTGCCTTTGAATACAAATGCTTGTCTGTAACAGGCACAGTTGATCCTGTACGGATGGCGTCGGTACGATCTAGGTCATTCCATGATTTGTAAATCTGGTGAGGGACATTGTTGTCTATAGTTCTACATTAATTTGAATTACTGTTGTATATTGTAATCTAAATAGGAGAACTGTTCAATAGTTGTTAAGTTCAACGTGTAGACTCGTTACAGCCGACTGGCCCGGTGTCCACAGTGTCAAATCAGTGGCACCATTTGCTTGCTAATAGGAGCCTAATTGAATCTTAGTTCTCCCTTTTGTCACCTTATCGTGACGATCGCATGCATGACTTAATTCATAGTTGCGCTGGTCTGCTGTTACCAAGTGAGACATACTATGGACATGCTACTGTGACCACAACAGACGCATAACATTGGGGCCCTCCAGTCGACCTGTGTGTATCAAAATGGCGACAAAGCCAAAAGCCTCTATGCTCCGTGCACAAAATACTAATGTAGACAGTGATAGATGTTTCTATAAAATGAAAGTGGCTGGATGGTCTTTAGTAGGCCCTTTTACTCCTACAAAATGCCTCAAACAGATGCGATCATATTTAGAGGGCTCCCAGTCTGCTGGCCGGCACACCATGTTCACCCATTTTTTGCATCTTTGCCGGTTCTTCTTATGGGGGAAAGTGTGGAATGTAACCCTGCACATCCATGGATATTTGTCAAGATTCGACAATTTGCGCATATCAGCACTACAGCCTGGTACCTTGCAATTGTACACAGGCATTTCTCAAGCACAGTACAGCTTTAATTTCATCAAAATCACTCTTTCAAACTTCCCCACTTCAAGGCTATATACTTTAACATGGCTGTCGATGACCCGCTGATAGTGGTGTCCCACTTCCTGAGAAATATATATATAAGCTTTATTTATTGAGGGTGGCTTGGTTAGGGAAATACCTCAGTATATCCCTAATCTTCCCCAAAGCCCTCGAAGTTCATGGTTACACAAAAGGTGATACAGTCATATTCAAGCATACATACAATAATGCAGTTATAACAATATCAGAGTGCATAGTATACATTCATCATTTGATCATTTGACCCACATTTAACTTTAACTAGGTGATGGGTCCATTTCTCATAATCTTTATGTACTTAGTACATTCTTCTTTGAATTTCTTCAGTGAAGAATTCCTCACACAGCGGGGTAGGGAATTCCAAAACATGGCTCCACTATAGGCAAAAGATGACTTCAAATAATTTGTCTTAGGCTTCACTAGGTAAAGTTTATCATCGGCTGATGATCTTGATTGTCTCTGACATATATCCTTCACATAAACAAACATTTCTTTAAGATAAGAAGGTGCCATATTGTTCATTATTTTATATATTTCTACTCCTTGTTCGTAATGTATTCTTTCCTCAATTGACAACCAGTTTAATTTTGAAAGTAAATGTCTGTAACTAACCCTACCATGGACCTTCAAAATCTGATATGCAGCAAATTTGTGTAACCGTCTTAACTTAGATAGTAGCTTTTTGTTGCATCCTCCCCATATAGCACTGCAAAAATCAAAATGTGGGAGAACATATGCATTGAAGTATAGTTTTCTTACCTGAAGTGGAAGAAAGTGTTTGATCTTTCTCAGAATACTTATTTTACTAGCAATTTTCTTACAAACAATGGATACTTGCTTCTCCCAAGTTAAGCATTTGTCAACATGGAGACCAAGTATCTTATGATCTTAAACATTTTCCAAAAGTTCGCCATTTGCTTCTACTTGAATATTCTCTTCCTTTACTTCCTTGAATTTTCCCTTTGAAGATAGCAGCATTACTTTACATTTCTTTTCATTTAAGAGCAATCTATTTTGAGTACACCATGTTTTGGCATCATTTATTTTTTCTTGTAACCCTCTTTCAATGGTCCTGACTGACTTCCCAATCACATGAGATGTTGTGTCATCTGCGGGTGTGGCTATAACTTTCGAAAACCCATCCTTTGTTAGGGCACTTTTAGCAGAAAATATGGTCCCAAATTGGCATGATAAGTGTTCCAGGAAGAAAATTTGGACCTTAGTTAGGGAAATTGTCTTGAATTTAGGGCCATAAAAGAGAAAGATTACCCCCTTTTTAGGGAATTTTTGGGAAAATACTGGACCTTTTTATAGGCAAATTTTGCTAAAAAGAGGGGCCTTCAGAGTGGTACATACCCAGTATCGTCAATAATGGGAGTACCCTCTGATGGGTCATATCTACAATTCTCACTCAAAATGTTTAATGAGAGTGTCGTAGCATATGAAGTTAGACACTGGGGGTGCTTTTGGTCAGTCTGAGTAGGGAAGGGATCCTACTAAGGATGACAACTGAATGCCTTACTGTCTACTGCATTACAGCCTGTCAAGGGATTGCAGAGGGAAACAGCTGTCAAGGTAGACATTCAAGATGGCGGTCAGTCTTGGTACCATTTATTGATCAGCTCATGTTTTTCCCATACCTGTATGAGGAATAGTACAGGAAGAAAAAAAAAAGATTGATAATTTAGTGTTCGTCTTGGGTTTCATTGGTAAATGTGGTAATTGTTATCTTCTTTACATGACCCATGGTGTAGTGAGCGTAGCTGTATTCATGGTCAACCAGTGTCAATAAAATAAAAAAAGCAAAAAGAAAAGTTACATGATTGGTGGTTTTCAAGGTGCAGATCCTGTTAGGGACAATGTCCGTGTGATCTGCGAATTGATGACTTCTGGTGTTTTAAACTAACAGACACACACCATACTAATGAATTTATGTCACCAGGTAAAATGATGAATTGTAGTAAGTCTCATTTCATAGAAAAATATCATAGCTTGAAACTTTCTCACACTGTTTGCAGTCACCTCAAATGCCCCTTTCATATCTCATCTGAGAAAACAGCCTCGTGCTGGCATAGGAACAGGATATGGGAATCAGTTTCATGAAAATTGAAATGAATGAATTATACATGACTGCTGTGACCCTTTCTGTCTGAGATTAATGACAACTCTGTATAGATACATTTAAAAGTGTCTTTATAACTCTGGCCATTCTAATGTAAAGGCATCGGTCAGTGGTGTTTGCATTGCAGGATGGGACATGCTCCTAATGGATCATAGCAGACCGGGTGGAGCATGACATGCCAGGAGACACTAAAGAAAATCACTGTTTAACCTGTGGCCAAACATGTACATGGAGTAAATGCACACATGACTGAAGTATGAGGGTTAATAGGTTGATTGTACATCTCCTATTGGGAGTAAGATCCAATTAACAATTGACCTCATTGCACCCTGAGTACTTGGTAATGATCTGTCACAAGAGTAGGATTTCTGCTCGTAATATCCTTTGGGATTAGAATATTTGCTTAGGATGTGAACTAAAAATGTTTGATGTGAGTAGAATTTAACTCCCGAGGGTATAAATTCATATATATTGGAGAGCAACATTTGCCGATTAAACATAACTAGAAGTGGTGCTGTGTTGCCAGTTTTGTCCACTGCTTTCATTCAGCAAGAATAATACGAGTCATTGGTCAACAGGTTTCCTTGAAAGCCATTCTGGGTGCACTTAACCCAGAAGGTGCTGAGAAAAGCTGTTGATTCATTCCCCCAGAAGGCTAAGTTCATGTATTTGGAACTTCCAACAATTATCATGGGTGCGGGGGGATTTCAATTTGTGAAATATGGCCCCTCAACCCTGTGTTTTGTGGTGCAAGTGGTAAGAAAGCAGCTGTTGATGGTGCTGCCACCTAGGACGAGATTGTCTCCCTAAGGCACTTAACCAAGCTGATGTATGGATACAATTTCATCTGTATGTATTCTGAGTGGGGCAGTATTTCACAGTAATTAATGTTACAGCATTCTGGGTTTATTATCATGGAAAAGAAAGAAATGGACTCAATAAGAATATAATAAATCATGTAAAACGGTTAAAAAAAAAACTAAAATGGGGTAGGTGATAGCTTCAGTGGACCAGTTGAGTGTTTTTCACTTTGATAGATTATCTCTGTCTGTAAGCTATGGAATACACATCACACGGTGTAATTGTTAACAAGATATGCTTTAAGCAATATTTTGGCTTTTTCAGACTTTGATCGGGCACCCTCCCCAAAGCCGTTTCTGCGGAGACGAAGTAGTAAATACATGGACACTGAGGGAATAGCAGGTCTTCGTTTTTTCATTCATATCCAAAATCCACCCATCAATCAACAGCCATGACAAAACACGTTAATTTTATTGAAGCCCATTATTAGTTGTTTCTTATTTGCTGCCAATTCAGCAGGGAATGTATAACGTTGGTTGTTCCTGTCATTTACTCTGTGCATCAGCACCAGTAGCCTGCCATGAGTCACACTCTTCACTGAGGAAAGAGTATATTTTTGTTTCTTTTTGTCATCCCATTTTGGTTGTTATTCATGAATTTTTATTTGAGCGGTTGCTGTAGAGAGCTCAGGTTTCACCCTGAAAGTGCAAACGTGGAGTAATTGTCAAAGCTCCATTGTGTAAATAGTGCAATTAATGTGCATTTATTAATAATATTGATTTGCATTTTTTATTGACCAGACTCAGCCGGTTGTTAATTTGCCTTAATCGCTACCCACATTGTGTCATCCATGCATCGGCACAGGCAGAAAAACATCTTGTAAATAGTCATTAAACTGGATGTATTATTAGCTGGGACGTCCAATTATCACCATGGATACAGTATGGCGTTTCTTTTGAGTTGTGTGGCGATGATCTTGCCGTGTGTCTCGGTGAGCCATCAGTGATAGGCCAGCAGTAACATAAGCATGGGCTGCCATGACAGGGCAATATGATACATGACGCCTAGTCACAAATCTTTATTTAAAGTCCTTTATGCATATATGTACAATAGCGTTTGACACCATTCAATGAGATAATGGTTACTGAAGCTTCCAGGCTGAGCAGTTCATCATGTGTGGCCCATTAAATTAATGATTTGGATAAGTTCATTAAATATAAACTTTATCAACACATACCAATACTTTCCAGGCTGACCTTGTTTTTTACTGTACTCTTAATGTACACATAAATATAAAAACCTTGATAGAATCCTGCAGGCGAAGACCAGTTGTTGGAGGTGTGTGTCGCTGATGATGAGTGTTTTCTGTATGTAGGTGTTGTCGGCAGCGTATCGTCCCCACCGTCCTCACGGCGCAGCAGCATATATAATACGGAAACTGAACTGTGTACAGGTTATTGGATCGGAACAGTTTGAATTTCACACGCTAATGTGGCAACAATTTTGCCTGCTTAGCATGCCACATACATGTTAAAATAAAGAGAAGAAAACCAAAGTTGGAATGTTGTGCAGGCCATTTACAGCTTCTGATGGAGCACAATACTTGCCTGCAGAACATTTCAAACCGGAAATAATATATACGATACTAAGCAGGCAAATTGCAGCTTCCAATCTCTTGCATCACATCATCACTTTAGCACAACTTTTGCCTGCAAAACAAATTCCACGAAAAAGTGAAGGGAAAACCTTCAACTTGTAAATCATAAGCAGGCAAAATGCAGCTTTCTTTGTTGTAATTATGTGTGTCTTTTGTCACCATAGAGCAATGTTTGCCTGCAGAGCAGTTCATGTACTTTGTGAGGCTCTTTTTCATCCGGGTGGATGTCTGCCCATATGTCTCAAAATTTGAAATTGTAATCAGAGACTGGCTTATTCTAGACATTATCCTTCAACATCTAAAGACTTGTCTCTTTTGTAAAAACTAAAATTTCACACTTTTGATCAGAAAATTTAAATTTTCAGTCATTGGATGGTAAAATGAGTGTAAAGAGTCAGAAGACCTGGATATTTTGCTCAGCAGGCAAACTTGAGGTTGTGATCACATGATGGACATGTCCACATACTATAGACATTGCTTACTAGGCTTAAAGGGAACACTACCAGGGCACTCCTGATGTATACAGGCTTTATGGGCTAAAGTTGACAGATTTTTTTTAATGCCAAAAATATTTTTATTCTGAAAATAAATATGGAGACATCTGTTTTAGTATCACTGCAACAGGTGTCAGTTACCTTTTAAACATGACAAGTTGTGTATAGTGGATGTGTTCTGGTGGTGTCGATGGGTACAGTTTGACATTTTCTACAGCATGCAGAGATTTTTACTTGCCACACGCTCTTCAGCCACAGGAAACATGCTCCAAAAGTATATCAATATTTTTCAGAGCAACATTTCAGCATGAAATAGCTGAAAACATAACATGAGGGAGCCATGCAACAGAACCTGTCTATGGTGGCCACATGAGGAACCCAATCGTGGCCCCTAGAGACCGTTGATCATGATAGTAGGAGCCAAATTTCCAAGAAAAGGCATAAAATAATACCAGCTAAATGTGGCGACAGTTAAAAGGACTGCCCTGTAGATCATTCTCTCTTAACAGAGTGCTCTCTGCATGACATGTAGGAACATTTTGAACAACCCCTCAGTACACCTCACCAGATTGTTCCTGTATAGTTTGAAGAGTTCAGTGTGAAGCAGTGTGTGTTCATATAGATTTGCGGGAAATATGATGTAGATCAGATAGATAAATTATGTCCACTCATGTCATGAAGAAGCGTAGACGTATACACATAAAGAATGTGTCATGATGTGTTCAATTACCCAGAATATGGGTGCAATAAATGCTTTTTGTGTGTATTGATTTTGACAGGCTAGCAGCGAAACAACGATACTTGTAAATCTTGCACTACGCTGCTCATCTTTAGTATCTGTTGTGTCCTGGGATTCCAGGAACTCTGTATCCCTGGCTATATGTAAGACCTGCAGCACCAAGCTTTATGTAGTATCCTGTATGTGTTAATCACACAGGCATTCAAATGCTGTAATTTGTATTGATTCGCTGTAAATGTCCAATGAAGATTTATCCCAGTCCACAGACGGTGCATCCAGCAGCTTATTCATATGTATGAAATCAGTCTGTGGTAAAGTCAAGATAACGACACTTTCAACACACCAGTATAGTTGGTTACAATGCTAGATCCATGCACTGTAGGTGAATGTTGTGTTGCTTTTGTGATATTGGTTGCACCAATTATCATTTTGAACATTTACATCATACTATGCCCCCCCCCCCCATAAAATAAATAAATAAATGAATGAATGAATGAATAAATAAATAAAAAAATTTAAAAATCACAGGTGGGGAAAAAGTTTTTGATATGTAATCTTTGCAAACTTTGTACGGGATGAAATGTGCAAATATATTCCAATATGATAGCATGTATTGGCACTTCAGTGATATATGTTTAAAACCAATTATGATGCTATAGAATTTGAGGTAGCTGTGATAGACCAAGTATGATAAGCTGATGTATGAAATGAAAGGAGAATAAGTGTATAAGACACAAGAAAGAGTTAAGATTGAGTCAACAGCATTTCTTGGCATGGGTTGGCTCTTTAATGGCCTATCCCTACCAAGGAAAGCTGTTAACCTCTGTCATTTTATTTGGATATGTCTCCGCTACAATTCTCATTCGTGTTGGTTTTCCTTACTTTTGAAATTAGTCAAAAGCATTCAAGCAGACAACATTTGACCTGCAGCCAGTGTTGGCTGGTTAAAGGGGTAGAGTGCTTGTTTTCTTGTAAATTGTACGTGAGAGCTTTCGTGGAAGCCTTGCATTGTTGTGGCCATTCTGCACCAGGTAGCGCTACTTGACTGCCTTCCTGTCACCCTCGTACATCTGTACCTTTTTATGATTTGAATTCACAGCTGTGTCTTTTCTTAGGTTCCCAACAGTGAATACAAGTATTGGGCAAAGATGGAAATTTGGACTGCGGAGAGTTAACACTGGTTTGACCACTAGATATTATCAAGAAAGCACAAGAATATGTTGAAAAAAGGGTCTTTTAAGCATATATTTAGTTGGTGTTTCTTATTCCAGATTTATTTCTGTTGCAGTGTACTTTATGTGGTAAAAGTGGATCAAAGAAAAATATATTTTCACACAGTTTTAAACATATCCCAAAAGTTACTAAGTGGAAAATCAGGAAAGTTTTGACCTGCAGATTGGACTGTCTGTTGCTTGTATGTAAGGGGGGGGGGGGGACTAAAGAGATAGTGCCCAAATTTTGTTTAAACCATGTACATACAAACACTATCGGTGCCATTAATATTTACATGTTTACTACAATATTTTAAAAAACACATTCACTGAAATTTTTTTATTTACATCCACTCTACACAGTAAGATTCCATGAAAAACAACAGAATTCTCGTACGTGTGCGCCGAGCCAACAAAGTCCAGCAAAAAATGAACATGGCCATCTGGCATCCCGAGACTCTGACTGCATTATTTCTGAGAATTATTTGATATATTTCACTTTAATGTGTCCTTGACACAGCTTTCCTGTCACCAGTTTTTGTCTATCAGCTTTTATTTCCTGTTTACAGACATTGTTCACTGCTGTGTGCTGTGCTGAGTGAGCTCAGATTGCTAAACCGCTGTCAGTCTGAGACTGTTCTGCTGCACTGTTAACCCTCCATGTACCAGGTGTATTTTGAGCTCGTGTTTTGCACTGTATTCAGTTATGTGGGGGGGGGGGGCGCTGTTGAACACTTTTGCTATTGAAAAGTGTGTGTATGTATAATGAGTGTCAAAATGGTCCAGATTAACCATTTATTCTTCAGAATTTCAAATCTGCATAGTAAAAGTCGGATCTCGTATATAAAATTGCAGTCCATTAGAAGAAGCATGATTTCAGGCTTGGCCTGCAAGAGAAAGGTTTTATTGGCATGCATTTCCCTAAATTATTGGAAATTAATGGGTTCATGTAATACCAATACACAGAATCAACACTTGCAGAGGAAAGAAATGACTCACAAGACATACTCTGGTGAAAATGTTAAACACCCCCTCAGTGGTCACTTGACAGTCTTTGGGACTGTGACTGATCCTATAACTTAGGGATGGTTCAGCATTTTCATTGTCACGAACGTACAAACTTAGCTATGGGGGAGGGGGTTAAAAGGTTTTGTATGCTTTTAATGATGCAATAAAATGATGATCGGTTCATTCATGCAAGCTGGTGAATGTAGCGGTTTATCAAGCTTGTTATTGAGGGTGCGCAGGCGAATATGAAACTAATGCAGTCAGCCCCATTTGAAGATTTGGAGTATAAAATAGCACCATTGTGTAGCAGTGACACACAAGTTGGAAGAAGATAACAGCCAAGTTTTTAAAAGTTTATCGCCTTGTTTGGCTGGGTTGAACATGCGGCAATCAGAACAAAATACATTTTTGAAAAATGCTGGTCTCATTGAGGTGATCTTCAGGTTCTCTGCAATTACAGACAATTACATCCCTGTATTCAACACAGTCCTACCTTGAGTGTACGAGTCGAGAAAGCCATCTCTGGTTTACTGTCGGGGGACTTGCTGGTGATCATCATTTTTTAAATGTTGAATGGTGCTCTTTCAGAGGGGGATCATGAAAAAGAATACTGTGTGTACGCTTGTGAAAATGATAAAAATGTTGAACTATCCCCTCCCCAGGGGATCAAATTGGTATCTAGTAGCTACTTTCAATACATTGTATGTATGTTTGTAGAAAGAACCTTCACATTCTTATTGGGTAATATCGCCAGATACAATGTCTGTCTCATAGAGAGAACCAGTGATATGGATTGAAGCAGATCACGTGACCATTAAATGTTGATTATTGTTGCAGGGGGTCCGTACACACCACCAGCCAACACTGGAAACCAGCCTTCTTTGCCATCTTTCCAGGAGATGCGGCCAGAAGGAGCATGGAACGACCCTCCCATGTTACGATCCAAAAAGGTAATTACCTGCCCACCCACTCAGTCTGACGTGACACATTGTATGTATCATTTACCTTTGGTCTGATAATGGACACTTACTGATTCTACTTTAAGTGGTATACTCTATTCTGGTTAATGGATTTGAAAATGTAGTTGCCACCACAGTTAAGCCTAATCTAGTGTCTATGTCGCTGGGGCAGATTTCTTGGCTGCACAAGATTGCTTTCTTTACAAGTCATGAATGTCTTTTCATATACATGTACTAAATCTTTAAAACTTCCTGTGGAATCAATTGCACATTAGTCTGTCTCAAGAGGAGTTTATACAGACATTGCATGTTCCCCAATTGCTTTCATGAAATAAAATGTTTAACCCCCCTACCCCGCCCACCCACCCTCCCACACACACACACACACACACTTGAATTATGAGGGCCTTATGAGAATTATTGGCAACTGCCCCACCATTAGAACAGTTTGGAAATGATGATACGAAGTGCTGTGCAGGACTCATCCACATGGACCTGCCTAAGTTTGTGTGGCAGCTACAATCCTCAGCTGACTTGCCAGTATCTGGCAGAGCTCAGAAACGGGTGTATCACTTGCCAGTGGCATGAGCTAGGTGCCCTCAGTCAAGAACTTGTACAGTTTGCCATATTTACTATGGTGAGACTTGATAAGCATGTGGCATGTCACAGTAATTCACACAATGTGGTGGTCCAGTGGCCATGTGATGTTTATGTGGAATAAGACATGTTTTTCAGCAAGGCGCACTTTGCAAACCATATGAAGGCAGGAAACCAAGGTGTAATTGTGTGAAGCATTATACACTGACAGACGAATGTCCTGGCAATATCTGTCTGGTTGCCTATCCTGCGGCAAAACATGATCACACAACACTATCTTGTGCACAAATATATATAATGGGTGTGCAGTGTGAATCCAAAACTTTCTTTCTAAGACATGAAATCTCAGAAGCTGTCATTTTTTCCTAGAAGTCTAGGGATAAAGTTGATCCAAGAATGATACAAGGCTAATTGACCTGGAAAGAGCAAAGGAATCAAAGTGTCTTGTCCAACTGGAAAAAAAAAGCTGGTTGCCGTTTGCTATTATATTGCTCAAGGAAGATTACAGTCAGACCATGGGCTAAATGACTTCCTGTATGTGAATGAAGCATATTTGTTGTCTTTTTTTTCTCTCTATTCGAGTTACCAAATACTAATGACAGCTGATATAATACTAACCAGAGTGCCCATCAAAAAACATGGCTTCTTCTCGAGTAATGCCAGACATTATAGCAACACAGGCTTTCCATATCAACCAAACTAAGCAATGTGTCAGCAAGTTTATCCACTAGTGCCATACGTTTGTCCAGTTATTGTGGGACCTTTGGCTATTTCCAGTGATCAAGAAAATACATAATAGTACAGAATATTGATACATCTGGGACACAGAAAGCAAAGACACAAAACCCCAGCAAATTTAGAGACAAAAAGTATACCAGTTTCTAAGTATAGCTACATATTGGTAAGTTAAGCCTGGGATCTTCTAGTGTTAACTTATGTTAGGCAGGCCTGTATGGACAAGGCGTGTATATATCTTGATACCAAAGGTGTAATATTAATTGCCAAGGCAGTTGTAGTAATTCTGGTACAGCCCTTGTAAAGCTTTGTTTCTTGACAGCAGGAAAGTGGGAAAAAAATTAAGAAGTAACTTCTATACCCTTTTCAATTGTAGCACATACCCTTATAGAAGCGCACCCCCTACTTTTTTAATCTTGCGAGTTTATTGAAAATTTAGTATTTTTCAATGTTTCAACAAATTAATTGCTTTTGATGAAAGAAGCGGGTTCATTGTTGTTATTTTATGCTATATGGATTCTGTAATAAGTATAATTCCTTGTGGTATTGTAAATTAAGGCAAATCATTATCACAAAACTCCCATGAAATCCACGTCTGCTGCAGGAAATCTTTACATTAGCACAGTGTGCTACTGTTGGAATGAATATGGCAATACATGTTTTTGGTTTTAATTACAGATAAACTACATGCAAGAAAAAATATTTAAGATTCAGAATATTTTCAGATATATCGAAAAAAAAAAAATTGTGTAGCCTTTTTCCACATTTTTTAATTCATGTGCAAAAATTAAATCCAAAGAGTATCTTGTGGTTTGGAGGATAAGTGAGATTCATTTGTAAATGAAAGATATTGTAGATATATTTAGCTTCAAACGAAAGTGGCTGTCATAGACGTATATATCACCAGGAAATATTGTAGTATTTTGTCTGTTATAAATAGTGCCTGGTCTGAATGCAATGTCTTATTCTGTCATTTCTCATTGAAATTGAGTCAAAACATAACAGTTTGTGCAGTATTTTTGTTCTCTTTCTAGTGTTGCTGTAAGCTGTTTTAAACCACACCCTGTTTGTCTGTTCCTATGCTTCGGTTGCTTTACTTTCATTTAAACGTGCAAAGCTTGATAGATACAAGTAATTTGTCCTTAAGTTACATAGTCTGTATAACTCACCAATTGGACTTGGGAACTCACTGTATGGCACTTTCACTGGCTTGTACAGATAGGGTCAAGGGTCATTCAACTGTCACCAGCCAATCATTGGAGATGTGGTGACCCACTTTGTTTATGCATACATGCTCTGTATTTTGAAGGAGGGCAATTACACACCTGTTGATGGGGGGTATGCTCTTGGAACCCCCCAGCCACTCCCAAATTATGCACAGGTAAATGGTTTAATCTAAATGATACCCAGTCCATCTCCTTTTTTTGCTTTTGGTTGTGGTGCATGGTACTTCACAGTTACACGAGATGTTGCGTTGTAGTCATAGCATTTACCAAGGCTTAAAAGAAAAAGAAAAAAAGAAAAAACGCCTTTTGCGAACACTCCCTGTACATTATTTATTTTATTAGGGATGCTTGAATTTCTTCCTCACTTCTAAAACACAGACACACATACACACAAAACAAAAGAAATGACATCTGTGGGGAAAATGTAAAAATTGATATATATAAATATATATATATATATATATATATATATATATATATATATATATATATATATATATATATATATATATATATATATATATACACACACACATATATAAATATGCAAAAAATGTAGACATGTTGTGGAAACGTGATTGCATGTGCCATGAATTATGGGATAAATCAAGTGTTTGAAGTGGGAATATTTTCTAAAGTCTTTAATAATTGTATAAGAAATGTAATTCAGGATATAGGCATTTAACATCTCAGGTTAATGTATACAGAGTGAACTTGGTCAACCCATGAGAACATTGCTTTGAATAACGTGAGCATTTATGCAGAGAAATGTGTAAAATACTCTGATGTAAGGTCCACTGTACCACAAATAATGCACTCTGATGGAGGCTTCCCAGTAGAACATGTACAACGTATATGAAGTGTAAAAACTCTGTTGAAAAGTAAACACCTATAAAAGCTATATTTTGCAAGAAAATTCATCATTTTCTAAATCTGTATTTACCACCTCTCCAGGGCACACCATTTCAACCTTTGTATGTCAGGATGGTTTTCTCCCTGCCTGGCCCAGTCCAGCCTCAGTTACTGTCATCTCTTGACCCAGTAACAGTTTCTTGGTGTTTAATAGTCTGTACTTGAGATACCAATTCTGTGCGTGTATGTGTGGTAATTGTCCTGAGATAGCCTTCATTTTGGAAATTTGGAAAGCCATTTAAATTGTACATTTATTGCTTGAGAACTTCTTCAACAACATATAACACATAAAATGTTGATGCATAGGCCTAACAATGTAGTCAGTTTAAAACTTGCTGTCTGCTTTCTATGTGAAGCCCTTTTTTGGAGTAACTGTGTGAGTTTATGAATCATATTCTCTAATCGTATCCCATCTGTTCGTCAAGTTTTGAAAGGTGCAAAAGTCAATGTAATCTGACCTTGGGAGTTTTTAATATTGCAAATCATTTCTTGAAAAAGATTCCAAATTTGGTATGCATCCATTTATATTTCCATCCAGGACTTCTGGTGGCCACTGAACAGACTAATCATGGTCTGTGCCACAGGCAAGGAAGGTGGACTTTGGCTGTCAAAATTTCTAAACTTTGATTACAAATTAGCAAGGGACGAGATGAGAACAGGAATCAGCAGAAAAGGAGGAAATGACCTTTTGCCTGTCTCTATCCACCCTAAATCCTATCAGATTTGACCTTTTCAGACAAAATCCATAGTATTTTTGGCACAGATATTTCTCAACTGAAAAGGAAGACTTCCTGCCTTAGGAGGGAAATTATCCTCCCTGACCAGCATTTTTTTAATGGTAATTTCCTGTACCATTCATGCTTTAGATTATGCCTAAATATATGTTTTTTGAAACAATTTAATCTATTCTGAAAAGAGCGGCTGTGCAACATTTCTACATGACAATACTCATTACATTTAAAGGTATATGTATATGTTTGCATCAAGTTATCAGAAGGATCTTAAGACACGTGTATTTTTCACGTTTTAATTAACAGACATTTTCCATCATCTGTCCGTTAGTTTCAATCAAGAAAACTAAGACAGGTGTGTTGTCAAGCATACTTCTCTAGTTACCGGTAGTTGCAGACCATGATCAGTTGTTTGTGTCTTTCTATATACTACTGAAACACTACTGGCAGCAGAACTTGACTTATTTGTACCATCATTTATTTATTTTTGCCAGGAGCCACAGCAGATCTATGACCCAGTAGCCCCAATCACTCAGCCTCTCTATGGTGTTCCTAATTCCCAGGAACAGACACCCCCTGGTGCTCCCAACTATGGTCAGTTGTACAACCCCCAGGAATACCAGCCACAGCAGCCAGCACCGCAGCAGCAACAGCCTCAGCCACCGGTAGGTGGTGCCACTGTTGGCATTTTGAAAGTCCATACTTCTTGTGAATGCATGACGATCAAAATTTAAGTAAAACAGCAAGAGTTTGTTGTATTTTCCTCAATTAGATTATAATTCTGCTCTCAAGATTACCAAAGGCAAAGTAGAATGCTTTGCACTTTGAACATACCACAACAATGAAAGGCATTAGAGCCTAGTGTTTTGGTGCACAGTAAGAGAATAAAACATCTTGTTATAGGACTTTAATCGTGCAATGTGTGTGTCATTTTACAGCCACCAAAGCCAGAGCCTCCCAAACCCAAAGGACCCATCCCAGCAGAGCACCAAGTCCTGAAGGACATCTTTGACCAGTTAGCTAACATGTGTCTGGCCAATGCAGTCCAACCGGTTAGTACATAAAGGTTTTGTTACAGTGTCTTTGTTGCATGTACATGTATCAACCCGTTACTTTGCAATTCTGCCTGCTGTGGATAAAAATTCTTCATGCCTGTGCGTGTGTGTATATGTATTGATGTTTGCTTTCATATGCTGAAGGAAAAGTATTCACATGCACAAAATAATAAAAATAATTAAAATAAAAAGTAAACAGAACAAAAAGAAAAAAAAGAAAAACAGGCAAAGGTTGCTTTACTATTTTTAATGAGTGATTTTGGTCAGAAAAATATGTGAATGTACATTGTATCTCACTCAAATGGAGATATTTCAAGATCAAATGACAAAAGAGTAGAAAGTGTAAAACTGACAGTACTGGTACTGGTGTACTTTGGTAGCTTCGACAAACTATGGTATGTGTTTATTTTGTGTACAAATTAACATAAAAATCAGGAAATAAAGGGAGAAATTTTGCATTCTTGAAGTATAGAAATCTTTCAGTACTTTGGAAACCCCCAACAAATCTTCTGTTTCGTGTGTGCTGAAATAACCCTGTTAAGTGATCAGTTATCGTCCAAACACGCAACCCGTATCGTGGAAAATATGGCCCCTGGAGGCCCTCATTTTCACAGGAGGAAGTTGAGCTTATGGAAACATCTTTAACCTGCATGCAAAATCACTGTTGCCAATCATTTTATGGATAACATTATTCAAGCAGCGAAACACACAAAGTAAATGTGTAAACAATATGTTGCGAGGTTGATCTTAAAAACAGTGAACCACTGCTGTTTAATGAAAAGTTTGTCTCACTCCAGCATCTGACGTCTTTTCCATGACAGAAGGCCCATCATCACCAGAAATTGATATGAGAATTCCTTTGGATTTGCTGTGTGGGGTGGCTGTGAAGGGCAATAGAAGAGTTGCATGCAGCTTTTGAATGGATGAATGAAGCATACAGTGACTATATAGAAATGACTTGATGTCAGTAGTGGGACACTTACAGATGCTGAAAAAAAAAAATGCTGATAAAGAGTTGATGGTGTATTGTGGACCACTCCATATTTGTGTCGTTGAGTGACAGAAAGTTCCATTTTTATTTTGCAGCAAATGAAGAGGAAATTAGAAGAAGTTCTAAGGAAATTAGAAGCTTTATATGACAAGCTGAGGAGTAGTGCGGTAAGTTGGAGTGTCATAACCGCAGTCTTGTGCAAAGAAACTGTTTCAAAATAAAATGAGCTTCAGTCATACAATAGATTTATTCACAAATCTTTTGGTTGTAAATCTATTCGCAAAACAAAGACAGGAACCAATGGTTCAAACCTTGAACGTTATCAGTTTGAGTAGGTGTCTGGTATGTGTGCTTACCATGTAATATGGACCGTTCACTTACACAAATTAAAACTTTAGAAAAAGCTTCTAATGACACCACAGAAAACGGAAATATCAATGATGAACAGTTTCAACACAGTAAATATATGAAGAAAATAATTAAATTTTCTCTCGCTGTGCCTATGTGTTAACATTTCTTTATGCATACAGTGCTCCCTGTTTATATCACTGGTTGTACATGTATGATGTGAGTTCATACAGTGCTATCTGTTTATATCACTGGTTGTACATGTATCATGTGAGTTTATACAGTGCTAACTGTTTATATCACTGGTTGTACATGTAGCATGTGAGTTCATACAGTGCTAATTGTTTATATCACCGGTTGTACATGTACATGTACCATGTGAGTACATTCAGTGCTGACTGTTTATATCACTGGTTGTACATGTGCCATGTGAGTTCATACAGTGCTGACTGTTTATATCACTGGTTGTACATGTACCACGTGAGTTGATACAGTGTTGCCTGTTTATATCACTGGTTTTACATGTACCATGTGAGTTCATTCAGTGCTAACTGTTATGTCACTGGTTGTACATGTACCATGTGAGTTGATACAGTGTTCCCTGTTTATATTGCTGGTTGTACATATACCATGTGAGTTCATACAGTGCTCCGTTTATATCGGTGGTTGCACATATACCATGTGGCTTCATAGAGAAGACCAGGTCATGCCATAATTACTGTATAATGAGGGGACTTTATGTAGTACATTGTACTGACAAAAGTACATGAGTGGGAGCCACGTTATGCTGTATCAGACAGCACCTTGCATTGAGGGATGTTAGGAAAACAGGGATCATTGTTTTGTGTGTAGTTTCAAATTATACATGCAGAAAAGCAGAAAGTTTTAGAAACCCGTTTACCTTTTTGAATGTTGCCTATTTTTTTAACTGTACCTTGCTAATAAAAACAGTGTTTTTTGCCTTGCAGTTGTCGCCCAATGTGATCCTAGGTCTGCATCAGATAATCCAGGCTATACAGAATTACGACTATCAGACTGGTTTGGCCTACCACACCCAGATGATCAGTCAAGGAAACTTCTCTGAAATCAGCTCATTTATGCCAGGCATAAAAGTGCTGCTACAGACAGCAACCCAGCTACAGGTCTACGTACAACCGGCCCAGTGAGAGGACGCCACAGTTAGGCAACATAGTGGACTGCTGGACAATGGGGAAGGGAGGGTTCCAAAGTGTAGCATTCCTTTCAACTTGTAACACACACAGAGCAAATGTGGACCAGTTCTGTGCATAGTGACCTGGGGGTACAATGGGACAGTCTGAACCTCACCAAAGTGTCTACATTGTCCAATGGGAGAGTTGATAAAAATATGATGACAAAATATAGTACATAGTATGGTTATCAACTGTAGAAGTTGGATGCTGGCTATGCTGAACTGTGTGCTCAAGACGCTGTGTACAGCAGGGCTGTAGATGAGTGTAGAAATACTGCCATACTTACATGTAGGCTGCACGTGAAAAGTGATTTGGGGGGAAAGTTGAATGGTGTGAATGCTAAATAAAAAAAAAAACGAAAGCAGAAGAATCAAGCTGAATGAACACAGTAGCTCACAGACGAACTTGTAAATATACATGTAACTGTTACAACTACAGCATGAAAATACAGGATGCCTCAATGTAGTTGATGATTTGGCAAGTTTCAATGTTTCTGACCCTGGTTTTGTGTCATATTTGACAGAGGCAATGGAACCTGAAGCTGGGAATTTGTAACCCTTTTACTCACAGATGGGGATTTCTTTGGCAGGGTTGAGCACTGGTTGCTCAGCTCAGGGAGAGGAAAGCTGCAGATCTAGTTCATGTTTGCCTAATAGGTCTTGCTACAGGTCTCACTCAAAATTGCTTCTGTTGATGTGAACAGGAAAATGGATAACCATGTTTGTAGCTGAAGACAATCAACCAACCAGCTGGTGGGATGGGAGTGGTTGGGAGTGGAGAGGTCAACAGGCCAAACATCGATGCAAGATGTTACCAGTTACATAGGAGGATCTGACTGACCATAGTGACTGGTGATAGCCTGGGTTCCTTTTACGCATGACTGATGTTCCAGGGCACTAGCCCTTTTGAAAGTGTTGCTAGTTCTGCCCTGCAAAAGACTACGAGTTGTTTATGTCAGGTAACTAGTAATTCAGGGCACATTTATATTAAACATATTCTAAACTAGTCTTGGGATACGATACAAGTGCTGCTGGCAGTCTGGATCCCTGATCCTGCAGCTAGGGGTTATGCCAGGAAACCAGACTGCTATGCAGCTACATGTACATTGGAGCAATTTCCTGGGTGTTCCCACCAGCAGGGTGGAGAGACAGTGTGTCCATATCCTGTGATTGACACAAGAGTTAACACTGGTCATGGTTGGACAAGGCATGCAGGTGATACAACAGCTCTGGTCTTGATACTGTTTTGTGTAAAGACAACCTACAAGGACATGACTCCTTGGTACATTGAAATATATGATTTATATTGCTCGATGTAGAGTTTTATGAAACACAGTCAATTGTGTACTGTGAGTTTCTGCATTTGTATGTATACGCTCTGGGAACATTCAAACTTAGTTGTTTTTTTGTTTTTTTTTCAAGGACAGAAAGGGAAACATTTCCTATGTTTCATTGCATGTACATGTACTGTATTATGTGTAGACATTTGACTTGGACATGTCATAGAAGTAATGAAAAAGCCACTGAAAGTGCAATAAAAACTAACAGTTCAATAGTCAGGTGAGCTGGCATTGTAAGTGAAATAGAAGAAACCAGGAGTGGAACATTGAGATGTGCTATATATTGTGTGAGACTTGCTGCTTTCTTGCACATTCTTCTCACTGTCATGTGAACAGCTGCTGGGATTTCTAGAGCCGTGACAGTCAATACAATCTCTTTGTTGATTTGCAACAGATAGCAGTTGAGGGGAAAAAATATGCATGGAACAATTGTGTGCAGGTTGCAGTAATTTATCACTCTGCTTTTCTGGTGAGTTTAAAGGTCATAGTGGCATTGTGAAAAAGGCGGCCAGTAGTCATTATCCATGGTAAAGTGAAACTGCAATTGGTTTTCACTCACTGAGGTACAAGGACCGTCTTCCTGAACTTAACATGAAGTTAAGTGTTTTGCTCAAAATTTGTTGAAAAAACATTCTGTATGGTATCAACCCATTCAAGTCATGGAAAGTTAAAGGGGTAAAAGTTTCATGTAGGGTTTTTTTTTTTTTTCTTTTTTTCACCTTTCATGTAAATCTTGAAAAGTCTGTGGCAGGACTGCTATGTTGAAATGTGTTTACTGTGCTGTCTTACTGCTGTATTTTTCTAATGTGATTTTTTCCAGCAATCTTTATGCAAAATGTGAAAAACCAAAGAACATCTGGCGCAGTCAGTGATAGTTGCATGTTGCTGTAGAAAGAGGTCACTATCCAAATGCTGAACTGATTGCCTCTTGTTTGTGTCTTAAAGAGTTAAATGTTGTGACACATGATGACTAATTTTTTACAGGGAAGTGGATTTTTCCAGATGGGTATCCCATGTTGTGTTGACAAAGTATAAGTCAGCATGATACTTTGTTTTTTGTGCAAATTATTGCACAACTTATTTATTTGCTGGTTGAACTATTAGAGAGTAAATAGATATTGTTATGCTTCAAAACAAATATAGAGGTCACTGCAACTAATTTCAAGTTAGTCTTCCCTTCCCCCCTCCCTGTCATCCCAAGAAGAGCAACCTGGTATTAAGGAGTCATGTTTAGAGTGAGGTAGATGTACAAATTGTTTGATCACGTGGAGGTTTGTAGCCTGGAGGATGATAGTGGAGCAGCAGACTTCATGCCACTTTCACTTTGCACATTGTGTATTGGGGCACCAGTGGACAGAGCACCGCATTGTGTGGCTAAGCACTGCAACTCTCCAGTCATTTTAAATCCATGTTTAGCTCTGCTGACCACAGGTCGCAGAGCTTGTGCAATCACTTATGTCCATCTCCAGTCTGTCCATAAACAATTGCTTGTCAACACAATAGTGTCTTCAATTTTCAAGGGAGCCCCTTGAAATTTTTTGGACATACTCTATGATTTAAAATCTAGGTTCCTTTTATTATTGATGGCACTACATGGTGGATTACATTATACCGGGCCAAAAGTGAACAAATTTAAAATGCTTTAGTGTGTTTGATTTTCTGTGAATCCTTATGAAATTTGGTGGATACTCAGGAGGCTTATCACGTCAAACCTGAACAGCACAAGTGGTGCCATCTGTAGGGGAACAGGAAGTACAAGTTATTATTTGGTGAAATTCATTAACCTTTAGAAATTATAAGGCTAATTGAATGTTACATAATATTGGTGACGTTGATCGACTTACTTAGGGTCATGGATGGAATGCATTTCATTTTTTTTTTTTTTTTTTTTTTGTTTTGTTTCATGAACATCGTAACTTGTATTCATACATCCAAATACCATTACAGCAACAATTGTACAGACAAAGTCTTATGACATGGAGTCGTGGTGGCACCATGGGTGGTAATTATTGGACCTAACGTCATGGGTGTCAAAAATACATTTAAGTCATTATTGTGATTATAAATTGAAATGGAACTGCAAAATGTACACCAACTATGCATTAGTCCATTGGTCAAATTTTGTAATATGTTGTGTGACCTTGACCGAAATTGCAAGAATATTAAGCACTTAAGAAAAAGAAACAAAATTCAATAAGTTCATCAAGAATAAGGCGAATGATACCAAATGTACATGTACTTCAAATGTGTGTTGTGTTTTAAGAGAATACATTTCGCGAAATGATCTTCAAGTGATCTCCAGCAGATAATATGTTGGCAGAGCATAAGGCTCCAGGGCCTTTTTCTTTTTTTTTTTAATTAGTAAACTTGGTGCTGTTTATGCATTTTGTAAAACAGGACAGAATGCCTTTTTTTTTTTTTTTTTTGGTGATTGTCCACGTGTAGTTGCTTTTGGCTTTTGTGGCAATACTTGGGAAGGCTCAGGCTGGTCAATCTAGCTTGTATGACTGTTTATAAATAAGTTTGACTGCATAGCCGTGTTTATAAATAATCCTTTGTTATGGCTGCTTATGTGGGTGTAAAAGAAAGCCGATCCAACTGCTCAAGATGGCATCATGGATAAGCTTGATAAACTACTTAAGGTGGCATAAAGTCTCTATAAAGATATTTGTGTAATGTAAATTGTTGATTAAGTGATGTGGTTTATACATAGCTCTCACAGCCATGTAGTTGATAGGTCCAGTCAGCAGAAGGAAGCTATCTGGAGGGATGTACAGCAGGTGGTTGGTACAGATGCCAGATGAGTGGCACTGTCACACTGTAATATATCAAATCTTGTATTATATTCTCTTGATCAAATGTACACAAATGAAATTATTTAAAAAAAAAAAAGTGATGCAAACATGTCGTCTTGTGTCTTTATTCAGATAAGAATTCAGAAGGGAAATATGATGGTCGGTACAAACTTTGGACTCCCTCAGCCAGGGTAAAAATGTGAAGACCCCAGGTGATTTAGAAAATGTGAAGGTTGCTGATTGTCAAACTCTGCCAAACTTTTCATAAGATGCTTCTATAGTACAAGTTTCATGATAGTAGCTCAATTTGTTTAAAAGTAATTGCACTGGATCCCCAACAGTAAAAATGTGATGACCCGTGGTGACCTTGAAATTGGGGCAATTTGAGCAGGTACAACCCTTTCCTGTTCAAATTGCCTGAAAGTGTCCAGATGTAAATTGGCATCTGCTTCAAAATTACTCCAAAACATTTTGGGTGAGATATGTATGTGAGACCATTCATAATGGCACACTCTAGGTATGCTTACCTTCCCTTGACGTGTTGGGCGCATTATGCCCAACCAAGGCCAAGGAAAGTTATTAACTAGGGTCATACACGTACTATGATCGGGAATGGGTTAAACAGAAAAATAGTGAAGAAGACTAAGAACTGGTCGGCCACCAGCTGCTGACCCCAACAAGACGAGAAGGAGCTGAATTCTGGACAAATGGACCACCTCCTTAGTCCCACTAGGGGGCTCTGCAAAATGCTTCCACAGCAGATTTTGAAAAAGACGCAATTTGGTGCTTTCTGGTCAGTGTTCAAGGTAAAATATGTTCATGAAAGTTTTAAAAAGTTCGGGGTTTCTGCTTGGGAAAGTTCTGATGGATGGACTTATCACAACACAAATATGTCCTTTGGTTCAGACATTTTTATTCAAAAAGAACCAACAATTAGGAAGAAGGGCCATGCGGTATATTGATCCTGCTAGTTGGACAAAGACAGAAGCACAGGACAGTAGAGCCCTGCTGCCTAACGAGAGCAGCATTGCGTGCATGGACCCGGAAGAAGATTTACTCTACAGTAACAAATAAAGACTGTCAAAATGAATAATACACATAACAGTTAATACAATATAATCAAAATCAAGTAGGTGTATCAATGTGTAATCATTTGGGGTTTTTTATGTTTTTTTTTTTATTTTTTTTTTATTTTAACATAGTGCACTACTGATCTGTTTGCACAGAAAACACTTTGAAGCTTTTCCTTGCTATTAATTATTAATAGCCACAATTGATGGACATAATCCTCTATCTGACAGCAGTGCTTCTGATATTTAGGCATAGGGTTGACCCCAAGGGTCAAACCAGTCGTCATTCAGAATGGATGCGTCAAACCCTGCATGACGTGACATAGCTAATGCATGTCACTCTAACCTGCTAAGACAGCAGTTAGACCGGTAGATTAGTTCGACGCCTAGGCGCTATATTTGTGACGTTGCCTCGCGGCCCGTAGCAATGTTACCCCCTTTCTATATAAGCAAGCGACGTAAAAGTGTTTTCAAATGCCCCGTGATGAGTTCACAGAGAACAAAACCGGTCGGGACTCCGCTGCTATTGGCATCCCTCGTCACTGGTCTCGCCTGGTTTTTTATCATTTTTTTATGTATTCCTGTACTGCTAAAAAAATTAAAATTTTGTCAAGATCACAGTCGCTACAGTATAAAATGGTACATGTACTTAAACAAAAGGGTGCTACATTGTTGATGGTGGTGTGAAGGATGTCCTGAGCAGCAGTATACCGAGGACCAGTGAGAAAATGCTGCCAAACACTTTCAGTTGCTGCTCCACACAAACAAGCTGGTAAATCTTTAACACCAATTTTGAATAAATGTTCAGTTAATTGGCTGTGGCCTGTATGCAATCGGGAGTGAAGGATAGATGAATATATTTTACTAACATTTAAAAGTTCTGGATACTTCATGGGTGATGTCAAAACAATTTGTTATATTTCATTTGAATTGTGACACAGATGGTAGATTTTGAGTTGCTAGCGGCAGGAAATTCCATAATTTAGTTGCTGAGGGAAAAAAGATTTCTCAAATAATACAGTTCTGGTGTAAAAAAACAGGTAAGCCTATACCAGGCGAATTTTCATGTGTTTTGAAGTTATACCAAGGGTTCTGCTCCACTGGAAAGTTAGGCAAGACAGTATTCAAGTAGTTTCAACCAAGACTATGGACTATTTTGTACATCATAATAAGTTAGCAACAATCTCTATGTTTCGATAGTAATCCCAGCCAGTGTCCTCATAAAATTTTCATTTGGAGTGGTTCTCATTCCTCCCTTTAGGATGCGGGCCACAGTCAATTGCAAGTCTTCTAGGAGTTAAAGGAAGTATGCACGATGTACCAGTTCTTGATAAGCTAAGCTGTGTGGTTTGTAAAAATGCAGCATAATACGCCACTGACCATAGATAGGAAAATTATTGTTATAAATCAGAGACTTCCAAGTTCTAAGCTGTACTTCCATGGTAAAACCTGAACAAAGTTGTCTTTTTTTGATGAACACAGGTGGTATGAGCAAGACATATCAGTTCAACTTTGGTGACGAGCTTGTAAAAACAATGCTCCTATTCTCGATTTAGGATTTAGCAACTGAAATCTCCACGCAGATAAAGTTCAGAGTGGGTCAGCAGGGCAAATAATTTTTTGTACAAGTAAACATTAAATCAGTTTATGAAAAATCTAAAAGCTAGGGTCTCTGCAATTATTAACATATAAAATGTGTGCATTCTCTGTAAAATGTGCTTTTTGCTTAGCGTAAGGAACCCAAAAATGTGTTGACCTGCAATTGCCCTCATAACTGAGACCCCATGGAACAGAGTTTGACATCCTTGCACCAAATTCCACAGTTCAGAGACTGGCAACTCTTTACATATAAAGAATTTTTAGCAAGTGATAATATTGTTTTTGCCCACCCTATCAACAATTGGAACATTTCGAGAATAGGTACATCAACTATATAGATCACTTCTAATGTTATATGATCAAGACGATATTGCAAACTTTTCATAATGTTTAGCTATTTGGAAGCTTTAGTTGCAATTTTTAATATGTTCATTCCATTTTCAATCTTGTTTAAAAGTGAGACCTAAATGGATGGTTATGTTCAGAAATATGCTCCTGTTGATGTCCCTTAAAAATGAGAGGTGGATGGGGGGGGGAGTCCTCTTAAGAAAGACAAGCATAGTACATGTATCAGTCTTGAGAGCATTCAAAGAAAGCCATTCACTGAACCATTGCTCTAAGGAATTAAGATCACCATTCAGGACAGTGGCATTGTTCCTCTTTGCGGCTGAAAACCAAAAGAATGACACATGCACGTTTGGATGTCCACATGCCTGGGTGTTTTTCTCTTATTTCCACTTTAGTTAAAAGCTTGAAGTTTTGACAACTTACAGAAAGGACTTTCATCTTGTAAAATCCGTTAAAATCTCAAAATGGCCCATGCAAAGATTTTTGGTGTCTTACCTGTCCTTAAGAGCATTAAAAAAAATTAGCCATTCCCTGAACCATTGCTCTGAGGAATTAGGATGACCATTCAGGACAGTGGTAGCATGAACTGGGGTATCAACAGTGAGATAAAGTGACCTATCATTGGCAAACAATTTAAAATTTGAGTTTGCAACATTAACTAGGTCGTTGATATAGATTAAAAAGAGTAATGGACCCAAAGCTGGTCCTTGCGGCACTCCAGCCTTAATGGTTCCCCAACTGGAGGACTGGCCATTGAGAACTACACACTACTTTCGATCATAAATCATCAAAACCATCAAAAGGTTATTGACAATGCCATTTATTTCCAGTTCATGTATAAGGCCAGACTTTGCCAAAGGCCTTACTTAGTCAAGAAGAACAATTTTACCTTCTTTTGTTGGTCAACAGCTAGACACAATTTATGATAAAGAGAAAGTAGTGGGTTGACTGTACAGTTGCCAGGTATGAATATCATCAACTGGTTTGCAAAGATACCCATGTTGTCTTGGGGGGGGGGGGGGGTAGAAGGAGGTGAAAACAGGCTTAAATACTATTATTAAGGATATATTACAACATCATAGGCCACTTTAGCTGGTTTCCACACACTTTAGGTGCCTTGCCAGAGCTCAAAAAAATTTCCGCCAGTCCAGTGCTGATCCATGCTGCTGCATGCTGAAATGACTGTCCTAGATGCCCTGTGCCATGTCACAGCACCCCTAGTGGCAGTAATGCATAGTAGTGAGCATGCATAACCAACCTGTTTCCTGCTCTGGCGGCTGTCGTTGATAGACACTTTTTGATCGAAGCTCTTTCACTTTTCTTACGTTTTGGTACATTTGTGGCTTCTCTTGTGCTTCATGAGGTAGTTGATAGGTTTCCCGGGAGACTGGTCCTACCTCAGAATTAGTTTGTCTAAGTGTTTTACAGTCGGTGAGGTCCATGAATATGGATGGTGAGTTGGATGCACGTTGGGACGCCAACCATCACAGGATGGTTTATTGGGATGACCATCCTGCATGCCACTCTTACATGCATAGGAGCATTTTTTTCTGCACTGAGGAGAGTCCATGCAATGTTTATCGACAATGAACTCCCTATCAGTGGCAGAAAGTCGGTCGGGCTGACGTTCGGTTGGCCAGACGAAGGCTCCAACATGCTGAGACACATTGTGAGCGAGAGGACAATGTTCCTCAAGTGGGGCCTTCCATGGCACACATCGCAGCACGTATTGAAGATGTAGCCATCCATGGACCTGGCAGCTTGCCCAGGTGCGTGCAACGTTGTGTCAAAGCTGATCCTTGAATTGACGCAATTGTCCTCGAATTGAGACCCCTATGCGAAAGGTGCTGTTGATGGACATTGAGTGGACTGTGGTAGAGAGGTCTGCAGGTTCCCTCCACAGTCATTTCTGCTCCAGTGAGAAAGTCTGTAGGCAAAGGTCCCTCGTGTGCTGCCACCCACTCATCGGTAGTTCGGTGAAAGGATGGTACCTTGGTAATTAAGGCAGTGAATACCAAGGTGGGGAAAAACTCAGTAGTGACTGCTGGTAGAGATAGAGTGATGTCATCATCACTCCCTGTTAGTGCTACTCCTTCAGGCTTTATTCCTAGTGCCCCGCCAGGTCAAGCTTTGACGATGCAGGCAGAGACGACTGCCCAATTGATTATGGGCAAAGTGGAGGCGCTGTTTGCCACGGTCGGCAAATGGCTGGACAGGTTGGAAGGAAGATTTCCTCAGGGAGCCTTCAGTCACTCCTCCATCCCCTGCTCACTCGGAGTTGCCTGGCCCCTCTTGCGAGAATGGTGCCGAGTCTTCTGTCGAATCGGCCACATCGGAGTCCAAGGTGCGACCAGGGCGGTGGCTGCAGCTGTTTCTATTTTGGGGGGGGGGGGGGGGGCACCAGGTGACGGATTGCGAAATAATCCTCAGTGGTGAGGGCTCAGTCATTACGGTCACTTTGGGGGGGGGGGGGGAGAGGGATCTGCTTTGTGGCCTGTTTCTCTGCTACCCCCTCTCCCTGCCAGGAGCATTTACGCTGCTGCCAGCAGGATGGAGAAGAAGAAGAGGCATCATCGGCACCTCTCCTCCTCTCCTTCGCCAGATGGGAAGGTACATCACCAGAGCCGTCACTGGGGCATTTCGCCTGCTGGGGAGAGGCAGGTCTCTCCCTAGCAGTTCCTGATTTGGAGGGTGGTACGGTGGTATGGTGGCACACAGATCGGATGTTCGGGTGCCTAGTCCCACCTGGAAAGTTGATCAGTCCAAGTTGGAGGCTCAGCCGTCCTCTCCCACCCCAATGGAGATTGATCAGGCGGTTCATCTCTCTTCCATTGGGGAGGTGGCCTTTGCGGTGACCTATGCAGATGTGACAGCATGCCAGGGTGCTTTGGTGCTTGAGCCTATACCCCGTAGAGGCTAAAGACCTTGCTTTTTCAGCAGTAGCTGACCCTGTGCAAGATGTTGTAGCAAAGTGTCATTCCCCCAGCCCCTAGGTATATTCGCCTAGTGCATGCTGGCAGGCCATTGTCACCTCTTCCCGCTGGGGGGCTTCTGTCAGGCGTCTAGCCTGAGGAGACTCTTCCTGCATGGGTGGAACTGCAGCCTCAGTATGCCTCTATGACTTTGGCACCAGCTGGAGAGGCTCCCGCAGTGTCAGGACCTCTCCAGGACCCTAAAGCAAAGACTGAGGAGGAGCACCTCAAGGATTTACTGCTCAGGTTGGTTGGGGGACGATCTGAAGGATTGTCCCACAGCTGAGGACACTCTTGAACTTGATTGTTTGGATTTCCCAAGTGTGGATTCGGAGCCTGAGGAGGGGTGCACTCATTTCTCCTGGCTTGCAGCGGAGCATAAGGAGGCCAAGTCTCGGCCACTTGTCGTGGCCACCGAGCGGGTGAAAATTCTAATGTTTGCGGCTTGAGCTGAGGATGTGGTAGATGGGGAGGACCAGTCTCCCTCTAAGGTGTAGAGGCTGGGGTCCATGTTTCGGGCAAACATCACCTTTATGAGGGATACCCTTCCTGAGGAGGCTGTCCCGCAGCCTACATTGGTGCAGCCTTGGGCAGTGCCAATGTGGGTCGACCGAGTGGAGCCAGAGTTAGAGGTGCCTTTCTCCACCTTCGTGGCCATGAAGTTCATCAAATTGTCAACAGAACTCTCTGGGTGTAGCTACATGCCAGAAACCGGAACCTCCAGGGACAGCCTAGCCCCAGGTCAGCTGCTGGCTAAGCCAAAGTACAGGCTGGAGTTGTACCAGCAAAGTCAATTGGTATGCAACTTCTCTCCTGTGATGGTGGACGCTCCCTTACAGGACTGCGCTGTCAACTAAGGAGTTTGTAACCCTGCCTCTGTCATCCCTCTGGCGGTTTGAGCAGGATGCACTGGTTGTGACAATCGGGGACTCTTTCTTGGACTTTTTGGGGTATTCTGCCATGTGCCTTTTGGAGGAGGCACGTGACAACCCGTCGGCACCAGCCTCCAACAAACATTTGGTGGTGACTGCTGGGCCTCGAGCAGTCTCCAGGGTGTGCTGTGGGCCACATACTTAGTGGGGCCATTACGCTCCATGCAAATGTTAAGTTGCTGTGGCATAATGTGCTCCTCTCTGAGGCCAACCTGCTGACAGAGGTAAGCAAGCCCCTGGACCCTTTTGGTCTGGGGCCGTTTGGTCAGGGGTTGGTCCCCCTCCTCAAGAGGGCAGATCAAATGGCCAAGGAGAAGCTGCAAATGTCTCTGGATGAGGCTTTGCTCCACGGTGTGAGGTTGTCCAAATGGGTGGTGTGCCCCCCCCCCCCCCCCCGCCTGCCCTGGCTGGGCATGGCCCCAGGCCACAGCAGAAGCCGCAGTGGTGGAAGCCGAAGCCGACTAAGAAAGGTGGCCAGCCTTCAGCCTTACAGTTCTAAGGGCACCCTGAAGCCGGCACCACGTCCCTAGGGAGGCGCCCCGGTCATCTGTTGCTGTGCAGGCCCATCGATCTGTGATCCCTCTCTGGTGTCATACACTTACCAATGGTTAATTTATTAATGGGCGCTGTTTTTGTCAGGAATGTCATCTGTCACAGCTACTCGTTGGAGTTTGCCAAGGGCAACCCTCCACTTTCAAGAGTACCCTTCTTGTTTCTGCTACGCGTAGAGGCAGACCAGGTGTATTGATGAGGCCATGCAAAAGCTAGTAGGCAAACAGGCCATAGAACTGGTGTTCTCTGTTGGATTGCCAGGCTTTTACAGCCGTCTCTTTGTGGTGCCAAAAAAGGATGGTGGACAAAGACTGGTGATTGACCTGTCGCATCTCAACAAGTATCTTGTTGTGCAGCACTTCAAGATGGAGACTCAGGCTACCATCATGGCTGTGATGCAACAGGGCAATTGGGCAACCTCAATAGGCCTGAAGGATGCATACTTTCACATTTCCATAGCCCCACGCTCTCAGAAATTTTTGCATTTCATGGCCAGCAGAAGAGTGTTTTAGTTCCATGCTCTCCTGTTTGGCCTGGCGCTAGCACGGCTTGTCTTCACTTGGGTCATTAGCAAGGTAGCAGCCTTTGTGCACTGGCAAGGGATTTGGCTGCACGTCTATCTGGACGCCTGGCTCCTGCGGTCTCTGGACCATGGCTTACTTCTATGACACATGCAGTTCATGCTGAATCTGTGTGTGAAGTTAGGCCTCATTGTGAATCTCCCAAAGTCCATTCTGACTCCAGTGAGGGAGGTTGTTTTTCTGGGAATTTAATTTTTGATGGTCCCTTTCATCTGTGTCCCATATTAGGACAGGTGGAGGCAGCTTGTCTCCAACTTGAACAGGTTCAGGAGGGCATAAGCCCCATTGGCATGTCAATGGATGCATCTGGTAGGGAACCTAACATCCATGGATTCACAGGTTCCCCTGGGGAGGCTTTATTGTCGGCCTGTCCAGCTCAGTTTTCGGGATCGGTTTGCCAGTGTATCTCGATTCAGGCGTACAATTGGCGAATTCTGAGCTGGTGGTCCTGTCTGGCGAACTTGATGCTAGGGCAGTCCCTGGTGCCATTCAACACCGAGGTTACTCTGTTTACCGACGCCTCCCTTTGGGGGAATCCCATTTGGACTCTATGACAGCCTCAGATGAATGGCCTCCTTTGTGGAGGCAGTTTGCCATCAATTGGCTAGAACTGGAAGTGATTCATCACGCCCTTCTCCAGTTAAGTGACAGATGGAGAACAAGCACGTCCTGCTGATGTGCGACAACCATACAGCAGTTAGGTACATCAATAAACAGGGAGGTACCAGATTGAAGAGGTTGTTCTCCTTGGCCAGATCAATCTTGCTTGGTGCCGTCAGTACAGCATCATGATCCAATGTTGGCACATTCCGGGTTGCCTGAATATCAAGGTGGACCTACTCTCGTGCAAATCGCAGGTGATTCAGACCGAGTGGTCTCTGAATCTTGACCCTTTGGGGCTGACTGCACATCAATCTCTTTGCCACAAGGGACAATTGTAAGATCACCACCTTTGTGTCCCCATTCCCCGACAAGTTTGCATGGGCTACAGACATCATATCAGTTATGTGTCAGGGAATGTGGTCATATGCCTTAGCTCCAACCATGCTCTTGCCCAGGGTGTTGTGCAAGATACGGGAGGAGCAGTGCAAAGTCCTTCTTGTGGGCCCCTGGTGGCCCAAGAAGGAATGGTCCTTGGGCCTCTTGGAGTTGAGCATGGAGCCTCCATGTGCTCTTCCTCCCCTTCTGCAAATGTTCTGACAATCAGGCTCAAACAAGTTCCACTGCAACCCACAGTTTCTCAGGCTTCACATCTGGAAACTATTGCCTCAGGCGTTGCTTCAGCAGGCTTCTCAGAGAGAGTGGCTGAGCGTGTTGCCTGCGGGAAGCTTCATCAGCCTATGACTCACATTGGAACAATTTTTCTGCCTGGTGCTCTGCTAAGGGACTGTTGCCTTGCGAGGCGATGGTGCAGCCATTGCAGCTACCCTTAAGACCAGGGGGCACAGCCTAGGGACAGATTCCATCCTCTGCGGGCTTGTCAACAGTTTTTACACTGATGGACCAGTGGAGCACAATGTGGTGCCTTGCTGAGAACTCTCCGTGGTACTGGGGCCGTTGACAAAGTCCCAGCTCGCACCAAAGGATATGGGTTTGATTAATCTTAAGATCTTACTTAACCTTCAAGACAGTCTTCCTATTAGCTCTGGCCACAGGTTCTAGGTGCTGGGAGATACATGCCTTAGATATGTCCCTCATCAGATGGTCTGCTGGTGGGAAGGCTGTTTTTCTAAGGCCTTGGGTGGGATTTGTGCCCTTAGGCAGATGACATCTAGGACCTTGTCTCTTGGCACAGTCTCGGGGTGAATAAGGAAAAAGATTTCCTTAGGCCACCAGGTGGTTGGCTAGGATGAAGAGCTTGGATGTTTGCATTCTCTCAGGGCTCATGAGACATGGGCATTCTCTGCTTCCTGTGGCACATTGAAAAACTTGTCAGTAGGGGATATTATGGCTGCTTTGCAGTGGCGTTCTCATAAAACCTTTACTTCTTTCTACCCATGGGACTTGGTAGAACAAGAGGAACCAGACTCTAGAAAGAAGTTCCATGACAATGGCTCGCATCGTCCAAAAAGCTGCCGATGGCCCCTAAAAATGTGGGACGTCTTTCCCTTTGTGGACTTGTCCTCCTCTGTCTCATGCTTTGTTAACATGACAGTGTCGTGTCTACAGTTACATCAACTGCTAGTATTTTTGAGTAGAGAGAAAACCGAAATAAACTATTTTCATGGGGAGCACTTTTCTTGCTGGTACTACATTTTTTGTTTTAAAATGCAGAGGCATAATTATTTATTTCAAATTACAATATGCACAGGAAGGTGGAAAAACCCTTTCACCCTTGAATTAAGACATTCAACAGCTTTCCTTGGCATGTGATCTTGACAGGTCTCGTCTATGTAGGTCGAATATTCTCAGTCGAGTTGTTTTTCATTAGCATTGAAATGAGTTGAAAACACTGAAGTGGACAACTGGTTAGTGGGGGGGTTAAGGTAGGTTAACTGGTTAAAGACAGTGTTCCGTGACACACTATGCTTGCCTGTGAACCTTAACCCTTAAACCATTTGGTATATTATATTATTCTTATGCAAGAGCCATGTGAAATTGGACACTTCACTTTGAAATGTCTCCAGTAATTTTGTCGATTCAGTACATTGGGCCTGAAGAAAATGGTTTTGAGTTCTATCAATAGATAAATATATGTATATATCTATATACAGTGGAATCTCCAAGACCACCTCTATAAAGAGACCATTTCTATATTAAGACCACCAATTTACAGGCCTCTTTGTCCTTAATCAAATTATATCCATTAAGACATTTTTCAGTCCCTTTGGGAGATTCCAATGTACATATTACAGCAACGTGGAGTTCCTTTTCATATATTTGTTTGGTCTATAGGCATCGTAAGGTAAGTTTCTTTTTGGAAAAGGAAGCTTAGGAAGTTCTAAATACAATGCAGATGTTGTACCATTGGTACATAAGAATAATATCAATGGCAGTTTATTACATAGCTATTTAATATCTAGCTGGATTTTGTGGCAAGGACTACTTCATCTTACATTCTACACTTGTATCTTAAGGTATTGTTCTTTTGCCTGGATTGACGTCCAGCATTTTTATTCAGCTCTCTCAATTTCATCTTTTCTCTTATCACTCCTTTTTTTTTGGGGGGGGGGGAGAGCTCTTGGCATCTTCCGTGGGCATATAGCATATAGGCACACAAACAAGTTAGTATCAAAGAAAAGAAGACAAAAACAGATATGCTGTACATTCATAATATTTTATTCACAGAAAAATACTGAGGACATTCATTATAAAATTGTTGGTGGTCTTTGTGTGATTTATCTAATTACATTATAGCATACCCTGGTAAGTCAGCTTACTGTGTAAAAATGGCACTTTCAATGATTGGTCCTCAAGGCCCTGAGATCCGCTGGCTGACCAGGGCCCATATCATAAATTATTTTTTATGAATATTCCCAAAAAAATAGTACACCTTTAATAACCAATGGAGAAAAGGTGAATTTCAAAATATCAGTCCAACAGAATTCATGAATGTAGCCCTACTTCTCTGAGGGATCCATCATTTATGCATATTAACAAAAGAAGCACAACCATAGCCCTACCTGACCTGAAACCAGCCTTCCCAGGAACGAGTTTAAAATAGGTCATATCAAACCATAGCACAGTCAACATTTTTGTTGTTTAGGAAAGGTACACGAGTTGTGAATATCACCCTGTGTTTTTTACTCCACGTACTAAAGAAATATGACTGATCCCTGGCAAGTTGGTCATAAGTCCATACTCTGCATTATTGGTGGGTTGTTCAACAGGTCAAATTAGGATTCACCTTTCACCACATACCTGGAGCAATGAGCCAAATGGAACCTTTGCTCCAGTTGTTTAGTGACCAGCATAAGCAGTCAGTCCCAAGAAAATCTTGATTTGTGATTCTGGTGATGAATACATTCTTTGCATTATATTGAGACCTGCAGCCAGTGGCCAGCAGACAAGGTCCAGCACCATCAGTGATGATAGCTGTGTGTATTGTAATGGATGGAGGCATAGATAGGCACCCATATATCACTGTCAATGAGCACCAAGCATCACAGTTAATCAAGGTACATCCTGGAACACCAATCATGTGGAGCACATCCATAATGGAATATCTGACAACACAGAAACTTTCTTTTTTCCCCATTTTTTTTTTTTTTTTGTATACCACTAAGCGCCTAGGCATAAAAGATTTTAATGGAAGAGCCCCCAAGCAACAAAAGCATTTGATACATCACCCAGCATAATTATTGTGAGAAACAATGCAGAAGTGATACATCACAGTACATCTTCAGTACTTGGAGCGTTTTGAGCAAAACACCACACAAAATGATCACCATAAGTGACAAACCACAACATTGACATCTTGGTAATATGAAGTATCAAATGTACACTTTTAGTGAAATGTTGCATAAAGTTAACATTTTATGTTATACAATGGCCTGGAAGGGGGGGGGGCACTGTAACCACATACAGTGACCATACAAGTGTTGTCTCTTCTCTGCCATACATAAGTCTACTCCCAGACGCTAGACTGCACTAAGGCTGTATTCCAGCTATATTCACAGCTTCCTGGGAACTCCCAGCAGAAGCTCTTTTCTTCACAACCCACAATTCAATTAAATCTGACCCTTAATGTCCTATCAAATTCTTCTGAGGGGAGAGTCATGCAATTGTAAGTGGCTTTCTCAGAAGCTGTAAATTGTAAGTCTTCACAAAAATATACCAAATTACTTTTTTCCCTTTAAGAGAGGGTACAATCAGCATAAAAAGTAAAGTTGTCCCTTAACTTGAGGGCTCTAAGCACCAAAAGCTGGCATGACTCTCAGTCAATATATACACACCTGCCATTTTACATCAAAATTTATGTGGGATAGTTTTTTTTTTTTTTTTTTTTTCACAACTGGAAGACTCCTCACTTAAGATCAGTTGTATGCGTGCTATGACAAGTAAAACCCTGTACCGTTACCAAGGTTGCCAAGTGTGCATGCACAATAACATTTGTTGCAAAAAACTTCGACTTGATGAATGGGTATGTTGTATACACTGTTTTATTCATGGTACTGATAGCCTGAAATTTATGCTGCAGGTTGCTTTTTTTTCTTCAGTGCAAAGGGACAAAAAATGGTGACAAAGACAATGCATTTTGCATAAATACTATCATTGGGAAACTTCAATGATCAGTCTGATACCCCACACATTGGATGAGTGAAAAGGTGAAATGTCCCAGTTGCATGTCCTGTTACCTACGTACCTTGACAGAAAGCTGTCTTAACATGATGAAACTGTAACCATTATATTTGGTTTTGGCTGGGAAAAGAAAAGGGTCAACGCAAAAATGTTTCTTAATTAAAAGCTTTCACAAAGTTTGAGTGTGACCCAAAGGCATACATTACAAGATGACAAGGACTGGCTGCATCTATACACACATCAAGGTTGTTAATAAATCAGTTAACACTGGACTGTAAAATGACTACAATCTCGCCTAAAATAACCAGACAACAGCTAGAACTTGTGCTACATGTTTCACTTTCCTCTGGATTCATGTGACACTGGTTGTTGAGATCACGTCAGCCTTGTGGTCATGTCTGGCCTCAAGATGATAACATTGGACTGGGGTCATCACAACGTGGTTCTCTCTTGCACAACTGCCATAACCTGCTGCACACACCTTCCCATCCACTTGTGTGGTCATGAAACCTGCCCACTGAAGCAAGCAGTTAAAAAGTAGTACCGGTGCATTATAGAAAACCGTTGTGATTGGGCAAAGAAACTAAGTCGACTGTGACTTGCTTTATTTGGTAGCACTTGCTGGCTATGACTATGAGGGACATACACCATCTTCTCTTCTCAATCATGTTCATCTGCACCTTTTGAACTAAAGTGGTACCTGCTCCAAAGACCACCTCCGATATATGACCGCATGTCTTTTTAAGACCACTCTTTGACGACCCTTTGCCGTATTTTTCTGTTAAATACACCTTTATTTTAGGACCACCTGCAGTCTGCAGTATAAGACTACTTTTGGCAGGCAGTAGGGGTTTGTTTAAACAGAAGGTACCACTGTATCCTAAATGTTCTGTATGTGAGCAGGCCTGACACCACCACATGACCTACACTGGGGAACAGGGTTGCCAACATGGGAAGAAACAAGAACATATGTAGAATTATGTGATTGAGCAGTTTAAGCATGGGGGCAGAGTTTGGAGAAGGATCATGCTCTCCCAAGCCAAGGAAATTTTGAAAATTAGAAGCTATATTTGAGTATTTTCCTGAATTTGGAGTCTTTTTTTTTTCTGAGACTTAACTTTGTAAATACAGTGGTCCCCCTCTTGAGAGGCCACCTCAAATGCACCAGAAATGTGTCCTTATAAGAGTGGGCTCTCTTGAATGGGACTATATAATGCAAAGACTACACTTGCTGCACTGGGAAGTAGCCTCTCAAGAGGGGGACCACTGTATTATAGAGATAAGTAGCAACTAATGAAAAATGCAGATTTTTTTTTCAACATAGCACAAAAAAGGGTTGACACATACAATGTATGTAAATATCATACAAAAAATTGCAAAGTTGCCAACACTGGAGGAACGTGTGATTCATTTAACCCTCCCCCTTGACTTGTGCCTAACTCAGCAACCCTCCTCAGTCAGTGTGCTGGCTCAGCCCCATCGTAAGCTATGTCTAGGTCACTCGCTGACCTGGGGCCTACTGTCCTCTCTGGTCTCCTCTAAAATTCTCCTTCAAAATTGAATCTCTTAACAAGCACTGAAACAGGTGAGATTTCGCTCCCAGACACCTTTAGCTAGTTTGAGACAGAAAGGGTTAACAGAACAACTGGAAGAACTACAACGCAGCCCCTGTTTCTCCTACATCCTGCCAAGTTCTCAGGATCATATCCTACACGCTAGCAACTCAACCACTTTCTCTGGAAACCAATCTACTTGATACACAATCTAATTATCATAAATATACAAGCTACTCTATTTACAGCAGAGCACGCAGCTTACAGGTTTGATTAAGTGATGGAGCTGGGACGCATGCAGAGTGACCTAACGACAGACACAATGCTTACCATAATAATACGAAGCTGAGGTGATAAACAGCGCCAATATTTCTCCCCACTGCTTGCAGAAGATGTGCAGTGCCATTAATGTCATATTTAGATTCCCTCTTTACGAGTGATCAATATCAATCAATTTGCTCTTCTTGTCTTGCATGATCTGTTGCAAAAAAATTTCGAAGATAATTTGTGGTAATCAAAGCCAGTACATAATGTTTTCCCAGCAATTACGCTCAACCTCAGATTTCCCTTGAGCCGTATGACAAATTCTGCTCTCCAAAAACTTTCATCATTACTGACAGCAAATTAGACCATTTACTTTGACTGTAAATTTTGAATAAAACCTGCTTGACAACAATTACAAGTTAAGCTTCTGGTTCAGTTAAGGTGCATCTATCGGTGCTGAAGCAGACATGTAGGAGACATCGCTGTCTCCAGACTGATACACACAAGTTCTGCACATTACGAAACTGAAGTGCGCAGTATGTCGCAATTAGAAAACAGAATAATTGTTCTTACACATTAAATCTATTGCATCTACAGGGATGAGGCTCCATTTCAAAATGATGGGATAAAATAACATGTTTTATCAAAAATATTTATTAAAAAAAAACATCTTTCACTTTCATTTGAATCCAACTTACCAAGTCTGATTTCTTAAGTTTTCTCATAGCATGGGAGATTCATGCAAGGACCACTGACAAAGGCAAACTGTATTGAATGACACATACACTGTACAATGAAACCTGGGACTGTGAAGCTATCATTGTGAGATGGAAAGTGCCAGTTTAGGCCACCTTCTCATAAGCCATAGATAAATTCCATTGTAAAGTTCTACGTACTTTCTTTACATGATGAGGCTTGTATTACTAAAATTTGCATGAACAAAACCTGTGCCATTTTTAATGAGAAGAAACAAATCTGATGTTACTATACAACAAAACCTGTGCCATTTTTAATGAGAAGAAAGAAACAAATCTGATGTTAACATGGAATCCCAGTTACTCATGTATGTACATGGACATCTACACCAACGGGGTGTTGTTATCTTAAGTTCTCTTATCAAACTGTTTTGCTGTACCAGCCCCACTTTATGATTATTCTCAAACTCACTTTTTTGTCCTCCCTGTTTTGGAACTGCAGTTGTAAGCCACAGCTGAGCAAATTGGCATCCCAACATGTCTCAACTAAATTCATTAAGCATAGCAAGCCCAGCCTTGTTTACTAAAACTGAATGCACTTTCAACGCTGAATACACACATCACAATATCCTGTTTTAACACCCCTACTGCCTAATGTATCTACTTTTATGTGTCAGAAAAAAAGAAAAGAAAAGAAAAAATATACAGTGAAGTGTCCTACATTTGCATGATCAAACGATTAACAGTTATTGAAATACAGCTCATTTCAAATAAATTTGCTCCCAAATACTTTGGGATGTTTAACAGAGATAATATGATATGTCTTCATGTATAATCAAATGAGTGAACATGTACATATTAACTTGACAAATCACAGGGTAATCAGGGTTAGTTGAATTATATCAGTACATCAGTTGTGTAGTGTCACGCTCCAACTTTTGGCACAAATTTGGTAATCAACTACTAATACATACCACACAATCATCAGTCTCTGTATTACTGAAGACATCAAAACATCTCGTCACCAGGTCAAATGTTACATGGAACAAATACATAATTCTCATGTACAACACATATCTAATATAAACATTGGTAAATTAAATAGCTGGTCTTGCTCTATAAATTGAATCTGGACACTTTCCAAATGTGGTCATTTCCTGATACATGTAAACAGCAAAATATAATGTCATCCCAAAAGCTCCTATCATAAACAAGCACACACTCTCCACTTCGCCTTCAACTCCGTGCACAACCCTCAACTCTGATTTTTTGCTGGGGTTTACAATTACAGAAATCCACCTTAAAATCAATTAAGTTGTATTTTATGAACCTAAGACTCCAGTTTTTTCCCCACAATTATAGCCCATCTTTGGATGAGGTCAACTTTTGTGTCTATGTTTATGATATCACCACCAGTCACCGAGATCACAGGCACTGGTGACTACTGGTGATGCCAGGTGCCCCACAACCCCAATTAAGTCCAATACTGTAACCTTTTCATCATATAGCATGGTGCAAGTTTGTGATAACACAAAAAATTCCATTGTTAATGATATATTACATATATTATGTATGAGCACTCTGGCATATACTTAATCCACATCATAATTACCATAGCATACACAATTAAACCTTGGAGTTCAGAGACTTAGAACAGATTCAAAGTGAAAAATACACATCAATTGCCAAAGAACCAGAATTCTGTTCTTCCATTTTCAACTCAATCTTTTGTGCAATAGGATCTGCTCATAAATTTGTGGTGCAATGGAGACAAGAATGTCCACAACATGGCAGCATCAATTAAGCATATGTACATCTATCTATATGTAATAACCCATTCCATATACTAGATACAGGCATGTACATATCATTTTATATTTACTAGTTCATTCCATACCAGATATATACACTTATATGAACTCCTTTCATCCTTGTGATGGATTTTATACTGCACCTAACAAATGCCATGCATGTAAGTATTGCACCCAAAGTCCTCATAGCAGGATAGGATTTGATTTAATTCAAGTGATCAATCGTGTCACTGTTGCACTATGACTTGTAATGTAATGAAAATGAAAAACAAAAACAAAACTGAGCCTTTACTAATGCAGTACAGAATGAGTTAACAGCTACTTCCCAATAAATAGCTTTTTTCTTTCAGAAGTGTGCGACAGACGCAACTACTGCTGGGCACCAAAGCACCCAGATTCGTATCTTCTTACTCTGGTCCACCTGGCCATGAAATGCCAGCACTCAAAATACTATCACCTTCATGTAAACACATTTATACAAAATATCGCAAATTTTGTCCAGCATATAATCCTATACAATTTTTTTTTTCAAATAAATCCATAAAATGTTGTACATAGCATATAAGCCACCTATACAGATTTTTTATTTTTGAAATCCAAGTGCATCTCAAGCCAGCCAGCAGTGTCAGTCTCTGGTCCTTGACTACATACAACACAAGAAAATCTGTAGACTTGCACTCTGTAAGGGCAAGTACGCTGAATGCATTTTTGGGTAACAGATACCCAACAAGGCTTGATTTGTAAAAACTAAAATAAATATATAAAACACAAATATCCAAGTTCATTGAACAATTAGCTCTGAAAAGTTGATATTTCAGATAGATTTTAAATCTTTGAAGCATATCTTAAAAAATAAAAAAAAAATAAAAAAATAAATAAATAAAAAAAAAAAATGTCTGAATTATCATGAGTTGCCAGCCTTGTTAGGTACAAGGTAGTCGTAAATGCTTCTTGGTGCACATCCTGTCCTTAAGAAGACAGTTAAAACAGATTCATGTACGTGGCTGTAGAGAATATTGGGAAGGTGAAGTGTTGCCAATAATGCAAGATTGACAGCACCTCAACTGGAGCTGCCCCACAATATCTGTTGGTTGGTGAGGTGAGACTGCGCGTCAATCAATGGCATCTACTACAATAGGGCGAGTGAGGTGCTAAGCAAGGCCACTCAATCCTCTCAGGTCAAGGAACGCCACTCAGCCAATGACCAATTCCCATGTCCTTATTGATTTTTATACCATATCATCTTATGTCATATTAGGTGTCGCATGATGCGAAATAGGAGTGCACGACTATACAATATCACAGAATCTGTGCTTCCGGGACTGTCATCACAGCCTGTTATTGCTGTCACTGGCCCACTGGTAGTTATCTTGTGGCAGGGGTTGGGGTAACAGGCTTGAGAGTGGTCTTGGTCGGGTTGTTGTTGGGAGGGAGTACATGTGTGGAAAACAAGATGATGATGATGATGACTGCCAGTACGATGAAGACAGTGCAGGCAATACAGATATTCATCTTCATGTTCTTGAACCACATCTTGCGGTGGACTCGTCTTGCCGATTTCTTGAAGGACTGAGACTGCAATACATAAAACAGCACTTAATCTGTGCTCACAACACATCTAGATTATGGCACACAATGCTAGTACGGGTACACATGCATTTCCTCATTACAGTGTTTGTACAGTTCTGGCACGTGTTCCTTTACAAAACCATAATACAAAGAACTCTATTAATTTTCTTTGCCCCACTTTTTTACTGCAATACATGAAGGCTATTGCAAGGAGAAACATATGGACCTACATGGTTTGCTCAACAAACAAGGTAGATTGTAGATTTTGAGGTTGTTTTACTCTTTCCTACGTTTTGATTGGTTCAGTGTACCCACATGACAATGCTGTAGATGCCTCAATGATTCAAGTGGGTGGGGCCAAATCACAGAATCATTATCACCCTGTTGGTTCAAGATTCCACCACCAGGTGGCACTTGAGTAATTTTTCCAGACTGTAAAATGTTATACATGTATCTGCACTAATTACAATCCTATTTGTTTTTGACATGTTGATATTGGCTGAAGTCAATATTTCTCTTTTTAGGTCCATAGAACTTACTCAGCTGGGACTCAAAGTCAGTGGTTTTGCCCATCAGGTCATATCTGCACAGGTCAACTCACAGGAGACCCAAGGTCACTTGTTTTGCCCACTAGGTCACTGCATCTATGTGGTCATCTCATACAAGACTCCAGTTCATTCGTTTTGTCCATCTGGTTATTGTATCCACACAGGTTGACCATGATACTTAAGGTAGTGGTTTTATCCAGTCACTGGTTTTATTCATTAAGTCATGACATCTACTCACATGAGACTCAAGCTAAGTGTCTGTGTTCTCGTGATCATTTAATATCAACTCATGTGAGACTCTGGGTTAGTGGTTTTGTCCATCAGGTCATAATATCTACAAAGGCCAACTCACACAAGACTCCGGATTGGAATTTTAGCTCATCAGGTCATCATTCATATGAGACTTCAGGCTAGCAATTTTGTCAATCAGGTCATTATATAGCTACTCACATGAGACTCCAGGTCATTGTTTTCCTCCATCAGTTTATTACATCTACTCACACAAAACCCAGGTTGGTGTTTTTTCTTCAGGTCATTACATCTATTCACACAAGACTACATGTCACTGCTCCCCCCCCCCCTCCCAGGTCACTATATCTACTCACATGAGACTCAAGGTCGGTGGTTTTGTCCATCAGGTCATCAAGGCGCTCCCCTCTCTCCAACACCTTCTCAATGTTCTGAGTCATGACTCCTGTGACCTCCTGCACCTGTGCCTGCAGTGTGCTGATCTGATCTCCCCCACCAGGCCTGGAGAACCGTTCCTGTGACACAGGTATGCCGAAACAGTGAGTACAGAAGAAACTCAAACTATAGTCAAAGGTCAAATGCTATGGACAGAGTAGCCCAAACAAAAGACAACATTTCACCTTAAAACATGTGTACCATGTAAAAGTATCACTTACATATGAACTGGATATGGCAGTAATTAGCTAACACTGTGCTTAGATATATACCTCCCACCCCTCAAAAACAAAACAAAACAAAAAAACAAAAAAAAAAAAAAAAAAAAAAAAAAAGAAAACAAAAAAAAAAAAAGAAAAAAAAAAAAAAAGACAACCCCCCCAAACTTAAGTTAAGCAAGGTCAAATAGAAAGAAAAAGTTATTTCAAATTTCCTATAGATATGGTTGGTTGAAAGGTATGTTATCAATGCTATGTCAAACTTGGCAAGTTATATTTGTAATACAGCTACAAAAGAAGAAAAAAACAAAAAACTGAAAACTGATAAAAATGAAGATGGTGTTCCACAGACCATGTTAACCTACTGAGCCTGATAGCTGATAATGACAAGGTGGCACAAATCCATACCTTTATGTGGATATAACTCTGTGGTTGTCAGCCACATCAATTTAGTGGAAGACCACTTTAATCATTAGTCTCTTAAGGCTCATAATATCTCAGCAGTTCTATATTAAATGATTTATGCATTAGATACAGGGTAAAAAAAAAAAAAAAAAAAAAAAAAAAAGAAGAGACTGCACTTTTTGGATCAACATGTGACATGAAAGCATGACACAGTTTACAACTTTGTCCAGTAATGGCAGGAACATACAGTATTTTTTTGAATCCAAGAGATGTGTTTTACAGACAAATATATGTATGTGTATCTGTATATAATTAAGCTGCAACAAAAAATGTGTTCTTCTCAATTGTAATTTTTTGAGATACATGTATATAAACAATTCATTGAATACAATTTTTTTCTCTAGATTTTGTCATATCTATAAAACAACTTACCACAATAAAGTTACTTTAGTAGATTAACAAATTTTCAAGATTCGCTGCAGTCATGGGGATATATAGATTTCGGTCATTTCTATGTGTTTAGGAAGGACATTGCACAGATGCATGGCCTTTAGAACAAAGATCACTTTTCTCCCATTGACATTTACACTCAGGACAAACTGCACGACTAACCCATTGAAATGCCTGCTGACTCCTGTATGTCTGCTGTATGCTGAACCTGGCCCCTTCAATCTCTGTATTGCTCATATATTTACTTTGGTCTGGTATTGTATCAAATTTTCTGTACCATCCCTTGCAAAATAATTGGCACCATGACTGTATACTATTGATATTTTGCCTGTTGTCTGAAACTAAACCTAACTTTCTATTCCACCCTTAGTTCAATGCCTGTATTGTAAGTAACTACTGATATTTTCCTGGTGTCAAACACTGTATCTAACTTTCCATACCACCCTTTGTACACAGCATGTCCTATACATAATTGCCTGCCAGCCAGTGATATATTTTCTGTATTGTTTTGTTACTATATCTAATTTTTATACCATCCTTTTCAAAATACACATACTGTACATAATAACCTACAATATGAGACATGCATATTAATTTCCTGCCACAAGGCATGGGACTCATGCCCGTCAATCACGGAGGACATACAGGCATATCACTGTCACAGACAGCACTAGATACCCCTTTCTCACAAAATTAGTGTCTTTTAGAGAAATTTAAGTGTAGAAATACCAAAGTCATATTCATTTAGTACTTCCTAAATTGGTTACAAGAATAAATTTCCATCTGCCTGTGCTAAGTATTTCCAAAATATCCCACTTTTCCACACAAGCTGCAGCCAAATCTTGCTAGGCGAGACTAAGGTTACTAAGACAACTGGGTATGCAGTTGTGACGGGAAATTTGTGTGCATGCCTCGTACTGATATATTCTTTACTGTTTGACACTATAGCTACCCTTGTATGCCATCCTTTGTGCAATATATGCACTGTACATACAATTGTTATTAGTGGAATTTAGGCTCCCAGATGGCAGCACTTGGGTGTGTTCATCTTAATAAATTTATCCTTTTACACGATAAAAGCTTCAAAGGGATTTATTCTCATGTAAATACACAAATAACATGCAGACAGCACTGTAAAGTGCTGCCCTCTGGGGTCCTGAAAGGGTCTAATGAGATCTGTTGTTTCTTGTTCCATACTTTATCTAACTTTCAATAGCATCTTTTGTACCATACACATGCAGTAATTATTGCCTACAATTGACACATGTTATACCACCCTTTGTATCATGCAATACACATACTGTACATAATTGCCTACAACATAAATTTCCTGCCTATCAGGTTTAGAACACTCAGGGCAGATGTAGCAACCAGAAGCTTCTAATTGGATGCCCATTAAAGAGTGATTACAATATAAGGGAAAAAAATAAGAAAGCTGTTGAAATGTACAAAATATTTAATAACTTAGTGCCATCATGTTCACAAAAAATGTTTGTCTATGTTAAAGATTCATGCCAGAAAAAGTTGGACTCTTCTACAGAGGGTAAGTTATACTTGTTACAACCTAAGACAGATGATTTGAAAGTATCACTGGCATACTCTGGTGCAGTTATATGGAACTCCTTACCAAAGACTGTAAAGGGCTCTTCAAGCCTTGTAAAATTTAGATATGAATACTTGAAGTTTATACGAAATATGAGAACTGAGAGTATGAAACAGCTTGATTATACATACCTGTATTCTACTGTCTTTATGTATTAACCATTACTGCATTGTACTGATGCTATTGAGGGCCTTGGGGAAGATTAAGAATCAACAAGTTAATTCCTAACCAAGTTACCCTCACAAAATAAAGGTTTATATATATATATATATTACAATTGATGTGTTCTCTAGTGATTGATACCACATGTATATACCTATAACTTTGTGTACCATCCATTGTACAAAATCTGCATTAATGCTGTAACTTGTATATTTCCCAATGTTTGTTACTATTTTGAACTGTCTATACGACCCATTGTACACTGTCTACTTGTATGTAATTGTTTGCAGTTAATATGTCTGCACTGTTTGATATTTTATCCAACTTTCCATGCCACTAAATACTGTACTGTAAAGAACAGTTGATACATCCTGTATTGTTTGATACTCTTAACTTTCTATACACACTCTTTGTATAATATCTGTACTGTAAAGAAATGTTCACAGTCAGTACGCCATGTACTGTTTGATGTGATATCTTTCTATATTACCCTCTCTACAATAACTGTTGATAGTTTATACAGTGTATATTCCTTTTGTTTCATACTACATCCAACTCTACCTCCCAAAACAACTGTTATGAGTTGATTTGTTCCTTACTATTTGAACTTCCCATGCCATCCCTTCTACAATAACTGTACAGCACATAACTATTATCAGCTGATATGTTCCCAATTATTTGACATACTGTATATCCACCATCCCATGTGCAACAACTGCATAGTGCCTATAGTTGACATGTCCCCTGTTACATATTATTTGATATTATATATGAGTTTCCATACCATCCCCTGTACAATACAGGGCCAGAATTTTGAAAAATTTTGCGAGAATCTATTTGGATTTTTGTCAATTAGTTTTCTTTTTCAAGAAAGACCACTTTAGGAGAATCTTTACGAGAATGGATTCTCGCCAAAATTTTAGCCCTGCAATACCTGGACCCTGACTCTTTACAGTTGATGCCTTTTCTGTCGTCTCAGGGGTGGACAAACTGTCAAATTTGTAAAAACCTGTGCCACAAGTGTGGGAAAGTAGCATCAAAGTATGCAGTGAACGCTACAAAAAATGCATGCATTCTGCTGCAAATGAACTGCACGTAACTTTTGCTACAGAGATCTTGGCTGTGCCCATCCCTGTGTCAGCTGCTGGCAATATCTGTCCCTGAAGCCCTTACAGTTTGATATCTGGCTTGTAAGGAAGCATATTTACTGTGCACCTTCCATGTAATTGGGCATTATCAATAAAGCATCAAGAGAAAGTTTTGGGATTGATAATAGCTGTGATTAACACACAGAAGTCTGTCTGTTTGAGTATTCCCTGCCACTGATCAGTCCCTTCGGAAATATGCTTCCCATGATAGGCTGGGCCTGTCACAGGAGACTTCAACTACTCTGCCAAATTGTATTGAAATAAATACTGTTGCCATGGCAACCCTCCTTAATCTTACCCAGTGGGACCACAAGTGTGTGCCATTTCATTGTAGGAAGACATGCATAAATAGTGGAGCTGAATCATTGATCCAGTTCTCTGGTGCTTTGTACAAACCAACCGCAAGGCATCACTACTTACTTATGACCTACCCTGCTGCTGGCAATGACTAGAGAGCTTCCTAAACCATAATATTATACACACTGGTCTTGACATATATGTCTGCCCAGTCTTTCTTCTGATATTCCCAGCTGACTTCAAGAAGCGTACCACCATGTATTATGCACTGGATCACAGGAAAACCAATCATAATGTCCCATAACAGTCCATATATCTATCTTTATGCAATAAAAATCAATTAGCCTCCACCGTAGTATTTAATGTCTAATGATATATTCCTGTTCACAGAAAAGAACTGAAGTGCAATTTATGATATGCATGTATCATTGTTCTATCATTAATACATCAACATCTAATGGCAGCACATCTAGCCAATCAAGCTCAAGATATCTGTAATGCAATATGAACAATCATTAGATGAAGAAGCACTGAGCACAGGTTGACATGCAGTCCATGGACAATAGTAAGTGCAGTAAAAGAAAAGGCAGACCACTGCTGGGGCCACAAAATGAATGAGTCTGCTGACAAAGAAATTGGTCTTTTTCCCCCATCAAAAATTGATCTCACTTGAAATGATAATGGACTGTCTTCACAAAATGATATGAAATATTTGTTGCTACCTTATTCCAAGGGGCTTGCGTCTCCACTCAACAGCAATAAATAGAACCCACAAAAAAACAGTCACAGTGCTGCTGTGTGGGGAGTGATATTATACAAGACATACAAAGCTCACAAAGAACAAAGTATGACACCATTCATTTAATTTTTACATTAAATAAACATGATTAAGTAAAAATGCGAAATCAAATTGATGACTCATGAGAAGTTTTAATCTTCTTACAGGTCTAATCTGGCAAGTATGCACAAGGACTTTGAAGAGACTGAAACATCAGGTCAGTGTCAGGACACAGTGTGCACATCATGTTGATGTCTCCCTTTACCACTTATTGTATGCCTCACATGGAAGTGTTCAGTTGTCACACTCTCACAGTTCATGGAAGTGTTCAGTTGTCCCACTCTCACACGTCTAGTCCTCTCACACAGAAACTCTGGACTTGGACTTTTAGTCTCCTCTCACATGGACACTCTCAATATGTACAGTCTCTTGACACAGACACTGTTCATATTTATGTCTGTGTGGCAACTCTCTCTCTCTCTCTCTCTCTCTCTCTCTCTCTCTCTCTGTCTCTCTCTCTCTTTTGGCATGATTATACTTTGGTTCCATACATGAAGTCTTGAGTTTCTGTAAAGAGGTTCAACAGTTTTGAAAATTATGCAAATTAGGGCCATTTGAAAATTTAAATCTTGAATATCTTCAAAACTATAATAGGTACAGGTAACCAATCCAACTTCACTTAATATGTTTGTAACACTGCACATTTTCGTAATTTACATGTGACCTCTAAAGGTCAAAGGTCAAGGTCATTTGGACTTTAAAATTTTCATCCAGCCATAAGCTTAATGGAATATAAAGTACCAAATGACAAAAGTTGTAGCCCATAATATTTACAACCTTTGCAGGCACACAGACAGATTTGCTTTGAAGCATATCTTCTTTTCTAGTTAGTCTCCTCTCACATGGACACTCTGAACATGTACAGTCTCCTGACAGAGACACTCGATCTTCACATTTAGAGTCTCCTCTCATATCGACACTCTTAACATGCATGCTCTCCTGACAGAGACACTCGATCTTCACATTTAGAGTCTCCCCTGACAAGGACACTCTTAATAGATGTATGTACAGTCTCCTGACACAGACACTCTTCACATTTAGAGTCTCCTCTTGCATGGTCACTCTTAACATGTGTGATCTCCTGACAGAGACACTCGATCTTCACATTTAGAGTCTCCTCTTGCATGCACACTCTTAACATGTCTTCTGACACAGACACTCTTCACATTTAGAGTATTCTCTCACATGGACACTCTTTGCATATAAAGAAATGTAGTTTCCTGACACAGGCACTCTTCACATTTAAAGTCTACTCTTCACATTTAGAGTCTCCTCTTACATGGACCCTCTTTATAATCAAAGTGTCCTCTGACAAGGACATTCTTAACATGTAGTCTCCCAACATAAACAATCTTCACATTTAGAGTCTCCTCTTTTTTTTTTTTTGTTTTTTGTTTTGTTTCTTCTTTGAAGTATAATTTATCCAGGGAGTGTTTGTTTATCAGTAACAGGACTATTGTCTTAAATGTTACGTCACGATCATCCATGTTGACCGCCTATCTAGCATTTATAAGCTACATTCAGAACGACATAGACCTCTCTCTGTCAAGTTGTTCTTGGATCCAAGGTGATGAGAAGTGAGTGAGCAACTCCTGCCTACCGGGCAGCCTTCTGAGTAGAGCAAGCTGTGAAACTGCAACCCGTTTGTTCAAGCGGCGCCATATGCAAACAATGTTGCTAGGGTCAAGGTGATGGCACCTTCAGGTCACGTGGCTAATCCGCTTTCGAATCCCCCTTTGAAGTTGTCCCATTCGTGCGGAAACCCGACTGACAAGCTTTCGAGTGTGGCTGCATTTGATGTCATTCAGGTAAATAACTGCTTTTTTAAGCCAATAAACATCATTGTATGTTGGAAATTATACATCAAAGATGTTGATTGACCTCTCTTCGAAGTACTGAGACCAAAACGGGCCGAATTTGGAAAGCTGTATTGTCATTATGGCCAACAATGTGCGAAAAAAGGGCCTCAAATCTTTCAACGCCGATTTCTCGGAATGAAATTTTCTGCTTATGAATCAATTTTGTGGACAGCGTCAATAAAAAGCTAATTGATCGATCTGCTTCAAATAATCGTCTTTTGAAAGATAAATATATTATCTGGGAACATTTTTTTTTTTTTGTTTTTCCATCAGATGTCCCCTTCCAAGACTTTTGTAGCTCACAAAATGAAGTAACTGTTGATGTTTAAAATGATGATCAAAGAATTCGTTAATTCTGTTATTATGTATTTTATTTGTAAACAAAAAATACCATTCCTGCATATAGGTCTATACTTTAATTTTACATAGGTAATACACTTTTGCATCGATTATTTTTAAGGAAATGCTGACAAAATGTAAAATCTGATACCCTCTTGTAAATGGGCGTATAAAACCCTTGAAAATTATCGTATCGATATGAAACTTCTTTCTAACAAATCTAGATGTCTGAACAATGAATAAAATGTATGGTTTTGTGGGTGAAATGTGAAACAGTTCATCTATGCAAGGTCAAAGTCGCGGGACCGCTGCGCGCGGCTCAATACCTTCCGCTACCTTAAAAAAGTATACTCCCATCTTTGGGTATATGTGTGCTAAATCTCCACTCCAGATGTACCTTTCAAAAGTTTTTACAATGTGTACTGTATACCCCTATCTTGCAGCGCATATATATTAAATATCTACTACCACGAAAAAGTCCTCTGCAATGTATACTTCCTATCTGGTAGTTCACAAGAATACTGAACTTTCACTCTTCACTTGCACTCTTTTACAGTGTATACTTCCTGTCTGGTAGTACATGAGCATATTGAACTTTCACTCTTCTCTTATACAATGTATTCCTTTACAATGTATACTTCCTGTCTGGCAGTACATAAGCATGCTGAACTTTCACTCTTCACTTCAACCCCTTAACAATGTACACTGTATATTCCTGTCTTGCAGTATATGTATACTAATTGCCCACTCTTCATTGATGTCTCTGTATTGGTGCACTCCCAGTTAATATATCTATATTTTTAAATTATATGTCTCTCAGTGTTGGTCCACTTCCCCCAGACCTCATTATCTTGGTCTAATCCACATAGACTTGGGCTGTTTCACTCATTATCTATACATGTACATATGAGTCAACCCTTATGATATCCCACCATATGCTGCTTAGAAGCATTTGCTTAACTCATTCAGAAATCAGGCTGGAATAATGCTGTGTCACCAGCACTGGATCAGCACATGTATGCAGACATTCAGTATCAATCCAGCATATGTCAGACCAATGGTGAAATAATGCTGAAATTTCAGTATTGTTTCAGCATATGCATAAAAAAGTTGTGCTGTTGTTCAACATTGTGCTAAACAAACCATGGGAAAAAATGTTAGTCCAGCATATGTTGTATCAATGCTCAAACAATGCTTGCTGAACCAACACTGGGATAAAATACTAGTACAGCAAGTGTTGTATCAATGCTCAAATAATGCTTGCTGAACTAATAATGGGATAAAATAATAGTCCAGTGTATGTCATATCAATACTCAAACTATACTTACTGAACTAACACTGGGATAAAATATTAGTCCAGCATGTATTGTATCAATGTTCAAATAATGCTTGCCCAACTAAAACTGGGATAAAATATTAGTCCAGCATGTGTTGTATCAATGCTCAAATAATACTTGCTGAACTAACACTGGGATAAAATATTAGTCCAGCATGTATTGTATCAATGTTCAAATAATGCTTGCCCAACTAATACTGGGATAAAACATTAGTCCAGCATGTGTTGTATCAATGCTCAAATTATACTTGCTGAACTAACACTGGGATAAAATATTAGTCCAGCATGTATTGTATCAATGTTCAAATAATGCTTGCCCAACTAATACTGGGATAAAACATTAGTCCAGCATGTGTTGTATCAATGCTCAAATAATACTTGCTGAACTAACACTGGGATAAAATATTAGTCCAGTGTAAGTCGTATCAATGCTCAAATAATACTGAAACAACTTTGACTCTCAACATTGGTTCAGCACATGTATGCATCACTAATGCTGGGACAAAGCACTGGTCCAGCATATGCTGGACCAATGCATTAACCCTTTCCCCCTTGAATTAAGACTGAGTCAACAGCTTTCCTTGGCATGGGTTGGGCATTAAGTGCCCAACCCATGCCAAGGAAAGCTGTTGACATGGGGCATGTGATCTTGATAAGTCTCAGGTACATTTCTCAGTCAAATTGTTTTTCATAACTGTTGAAATTAGTTGAAAACACTGAAGCAGACGACATTTGACCACCAGCCGGTTTTGGCCGGTTTGAGGGGGAAAGGGTTAATGCCCAAACAAGACTGACTTTCATCATTGGATCTGCATATGTATGCTTATTTCTTTTTACCATCAAGATAATGCTGAACGTATACTGAAGTAATGCTGACCTAATGCTGCACTAATAGCTTTCACAAATTTAGGCATTTTTTTTTTTTCATTATTATTTCAACACATACTGAATTAACTCCTTCCATACTATGGTCACAGGCCTTGGTCAGTGGTTCTGGCGCTGCCTGGCAAGTCATGCTGCAGCTGCCGCACCAGAGAGTAAATATGATGCGGCCGTCATTCAATTCCAACATGGCAGATATGCACCATGAACAATTCCAACATGTAATTTTCAAGCTGGTCACCTGTCAAAATAATCCATTGTTACATTCTCATTAAACACATAAACTGTCACAATTAGGTATGTTTTACAGTTCCGCAAAAACTTTTACACAAATAAAAGCATATCTTTGCTTTTCATGAGTTAAGACCTGCTGACCAAAAACTGCCTCTGCTCGCCGAAAATCCCCGTTTTGCGCTATGTAGAGTGTCATGATTCATACCCGGCTGGAACGCTGCATGTGACATCTATCAATACACTAACAAATTAGTAGCGCCACTGTGAAGTCGCATCCAGAAAATATTTATCAATGTTTCAGGATCTCTGAAGGTATGGATCGATTTATGCTTAAGTGACCGAAAACTGCCTCCACTACCCTACCATCACCACACCGACGGTTGAAGATGATATATGGGCTGGGGTGTTTGATAAGCAATAATACATCTCCAACCATGTGATAACATTTTTTATTACAACTAGCACAAACACCATGGTAATACAACTTTCTTTCAACACTGTGTGACATTCTAGGGTCCTTGGACTAGACTGTTCATACCAAAGGGCCAAAACTTGTATAAAGTCTACCCTGCATTGTCTAAGAGTTTGTTTCTGATTGGCCAAAATTAATGCATCAGCAAAGCAGGAATGAACCTCATTGGTTAAACAAGGAAAAGCACAGTATGGTGTTACACTATGGTGATGCAGCTTTCTGATTGCAAAAGTTGATGCATGAGCAAAGCAAGAACAAACCTCATTGGTTATCCATTAAAAAATACACTATGATGCCACACCATGGTGATACAACTATCTATCAACACTGTGTGATATCCCAGTGTCCCCTGGGCAGGACTGTGCAGGCACTTTTATCACAGGGCCAATGCTTGTAGCAGAATTGGAGATCAGCAGGATATCCAGGACTGCACAGGCAATGAGTGGTAATAAATTGCTATCTTTCCTGCTTCAATATGTAGCATTTGATGACTTCTCCCACCTATACTTATTTTTCCGCTCTGTAATTGATCTCAGTGCATCAAGGCAGTCCCTGCTACTCTTTCTGCTCACCTGTTCTGTGCCTACATCAATGTACTGTCCACTGCCTACATGTCTCTCCCCATTAGTGTTCTCTATCCAAGTCATCTTCATCTTCTGGTCCATTCACATCTATGTTATGTCTCTGTATTCATTCATCCATGATTCATCTCTGTAATTGTCCACTCCACCCATTTATCCCTGTAACTGTCCACTCCGTAACAGCACTTTTTTTCTCGGTCCACTCCTTTTCCTTTACATACTTCTATGCACACACTGACCCCTCACTCAAAGAGCTCAAGGTTCTTACAGTCTCTGAATTGTTTAAACTCAAGGCCTTAAAATTCTACAACCGAAACACAAAAAAATAAATCACCACGCTACTTTAATAACATGTTTGCGGCCTTACCCATTACTAACCCATATATCACCAGACACCATGACATACTCCACTGTGTAACCCCTCAACATACCTCTGCTGAAAAGTGCATACAATACCGTATTCCCAAATTACTTGTTGACGCACCTTCAAACATAACTGAAAACTTTCACACATACTCTTATTCTGGATTTTCACAATATGTCAAATCATTTTATATAAACCAGTATGCTGAAATTTGCTCCACTGTAGATTGCCTTGTTTGTAACAACTTTTAACTCCAGGTAATTACTGCCGACTGATACTGAATTTTCTTGTTAACTGTTGCCGGGTATTTGCATTTTTCTAAAAGGACTGTCTCTGATGAAATCAGGTATTACCCACAGTTCATTCTTTTCCTTGGTGGCCCTGGCAATAGCTAATGTTTTTCATCCTTAGCTGGGTCATCCTGACGACTGTGAATGTACAGTAATTATTCTTGTTCTTAATTTATCTTGAATCATTACTCGTGCTCTGTTTATTACTTGAAATGTGTAGCAATGTGTATAATGTTACGTCAAATAAATGGATCTGAATCTGAATCTGACAACACCTGTCAATACTACTGCAGTGTGTTCCTTACATATTTATACCTTTTAATACAGTTTTTACCACTAAACACACCCAGTATACTCAAATTCACCATATGTGAGTGATCACCAGACTGGCTCCTTTCCATCTCAATAATGCAACAAAAAAACAATTTTGATTCTATTTGACCGTTTAACATTTACATAAGACATATTTATCACTGAATTAGCCACAAGGCAGTGGATGTCATCATGTATATATTGGAAAACTCACAATGCATTAAGTTTGTTCGCAAATCAATAGTAAAAAAAAGAGAAAATATTGTAGCTCACATTTCCATAAGCTACATGTAGACTACATTTAAATAAATCATTTGTTGAGTGTGTTTACATCAATCAGAAACAAACCGATGACTGAAACCTATCTTTCTCAACAGAAGCTATCTCTGACTCTGATAGCATCCTATACCGAGTCTTGGTAGCAACTCTTTATAATAGGCTAATATTTTGCAACCACAACAGCACATACCAATGTGTACTCATATCTATGTGTGATAGAAATCAATGTCAGCTCACAGCCAAGGTTCATATAAATGCAGACCCTGACACAGCCTCTGCTGCCACCTGGTGAACCACATCTGCATTAAGTTCAAAACATTCCAAGAGGTCCTAAACTTTGTGCCTTTTGTGTTTATGCTTTAACTTTTTTTGACAGCATTATCTTGCTGCATTTTATATTCTTCAATTCTAGGGAGGTCAACGGGCAAAAACTGTCACAATAATGTAAAATAGTGGCATCAAAGATGCAGGTCAAAAAGCCTGCAGCCTATTGACAGACAAACTGTAATTTCACCTCCATGTTAACCCACCTGACTTGGCCTGCTTCAGTCAACACTGAATATGTCTGTTTTAAGTTTAACTGGCCCAGCCTGCTCCAATCAGTGCTGCATCTGGGTGGATCCTTTTGGGGCCTAGCATACTGTACTACAAATGTGTGGTCATGTTTTGATAGCTTCTCTTGTCCAGAGTTTGCACCAATGGATGTTGAAAGTGTTATTCTTCATGGATATGGCCTTAAAACACTCGGAAGACATTACGAAGTTATACATATGATAACCAACAACCTGTGGTATCCCTCCACCTTATTGATAAGACCAGCGGACAGGCACTGCCACCCCACCCACCCACCCCCAGTATTAACTACAGCACACTGGGACAGGTGGGGTTAATGTGCGTCCATTCAGTGCTACCTGAGCTGGCATTTAACACAAAACTAGCCACAGTTTACCATGTAGACTTGGAAGGTAGGGTGAATACAGACATTAAGTGCCAACTGATTTATCAGAGCTTATGCCATTCATATAGGGGTGGGCAATATACATTCAGCGTTAAAGAAAGTAGGTTGGGTCTCATGTGGTCAAACAGAAGACCACTAAGTGCTATCTATATTGATGGAAGACTGGCTCCAGGGACCCAATTCACAGATTTCCAGTGATGGTTCAAAGGACATTTTGTAGAGGACAGACTGAGTTTTGCTTGCACGGCACACAATTAGTTGTCTGCATAGAGCCATCTTTCCTTGCATTGACAAAAACTGAATCTTTGGACAGCACTTGCCTGCATTGACCCACCTTCATCCAACACATAACTAATTTTTGCTCAGGGAATTATAGACATTGGTTAGTCAGGAACTAACACATGGAAGCCAATACATCAGATAAATGATGAATGTTAGCAACCATGTACAAGTGTATGAAGTGCAACATGTCATCAAGACATTGTCCGTGAAACAACGTAAATGCAATCTTTACCCTTCAGACAATTACATGAACACTGCGCACGTTCTCACACTGGTTCATGTTTAATACCTGATACAGTAACGGTATTCCAGTGGTGTGAGCTGCTACCTTCTAATAAATATACACGCACAAGTGCAAATGTATGGTGCTGCCACCTAGTGGTATGTACATGCTGACCAGAGTCCGAGAACCTTTTATACCGTCCTCTCGATGCTACATCATGATCACGAAAAACGATCTGTATTCAAATCATTACACAATCTCTGCTGTCTGCTTCTCGTACACTCAATGACATCTGACATTGTGAGCTTTGGATGAAAATCGCAATAGCTTATCTGCACAATAAAGTTTTTTTTCTTTTTTCTGTGTGTATTGATTTATGGGATTACACAAAGCACAGAGAGGGCTGCAGAGCCAGCGAACATACAAATTACAGTTGTATGTGCTACAGTTATTGATCTATGCACATCACATGAACAGTCTCTATTCTTGCCTGGCCTCACTCCTGTCCTAATAAACAGCCCTGGCCAACTGCTCAGTTGCCTCACAGTATGCAAATAATGAGACCAACTGATTGAACTTGATGGCTTCAACTGTCCCCTGTATTAATCAAATGACCACCATGGGCAGTTGCAACCTACTCGATTCCTAAAGTTGTCACTAGAGGCACTGCTGTATTATTTCTGCTGCTGATGCTGTGGAAAGGCATGGGCTGTGACAGATGATTATATATTTAATCCATCCCACAGGATCTGATGTCTATGAGATTTTAATATTAAAAGAGTTCTGCTGGCCTGGTTATATTGTACTTGAGTGGTGTTTGTAAGCCGACGTGATGTGAATCAATCATGTTTAGCACCACATGTTAACTTTACAGGTGCGCCTCATTGACTGAGAATATCTGATAGAAATCCACCATGGCAGCCCACAAAGCAGGCATATGGTACAAGTGACAATTCATGTCATATGCCAATTAAACTATCAGCATTTATACAGCACAAATAATATGGTGTCCTCTTTTACATCAAAGTCAAGTACCTGTTCCGCTACACAGATTAATTTTGAGGTCAACTTAACCCACATTGGTTCTCTGTACCTGTTGATCTCAAGATGGGCAATTCAGAAAGTCATAATTTAAGAAACATTATGAATATTCCATTATAGCATATCATTTTGATTAACACTGAAAATAGCTATAACCTGATTCAAGCCAAAAGGGTTCTGTGATACACATATAAAAAATAACACATGCTAATAAGGAAATTAATCCCTTTATTCATGTAATGACTTTGTATACAAAGTGTTCACTTGTGGAAATTGTTAAAACATGAAACAGTGCATGTCTATCTAACAATATTTGATGAAATGATGTCCTTGTGACTGACTGTGGATCTGTGTTCATAATCAACCTTGACAATTCCAAATGTGTCCATGCCATAATATCCAGTAACTTTTTAGTTTCTTGTGCTGGGTGCCTCTTTGGAATTTTTCCATTGTCTTCCCTTCGTATGCAGATGGTGTAAGATACGGAAAATCAACACAGCATGCATGGTTAGAATACCTTTATACAGTATGCTGGTCTCCTCCCAACAAGTTTATTTTGCATAATCTGGTGATACCCAAGCCATCTGATGCAGCATAAATTTACATCAGAATTGTGTGATGTATATATTTATCAGTTTTTTTTTTTTTTTGGTCTTATAATGAGGCTACAGTTGCATTCTTGCACAGGTTTTCAGTAAAAACAAACAGCACACAATGTGTCCTTGTGACACACATTTTTGTAGTTTTATGTGCATTTGCACCAGTGTTATTCATTTACAGATTTTGTCCTTGGTGTTAACCATAAGCATGGACCATACAGAAATGATGATGATGATGATGATGATGATGATGATGATGATGATGATGATGATGATGATGATGATGATGATGATGATGATGATGATGATGATGATGATGATGATGATGATGATGATGATGATGATGATGAAAAATGTGCAAACTTTTAACCAGTCATGTCCTACTCATGCTGAGGAAAATAGTGCCCATATATTTGTTCTTCAATTTGCAACTTACAGAAGGTTGGTGAATGATGTGATGAGCCTGTCATATGGTCTGACAGACATGCAATGACACAGGTATTTTCATGTTGTATTGAGAAGCGTTCACTGACACAAGATAATCATCTATGGGTACTTATCTACACATTTAGCTCCTTCTCATGAATTTCAAAGTTACATCATGGCATAGTGATTTCTTCATTTTGTAAACATACTGTGTAAACATAGATAATGGCCATCAACAAAATGCACCATGTACATGTACATTCAGTGGATCTAGCCTTTTTCTACACTATTCTCCTGTATTGTTTTTCGTTTATTTGTTTGTTTGTTTTGTTGCATAGCATGGTTTATTTGGCCACTGAAATTATACAAATTGTGTAATTGGATTAAGCTTGTTGAATTCAACTTCCTTCTTCCATAACCACTCCTAGGCCTGTTGTACATTCGCATTCATTGCCCTTGTTGATTAATGTGTGATTCCTCTGGATGGACAACAATGCTTTCTAACTTTCATACGTGAATGATTTTCATGACATTGCAGTGCTGCTTTAGATAAAAATGATGCTCCAAAGCGTTTCCAATCCTCACATTTACTTCGTTGCCCAGTCATTGTTTTAGCAACTTTACTACGGATGACCCACACAACCAGCTGGCACACCCAGGAGGGGTGGATAAAGCAGTTGTTTTATTGATTTCTTGTTCTTCAGTATAATAAAGACAGTGGTGCCATTGTCTTTGTGGGACAGGAAGAAATGTGTATTTTGGGGATGGGCTACCAACGCAAAAGCACAACTGAGAGGTAATGACCCATCCTGAAGGTACACAGTCCTGCCTGCCCCACACAGCTTGGTCTGCTTAGAAGGCAACCACTGGCCATCTCGCAGACAAAATTTCAATGGTTTACCACAAAAGAGATGTTATGCTAAATGTGGATACAACAGTGATGAACCAGGTAAATTTGTGCACTTAAGCACAATTCCTACACAATAAAATGTGTGCTTCAGCCCACACTAATAATCTGAACGTAATTTAAGCACTCTCCAATTGCAAAAAAATAAGAAACAAATGTTCTGAAATACAGCAAGCATAACTAAAATCTCACGCACATCAGGCCCAGTGCAATTTCACACACAATTAAATGTATTCCAATTAAAACTGAAAGAATTTTAAAAAACAAAAGCAAAGAGAGCTCTGTACACAGAAATGCTGCTCTTGGACGGTACCTGAACACAGGTAAGTGTACCTGCCAGATAATTCACTCCTGGTCACAATACACATGCATCAACAGCTTTCCTTGTGTGGGTGGAGTGCTAAGTGCTCAACTCATGCCAGGGAGAGCTGTTGACCTGGGGTATGTTGAAGCTTTCATCTACTTTTAAAATGTTTTCCAGTCACAGGGAACTGAAGTGAAAGCATTATTTAAACAGATGACAGGTGACATGTGGGCCCTTGTGGGTGATTTGAGTGGTCAAGGAGACGACCATCAATGATATTGGCTGCTGACACCGATGAAGGATCAGCACTCCATCTATCAAAAGAAGAGACAGATGAACTGCAACAAATCTCTATTTTTACATCATTTCCCTCAAAACAAATACAGGGTGCAGCATTAGTCAAGCATCAATACTTACCATCTGGTTGGCCAGGACTGGAGAGAACTCGTGGTTGAGATCAGACTCCCCGGCAAACTGCACCTGATGACCCAGAGAGCCGGACATGAGTTGCCTCTTCACCTGAGTGGCATAAAGTTACATCTTAGACCTATTGTCACACATTTACTTCTACAATCTGGCCATAAACGTACTGAGAACGCCACTTCAGAAGTTGCTTCTCCTTTCAAAATAAATCCACTTTGCACTGAGCGGACTTGACCAGCATGGGTGATTGGTATAGCCTTCCAAGAGGAAGAAAGAGATGAGACCTTTCAGGAATCTGTATACATGTACACGCATGGGACTTTCCTTGAGGCATAGTAAATGTGGAACATTCTTTCAGAACAAGAACAACAAAAAGAAAAAAAATAATGGGGCCTTCTTTGTAGAATAAAAAAAAAAAAACTTCCAACTTTGAAACAACAGCACCTGCTGAGGCAGTCAGACTGTAATGTCAATGGCTGTCAATTTGATTTCATCAACAACAAAAATCTAATATTTGTCCACTTTCTGCTCAAAGTTATCAAATATGATCTTCTACATCTGGTAACAAAAAGATAAAAAATTGAATTGAAGTATTGACATTCAAGTATTTTTTTATATTTTACACTATGCAGAAAAAAATATGAATGTGTAACTTTTGATTGCCAGTATAATAAAGATTTTGGTCCATTTTGTAAAATGACTTCAATTGGATTTTGTCAGATAAGTCATCACATGGTTCAAGGATAGAATATGATCACATTGAAAAGTCATGTAATGTCAGACTCCTCCGTATACATGTGGACAGAGTCTAGAAAATGGATGAAAATGTTTCAAATCTATGAAGACATCCAATCAAATGAATGTTCAGAACAGTCTTGAATGTGAACAGTCTTGAATGTTGACAGTAAACTTTCCGTTTTGAAGCGCTTTGTCAGCTGGAATTTCCTCCATTGTCCAATTATCTGGCATTTTGTTCCCCTATATACTCTACCTACCAAATACAATTTGACCCACTGGCGTAAACGACTTTACTATTAATGTGCCCACTGCAAACAACCTGAACACCTGTCACGCATATTAACTTCATGTGCAACCATGCAAGAATAAGGCCACTGTACGTGGGGACATGACAGTGTTCTAGCCAAATTTACTTGATTGTATCACTATGACCCAGAAACTTGATCTATTGACCTACTTCTGTTTCATGACACACCTTTAGGTCAACATATGTGTGTGAAGTGTCATGAAATTAATTCGAATAGTAAAGGAAATATAGCCCCGATACAATTGTATAAGGATATGTCACTGTGACCCAGCTACTTGACCTAGTGACTTTCTTTTGATTCATGACACACCCTTACATATAGGTGCATCTGTGTGTCAAGTTTCATTGATGTAACTTAAATACATAGTAAAGGAATTATAGCACGGACAAGATTTTACAAGAACATGTCGCTGTGACCTACTGACCCATATTTAGTTATCAGGGTAACGTCGTCCCGATGGACAGACGGACATCTCTAATATGATACACTTATGTAGAAAACATGACCCATATTCATAAATATCAAACACAACAATGACAGCAAAGAGATTGCAGAGTCATCAAAGTATCAACAATCATCTTACAAAACCAATGTGAAGAAACAAATTTCACTCCTGACTTGAGACAGGCAGTCACTAATAAAAGGCAACTGGTGGTTTTAAACCGGTCCTCTGAATCTTTGAAACATTCTTCATTAAATACAGACTATAGTGTTTACAAAATGTATAGGCGTAACCACTCAAAATCCAAATTTTATCACTTCTGCCAAAAATAAAGAGAGAACTGGTAGGTATATCACTTTTTGGTTCTCCTGAAGAGTTCGTCAGCTGAGTTCACAGTAGGCCTATATCATTTTTGTGATATTCATGAATCTGGAACATTATGTAATTGATAAGTTAAGTAATTGAATCACTGTTATAGAATATCAAATGCAAGGGGAAGACTTCTACATATATGGATGGATGCAAGGAAAAAGCAATTACTATATGCCCCTCCTCAGGTGGTGGTGGGGGGGGAGGGCATAATTAATTAAGGAAAAATGTACTGACTATGATAGAGGAAAGTTGAGATGCATGTATCAACATGTTATTAAAGTACATGGTAACATACAGTGTATGTTCATATCAATGCATATGCATATGTTCATATATGTTCATATCAATGCACATGCATGTGTTCATATCATGTACCATCATGGACCCATCATTTGAATTACATGTACACTCATCAGGGACTTGTTATTCTGATTGATCAAGTTTATAGACATGTAATGGCCAGTCTCGTAAGCCGAGCACATGTACAGATCTGCTTTAAGTTCAGCACTATCACTGTGATCATAAATCATATTTCTTCAGAAATAACACATCACATGAGAAATTAACAGGTCTCAAAATACTTTGTCATCAGTGACTGTTTACACTGGTTCATCTTTGCTCTCGAGATAAGCCCTTGCACAGTATCTGGTGCCAAACTGTAAACAGTAGAGCTTTGGCACATCAGGGAGGTGTATACACCTCCCTGGGCACGTGAATTGTTTCAGGATATCCAGGCTTTTAATCACCTAGATCACAATGGTGATGTTTAAAAAGTTAAAGAGTCATAGTCAGCACTGCTAAAATAACATCAATGAACTTGAACCTTATCAGTGTTGTTGCTCATTTCAGTCTACTGGTACTCCTGGAAATGAAATCCCCTGGCTTTGGTGACACAAACATAATGATTTAATCTGTAAGTTACCATTTTTTAGCACGGTTTAAAAACAACACAAGAAACTAGTCCTTTTATCCCAGAAGGGATCGGAGCAAGGTGCCACACTTTCACCCTTCACCCTGTTGTTGTCATCTATAGAAGTGGCAAGGGGCATTCAACAGCTTGCCTGTGGCTGGTTTTTGCTGCTGCTGGTAAAGGCAATTAAGCCTGTCTTTGAAGTTAATCTGTTTAGTTTCAGCCTTATCAGTAATTACTCAGCGCAAATACAGTGGTACCTGTCTTACGAGACCCCTCTAATGAGAGACCGCATATCTTTTTAAGACCACTCCTAGAGAACGTTGTGCCATGTTAGTGTATCTGTAATGAAAGACCACCTGTTTTGAGAGACCACATTTTGGCCCTCCCTTGGGGTGGTCAATCAAGACAGGAACCACTGTACATAAAATGTACTGAAGGTGTGTTCAGTACAGAGAGTTTTTTTTTTTTTTAAATGGTGTTCATGTTCAGTACAGAGGGGTGTTCAGTAGAGGGAGGTTTGTTTATGTTGGAAGTATATGGGAAAAAATTGGGACTGAGAAAAAGTGTTCAGTATCATGGGGTTTTGGTATATGAAGGTGTTCAACTAACATATATTGAAAAAAAAAAATCAGAAGAGGGCCTTGCATTTTGTATATAGTGACAGGCAGTGGACATGCCAAAATTTGTCACATACATGTATAGGTGTATGCATCACCAAGATTAACTTAGACTTAAGGCTTTGGCCACTGAAGTCTTGACTGCAAAGCATACCAAGTTCCGTGTTCCCTGCAGAGTAGACAAAATATGTAGCTTAGGTCTGCTTTGTAGGCAAATTGAAGTCTACAACATGATAAATCACATCAGCCCTCCTGTTCTGAGAGAAAGTAGGTCCATGATATTTTCAGATATGATTTAATCAACCATAGTATGAGTGCATTATAAGGGTGTTAGGATATCTTGGAGGGCTAAATGGCTTTTAAGATTTGGTGTTCACAAAGTTGGGTGGAAATGACATTTTTTTCCCACATGGCCCTTTAATCTTGACTTTAAATATTTAGGGTTACAGCGTAAAAAACAAACAAACAAACACAAAAAATGTCCCAATCAGTTTGCCTTGGCCTTATCAGGTGCCAAATTTGAGCAAAATATATTGAGGCATTTTTGACATTTTATGGTAACAAACATTGACCGGATGGAACAACAAGAAGAGGGAATGATGAGTAAGGCTTCTTCCCAAAAGGAAGGAAAAATTGTCCCTGTGCACCAGCTATCTGTAGAATTCAGTTTCAACAAATCATTTTTGAATTATGAGGGAAAAATAACTTTCCAATTAAGAAGGTCACAGTAACCCTCAAATTTCAGTTCATCTTAACCTTCCGTGGTACTTTTTCCCAATTGTAGCAAAACTTTCCAGCGGGCATATTTGACGACATCAAGGTACCAAACATGGATTAGGCAGAAGGACAGACATATAACCTAAAAACATAATATCTGACAAGACTTGAATACAGCATCTTTCAGTCAGCAGTCCAGCCCTAAATTGATTGAGCCAACTGAACCACTCTCGCTAGCTGGAAGCTTGGAATCACAATCTTACATTGCTATACTTTGGTGCCCAATTTAGTCCTCTGGACAATAATTAGTCCCCCTACTACCCGTAATAGGTGTATCATTTTGGAAATATAATCACAGATATGTTGCTCCAGTTTTCTCTTACATGTCTTTTTGTCCCAATATTAGCAAATTTATTACACGACTGGTAATAATGATTGCGAGAAGAAATATACCTTTTTTTTTTGCTCATTTGATGACTTAAAGTGGGAAGTTTAAGTATCAACTGAAATAAATTCTGTAAATGTACAGTCATACCTGCTCTGTGTGACTACTATTGTGAGAGATCACTTGTTCTTTGGACACAAGAGTCAGTTTCTTTAATGTGCAGTGAAAGATCACTTGCAGCATGGTCAGTTTCTCAGACAGAAAGGTTGGCCACATACAGCAGGTACTAGTGTATTGACCTAAAACCTACCTCAGTAAGGAATGCATAGGGCTGTCGCCTGCCAAAGTCTGCATCCGAAGCACACATGTAAATGATGCCATTCTCTACAATCACATGGTACATGTAGCTGAAAGATACAAACAGTTCATCTGTTAAAGTGAGTGCAGAATATGCATGGGACATGTAACTATATCATACAAACAATCATCTATCACAGTGAGTGCAGAATATACATGTAACATGTAGCTACATCACACAAACAAATCATCTATCATAGTGACGGCAGAGTATGCATGTAACATGTAGCTATATCCTACAAACAGATCATCTATCACAGTGAGTGCAGAATATACATGTAACATGTAACTATATCATACAAACAATCATCTATCACAGTGAGTGCAGAATATACATGTAACATGTAGCTACATCACACAAACAAATCATCTATCATAGTGACGGCAGAGTATGCATGTAACATGTAGCTATATCCTACAAACAGATCATCTATCACAGTGAGTGCACAATATGCATGTAACATGTAGCTATATCATAACAACAGATCATCTATAACAGTGAGTGCAGAGTATGCATGTGACATGTAGCTATATCATACAAATAGATCATCTGCTACAGTGAGTGCAGAATAGGCATGCAACATGTAGCTATATCATACAAATAGATCATCTGTTACAGTGAGTGCAGTCTAATATGCATGTAACATGTACCTCTATCATACAAACAGATCATCTATTACAATGAGTGCCACTATGCATGGGACATGTAGCTATTGCATACAAATAAATCATCTGTTACAGTGACTGACGAATATTAAAGATTCAAAATTCAAAATAGCTTTATTTGACTCAGACAACATACAGATTATGGTAACAAATTAAACAAGAGATAATTGAAACAGACAATTTTATTACGAGTCAGGATGACCCCAATTAAGGATTTTATATCTGCTACCATTGGCGTCACCCATGTCAGTTTGTCAAGTAGTTGCACCACAGACAATTAATTGGGACATATAGAGTAAATTTTGTAATTGATTTTATTGAGAAGCTACCGTGTCCAGTACTGGACTCCAGTTTAAGCTCATTGTGACATGTGGACAGAGACCTTTTCAAAGGCCATGGAAATACTAAAAACAATGTACACATTTGAAGATGTGGATTGAATGCACCATCTTAAACTGAGTATGTCATAAAGTGCTGAAGAAACATTTGATAATTACAGTACATAAGCAAAATTATCTTGCTGAAAAGCATGAAAAAATACTGGAACACCCTGTTTAATTTAGGTTATTATTTGACATAAAACATGATACAAGGAAAAAACACCTGATAGGAGTAAACCACCAAACTTGCCATGGTGACTGACCTACCAGTGAAATTGTGCATATTGTTTGGAATACATGTAGTTATGATGTTTAAATTATGCAAATTAGGGGCAATTCAAATTTTAAAAAGTTCCATATCTTCCAAACCATTGCAGATAGACACAAAATTCCGATATGCATGTACAGGTTTGTGACACCTGCCAATAGAATGGACAGTAAATGAAAGTTGTAGAATTTTAAATTATGCTAATTAGGGGCATTGACAAATCTTTAAGGACAGGTAAGACACCAAAAATAAATCCCACTTTAGTCAATCCTAGTTCAAAATGTATTTGCGTTAGGATAACATACCATATATGTGTGTACTCTTCATACTCCAAAGAATTTATATGTCCCGTATTTGGGTGTCTGTGATGTTCATTGTTGAATAAACAATTGAAAGTTGACCGCAAAGCATCCGCCCCATACCGGTAAATGTCGATATAAGTCACTAATTATTTGTGATAAAATCATAATTACACTTGGATCTTAATCCTGACATATTGGCAACAAAAAATGATCCTGCGATTTTTTATATTTTATGTTCGGAACGAGCGGGACTCGAACCTGCAACCTTTGGCACCAGTCGCCTTGCTGAAATGGGAAACGCACATATCCACTCGACCAAATCCCCATTCCTAAAAAGAATGGTTCAATGGAGGTAGTTATGTGCGAGTGCCATATCAACACGGTTATGCAGTATATTATCTGAGTCGGCATTTATTTCCAGAATCGGGGACTTTAATCCACCAGCATTAAGGAAATGCCGAAAATATATATTTTATGTTCGGAACGAGCGGGGCTTGAACCTGCAACCTTTGGCACCAGTCGCTTAGCTGAAATGGGAAACGCACATATCCACTCGACCAAATCCCCATTCCTAAAAAGAATGGTTCAATGGAGGTAGTTATGTGTGAGTGCCATATCAACACGGTTATGCAGTATATTTACTGAGTCGGCATTTATTTCCAGAATCGGGGACTTATGTTTGGTTTTGTTTTTCTGTTATCCATCCTCAAAGTTTGATGTTTCAATTTTCCCTTTGATTTTCAGGATGTTCATTTTCTTCATTTCATAGAAAAAGAACAAAGCAAAATTTAGAAAATCGCTGAATTGTTTTTGCAGTACAGACATTAAAGAATCGACAGCCGTTAACCGGATGAAATTTCACCCAGCAGTTTTCTTGGAATAACCATTCTTAGGTGGGGCTCTCGTCCTATAATCCTTTCTGAGAAAACAAGCTTCAAAGGCCTTTGATGTTGATCATTTGCCTCTGAACCAATACCATTTGCTCAAGTTGAACTGATATTTGTACAAAACGTAGTAAACATTGTCCCTGAACATTTGGGGAGGTTGTCAATCAATTCTTGACCAATCACATAAATAAAAGATCCTTTGAAGTACGGAAAACATTATTCAGCGATCTGTCAAACGGCGACAGCGACAGTCTGGTTTCAAAGTGTGACGTCATGGAGGCTGCCCTTCCGGCCCCGTGACCTCAAGCTTGGCAACGAAACTTGTGTTGCCTTGCTTTGGTGGGGCGGCCTGCGGCCTTCATTAGAACGCAAAACAAGCAAGATAACTATAAAGTAAACCACTAAGGCTATGATAATGTTAGCATGTTTGCATATTTTCCATGCCCACAAACATACTTTCGACATGTTGCCTTATTTCGCATTGCCGCTCTGATACCACTCTCTTTTTGCCATGGGCTGTTGCTACCTGCAGCCACGTGACAGGCTGTAAAGTATGATTGATGGGTGGCATTGTTCCGTTTGGCAGCTGAAAACCAAAAGAATGACACATGGACGTTCGATGTCCACATGCCTTTGTGGTTTTGGGCGTTTTTCTCATATTTCTACTTTAGTTAAAAGCTCGAAATTTTGAAAACTAAAAGAAAGGACATTCATCTTGTGAAAACCGTTAAAATTTCAAAATTGGCCATGCAAAGGTTTTTGGTGTTTTAACTGTCCTTAGGTTGAATATCTCCAAAACTATTATAGATATAGAGATGCCCTTCTAACTTCAATTTATAGGTTTATGGCAAAGTGGCATGCAATGAACCATGAAGCAAAGTTGTAGGATTTTAATTTATGCAAATAAATGCAAAAGTTGAATATCTCCAAAACTATTATACATAGAGATGTATGAGGTGAATACAAGTATGCAAAATTAAAATCTTGAATAGCTTTAAAACTATTATAGATAAAGGTACGTGCCATTTCAACTTCAATTTATGGGTTTGTGACATAGCCGCATCCAATGAACCATGATCCAAAATTATACAATTTTTATTCATGGCAATAAGATGAATACATAAAATTTAAATCTTGAATAACTTTGGTAACAATGCTAACATATTTGCATACCCCTACCAATTTTTCTAATTTGTATACTTTGTTTCAATTCAGAACATAACAGCAACACCATGTGGTGAACAAATTCAGTTGCGATAAAGTCCAGGTACATTCCCTCTAGATTTGAAAGGATCCAACATACAGCTTTGAAAAAAAAAAATGAAAAAAAAAAGGGAAACATTTATTAAAAATAGGAAAAGAATCACAGCATTGCCTGGTGAACAAATTGAGGTCTATGTGTGACCATAAGGGTCCCTGATGCAATTTTAAGGCAACTAGCTCAGCACTTTCTCAATTTTTTTTTTTTTTAAATTCTAACAAAAAAATGAACACAAAAGTTTGTAAAAAAAAAAAAAAAATCCAATAACATCACAGCATGATAATTTGAATAGATCTTGTAGAGATCCATCTAAGGTAAATCCCCACTGAGTTTGAACTTAATTTGGATGATCATTTTTAAGAAGTTGAAAACGTGAATTGTGGAGGGACAAAAGCCACATGAAAGAGCTGGAGGAGAGACATCACACAGTGTCTCAATGTAATTTCAAAACTATTGGTTAAGCAGTTTCTGAGAAGATTTTTAAGATTTTGCTGAAAAATGAACAAAACAGGTTATAACAAAAGGCCCATGGGAATAATGCTCTGCTGGCACCGTGGCTATATTGCACCCATAACTTCATTTCAAAGTTGCAAGTCCTAAGTGGCTTCTGAACATATAAATCTTATGTAAATTTAGTGCACAAACTGTCTACCAGATGGCACTTTGCTCCACATGTAATCATAGCTTATTTGTGCAATTCCTGTGATAGATATTGTTGCATATGTGCCAAGACAACAATGAGTGAGTCCTTAACTTTAAATCCTAAGTGACCTTGGGACAGAAGATCAAGGTCACCCAGATTATGTAATGCAAGAGGCCTAAAGGCCTGGTATTGTGCTGACATTGCCATTGGTGTCCAACCTACATTATGCCATTACAAAATCAGCTCTTTCAACTTTACAGGAATGGTAACCTCACAAAAATATGTCAAGGCCACTGATCTTATATACAATTCTAGCTTTGGTGTTGTCTATATATCCTATGAATTTGGCAACTGTAATCCAATTACTTTTCAAGATATGGAATTTTATATCTTGAAACATATTTTGGCTGATAATTTCCACCAAATTACAGTTGGGGCCACTAGTACCACTAGCAACTTAGTCTTTGACATCCCCCACAATCCCACCAAATTTGGTGAAGATCTGTCAAAAATTGAAGGGGTGGGAGCAAGAATGTACTGAGCGACTTTGAACCTCAGTGCTACAAAGTACCAAAGCTATATGAAATGGTATAGAAAATTGGTACTCTCTAGCAAATTGGCCTTCGAAGTCACCTGGAATATTCTTGCTCCCACCCCTTCAATTAAAGATGTTAAACTGTTCACAAGATGTTCATATTTTGACCCCTATATTACATAACATTTTAGGTCGCTCCACCAATATCGAAACCAACCTAGATTTCTATACCCACCATAAGACCTGAAAGTTATATTGGGCTAACTTGAAAACCATGGACGGTATTGCTGCCACAAGATTTTCACATTTTGACCTGTATATTACATAATACTATAGGTGGCCCCACGAACATTGATGTCGACAAAGATTTTCATACACTTTATAACTCCTAAACGTTATATGGGCCTATCTTAAAAATTGGGTGGTGCAGAGCATTCACAAGATGACCCCTATGTTCAAATTGGCCATTTGACCTTGACCTTCCACTCAGATTAAAAAATTGCTATTTCAAAATATGCACCCCCAAATCCAGCTTTCCATATATAGTATATTTGTTCAAATTGGGTAATAACTTTTCGAGTTATTGATGAAAAAACAATAAACTTGGACAAGCATCAAATTCCATAATTATTGGGTCACAGTGACTCAAAAAGCAGGTCAGCAAGTACAGTTTTATGTATTATGTATTCAAGGGCAATCATGATCTGGAGGCTCAATTCTCTTTGCCATTGTTGTCCAAGCTATACCTTGCCATTACAAAATCACCTTTTCAACTTTACAGGTATGGTGACCTCACAAAAATAGGTCAAGGTCACTGATATTACATAACAATCTACCTTTGGCTACAATATTTATGAACCTGGAACATTATGTAATCAATAAGTTAAGTGATTAAATCACTGTCATAGAATATCAAATGCAAGGTGCCCCTCACAATACAATAGGAGCCTAACAAAATCTTGGTTCTCCCTTTTGTCACCTTATTGTGACTATCGCGTGCATGACTGAATTCATAGTTATGCTAGTCTGCTGTTACCGAGTGGGACATGCTACGGACACGCTATAGTGACCACACTGGATGCTTAACTGTAAAACTGTGAAACACAACCCCAAACATCCATGGATATTTGTCAAGATTCAACAATTTGCGTGTATCAGCGCTACAGCCTGGTACCTTGCAATTGTACACCGGTAAATCTCAAGCACAGTACAGCTTTAACTAGATCAAAATCACTCTTTCAAACTTCCCCACTTTCTTCAAGTCTATACACTTTAATATGGCTATCGCTGACCCGCAGAAAGTGGTGTCCCACTTCCCACGAAATACCGATTAAACTCATCGTGCCATCCTGGTGGTTAAAATTGGAAAACTAAATTTCGTTAGGTTGGTATTGAAGATCTATAGATGGACGTCTCTAGTATGTTACACTTATGTAGAAAACATGACCCATATTCACAAATTTCAAACCCAACAATGACCGCAAAGACATTCCAGAGTTACCAAAGCATCACCATTCATCTTCCAATACCAATGTGAAGAAACAAATTTCACTCCTGACTTGAGACAGGCAGTCACCAATAAAAGGCAACTGGTGGTTTTAAACTGATTCTCTCAACCTTTGGAATATTCTTCATTAAACACAGACTATAGTGTTTCCAAAATGTACTGGCCTCACCAGTCAAAATCCAAATTTTATCACTTCTGCCAAAAATAAAAAGAGAATTGGCAGGCCTATCACTTGTTGGTTCTCCTGACTAGTTCTTCAGCTGAGTTTACAGCAAAAGAAGAAAGCAGAAAGTAGGCCCAAATCATTTTTGTGATATTTATGAACCTGGAACATTATGTAATTAATTAGTTAAGTGACAGAATCACTGTTATAGGATATCAAATGCAAGAAGAAGACTTCTACAAGACCCTCATTATACAATTGAAGATTTACAGACAGACGGACAGACATGAACGGTCACATAATTTCTGCGACCTTTGGTCAGCAGAGCTAGAAATAGCGTTCAGAGAACGGATTACCCTCGGCCCCCACAATCTTTTATTTTTTATCAACCCTGCAATTCTGTTCCTTTTTTTTTAGTCTTAGCAGTAGAATACTTTACATACAATTTCCATATTGTTGTCTATCAAATGAAACAGGAATTTTATTCTGCTTACGATACTATGATAACATTGTTCACTTGTGCATCACTCAGACAGCCTTCAAGTAAATACTTCAAAAGTTTGATAACAAGATTAAAAATAGAAAGAAGAACCTGGTTTTCCATTGGAATGTGGTCAATTATAATGTGCATCCATGATAAAAATTTGGTGAAGCTGCAATGGATCTTTGTTCAGATGTTATGGTAATGTCGTCCACTTGTGCGCTACTCAGACGGCCTTGAAATAAATACTTTAAAGTTTCATAAAAAGTTAACAAATACAAAGAACAAGCTGGTTTCGAATAGGAACCTGGTCCATCATAAGATGCATCTCTGACAAAAATTTGATAGGGCTACTGTCAATATTTGTTGAGATATTGTGGTTACTAACGTCATCAGGGTTGACACCACTCAGGCAGCCTTTAAATAAATACATTTAATGTTTCATAAAAAGTTAGAAAGTAATCAGAGGAAGCTGGTTTTCAACAGGAACCTTGTCCATCATAAGGTCCTTCTGTGACAAAAATTTGGTAAAGCTATGATGAATATTTTTTGAGATATTATGGTAACATCATCCCCTTGTGCGCCACTCAGACGAAATTGAAACAAATACTTTAAAGTTTCATAAACAGTTCAAATATAATAAAAGGAAGCTGGTTTTCAATAGGAACCTGGTCCATTACAAGGTGCCTCTCGCAAATATTTGGCACACCTATGATGAATATTTCTTCAGATATCGCGGTAATATTGACAAGACGGACGGAGGGCTGATGCAAAGGACCACAAACCCTCTGAAAAAAAATCACTAGAGCATGACCATTTGAACAAACTTGGTACAGACTCACCCGAGGTAGATAACTACCATGTTTGAGGTGGATCTGGCAAATGGTTCTGGAGAAGCTGAAAATATGAATTTTGGATGGCTGGATGGATGGACAGACAGATGACAGATGACACAACAACAAACAATTGATCAAAAGTAAGCTACAAGCTGATCTAAACAGATTAAAATAAACAAATGATCTAGTGGCAAAAGCCCAATTACATAAGTTACAGAGTTCAATTTCCTCTGTACATGGAAGTGGAAAAAGCCACATCAAAAATCAATAATTTGCTAATTTTGTAGTTATTGAATATCAGCTGTGTGACCTTTCTTCTTCTTCAAAATGGATGACGCAGTAAAATACAAATTTGTTGACAGCTGACATGAATGCCAGATATGTTTTACACATAGACCTGTATGTGCACGAGAATTGCATGTTTCTTTGCTAAACCATGTGTTGCCTCTTATCTATATGTACCTGCTTGTCATTGGCGTGGATAATACACAACTGTATCTTCCTGTTTTGGCAATCAAGCAACAAAATTACAACTTTGGAACACAAGCAGCAAATGAAAATTTCCCCTCAGGGGCAATGTTGTCATTGTAGCCAAAGAAGGAAGCCGTGGTGTCACTCACAACTCACTTAGCCGATTGCGCAAATCTGTGTTATTTCGTTTCCACGTTTAAGATGTGCAGTGAGTGTTCTGCACATCTGGATAGTTTTATTCACATACATTCTGCATCTTTCTGAAAGTACACTTCCTGTCTGTTCACTTGCCATCAAACATGAGCTGAGCTTTCCACTGATATATACAGAATTGGTTTAAAATTGTCAATTCTGACCATTTTCTATGATCACTGAAAAACTAAGTTTTGAAAATTGCATTTCGCAACTCCATTTATTGACCATGAACAGGTAGGAGGGATTATCCCTGTAGGATCCTTGCATGTCATGAGTGACTAATCACAACGATGCATGATGGTCAATTCGAGAGTTGCAGTGCCGCTGCAGCCGATGGCCCTTGGGCCTGGTGGACTGGAGCCATCAAATTCCTCATAATCCTGCCTGTCGTGGTTTATTCTGATTCTAACATGGCAAATTAGATGGATAAAAAAAGCAAACAAAATCACCTTGCTTGTAGGCCTACAGCAAAAAAACACAGCACACACTTCGAGCAGCATGGATATATGTGATGTAATCATTTCGCCTGTCGAGGATCGTAAGGGATTTAGGAATGAACAAACCAACCCAGCAAACAAGGAAAATGAAAACTAACAAAACGACACTCTCATACATTTTTTGTGTCTTTTATCATAACCTTTAAGTATCTGTGCATAAAGTGTAGCAGCGTTTAATATATCAGCCACATGCGTAGACACAGTTTTAAACGGAAGCAGCAAGTCAAATTTCCCAAATCCCTTTGCACTTCAAACTTTTGCCTAGCACTGATGATTATCACATGTCATAAAGCAGGTACACCATTTCCCTAATGCTGACTGTGGCTTCTACAAGCATGAATTTATGCTGGTCAAAATGGATTTATCTTCGTTTAAAAGCATCAATTTACAACCAAAAGTTTGACACGATCTTTACATTATAGGCCTTAACACACTGAGATGAGTGCATATTTGATAGTTTCAAAAAGAAAGAGGAGCCTGCAGGTTTGTATCAAAAGTCAGGATGTTGTAGATTTCAAGTGAAAATTGTGTCATTTGGGCCAAGTGAGTATGCAAGTGAATTACATTGTTTACATCACTGGCCAGATTATCCACATATAATGGCCCCAGCTACAACAATGAAACGGCACCGACATCGCTGCCGCCATGTTAGAGTTAGTATTTTTCTCCTGTGTTTGAGTTTTCCAATTAAAACAACATTATTGCATTGGATTATCAGCCACCATTGACATCCCTGACACTGCTGCCAGTCAGAACCATGTTATTTGTCACAGATTTAAAAATAATGGTCACCTCTTTGTGTCCCCGTTTTGCATAACCTTGTAAGTTGCACTCATTTTGGAGAAAAAAATTAGGATGTTTAAAAAAAAAAAAGTTGTCTGAACAGGGCAATTACATTTGAAAATAATAACTTGTAAAAAATTGGTTTTCCCTTGTCCTGGCCAATGGGACACGTGAATTGTCATACCCTGATTGGTACATATTTTGATTGAAGTGTCTGCCATAATTTTATCTTGGAGGAAGTCAAGAAGAGTTGTATTTTACAGTATACACATACATACATGTATATATGACACAGTGCCCCCTCTATATTAAATGTCCCTTCTTTGTAGGGTTGTTTTGCTATAACAGGGACTATTTCATGGACCCCACCATCACCATTATAATGAGGGAGTACCGTTAATTAAAATATAAAATAATTACACACTTAACAAACATGCTAATCTATCCTTGTCTTCCTCCATGGAAATATCTATTATGACACACACAAAAAAAAAACAGTTAAAATTATTGTGACAAAAGAAAATTTGCTCTGAAAACATCATCCTGTGTAATAGTCATGGTGACTGAAAGTGCACATTTCCTGGACAGAGCCAAGGCCATGCAGTCTTCAGGACAGCCATAGAAAATAAATGATAGTGCACACCTTGATTGACCAATCATGTGCATGTACATGTAATGAGACTTCAGTTATGATGAAACAAATCTGTGTCATCTGATTCCATGGCCAGTCAGTCAGTGTGTCACATAATTAGGCAACAAGAGCCGGTTGAAATGTGTATTTTACAGTCCATACTTATCAATAAAAAAAAAAAAAGTGAATTTAAACCTGAAAAAAAAAAGCTTGTTAGTGTACAGAAAAAGACTGCTCCATGTTGGGCTTTATAAATGAGCAATTTATAAATTTATTTCATAGGTGCATGTGAGATACAGTAGGTTGACTTCATTTTTCTCACTGCCACCTGAAAACGAACATAAGACACTTCACATGGCTATGAGATTGACTTACAAGTTTGGCTAAGATCATATGCTAGAATTTGCTACAATGGTCTGCCAGATCACTTTTTTATTGTTGTAGCCACCAAAATACATGAGCCCGAGAAGGGACATTTGCCAGAGCTTTGATTTGGCATGTTGCATTGAAATTTGTAAGCATGCAAATTCCCAAGAGGTGGCTCCCATTTTTTATGTATCTGCAGCAGCAGCAGTAGTAGTAGTAGTAGTAGAAGTAGTCGTGGTAGTAGCAGTAGTAGTAGTAGTAGTAGTAGTAGTAGTAGTAGTAGTAGTAGTAGTTGTGGTAGTAGTAGTAGGAGTAGTAGTTGTAGTTTTATCTAAGTGACTTGTACATGCAGAAAGTTATCCTACATACAACAGTCATGTAATATGTACAAGTACTCAGCCCTCTTGGGCTTGTATATCACCATTTAATCACTCAGTACTGCTACCAAAAATTGGCACGTGTCTCTTATCTAGAGAATAAATAGAATTTCTTCTTTTAACCCACGTCTTGAAACTAAAATTTTGAAACTAGTTTAGTATCTATCTGCGCTCTTTCTCACCAATACTCATGTCAGTAATCTCACTGTTCTCTTCCTCAGTTCTTGCAAACAAAGCCTGTCTTGACCCCAAATTAAAGGAACATGTACATGTGCACAAATAGTGGATTTCGTCCTCTACTTCATTATCTACAAAAAATATACATTATGCCTGTCAACCAGTATACCAGAATAATGACCTGTTTGTATTTTCAATGATAAAATTCACATTCTAAATGTGGCAAATATGAAGTGCTCATATTTATGTAAAAATGCTGAGATGTAAACTTCTGTTTTGAACTTGGCATGGTGCCACAATTTAGGTTTAGATTGTACACTCAATGACCATTCAGACTGTTGCTTTACTACTAATTTATCACGTCTAAAATTTAACTTTCACCTGATTTTGTTATCAGAAATGTGCTCACAGCGAAATAAAGAAAATACTCCTTCATGTCATTAGACTGCTCTGCCCCGTGGTTTTAATCCCACATGAAGACCTTTTTAGCCAGCTTCTCATCATCCGTTATGATAAAATGATTCCCTGCTTTAACCAAACTGAAATAATGCCTATAGCAAGGTGATAACCATCTCAAATTGCCCTGTTGACTTGGCATGGATGTCTTAGTATGCACACCCAAATGGTACCATGCTGCCCTGTTTTGAATATTTATTATCCACCAAGGTAAGTTTTCCAGCTCTCTATATTTCAGAGAAACAGTCACAAATAGGTGATACCCTACTTTCAAATAAACATCTAAATGTTTCAAAAACAGCATCTTTCAGAGATTTAAATTTTGTTGTAGTTCCACCTATAGCTCTCTCTATCTGCGGCATTTGATGTGTCCATTCCCTCCCTAAAATCGAAACGGGACTCAAAAAAGAAACCTAAATAGTTATATTTTTCTACTATTTGTAAGCCATCATGATATGGCATGAACTACCTGGTAGAGCACTGTACTCTTTTCCTTCTAAACTGAACCCCATTTGTTTTAGTGGTATCAAATTTCATGTATCAATCACAGCACCAGTTATACAAACAATTTATCTTTCTCAGACGATTCTCTCTAGACTCTGCTGGTAAAGTTAAGCCATCTGCATATAAAAGGAAAGAAATTTCATGGTTAGCAAACTTAACACTGGCAATGTAAGTCTTTAAGTTCTATTGCTAACAGGGGATGACAGATGATAAAGAATCATCTTACGCCAGACACTGTGTGAAACCATTCACATTACAGTAGTCCCTCCTTTGAGAGACCGCCCCTAGTGCCACCCAAAAGGCGGTCACATAAAGCAGGTGGTCCCTCAAAGGAGGTATAAATAACACTAAAAGTACTACAGAAAGACCTGACAACTGTGGTCTCCCAAAGGAGTGGTCTTTCAAAGGAGGGACTACTGTATTATCTGACTTAATAGAAGTCACCATGTCCATATACATGTATAATGATACAGCTGTGAAAAATTTGCCATCAGTATTATGTCACGTAAGTTTATACAACAGTAAGTCTCTATCAAACCCAGTCAAATGCCTTCAAAATCAAAGAATGCTACAAATGCTGACTCATCTTTGGTGATTCTATTTCTTATCATGGTAGACAGTAAAAATGCATGTTCCAAACAGGATTTCCCTCTTCTAAATCCATTTTACTCCCCTTCATAGGTTAGGTTAAATGCCTTCATATTGTTATTTTCGTGATTAAACTGATTAAATTTTCTCATGCTGCAGTGCAAATAGTGAATTTTGGAAAAGTTTTGTGGTCGAGTGGTATGTGTTTGGGTTGGCTTCAGCCTGGCACATGCAACGGTACTTGCTGGTGACACAGTTAGGCTCCCGAAGGGATGCGTGGTCTTAACTAACCACTGGTTTTGGTTGTAGAGACAGCTTTGGTCCGCAGCTTTTGGCTGTAGGCCCTGCCACTACGTTCAACAGTACTGTCCTTTTTCTACACCATTTTTTTCTTAGGCATGTCTGCTGTACCTGACATGACATTCTACAAATGCTTTTAATGATTTTCAGACTTGTGAACAGAGTACAGATCTTCCTAACAAGACCCCTTACTTATCAGGCATTGGTTACCTGGTTGCCAAGCACCCAGCTGTCCATCAGGCTTAGTCCAGGTTTAAGGCCACCTTGACCAATCAGCGCCCAGTTGTGAAGCCAGACATCCCATGGCCATGCTGATGTTTTTTTAAAGAAAATCCTCGAAATTTAATATGTTCTCTGAAGTTTTTGTCATGAAATATGTAAATTACCACACTAGACCAGTGGCCACTACAGATTAGCCAAGTGCCAAAAAGATCTGAGGCCACATGTTTGCCGAGAACCCTGTTGAAGTCGGTCAACCCTTTGAAGGCTGTTTTCTATTGTTTACAATTGGGACAATGCTTCAATTTAAAATGGAATGAACTTTTCACTTTTGCTCCTAGAAACATCAGGTTTGCAGCAAACCCATCCAAAGGGCAAGACTAAAGCATGTCTCAAATTTTTCACATTTGTGGTAGTTTTCTTGCCAGAATGAGCCAAAGACAGGTCCCTTTGATGTCTGAATGAGATGTCATCCTATCAATTTCAAATGTAGCTATGTCCATAATGGAACAAAAATTTGGAAAATTGGAACAAGCTTTTTCAGAAATATATGTCAACTTTATATTTTTTTTTACAAAAATGTCCACATTGGATGAAAAAACAAAAAAAGTTTATCCCACATTTCCATAAAAAATATGTGTTCGCTTTGCACAATTGCTGTATTCATAAATACAGGAACAGGGCAATTGACACAAAGGAAAATGTGAAAAAAACAAAACAAAACAAAACTAAACAAAACAAAACAAACTCCACTGTTTTTTTTATTTGCTTTTTGAAACATATTTACTAGTACTGGGGTCATTTCCATTTTTTGTTATCGATTATAGGAAGTCATTTAAACTTTTTATTGATAGTTGTATTGATTATTTTAAGATGCTGCATCACAGTAAAAAATTTTTAGGAGATACTAAGGAAAGACATGGAAAATTCAATATTTCATACCACTTTAATAGCCCCTAGCATGCTGTTGTTGGGGACACCCAACATATATTTGGCCATCTTTTGCCTCTGTTGTCAATTCAAGCCATGCGCAATAATGCAAGCCAACCTTCATCAGCTTTCTGCTTGCTCACAATGTTTATTTAATGTTTATTTGCTCTTAAGGCATTTCCAGGCTCCTTATTGGGTGGATTTGATCATGTCCCACTCACTGTCGAATCAAACTCTTTCTCCATGTGCCTGTCTCATGTTCACAATGTTGGGAAGGCAAACGCGTCGTATTCACTCAATGATCATTGGATCAAGATGCTAAATTTTCAGAAAACTTCCATCAAACAAATCTGGACACAAATATAGGCAGGAGTACAAATTCCTTATGGAAGGCAAGGAAAATGATCCAGGAAAATATGCAGATACGCCACCGCATGGTGATGAAGTGAAGATTTGCATAAACATGACGTGTTGTCAATTATTCTCTCCATTTGCATCACGTCGCTATTGATGTGTTAAACAAAATTTTGTTGTTTTTTAACTTTTAATTTGTCGTTTTAAATTTTATCAAAATGTTAAAATGGAACAAACCTGTATAACAGAACAAGATAATAGTGATATTCATGATTGAAGGCCGGACAAAATGTACATACATAGCAGAAAATCATGCCAGGGAGCAAGACTGTGTACACTTGCTTGTGTTGCAAGGCCCATGGTCTGTTGCTTAATATTAAAAAAAAAAAAAAAAAGATACCGCACTTAACTCTTAGATCAGGTGGATAGCACTGGATGGAATAACAAGCAAAAAGACAAACACAAAGATATGGGTACATTTCAGCCTTCATTTGATTGTTTCAAGAAGCAAACCAAAATCAATATAATAATTTCAGCAATTGATTATCGAGTCTGACCCACTGATCGCTTATCTAATTGATTATTTGTATTATAGTCTAAGAACTAATACTTTTGTTACATGTGTATGTACTTTATGGTACCTTTTGTGAACATTATGTGTTTTATATAAAGGCAATTTGTAGAAGTCACTGAGCTAACCTACCATGTATCCTTGTCACTGAGCTAACCTACCATGTATCCTTGTCACTGAGCTAACCTAAAGTATATCCTTAAGTTTCAAAATATTCTGTCAAGTGTCTGTTCAAAATTGCTGTATCAACCTTTGACACTGTTGATAATAAGCTGACTCTTCTATGATTCTGAGGGATAAATGGATTTTTGTCAGCCCTTTTCAGAGTAGGAAAAAAACTATTGACTTGATCCACACATTTGGAACACAACCAACTTTGAAAACACTTATTGAATAAAGTAGCTAATTTGAGCCCACATTAGGACTCTTTAGTATCTCATCAGGGATTTTGTCAATGCTCACTGCTTTCCTATTTTGTTCAACCTTACTACCACTTTACTTACCTCAAAAATAGTTATACAGTAGTCCCTGTCACGAGAGACCCCTGTCGTGAGAGACCACCCTCTCATGACAGACTGCTTTTCAGAATCCCAACTCCTATACTTCCCATGTTAATATACCTGTCATGAAAGACCACGTCTCATAAGACCACTTTTTTTGTCACTGTAGGGGTGGTCTCTGGTGACAGGGACCACTGTAACACCGTTCAGAGCGGCATCCTGTTGAGAATCATTTAATTCAGTTTTTATCCTAATTTTCTCCATAATCATTTCACGGTAAAAATCTTTATCATACCCTTCTGGCAAATTATTAGGTCTATTGTACAAATTGCCAAACTCCCTGACCTATGCCTCACAGACCGTATCAATACCTGAGCTTACACTATCACCACCAACACTCACTTACATGGGTATCTCCTTATATGACCTAGGCCTTGACTGTTTAATCTCCTTCCAAAATTACTTTGTATTATTCATGTTTAATTCCTCAATCTGCATAACTAAACCTGTGACAAGCCTTTCCCTTCCTCTCTGTCAAACAAACCATCCCTATTCTTTCAAATCTGAATTATTTAACATGGAAACAGTCAATAAGTATTGAATACAATGAGTGCAGAGTATAAGCATGGAACATATTCACAATTTACTACAAACAGTTCAGCTATTGATCAACAACAACAAGAACAACAACTAGAAATGAATATATCCACATTTTTAGAGTCGCCGAGTCACTGAAATCTAATCAATATCACTATGTGCTCAGATTAATTTAGAAAAAGCTGGCTTCCACAGATGTATCATGTACTATGTACCATCCGCAACCAGTCACCTTGTGGACCAGTTTTGATCATCTCCACCCACACACATCCCATTTATCACATGACCTTGAAATCTCACATTACCATCATGAAATCAACAACATTCACAGTTCACCACCGATGTGTATGAATGTATTCAAAATATGCATAGACACTGCTTTCTACTGGATCAATCTACACAAAGCCAAATGTGTTTGTGGAAGTGAAAAGCACTGTCTAATCCATGTGCATGGTATAACTGTTGCATTAACTCATTCCATACCAGTCCCTGATTTTTCCGTATATTTACCTAGATTTAAGACAACAATTGCATATTTAAATTCTTCATGAAAAGAGCTTTCGTTCAAGTACCAACATGCTTATAGTCTTAAGTCAGTGGTTCTGACACTGCCTGGCAAGTCATGCTGCAGCTGCCCTTGCGGCAGCTGCAGCTTGACTTGCCAGGGAGTGCCAGAACCAGTGACCAAGGCCTGTGACCATAGTATGGAATGAGTTAAAGAGGCCAGCTCCCTTCTGTGACTCAACCTAAAAATCAATGTCAAAAAGTGCTCAAGTTACTTTTCTTCAACCATTCTGTCAAACCCTTCCTGAAAAAAAAAAAAAAAAAAGATGGGTTATCACTGTCGACTGATAACCCATCATCAACAAAATGGCATAACCCAATTAAACTGACAGGAACATTCTGTGCATCTGTGCATGCATGACGCAATCAGAGGCGCCAAGTTGCCCAACATATGAAACGGGTGCTCCAGCTGAAAAATGTGGCAAAAAGCGGGAGTCCTATTATATTATAATGGAGGAAAAAGGTGAAAAAGCGGGAGATAGACAAATCTAGCTGATTTATATCATTAGAAAAATGGATCTCCCACCAAATCGGGAGACTTTGCACCTCTGCGCAAGAAAGTGCAGGCCTGTATAGCTTTATTCCATTATGCAGCTTCCTTTGGTGCCAGTGTGCCCGCATTAGTAGGTTATGACAACCAAATTAACAAACACTTTCCTGCTTATAGTATGCTCGAGTCAACAATCTTCCGAATTAAGTTGCCACTGGTTGAGCACCTTGCAGCAAACCTGCCTGATGGAAGGTTGTTGGCCTGGTGCATACCTTCCCAGTTGAGCTTATCTACTCTTCTCATTCAAACTATTTCCTGCACGTATTTTAACTGAGACATCAACCCTTTAAAGCAGGTGACACTTAACATGCGAGCACTTTTAGCAGAAAGTGTTACATATCTCTCAGTGCCTTTTCCAAAGTTCCACCTTTATCCTCAGTACTTTTCTTTAGCCCCCACTGAATTTTCACTGCAGTTGGATACTGGCACCTCTGCAACTCTAAACACCATATCTACTTTTCTTTCAAAGACAGTTACTTGCACAAACAGACAGAGGGTGGAAGGGAATGACTTGTATCAGACTGATTATAGACACCCAGCACCTTCTGTTGACATAAAAATTTGCTCCCTGCTATTATTGGGCCTGTACAGGGGTTTCTCATTATGGTGACATCATACATATAATGGTTGCTGCCATAGGTAAATGAAGCCAGATGGGATTCCCCTTTACTAGTGACACTCATGATTTTCTGTAACAAAGCTCTGTTCAAACAGTTAAGTTGCACCCAAATGAGTCATTCAGTCTTTCAAAAGCCCAACTGAAACAACTGTTTCCCATTTCAGCCACCAGCCACTTCCCTCCCTGTCCTCACTCTCCATTCCTTGTTAGCAGCCACCCCTTTTTACAGCCCTCTCTTACAGCTCCCTGCTTCTTTAAAAACAATCCTTCAAAAGCAAAACTCCCTTGAAATTCTCATATAAGCTGCCATTTTACATACAAACTGTCATTTTGAAAAAAAAGTTTTGAAACACATGTACTTGTTTTTAAACAACTTAGACTGTTAACCCCAGCACAATCCACTTTCTCTCGACATCCCTGCAAAAACTCCTCTCTTGCCAAGATCCCAGACAACAGTAAACAATTCGCTTTCTTCTCAAGTAACCAGCCTACAATAAGCAATCACCTCCTCTCAAGATCCCAGACAACAGTAAACAATTCGCTTTCCTCTCAAGCAACCTGACCACATAAGCAATCCCCTTCTCTTGGGATTCCAGACAACAGTAACCAATTCGCTTTCCTCTAAAAGCTACCTGACTACAAAAGCAATCACCTCCTCTCAAGATCCCAAACAACGGTCAACAATTCGCTTTCCTCTCAAGCTACCTGACTACATAAGCAATCCCCTCCTCTCAGGATTCCACAACAGTAACCAATTGGCTTTCCTCTCAAGCTACCTGACTACATTTATAAGCAATCACCTCCTCTCAAGATCCCACACATCAGTAAACAATTTGCTTTCCTCTCAAGCTACATGACTACATAAGCAATCACCTCCTCTCAAGATCCCAGACAACAGCAAACAATTTGCTTTCCTCTCAAGCTACCTGACTACATAAGCAATCACCTCCTCTCAAAATCCCAGACAACAGTAAACACTATAAGGAAATACAAGGCAAAGGGCCAGCAGCAAAACAGCAACAAAAGAAAAAAAAAAATGCCTTCTTCTGTCAACATCTTTGACTACAGTAAATTATCCCTTGTCCAGATTCGTGATTACAGTAAACGATCCACTCTCCTGTCAAGAAGTATGACCACGTGCAGGAAACAATCCCTGCCCGGTTTTAAAAGTGATATACTTGTACAGCTGGCCCCACACCTGCCCGCACTAGCATCCCCACACCTGCCCACACTAGCATCCCCCTACCACCCCTACAAGTGAATCCAGTTAGTGCAGCATCCTCATACCATTGCTTTAACTACATGCACTTATTGATTGAGACATCAGTATCCCTCCACCATAATGTCCATGTTATTGATTTTGTAAACTTCTCTGTGGACAATTCAGCATGTGTGTGGCACAAATGTATTATTCTGTTATTAAGACTACATGCTTACTACAACTGATTAGTTTAACACTCTGGGAATTAATGTATACTGATTTAGTCAATGAGGATTTTGTGATGTAATTTTCAAGTTGAAGGTATTAACATGTTACTAGGTAAATGGTGCAGTGACACAGATGAAATGTCATCATTCAGGCAGATGTAGCCTGGCAGAGCTAAATGTCTACTTCCATGTACACACATGGACTCAGAATTCTGTAAGAAATGTGCATTTAAGGCATTTAATCAAATTGATGTAATTTAATAATCTTAAGATTCATCAGATAATCTGTTGAATCCACCCCACCTAAATTTTTATACATTTTTAATCATAAACAGATATTTCTTTGACAAGTATTGATCTGACACAGGTTTTGTCCAGCTTCTCTCCCGTACTGTATGATTCTTTGTTCACAAATACACAACATATTTTGTATATAGTGGCAAATCTGGACTAAGGCCGTAGATCTATGGATGAGGCTTTTGTTGGTGGTTATTGACGTAAGACTAGTTTCAGAGATATCTTCTCCTCATTAGTTATGAAACCAAACTGTCGGAAAAAAACTGTGTTTGCCTATTACATAGGTTGGGAAAGCCACGTTGCTATGTAAAACGTGCTATTGTTTACGTTTCAATGATCACTGGACATGCATACATGTACATTCCTGCTAGATATGACGTATATTCCAAAGAATTTTTCTTTGAAAAAAGGAATATATCTAATAAGGAAACTCCCAAAGGTTGGTGACTATATGGGTCAACCAGTGCTCAGACTTGTTAGACTTAGAGCAGCAGAATAGTTGCTCCAATAGCCCAGATTAGAGATCATTAAAATATATAGGAACATTTCCTCAAGCGATTAAACTATGCAGTTTCTTCAAATTAACACTTTATGTGTTAATTGAGTGGTACCTAACATGGAAAAAAGTGCTCAGACAATATTTTTGAAAAAAATTGTATTAGTGAATACATTTTTTTTTTCCGGGGGGGGGGGGGGGGGGGGGAGAGGATAAGAGGCAATATGATGTTCTTTGCATTTGTTTCAAAGTGACACTGCTGCACGAGGGTATTTTTACATTTATAACTCTCTCTCTCACCCACCCACTATTATGCCATTACAAAGTCAAAGAAATAAACTATTGTCACATTTTTTTTAAAGAAATTCCATTCACGCTTTTAAAATGCCCTCCAATTCAAGGGCTTTCACTGTTAACTTTGGTAAAATTCACACTTAATGGGTTGTAGATACTATTTAATGCATTTAACTGAGCAAACACTAAAATTAATACTAAATGTTTTACACAGATTAACCCTTTCAGAGCCAAGTTGGAGACTCAAGTCAACAGCTTTCCTCTGTGCATTTTCACATCAAAAGCACTATGGATAGTGCTGTTGACCTGGATAATTCTTACACATTGGCATACTGTTACTTCAATGCAAGGGCTTTTACTGAGAAACTGGACCTCAAATCACTTAAATAATTCAGATGACCACAACTGTTGCTATGATTAGCACTGAAAAAGTCAAAATCCAAGAGTCCAATCACCAACATCATGTTACAGAAGCAAACTAAGCTATCCTCTGATAAACTACTTAATCAAATTTAAAGAATTTTCTTTCTAAAAGTATAGCTGTACATGCATTTCAGCCCAGCCTTGTGATAGCTGAAAGTGGTCTCATAGAGTAAGTAATAGTACGAATACAGTTTATAACATGAGCTTTCATGACAAGCAACATTCCCTGTGAGTTGTCTGTACCATTGTGTAACCTCATATTTCCATGGCACTTGAACAAGGAGACCCAGAAAGATCACTGTTTCTATGGAGACTGCGGTAAAGTGCCTTTGTTATAGATAATGTTTAATTCAGCTAAACCTGTTTGATAAAATACTGTTTCAGAAGTTGACATTTTCTGACTTGTTAGTCTCATGATTTATACACACATGTATAAAAATGTATTTGGGGCATGGGTATTTTGAAAATTAAAAATTCTATCACCTTTTTAAATCAGCTGAATAGGTTTTCTCATTGCATCAAATAAAGCATTAGAGCTTTGCAAAATGTGATGATATAAAACGTAACACGAGTTTCAGGACAGACAGTCACGCGGTATCTTGTCTTGCAGGGCAGGCAAAGATGGTGTTTGTACATGTACTGACTACACCCAGACATGAGCCTGATGAAGAAGCTAATTCACTGACCCAAAACACAAAAGCCAATGCTGTATAACTACATGACAACTAGTACTGTGTAACTATCATGGGACAACTAGTGCCATCTCACTATCATGTGGCAACTTGTACTGTATCACTTCATGACTAGTGCTGAATCACTAACATTCAGACATCAGACTGGGAGAATCATAGCATCACCATATTTCTGTAACCTGATCATCAAAAAATAAAAAAAATACAAAAATAAAACAAAGTTACGTGCAACTAACAAAGAAAACAAAAAACCCCAGCAATTTTCCAGGGTTCTTTATCTAAATAGCCTGCCTTTCTAAATTTGGCTCCCAGGAAACTATATATGCATTGCAGTAACAGAATTTTGACTATGAGTGGCATCATTAGTCTTTACATGTAAATGTGTGTTTTTAACATTATGTCTGAAGTGCTTCAGGTATATGCCTACACAATGTTTTTTTAAGATTTCAAAATTGAATAAAGTTACAATTGGGGGTGTTTTAGTGGCCTCTTACACACACATAAAACCCATAAAAGTCTGCATAAAGTATACGTGTACAATTTATTGGCTATTAGCAAGACAGGTCTGATGCCTGTACCTGTAGGTCCAGTTCACTGCTCATCTTTATCAGCAAGGAAGCCATGAGGCATCACATATCAATTAGAGCCGGGTGCACTATGTTCATAGCCTTCAGAGCCACCAAGCCACATTTATAGCTATATACCTGCCCCACACCCTGGCTGATAACTAGTACATTTTCAAAATGGGCCTTATCAGCCCACAATAGCAAATAATGAATTCTACATATACAAGCTTTCTAAGTATAGATTATTGAGGCAGGCTACAGGCACCTATAAATGCATTTACATGTCGGAGAGTCAACACTATAAATCAGCAAACAAGTTATGGAATATAAATCACAGGGTTAGCCAGGCTTGCTTGGAAAGAGGAACCAGCTTATCTGTGTGAGAACTGGCAGACATGCCCGGCATCTGATGCTAGTTTCTATCACAGCTTGGTACAAGTTGTGTGTGGGTCACAGTGTCTGCCTCAAATTCTATTTGCCTGACATCAAAGGTCACCTGGGAGGAGAAGAAAAATGCTTGTAATTGCCTAGATCACAGCCACAGCATTGGTGCCTTCACTTTCAGTCTGTACTGCCATCCTCACTCAGCAACTTCTCCTATTTAATTCCACTCACTGACAGGGGACTTGCCAGTGAAGCTCCTTCTTGTCTCCTTGCCTTACCTGTGCATGTCAAATTGCTTCAATAGCATTCCTTAACCGCATGTTTCCAGTTACTTTTTCTTTTGGGCTTCCATTAACTCAAACCTATGTCAACTACGCATGCATATCTCAAGCTATCATACATGTATGCACACACACACATATATGTGTGTATGGATGTAACATTTACCTCACATTAGTCATGCTTCAAACAAACCCCCTCCCCCCCCCCCCCCCCCCCCAAGTGTCTCTGTTGGATTGCATCAGCCAATCAACAATAGAGCTGTGTATTGCCAAGGGAAGACTGCACAGCGTATCAGTCCATTGGGCTGTATCGGTGTATGTCTGAATGACAGGAGGCCCATGAGGCTTATGATCTGCTGACATGTTATGGATGACCATCACAGAAAAAAAAACCCTTTCCTGAAATGCATTCTCTCAGAAAGTAGTTCAAGGTCATCAACATTATGCAATATCCAACCTCCACATGTGATACACCTTAATGAATAATTTAATATCATTAGCCTTATTCTTTGTAAAAATATTTAATGTTTTCAATGTACTTCTATCCATATCTTTGATAATACTGTAGGTGGTGCCACCAAACTTCAGCATGTTTTTGCCTTGTTGTCTCATCAACATTCCTACTAAGTTTCAAATGAATCATAGAAAACTTTTTGAGAAAAAGGTATTTCCAAAATTGTCATATATGGGTCTATATACTAGATAGTGCCACCATAAACAACATAATTGGGAAAATGAAAATTTCATTGCACAAACAAGTCAAGTTCTGCAATATTTTCAGTTCAAAAACACAACACATTAAATGTTGTAGTGTCAAGCAATGCACACCAACTTACTTGTTTGAAGTATATGTGGTCTTGGCATCATTTCTTGTTGGAATGTTTGGTAACATTTGAGCAGCATTATCACCAAAATTCCCATAGCCTGCTTGGTGGGAGCAAAGAATGACTGGTCCCCGGGCAACACAGCTGTAAACTATAGGCATCTTGATTCTCTCTCTTGAATAGTTCTACCTGAAAGAATACATAAACAGTCTTAAAACTTCATTTAAGCAAATAGCCTCAGTTTTTGTCCCAGATGATTTAGGGGTTTCACCATGTTTGTTTACACCGGATCCCTCATTATGCCTGGGCCAGTACTCCATGCTAAATGTAGTCCATGTCCAAGGGCAGAACAACACAGTCAGAACGACACAGACAACGGCTTAAGACTGCACACCCGGGCATATACCAGGGGCCCCACATCAGCAAATGTCAACAAACACCATTCTGTCACAACACTTTTCTCTTTTGATGTCTACATAGGTCTATTTCTAGGCATAAATGACCAGTACAAACCACTGCTTTGTCACAAAAAAAAAAAAAGTGGAGATGATCATATGGGAATAGATACATGAGTGAAGTGGCAACATTGCAACTGTCTTGCCAATAGGCCTAACTCATGGCTGAAAAACTGGTAGACATCAAATCAGACAATGTATGTTTTTCAATCAACACCTACCACATTCATTCCAATTGTAGCACATGCCCTAATAGACCCCCCCCCCATACTTTTTAATCTTGGGGTTTACTTAAAAATTCAGTATTTTTCAATATCTTAAAAAATTAACAGCTTCTAATGAAAGAAGAGGGTTCATTGTTGTTATTTTATGCTATATGGATTCTATTAGTGTAATTACTTGTGATATTGTAAATTAAGACATATCATTGTCACAAAACTCCACGAAAACCATGTCTGTTCCAGGAAATCTTTGCATTAGCACAGTGTGCTTCTATTGGAATGAATATGTCATTTCTACCTGCAGCACACTTTCGCCATAATAAATCATGATATCCTACCCTTTATGGATTATGAAAAGGCCTAAACATGTTTGTTTACAATCAGCTGCACTGCCTGATCACTATGCCCATAGGAAGTGGGCCATAAATAGCCAGACATGGTCTGATTTAAATCATAACCAAATTAACACTGTAAGATTAGGCGAGTTATGATAGAATAATGAATAACATGTATTTTAACAAGAGGCCCATGGGTCTAATGCTCTGCTGACATAAACATGTAATCCAATGACCATCACCACGGTTAAAATTTCTGAAATGCACTCCATGACCTTGAGAAATTAGTCAAGGTCATCCATATGGTACAACATCAAACTTCCACACTAAAACACATTTGTGGTACATTTGGTATCATTCCCTATATTCTTGATTAACATACATGTATATATTGAATTTACTGTCCTTTTCTCAAGTGATGTATGACATTGAAAAATAGGAACAACGTATTACAAAATTTGACCATCAGCTTAATGCATATTTGGTGCAAGTTTCATAGTTCCATCTCAATTTATTACATGTATGTGATGGGCAGCACAATCAAATCATTTTCTGATATGCATTCCCTCTGTGACTTTGAAGAATAGTTCAAGTACACCCATATTATGAAATATCAAATTTCTAGATACAATGCATATTTGTGGTACATTTGGTATTTTTAGCCTCAACATGCGATTAAGTGTACTTGACTACATCATTAACGGCATTGAAAAATAGGTCAAGGTCACCCAAAATTTTACAAAATTTGATTATTGGCCAAATGTACATTTGGTGTAAATTAACAAGTTCCATCTCAATTAGTGATAAAAAAGAATTAATTTAATGGACTTTTAAAACCTAGGATACTAGTTCCACTTAACACACCAGTAGCACCACTGTGACTACACATCATACAATTTCGTCTGTATAATATTCCTGTACTGGCATATTGATACAGGTACACAAGTTCATATAAAATGACCATAACAAAAAGTCATTTTCTGATATGTGACCTTAAATAAGTCAAGGTCACCCATATTATGCAATATCAAACTTCTATATTTGAAATACATCTGTGGTAAGTTTGGTATTGCTGGCCTTCTTATTTTTCAACAGGTCAAACTAAGTGTCCTTCACTGAATCTTTAATGACATTGAAAAAAATGGTCAAGGTCACCCAAAATTTTATCATACGCCTTAAGTTCTTTTTAAATTTTTAATTTTAAAGTTCCATCTCAATTTATAATCATAATACATGTAATGAATTTAATGTACTTTTAATACCTAGGATGCTAGTTCCACTTAATACACCAGTGGTGCCACTGTGACTAAACATCATAGACTTTTGTCTGCAATATTTCTGTACTGGTATATTGATAGAGGTACACAAGTTTATACAAAATGACCATAACACAGTCATTTCCTGATGTGTATTTCCTCTGTGGCCTTAAATACATCAAAATCAGTGATATACAATATCCAACTTCTATATTTGAAACACACTTGTGGTAAATTTGGTATTGCCAACCTTCTTATCTATCAACATGTCAAATTAAGCGTTCTTCACTGCATCATTAATCACCTTGAAAAATGAGTCAAGGTTACTCAAAAGTGTGTAAAATTTTATTATAGTCCATGTGCATCCATGTATGTGGTGTAAATTTTCAAGCTCCATCTCAATTTATGAGCTAAGACAAGGGCTAGTGGCCGCGATGGAAGAGGTTTAGAGTTCTACCGGTTTCGTACTTGTGTACTCGTCAGGAACTGAATGTTTAACCATATACATCAATTGTTATGACGTGGAGACGGGTCGTGCCTTGGCTATGGTATGGTTACCACGGCCTTTGAATTCCAAAGAAACGTTCAAAAAAACAGTGATCCTCCAAATAAGGAGAGGTCAATAAGTGTACCAACTAGGTAGTTTGATACAATGTTGTGTTGGGCTTGAAAATCCAGTTGGACCATTGTCCACTGGATGCCCTGAGTAGGGGCAATTAGAAATCAACTGGTGTTGTTTCTTAGATATTTAGTTACGATTAACCTGCTTGCCATGTACACAGGTGTGTCAATGGCCAGAGCTGAGGATAATAGCATGGACAAATGAGCTGCGACAATATTTTTTTTTTCAATCTCAATTTATATTTAAAATAATAAATTTAATGTATTTTTAATACCTAGAATGCTAGTTCCATTTAATACCACCAGTGGTGTCCCCTCAACTTAATATGCCATAGGCTATTCTCTATATAATATTCTTGTAATGGCATATTTATATATGTGAACAAGTAAAGACGTACATGAAATTATGATATCATTGCCTGTTAATGTTATGTATTCTGTCTGTGACCTTGATAAAATAGGTGAAGGTCACATATTTTATGCAATATAAAATTCTATTTACGATACATATTTGTGATATATTTGGTATCACTAGCCTTCTTATTTCTTGAAATGTCCCATTTAGTGTCCTTAACTACATCCTGAATGACATTTAAAATTAGGTCGAGGTCTTTTAAATTATTTGACACAATTTGACCATTGGTGCAACACATATTTGTTGTACATTTAAAAGTTGCATCTCAATTCTGAATCAAAACTAGAACAGGCTGATTTTCCAACTGAAAATCAAACGTCTCCCTGTGCACCCTTACTATTGTCACCCTTATTTTTATAAATAGGCATTCTGATTCCAATGATATCCAGATATGGTGAAGGTACACTCTTTTATTGCCATTTAAAAATCTAAAAAAATAGGCCAAGGTCAAGCATCTGCAGTCACAAACAAGGTCAGACAAATCTTTCATAGAAACATAGTCACACAAAATTTCAATATCTGTAAGATAAATCCTTCACTACTGTGTCTGCAATGATTTTGAAAAAAAGGCCATGTGACCTTGAAAAAGGTCAAGGTCAGCCATCTACAATCCCAAGCAAGGTCTTACATAGGAACATCTTCACATAAAAGTTCAACTTCCCAAGTGAAATCTTTCTTGAGTTATCGATTTTACATGATATGCCCATGTGACCTTGAAAAATAGGTCAAGGTCACCCATCTGCAATCCCAAGCAAGGCCTTATATAAATTTCAACTTCCAACGTCTTTTTTTTCTTCTTAAGTTATCACGTCAACCTTGATTTTTGATAAAATGCCCATATGACCTTGAAAAATTGGTCAAGGCCATACATCTGCAATCAAAAGCAAGGTCTTACAAAAGTCTTACATAGAAACATAAGCAAGATCATATATAGGAACATCTTCACATGAAATTTCAACTTCGCAAGTCAAATCTTCCTTGAGTTATAATGTCCACATTGATTTTAGACGAAATGCCCACGTGACCTTGAAAAATAGATCAAGGTCATACATCTGCAGTCACGAGCAAGGTCTTACAAAAGTCTAACATAGAAACATAACCACACAAAATGTCAACCTCTTGAAGTCAAATCTTTCGTGAGTGCATCTTCAATGATCTTTAAAATGTGACCTTAAAAATAGGTCAATGTCACCCATCTACAATTCCAACCTAGTTCATAATCATGCATAATTTCAACCTCCTAAGTCAAATCGTCGCAGAGTTATTGCGTCCGTGTCAATTTTAGATGACATGCCCATTTCCCCTTGATAAATACGTCAAGGTCACCCATCTGCAATCCCAAGCAAGGTTTTATATAGGAACATCTTCACAAAAAATTTCAACTTCGCAAGTCAAATCTTTAAGTTATCGCGTCTGCAACGCACACAACAATGTGTTGAAGAAGAAGAAGAAGAAATGGACGCAAAAACAATATGTCACCCCGTTGCATGGGGAGACATAATAATAAATTTAATGTATTTCTTCCACCTATAAAGCTACTTCCACTTTACACCCCCGTGGGGGGGGGGGGGGGGGCCCACCATGACTGCATGCATCATACACTTTTGTTTGGAATGATATATTGATAATATGTGTACAACTTCAGATGTTGAGGCCATAACACAAAAAAAAACATTTCATGAAACGTACTCCCTATGACCTTGAGAAAGTAGGTCAAGGTCTCCCACATAATGTAAAATATAACTTCTCCATGAGATATGTTTGGTATCATTAGCTTCATTCTTTCTCAACATAAATTTATTGTGTACTTGTGGAGTTTCCATTGCAATTCCCATTTACTTACGTGGCAATCAATAGGAGTGCATGCATTAACTCACCGGTACCCGAATTGAAAAAAAAAAACAAGAGGGCTGTGAGAACAGCCCGTGCCTCAGCTGATCTTGACATTCATCACACTTGCAGCTCTATGAACTTGGGAAAGGATCAAGGACACCATGTTCTGAGTAAGTCTGAACTTTAGAGAAGAACACTTACATGTGCAACATCAAAGTTCAAGTAGTTCTCAAGTTATAATGAAGAGTAAAATTCATGTATGTTGCACTGTGACCCCACAAACCAGGTCAAGGTCATTCATGTACTGTCTCAGCATGACCTTCATACACAGTAATTAACATGTGTAGCTAACTCAAAACAGATCTCAAGTTATCAAATAAACAGTAAATTTCGTGTCAGTTGTCTTGTGAATTAGCATTACAATGCCCATTGACTTACATAGTAATCAATAGGAAAGCTCCACTGACTGGTAAGTACTGTAATTGAAAATCCTTAAAAATCAGGAATCCAAAGCGGTGACACCTACTAAACAACTGTTTGACCCTTCCACAACAACATATCTATCACATTTCAGCTTAATCTGAGGGACAGTTCTGAAAACAAGTGAAAAATAGCAAAACCATACAAAAAATTCATAAAAAAAAAATTGCAGCGCCACCTGGTGAACAAATTGGGAACTAAGTGTCCCCGGGAGTGTCTATGAACGATATCAAAGCAATTGGGTGAGCGGTTTCAGAGGAGAAGAATTTTGAAGGTTTGCCCCAAAAAAGAACAAACAAATTCATAAAAAATCCAAAAATCAATAGAGCATGACCATTTGAACACACTTGATAGAGATACACCCAAGGCACATCCCCACCAAGTTTGAAGTAAATCTGGTCAATATTATTAAAGTTATGACCATTACAAGAAATTCCCATGTTAAACTTTCCTATTAAAACTTTTGTAGAGATTTTTGAAAAAAAATCATAAAAAAATCCAAATTCATTGGAACATGACCATTGGAACAAAGTTGGTAGACACCCACCCAAGGTACATTGCCACCAAGTTTGAAGCAAATCTGGATGATGGTTTTAGAGAAGAAGTCGAAAATGTAAATTAGCATTAGAATGCCCATTGACTTACATGGTAATCAATAGTAAAGGTGCATTCAAAAAAAATATAAAAATCAATGGAGCGTGACCATTTGAACAACTTGGTAGAGATCCACTCAAGGTGTATCCCCACCAAGTTTGAAGTCAATCTGGATGACGGATTTGGAGAAGAAGTCGAAAATGTGAATTAGCATTAGAATGCTCATGGTATGAATACACCATTGCGGCCAATCAGGTGCAGGTTACCGCACTAAATAGTTCTTGGTTGTCGTGTGCTGACACCTTTGGGGGCCATTTACCTGTAATTAACCCACTGTTTCAGCTAGACTATTACATGAGCTTATCAGCCTGTTTGTGTTGTATGGTTTGACAGATATTTTTTCCATGATGAGTTTTATAAACAGAGGGTAAATCACATATTCATACGCAGTGACGTAATGCTGGCAAGCCGTGCTCGGAGCACGTGTTTCCTGGCTATGACAGGTAAACACTGGCATAACTTTTGATTCTATCTATAGACTCGCCTTTTTTATTTTGAATGTTTTCAATGAAAGGTGTCTGCACAACACCAACTGCATACTTTATTTTAAAAAGTGACGCAACAAAAGTTATACGCCTTTATGCTAATATGAGAATATACAGTAAATATAATGGTGGTTTCATCCCTGAAGGAAAACTGATGCTGACAGATGAAATTTTAAAATTTCACCTTCATGTCAAATTTATTTGCTCTAAATGTTGCCTTACCACTTATATTTGTCAGATCAAACCATTTGAGATGGCTATCTGTATTTGTTTATGTAAAATAAAACAATTAAATTGTGTCAATGGTTTACAATAGGGTACATTGCTGAATTTTCATGTATTAACCAAAACAACAATGATATTTGCATATTTTGGGGAAAAATGAAGAAAGAGTGACTTTGAAATTGATATTCAGGTTAAATTCTCCATTTTAAAAGCAGATTGAATGGGGATGAATGATATTTCAAAGGAAAATATGTTGAAATTGACTTTAATCTTTGCATATTTAAAAACAGCTGAAAAAGCCCCCAACTACTTGATAAATGAAGATTGAAACTAGGAAGGATTACAAAGTGATCATGATGGCCTTGTAACCACTTGATGGTAGAAATAAGACTGATAAATATGTGTAAAAACAAGTGTGTATCATCAATAGTTAAAATTTTATTAGAGCAACAATGAGGCAGTTTGTACCACTCAGCAGCCATCATTTTTAAGGGGGTGGGGTGGTATCAAGGTCAATGTAGGTTCACTGACCAGGTTTTTTCTGGCAAGCTGTATTATTTTGTTACAAACAGATAATAATAATGTAACCCAAGTGAAAAAAATTAAGATAAAATCAAATCTTTGAAGAAAAAATAATGAATTTTATTGATTGGTGGGGTCAGATCAAAACACTTAAAATTGCATTGGGAATCCATTGTGATAGTGCATAGAAAAGGTGTTATATTTCCAAAAGTATATCAGTTAGCTGAATTTTCTTTTCACAGTAGTACACTTGTATGGGTCAGTATTGCATATGCATAATTAACATGAATATTAATTGTCATTTGCATAATGAAGGTATGAATACACCATTGCGGCCAATCAGGTGCAGGTTACCGCACTAAATAGTTCTTGGTTGTCGTGTGCTGACACCTTTGGGGGCCATTTACCTGTAATTAACCCACTGTTTCAGCTAGACTATTACATGAGCTTATCAGCCTGTTTGTGTTGTATGGTTTGACAGATATTTTTTCCATGATGAGTTTTATAAACAGAGGGTAAATCACATATTCATACGCAGTGACGTAATGCTGGCAAGCCGTGCTCGGAGCACGTGTTTCCTGGCTATGACAGGTAAACACTGGCATAACTTTTGATTCTATCTATAGACTCGCCTTTTTTATTTTGAATGTTTTCAATGAAAGGTGTCTGCACAACACCAACTGCATACTTTATTTTAAAAAGTGACGCAACAAAAGTTATACGCCTCAGGGCTCGACAATTTTTTTAAAAATCACTTGTCCGCAGGGCAAGTAAATTTCAAAATCCACTTGTCCGCGTACAAAATCCACTTGTCCTGATAAAACTTCTATAAACATCGTTTTTTTCAAGCACAATGCTAAGGCCCACACAAACCATTTACCCTAAAATATATTTGCAGCGTATTGTCGCTTGCAAACTCGCACAAAAATGTCAAATTTTACAACGATTCAAGCTGCAACTGTTCGACAGTGAAACTGGCAAAACATTAAAAATACAAATTAAAAAAGTAAGCTATTTGCATGGGGTGACTAACGATGAAAAATACATTGTAATTTCTGGGACGATAGGAGTCCGTATCCCGGTTAAACTTAAATAACGATTAAAATAGTTGCATTGGTTTCAGGATCCTTTCTCGCTGCCTCTGATGCCGTGATGGGATGCATATCGTTTGCGTACCTACCATGAACGCTATCGGTACATCGTGGTAAATTTGCGTATACAGTATTGGCAAGTTCCTCGTAATAAACGGTGTTCTTAAATAAAATTCAAAAAGAAAATTTTAATATTTCAAATCAGAAATCGAGCGTGCGCACCGTCAACATCTTTGCTTCTTTCCTGCAACTGTACACAAACAGCTGCTTTGGCCATGTGGCCTGACGCACAACACATCACCCGATTGGTCAATTGAGTCACATGCAAAAATGAGCCAATCGCGGCTCGTGCTGCAGTGTTTTCATCATGGCTTCCGCCCAGTGAACATGTGTGAATATGCCGTAATTTACGGAGGGAACACACAAACGGGAAGCTTTTTTTTTTTTAATTGCAGCATGCGAAAATAAAGATTCCAGTGTTTATAACAACAATTATTTGGAGTCACAGGCAAATACGCAAAGGTAGGGGGATAGAGAAAAATGCCGAATGTGTGACAGATCAGTCAGCATGATGCTCCGTTCACCGTAGATTACTCCACGCGGTCACTTGCGTGTGACTGGCAGATGTGTGTTTTGCTTGGCCGGGAAGTCAACTTGCGGCACCATTACATGATCTCTCCAACACTTTTAGAGCCCACCGATAAATTGTCTTTGATGCTAATTGGCTCAAGAATTCGCCATGCAAGTTAAAAATTTTTTTGATGTTCCTTTGTCATCGTTCGGGCAGATAAGACTGACGGTGAGGTGCTGTGACCTTGCCCCGATACGGGCGAAAGCCAATAAGCCCCAATGCATGACTGCTGGTACCTTTGATCTCGTCGTCGTATGCACGCAACGGTCAAAATACCTGCTTGTTTTGACAGAAATCAAGTTGGTAATCAAGTCCTGTTGAATACACCTGCTGACCATGTAATTGTTTAAACCTGGATTGTTTACTTTAGGCCAGGGGATTATCATCACCTATTGCGCATTGGCGTCCCCACGCACATGCTTGCATTGGTGTTTATGTTCTGTTCACACGGACCACAGTAATCGCCAACACACACAGTCGCGAAGGCACTGACTGCTCATCATTATGTTGCCGTGCATGCAAACAGACGTAATTTCAGTCCAGTTAAAAAACGAAAAAATTAGCTTGTCCGCAGGACAAGTTGAATTTGAAAGTCACTTGTCCGAGAAGAGCTTTAGCTTGTCCCGGAACGTCGGATCATAGGAATTGTCGAACCCTGCGCCTTTATGCTAATATGAGAATATACAGTAAATATAATGGTGGTTTCATCCCTCATTGACTTCCATAGTAATCAATAGGAAAGCTGCATTGACCGACAAGTACCAGAATTGAAAAAATCGTTAAAAATCAGGAATCTGCAGCATTCCCACACAGTGAACAACTTTGTTTGACCCTTCTACAAGGAACATATCCACCATGTTTCAGCTTAATCTGAGTGACGGTTCTGGAGAAGAAGTTGAAAATAGCTATAAAACACAAAACTTCATAAAAAAGTAGAGAAAAATTGCAGCGCCACCTGGTGAACAAATTAAGAACTAGGAGTCCCAGGGAGTGTTCCTGTGTGATACCAAAGCAATTGGGTGAGCGGTTTCAGAGAAGAAGATTTTTTAAGATTTGCCCAAAAAAGAACAAAAAAATTCATTAAAAATCCAAAAATCACTGGACTGTGACCATTTGAACAAACTTGGTAGAGACCCACCCAAGGCACATCTCCACCAAGTTTGAAGTGAATCTAGCTGACGTTTTTTGAGAAGAAGTCGAAAATGTGAATTGTGGACGACGAACCCTCAAAAAACCTCAGCTGACTGAAAAGTCAGCTGAGGTAAAAATCGGGAATCCACAGCAACTTTGACCCATCCACAAGGAACACATCCAGCAAGTTTCAGCTTAATCTGAGTGATGGTCCTGGAGAAGAAGTAAAAAATAGCAAAAACACACAAAAATCAGAAAAATAAACACAGCATCACCCGGACCATGACCAATTGAACAAACTTGGTAGAGACCCACCCAAGCTACATAAGTTTGAAGTGAATCTGGCTGAAGGTTTTTGAGAAGTCGAAAATGTGAATTGTGGATGGATGACCTACCCTTCTGAAAGCTCCACTGAGCTTTAAAGTAGAAAATTGCAACACCCTTTGTTGTACTAATTAAGGTCTGGGGGTCCCAAGAAATGTCCCTATGAGATTTCAAAGTAATTAGCTGAGCAGGTTCAGGGAAGAAGATTTTTGAAGATTTTCCCAAAAATAATTCAAAATCTAAAAATCATGGAGCATATCCATTTCTACAACCTTGGTAGAGACGCACATAAGGTACATCACTACCAAGTTTCAAGTGAATCTGGCCAACAGTAAAGGAGAAGAAGCTGAAAATGCGAATTTCCATTGCAATTCCCATTGACTCACAGTCATCAACAGGAATGCATGCATTAACTAACAAGTACCCAAATTAAAAACTTTCTTAAAAAAACAGGGACTTACAATATCACTACTTTATAAGAAACTTCACTTACCCCTCCCACAAGCTACATATCCACTACATTCCAGAACAATCTCAGTGAAGGTTTTGGAGAAGTTGAAATTAGCCTTAAAACATAAAAATTCATAAAAAAAAAAAATAAATAAATAAACAAATAAGAAAACAGAGAAAAAACTGCAGCACCAGCTATTGAACAGATTAAGATCCAGGGGTCCCCAAAAGTGTCTATATGCAAATGGCTAAGCAGTTTTGGGGAAAAATATTTTTGAAGATTTTACCAAACAAGAGGGCTGTGTGAACAGCCCGTGCCTCAGCTGATCTTGACATTCATCACACTTGCAGCTCTATGAACTTGGGAAAGGATCAAGGACACCATGTTCTGAGTAAGTCTGAACTTTAGAGAAGAACACTTACATGTGCAACATCAAAGTTCAAGTAGTTCTCAAGATACAATGAAGAGTAAAATTCATGTATGTTGCACTGTGACCCCACAAACCAGGTCAAGGTCATTCATGTACTGTCTCAGCATGACCTTCATACAGAATAATTAGCATGTGTAGCTAACTCAAAACAGATCTCAAGTTATCAAGTAAACAGTAAATTTCGTGTCAGTTGTCTTGTGAATTAGCATTAGAATGCCCATTGACTTACAAGATTTTTTAAGATTTGTCCAAAAACAAGAACAAAAAAATTCATTAAAAATCAAAAAATCACTGGAGCATGAACACTTGAACAAATTGGTAGAAACCCACCCAACATGCATTGCCACCAAGTTTGAAGTTAATCTGGATGACGGTTTTGGAGAAGAAGTCAAAAATGTGAATTAGCATTAGAATGCCCATTGACTTCCATAGTAATCAATAGGAAAGCTGCATTGACCGACAAGTACCCGAATTGAAAAAAACGTTAAAAATCAGGAATCCGCAGCATTCCCACATAGTGAACAACTTTGTTTGACCCTTCTACAAGGAACATATCCACCATGTTTCAGCTTAATCTGAGAGACAGTTCTGGAGAAGAAGTTGAAAATAGCTATAAAACACAAAACTTCATAAAAAAGTAGAGAAAAATTGCAGCGCCACCTGGTGAACAAATTAAGAACTAGGAGTCCCAGGGAGTGTTCCTGTGTGATATCAAAGGAATTGGGTGAGCGTTTTCAGAGAAGAAGATTTTTTAAGATTTCACCCAAAAATGAACAAAAAAATCCATAAAAAATCCAAAAATCACTAGACCGTGACCATTTGAGCAAACTTGGCAGAGACCCACCCAAGGTACATTGCCACCAAGTTTGAAGTTAATCTGGATGACGGTTTTGGAGAAGAAGTCAAAAATGTGAATTAGCATTAGAATGCCCATTGACTTCCATAGTAATCAATAGGAAAGCTGCATTGACCGATAAGTACCCGAATTGAAAAAATCATATAAAATCAGGAATCCGCAGCATTCCCATATAGTGAACAACTTTGTTTGACCCTTCTGCAAGGAACATATCCACCATGTTTCAGCTTAATCTGAGTGACGGTTCTGGAGAAGAAGTCAAAAATAGCTATAACACACAAAAATTCATATAAAAAAAAGAAAAAAATTGCAGCGCCACCTGGTGAACACATTAAGAACTAGGAGTCCCAGGGAGTGTTCCTGTGTGATATCAAAGGAATTGGGTGAGCGGTTTCAGAGAAGAAGATTTTTTAAGATTTGCCCAAAAAAGAACAAAAAAATTAATTAAAAATACAAAAATCAATGGACCGTGACCATTTGAACAAACTTGGTAGAGACCCACCCAAGGCACATCCCCACCAAGCTTGAAGTGGATCTGGCTGACGGTTTCGGAGAAGAAGTCGAAAATGTAACTTGTTGACGGACAACAGAGGGACGGACGACGGACCATAAGATAAGCTCAGCTGACTGATAAGTCAGCTGAGCTAAAAATGAACAGAACAATTCATAAACAATCCAATCATCACTGGACCATGACCATTTGAACAAACTTAGTAGAGCCTACATTATAAGGCACATACATCCCCACAAGTTTCAAGTTAATCTGGCTTACAGTTTCGGAGAGGTCAAAAATGTGACTTGCAGACAGACAGACAGATGATGGGACAGACATGAATATTTTAACTTATTGACAAAGAAGCTTGTTCACTCTTTTGGAAGTGTGAGCTATAGTGGCCCTTTTTTATGCCGTTAGTCATAAATATTGCTATTTTCTGTCCATCAGTAATCTCCTGTATACTTTCACCACCAGTATACACAATCAACATGCTTATTTAGTCAAATAATCTACATTTTATCTGTGGGAAATTCAATAAAATTGCAGACAAAAATAATCTATGTGTGTGTTGTTTTTTTAAACACTACAGCAAATGGGACTCAGAATGGCCAATGAGAAAGCTGGAAGTACACAAATCATGTGTACAGAATCTAGTAGTATCTGTACATAATTCTTCTTATCATATCGATAAAAAGAAACAGAACATCTTAAATATACCAAAGATTTTTGTGTTCAACAAGATCTATTGTACCCATGTTGCATTGAAAGTTTCAATCCCCACTGGATACCGATAAATGAGTATCTACCCAAGATTAGCGCTACCACTAGTCAAAAGCTACTAAAATGTCAAAATGGGTACTAAAAGTAATAAATGGTCACTAACCTTTCCAAAAATTCTTTGTTTTGCTGCAGAAATTTAACAAATTTAAAGTTTGTGTAGGTCTCTCCTGGAAAAAGGGAAATTTTGGCTACTAATTTCAAAATCCTAGCACTAACTTAGTCTTCCCCTCCTCCCTGGAGACTGAAAAGACCAGTACTCACATTTATGCATGTTTGTAGCTGATAGTGACAAGAGTATAACTTGGAGATTTGCAATTTGGTTATGTCATACTAATACTGTGGTGGTAATATTGTTGCTGTGGTATTTCAATACTGTTTCTGTGTTCAAGATTTGGTCATTTAGATGCAGCACCTCTGGTAAAAATTCAAAACAATTTTCATGCATGCACAATAACTACAATGTATAACGGGACAATCACGTTTTTTTAACGCTGCTCTGCCATTGTTGGGGCAGATAGGACTGATGATGAGTTGCTGTGACGTTACTCCAACAAGCGCAATATATTACTGCCGGTACCTTTGATCTTGTACTCATGTGTACACGACAGTGAAAAATACCTGATTGTTTTGACAGAAATCATGTTGGTAGCTTAGTCCTGTAATAAACAAAAAAAAAAAAAAAAAGCATTATTCTATTGGTGGCAGTACAGTTGTACTGCTTTGCCATGTTGTTGTACTATATACACATGGAATATGTCTATGATGGTGCTTACAATGGTTCAAAATGCAGGTGCACAGTTCAAATTTTTCCTGGGGGAGCATGCCCCCAGATCCCCCTAGCTATGCTTTGTGCCTTCAGTGCTCACCCTCATGCTTTTCAGTACCTGCAGGAGTGAGACCTTCCACTTTTAACACAGGCTATCTTGGAGGCTCTGAGACAATATACACAGTAAGGCTGGATCCTGTACTCTATCCAATACTGTGAGAAATCACTGGGGTGCCTGGTTCGGCATCACCATTGCAGCCAACTACAGTATGAGGGCTGGGTGCGATACTATATTTTGAAATGCAGCAGGCCACAGACCACAGTTATAAATCCTTCTATTTTTCATATCAGCATTTTTCAGTCTAAAAAATCAGCATTTTGGTATTTTTAAATTCCGTGAATGGCATTTAACAGATAAAAATGTCAGAAAAACATGGATGGATTTTTGTCATATAATTCCCAGCTTGTTAATTTGTGATAATTGAAATACGAAACAACATCTGGATGTTAGCTTTATACACGTGTATGAACTCTGATCTTGCCAGGGTCACATCATTGTCCTTCCCCACCATAAAGTTCCCACCTGGCCTGGAAGACAGTGCACCTATATGACCACCAATGAAGCAACTCTGCGTTGCAGCAAACCTGACTTAGCTAACTTTATATAAACAGAAGATAGAGCATGCTGAAAACACAGTATTTTCACAAATACGGACTATCTCCGTTAAGATGCACAACAAGCCAATCACAACTGTGGTCTGTAACCTGCAGATCATGATGGAGTGTCAGTAGAGTATCGCTAGAGGATAATGATGTCACGACGGTAGCCAACCACAGGCTTCTCGGTTCTGTAGCAGGAAAATTGTCTGGGACCCGGTTGTCGACACTTCGTTTTTTTATTAGGCACTATTGACTAAACTTTGGAGATCCCAATGCAAAGCACTTACCACGTTTTGACTGGCCGTCAGCTGGCGCACAACAGAATAAAGATGCACAATACCATAAAGATTGGAGCTGTGCTTGCTTTTTGCTAGCCGCTTACTAGCACTAGTAGCAGTGGTGGTTATTATTATGAAGTTGCCTACTTTTAAGTTCTGGGCTGCACCCAATTCATGTCAACGTGCGTTCCATACTTGGCCGTAGAAGTTATTAAACTCTACTGATTTCATTAGCAAACAGACTACACCTATGATTGTGACTCATGGACGTAAATTATAATGGTCAATGACAATGTTTATCATGATCAGATGATTGTGTGACTGTGAGTGTGATTCAGAACTGTAAACATTACAAGAAACATGGGTTCCCAACAGAAGACCACCGACACTGTTTGATCACTTTGACGTAAAAGTCAAGAGTGACATTCTCATCAAACTTCAACACATCATGTATCATTAGACAATATGTTTTGTTCTTACCATAAAAAGAAATGTAGTAAATCAATTTTATCAAATTTCCTGGTAGGCGTTCCGTCTTTCTACAGGGCTGCCATATTGGAAGATTGCGAGATTTGTTCGAGACTTTAATGAGAACCAATCAAAGCAGCACATTCAACTTTTGGGCGCGTTTGTAAAATTATCATTGATTGGCCAGATTCGGCACTCAGCTTTGGGTCAGGAGAACACAAAGGCAAGTTGATGTACAGTGCTGCAAGTTTTCCTGTGTTTACAGAAACCACTGAAATCAGGACAAGCTCATCAGAGCTGTAAGTATATCTTCGAGGTCTAGCGAATAAATACAGTGGCTTTGGTTGTTGTGATATTTATGCTTGAGCGATAAATCAGGGAGTTCCCTAGGTAGCTTTTACAGTCCTCAATCTCGGGCTTGTCCACCGCAAGATAACAGTCAAACACGGTGCTACCAAGAGTACGACCCAGAAAAATCAGCCTGTTCTTTATTCATTAGCACCATTTAAGCTTTTCATGCTTCATATAATAAACGAACATGAAGAATCAAAGCGTGTTGACTTAACATCTGGTTTGTCACAGCGTTGTCACCCCCATAATCTATAATGTATCGTGCGTGATCGCCCGTTTGGATCAGTACCAGCGTTCTGGACCAGGCTAGACTAACCAATGACTGCACCTGACAGGAGCTGACTTGAGATTGAGTCTGAGTAGGATGGACGAAGGAACTCAACTGTGTTTCAGGCTTTTGCAAAAAATCGTCCACGGTGCGGCCACCCAATAGACACAATGTTTTTTTTGTTTTTTTTTTTTTTCAAACCTTTTACCCATAGGACATCTCTATTTAGTAATTTCGATTCCCTCTGCTTGCTGCACAAATTCCTCTGCACCACTCCCAGCACAAAATAAATATATATATATATATCATTGTATGTGCTGTTGGATTCAGCCACATGTCATTACCAGACTTTGCTCATGGTATTTTGTATTCAAATGGCCTTTTAAATGGAAGCAGGCATACTTTTTCTGCTGTGGGAGTAAATCAGGGACCCTTATTTGTCAAAAATGTTGACAACCAATATATATTGGGTACATGAAAAACTCAAAATCTGATGAGAATTAGGATGTGGATTCAGTGAAGGGATGATTTTCTCTTTTCTGTATTTTTTTTTTCATCTCTGGACTGTAGACTGCAGGCAAATACCTTTCCATACTTCTTGTATTGGTAAGCTTTTCACAGTTGAGTGTTGCTTTGGGATGGATAGAAATCCATACCATACGCTCAGCAGACTTATCAGTCAGCTGAGCTTATGGTATGGGTCTCTGTGAAGCTTGTTCAAATGGTCATGCTCCAGGTATTTATGGATTTGAAGAGGTAAAGTTCAATGCAAATTTTGATAATTTTGGGGGGTGGGATGGGGGAGTGTTAAAAACATATGAAACTGCTTAGCCAAAAGGAAAAGTCACAATTACCAATAATCTGTGTATTCAGTTGAATACACAATCAAATATACATAATTCTTCAGGGCTAGAGTTGAGATGTGTATTCCCATTGAAATGCATGTTAAGTTAACTTAAAATTAAAAGACTACTTTTAAAGCTTCATGTGAACATTTTAGCTATGTACATAATTTTACCATACAAATTTTGCTATTTCTGCAACGAGTGGTTTAAAGCTATTAACCCTTTCCCCCTAAAACCGGCTGGTGGTCCAATGCCGTCTGCTTCAGTGTTTTCAACTAATTTCAACAGTTATGAAAAACAATTTGACTGAGAAATGTACATGAGACGTATCAAGATCACATGCCCTAGGTCAACAGCTTTCCTTGGCATGGGTTGGGCCCAACCCATGTCAAGGAAAGCTGTTGACTCAGTCTTAATTCAAGGGGGGAAAGGGTTAAGCTGTATAATACAATGAAAAGTGATGGGGAATACACAACTCTAGCTCTGAATGACTGACGTGCCTTCTACAGGAAAACAGTGGAAGCTTATGTTCTTGCTCTCCCTTGTTCCTTCACAATTGCATAGGGATACTTTGGGGGTATCCTGAGACGTTAATCTGTTTGGCAAATAATGCTGCATTTTCGTTTTTTCTTTTGTTTATTTTATTTAATTGTGTGTGTGTATGTGTGTTTTCACCCAAACTTCATCTACATGTTTGATTCTCTGCAAACTTGGTGAGAATGTACCTTGACTCATTTTCCTTAAAATTTGTTCTCTTCAAGATGCTGTAGATTCCTGGTTTTCAATGAATTTTCAAAATTTCAAATTACAAATAAGGGTAAATGCCATGTAAATATTGTTATTGCAAGGGCAGCAGCAAATATGACACATTGGCTGATATATGGTGAATCCTGTGCCAGTGGTTACTATTGGATGCTAAATGGGAAAGCACCTATGCCATGTGTGGGGTTTCTTTTGGTGCTGTTAATTTGACCTCAAGTAACCTGGAAAGATCAAACTGACATATTGGTGTTTACTAGTTCTTAGTAATGATGGAACCTGATGCTTTTCATTTAAACACTGATGACTCCAGAACCATGCAAGTCCTAAGTCCTTTATATTGCAAACAATGGGGGGGGGGGGGGTCCTCCAAAAGAACACATGGTTGACATTGATGTCAGGAGACTAGTTATCTGTACTGTTTTTGTTTTTTTGAAGCAGGGAAAATAATTTCTGTAATGTTGCATGTAGTGCTGGTTCTGTATAATGGCAAAAATGATATGTACGTGGTTGAGTTTACCTCATTTCCAAGACACATGACTTTGGTGAATTTGTTGTTTTTAAGTCCTACCTTAAGAACTCTTTGAGTCTTTTTTTTTTTTTTTTTTTTTTGTGTGGTCACTCAAGAACTATAGAGCCAGTACTCTAGTCTGTGCTTGAAGAAAGGTGACTTTAATTAAATCCCAAAGGTCACAGGACTGTTTCAATCTATACATCCAAGTTGGGTGATCATTTTACATATATGTATGTGTGTATATGTATATATATATATATTACTGTCAGAGTCCCTTATGTTTTCCACATGATGTTAACTTAGCTATTCATTTGAGTAGTTTTAATAGAGAGCTGCATATTTTGTACAGTTTCACTGATAATTATGTCTCCCCATGCAACGGGGGGACATATTGTTTTTGCGTCCATTTCTTCTGCTTCTTCTTGTTCTTCAACACATTGTTGAGTGTATTGTGGACGTGATAACTCAAGAAAGTTTTGACTTGGAAAGTTGAAATTTTTTATGAAGATGTTCATATATAAAACCTTGCTTGGGATTGCAGATGGGTGACCTTTACATATTTTTCAAGGTGACATGGGCATGTCATGTAAAATTAACGCGGACGCAATAACTCTGCGACGAATTGACTTAGGAGATTGATATTTTCCGTGATTATGTACCATAATACCAACTAGGTTGGGATTGTAGATGAGTGACCTTGACCTATTTTCGAGGTCGCATGGCCACTTTTTAAAAATCATTGCAGATGCACTCGAGAAAGATTTGTGTTAAAGAGGTTGACATTTTGTGTGATTATGTTTCTATGTAAGACTTTTGTAAGACCTTGCTTGTAACTGCAGATGTATGACCTTGAACTATTTTTCAAGGTCACGTGGGAATTTCGTCAAAAATCAGTGTTTTGAAATGTCAAAAGAGTGTACCTTGACCATATCTGTAGATCATTGGAATCGGTATGCCTTTTTATGAAAATAAGGGTGACAGTAGTAAGGGCGCATGGGGAGACATTCAATTTTCTGTTGGAAAATCAGCCTGTTCTAGTTTGCATTTGAGTTCATCTTACTTTCGACAATTCAGTTGGTTGAAATTTATATCTTAAAAGCTTGTAAAACATCCCAGACAAAAAAATCTTTCTTGCCATAAATCTTTTCACGTATAGTCCAACATAAACAAGTAGATGACATGCATACACTAAAACAAGTGATTTAATTCAAGATTAGAATTGGTAAAGGTACAAAAAAATGTACATCCACATCTGATTGTACCCTTGAGGAAAGGTGCCAACTAGCCATTTCCTTTATGTTTTTCAAAAGAGGACACCTTTGGCAACATTACCGTAAAAAAAAAAAAAATCTTTATTTAATGCCTGAAAACAAGCAGTACAAGTTGCTGATATCATTGCTCTGCCTGGAAGCTTTGTACCCAACATATTGAGGGCCTAGAGAAAGTGGAAATGACAGTGACCTCTCAAGCTCATGAACACAGCCCGACGGGCATGCCTGGGCCATCTGATCTTGCTGAATCTTGTTTTACTGCATCAAGTTGTTGAGTTGCCCCCTTAAAGTTTTATTTCTGACTCATCATTCTTGATGATTGTTTAGAAGGATATGCATTTTAGCCTGAATTCTTTAGAGACGAAGACAGTTCCAGTGAGGAAAACGCTTCAGAATCTGCACTGAAACAGCAGTCGGGAATGCAGGAGTGCGCTCCTGATGTACTGATCATAATGATAACTAATGTTAAAAGCCAGATGTATCATACAGTATATATATGTATGGTACCTCTATGTACTGATAGCCTGTATTTTGAAGTGAAAGCATGTGATAGTTTTACCTCTATCTCTGGGGAATAAAAAATAATACCAAGTTTTCCATAGGTCTAAGTTAAAGAAACAGAACAGAAAGAGGGGGGTGGGGCAGGAATTAAAACACTTGATCTGTCCTGAGCACAGACTGTGCCAAATATGGAGATGTGCTGCAGTTGAAACTTTGTTTCTGAAAAGGTGCAAAATATTGATATGGGCTCCCAGAATTGTATGTCAACAGGAATGTTAAAGTAAGAATGTGAACAAGAGTATTGGATGCATAAGTGACCTGCTATTCCTTTTGCTTTAATGACATATGTCCAGGGACATGAAGTAGCAGATTATAGTATTGGTCAAGAGGTGTGAAATGACCTACCATAACCATTCTAATGGCCAGAATAGGTCAGGTGACCTCTTTTTCATTAGTGCTGCTCTGTACCTCTTCGCTTATGCCATTGTAGTTATATACCTTTATATCTTAGCTAAAATCCCCTATGCTCTTTCCTTGATTTAAAAATATTTAGGAAGTTGAACATTGACCAACATATAATTGCTTCTTCCATATTGTGATCATTTCATCCTTTGAATATCCATCCTTCAGTTTCTAGTTTTTGAAACAAGTCAAGTCTTTTGACCTCATATTAATTGCAACCTAAAAAATTCTTTAGTTTTACAGAGACAGTAGGTTCCACTTTCATTTGGAAACTTAGTTTGAATGTGTCTGTTTCTTTCTGGAGCAAGTGTATAACTTATACACAATTTTCTACAATTATTTCTCTTTGCCACAAAGATTTACTAATTTTACTTTCCAAGTCTGGTCCACTTTCAAAGTGTTTATGAAAAGAACTTAAACAATAGGACAGCATCATCTGTGAATGTTTTGGCATGGACTACGAAAAGTATCTGACATTCAGAAAGCTGTGAAATGTCACCTGGTGGAATTACAGCTTGTGTCATGTTAGATGTATGCTGAATTTTTTTCTGAAACATAAGATATATTACTTTAAAGTACTCCCATTATTTGTGCGTAGCATATTGGATCCATTGTGTGTAAAGTGGAATGATACAAACCTTGTCATTCAAAGGGATTGATCAGGTGGTCAGTTATGTAATTTTTCAGCTGGAGGTACAGCCCAATACACAAACTTATGGTGGGCTAGAGATGTGGATCCCCATTCAATTGTGTGTTTATCTATAGGTTGGATAAACTTATTAAATTTCTGGTTCTGGTACATGTACTCAAATATATCAATATATCTGAGGCTATACCATAAGATTTACCAATGGAGTTTCATCTTTGTTCATCTACCTTATCCAAGTTTCTCCATTTGAAAGGTAATTTTTAAAATACATTTAATTTAAACATACAACCGTATCCCTGCTCAGTAATTGTAAGTGGTTTTTATTCGATCAACACTTGAACCTTCATTTCTTGATCTCCATAGGCTTGCTCTTCTGAATAATTTGCTCCTGTCTCTTCTGGTTTGTATTTATTGACTTGAGTTGGCATCACAACTAAGGATTAAAATTGTGCTGTTGGCAGCTTCAACGGAACATTACTTGAGATACTTTGCAAGGGTAAATGGTTTAAAAGTTCAGTATTTTGTAAATGTACATGTAATGACAACATGTAATACATGTTTATTGTCAATGGTTTGGTTTTGATTCTGATCTTGCCTGTTTAATATTTTATATTTAGTAACAGGTTAAATTTTAACTCTTCTTTTTGCAAGAACACTTTCCAGGTCAAAGTGCTACAATTTTAATTCAAGAGGTGTGTGGTATATTGACCGGTAAATTGTAATGTCACAAGTGTCATTTTGAACCCTGTTGTGTTGGCATTATCTTTAAACAAAATTTTCAGCATGTTAGGACAAACTTGCATGGCTACAAAGAATTCTACATATACACATACAGGTAGTTTTGTATTTTCTCAGTCATACTTCATGTGGAGCATTTAATAGAACTATGTTATATTATGTATAAAAATTGTCACCTGAATTTTGTTATCAATAAATTCTAATAAATTGCAAGTTCTGAGATGTCACCCACATGTCCAGGCTCAAGTTTGTGTATAAACTGGCTAATGATACATGTACATGAGTATACCTCAGTGTCTGCAACATCTAAAGGAAATACATACATGTATATGTACAAAAAAAACAAAAAACAAACAATACTGATGAAGTCATTCATTTGACCAATTGCAGTGGTATATGTCAATGCAATTTGCCATCTACAGTTGTTTTACTCTGTGTCAATATGTTGCGTCATGCTTTAGTTAATATGTATAAACTTTTTGTTTGTTTGTTTGATATTTTTGTTTTTCATTTTCTTGCTTTTTTTGGGTTTGTTTTTTGTTTTTTAATGATTATTGAGAGTGATACACTTTATCTTAGTACATGTATGTAATGGCTGTTGTCTTGAGTTTTTAGGTTGAGTTTTCATGTACATGTATAATTTTATTTTGTTTACAACAAATTGAAGATGGCACAGGCAGCATACTGAGTCAATGAAACAGGCTTCACTTGTGTCAATTTAGCAGCTACCCTCAGAGAATAAAGTTATACAAACAGTGTTGTCTGTAGCTTTAAATAGAAGGGAGGTTTGCCTTGCCCTTTTGTTTTGCTTCCTGTCCTTTTTCTCTGCTCCCTGCCCTTTTCTTTGGCTCCCTGCCCTTTTCTCCAGTATTTTTCTATATTTTGTGCAATTAATTTCTTTTTATCATAAGTCAGACTAATTCAGAAAATAGCTCATCAATCTATCTATGGACAATGCATATGAAATACAAATTCATGCTATTTCCAAAAAAACAACAACAACCAAAAATGTCTGTCATTTTGGACTGTTACTTTTGGGTGCCCTTTTAGATGAAAGATTCCCTGTGCTCTTGAAAAGCTTGAGATAACACTGAAAATTACATGTATGTGTGTGTGCATGTTGGTCTGTCACCTGATACATGTGTACCTTTTCCGAAACCTTGTATTTTAGTACATGTATGTACTTTATTACCTACACCAATCATGCCAAAATAAATTACACTATTCATAGTTTAGAATACACTGAATATAAATAATTGATCAATATTAGGATTCAGTTTCTTAAATTTGAAACAAGTGGACTTTTAAGTGACTACATGTATATTGGTAATACATATGTACTTGTACTTGTTGCGTTGGAAAAATGTTCATTGTGTGATATGGATGTAGGCACACCATGGCCACTACATGTGTGAAACCATATGGACGGATGGTGCTCTGTGTAAGAACACCCAGCAGCCAGCAAATATGTTACTGAATCCCTGTATGGATCCCAAGTGAGGCTACAAGCAGGCAGGGTCCAAATGAACAGCTTTTGGCATTAAATGATATTGATCTTGGAACCAGCCCCTGCTATATACAAGCTACTGCACTGGCCTCTAAACCAATGGGTTCTCAATAGATGTATACCCTAATAAGCTTCTGTCGATTGGGTTCATCTTGTAAATGCTAAAATAGAATACATTGACTTTCTCATCAGTGGGGGCAATAGCAATGATTTAGTTTCTTTATGTGTTTATGGGATGGTGACATGCACATATTTATTCCTCCTTTACCAGTGCTACCTATCCTCATAGCACAGATAGATCTATGGGCTGGGGATGTGTAACCATCAGTAGAAAGAATGTAGCTTGATGGATGTTGCTAAAACACCCACATTGACAGCTACACATCACTCTTTGTCCATCACATTGCTGACTTTGCAGGTTGTCCTTCACAAAATGCCAGGGTTCATCTGTACCTCAGGCTGAGACAAACCGATTGTGTTATCAGCATATTTGTCTGCTGTGCTTCCTTCAAGACAGTCATTTTTCTGGTCCTCACATCTGTTAATGTCTGAAGCTACCTTGGAATCTGTCAGCCTAAGAAGGGTATAAAATCACATCACATAGGTGCAAACATATGTGAATCCATTGGAATATGAAAGGTCATTTGACTTTATTCGTTGACTCAGAATGTTCTGTACATTCCACTGGGTGGTTAACACTTGGCTTCTTAATTGAGACACAACATGTTTTTTTTTTATTTTATTTTATTTTATTTTATTTTATTTTATTTTTTTTTTTTGCTTTATTCATTGACCCAGTGTGGTATGTTTGTTACACTTGGTCACCTGGATTTACCCATAGACTAATCATGGTCCATTTATTACACTTGGTCACTTTGCTTTATTCATTGACTCATCATGGTCCATTCATTACACTTGACCACTTGGCTTTATTCATTGACTCATCATGGTCCATTCTTTACACTTAATCACTTGGCTTTATTCATTGACTCATCATGGTCCATTCATTACACTTGATCACTTGGCTTTATTCATTGACTCATGGTCCATTCATTACACTTGATCACTTGGCTTTATTCATTGACTCAGTCTGGTCCATTCATTACACTTGATCACTTGGCTTTATTCATTGACTCATCATGGTCCATTCATTACACTTGGTCACTTGGCTTCATCACTGAATGAGCATGGTCAATTCATCACATTACAAGTGGTCACTTGGCTTTCTTCAGTGACTCAGGATGGACTATTTGTTATGCTTGGTCACCTGGAATTATTCATTGACTCAGCATGGTCTACTCATTATACTTGGTTAATAACTTTGCATTGCATGTCCATTAAAATTGAGTTGTTTGACTTAATTCATTTACTCAATATAGTCTTTGCATAATGCTTGGTTCTGTGGCTTTATTCATCGACTCAATATGGTCTATGCATTACACATGGCTCTTTAGCCATATTCAGTGACTCAGTCACATCAATATGGACTGAACATTACACTTGGGTGTTTGGCTTTATTCATTGACTCAGTATGGTCAATGCATTACACATGGCTCTTTAGCTTTATTCGTGGACTCGATCATTTTAATATGGCTAGTACATAAAACCTGGTTGTTTGGCTTTGTTCATTGACTCTATCTGGTCTATGCATAACACTTGGCTCTTTGGCTTTATACATGATCCTTAGCATGGTCTATACAATTAGATTTGGTCATGTGGCTTTATTCATTGACTCAGTGTAGTCTATACATTATGCTTGATCATCTGGCTTTATTCATTGACCCAGCATGATCTGTATATTACAGTTGGTCAACTAGGCTTATTCATTGACTCAGTGTGGTCTATACATTATTCTTGATCATCTGGCTTTATTCATTGACCCAGCATGATCTGTATATTACACTTGGTCAACTAGGCTTTTTCATTGACTCAGTGTAGTCTATACATTATGCTTGATCATCTGGCTTTGTTCATTGACCCAGCATGATCTGTATATCACACTTGGTCAGCTAGGCTTATTCATTGACTCAGCATGATCTGTATATTACACTTGGTCAACTAGGCTTATTCATTGACCCAGCATGATCTGTATATTACACTTGGTCAACTGGGCTTATTCATTGACCCAGCATGATCTGTATATTACACTTGGTCAACTGGGCTTATTCATTGACCCAGCATGATCTGTATATTACACTTGGTCAACTAGGCTTATTCATTGACTCAGTGTGTGAATGTGGATCAGATTAGTGGATACAAAACAAAACTTTTTTTTTCTTCTTTTTGATAAAGCAACACGTGTAAACTTCCATGACAGGCATTTGCGACATGGCAGACATGATACAAAGCATGTATGCCTGAAGTAGTCCATGTCCTTCTGGGTCAGACTGTCAGCTTGTGTCACATAAGCAGAATACATCAGTATTCAGTAAGAACTGCTAACACAGTTCTTCTAAATACAAGTGATTTTAGTACCTGTTCAAAGTTTTTTGTATATGGCATTCTTTTTTCTTTTCTTTTTTTTTTTCTTTTTTTTTTTTTTTTGACTTTTCTGGTGGCTGTATGACCTGTGTCAATATTATTACCTTGGAAACCAGGACTTGGGCTTTTCTACATCTAAAAAGAAAAGCCCAAAGTCCTGTATACTTTACTGCACACATTATACTGAGCAAAAATTTGTGGGTCAGTATGAAAATGAAATGTTAACTCACATTATATCGACAAGTTTGGATTTGGGAAAAATACTACAAGTGAGCATATTGTAGTCATTATATATAACTACTGTTTTAACAGCCACCCATACAAATGCACTTTGATAAATTATTAGTGACATTTTACAGACAAGAGCTGCCCAGTTAGTTATTTGTGCCAAGTAATAGTAAAATGGTTTTGTGTCACACAAACAGTAAGCCAATGGCAACAGTCATTTCCCTCTGTATGGAGTGACACCTGGTGGTAACAAATGACAAATGTAATTGCAAGCAGTGACACAGGTAACTTTCTGTCGAACTTCTAACAATCAAGGTCATATGTACTGTTCGTACAGAGTGGTAAATGAGTCTGTTGAAGAATATGGTTTCAAGGACATACATACATCATTTTAGTGATTCTAGATCAGAGTGTCAATTGTATTTAAAAAAAAGAACTCTTTATTTTTGATACAAAGTACAACCAAGGGCACAATAAGATGTTTCTGGAACATGTCCTCAGGGCAAGGGAGTTCACGATGTATTGCCATTCAATACTGTTAGAAACATTAAATTTACCCTTTTTTTTAAGGATGGATGTTGACCAAAACTGTAGAAGGTTTGCTACATGTATATATATGTTCCATCATATACATGCATGCTAGGGTGGATTTCAGTCCACATAGCCCATCTTTTTTACCATTTAACAAATAATTATATCCCCCGCATCCGAAGGATCTGGGGGATATATTGGTTTTGTGACCGTTCGCCCGATGTCTGTCTGTCTGTCCGTCAGAAGAACCAAAATAGTAATAGGCCTACCAATTCTCCTTTATTTTTTGCAGAAGCAACCTTTTGGATTTTGAGTGGTTGGGCCTATACATATTGCAAACACTGTAGTCTGTATTTAATGAAGAATATTTCAAAGGTTGAGAGGACCAGTTTAAAACCACCAGTTGCCTTTTGTGGGTGAATGCCTGTCTCAAGTCAGTCTTGAGTGAAATTTATTTCTTCACATTGGTATTGGAAGATGAAAGTTGATGCTTTGGTAACTCTGGAATCTCTTTGCTGTCATTGTTGGGTTTGATATTTATGAATATGGGTCATGTTTTTCTACATAAGTGTATCATATTAGAGATGTTCGTCTGTCCATCGGGACAATGTTACCCTGATAACTAAAAAAATATTACATGTAGCTCCGCCAAATTTTGGTTAGTAATGTACCTTATGATGAAGCAGGTCAATATCGAAAATCAGCATCCTGTGATCATTGGTTAATTAACAAAAGATCGTTAGGCTACCCCTTATGAATATCGGTCATGTTTTTCTACATAAGTGTATCATATTAGAGATGTCCGTCTGTCCATCCTGACAACGTTACCGTGATAACTTAAAAAAGTATTGCATGTAGCTCTGCCAAATTTTGGTTATTAATGCACCTTATGATGAAGCAGGTCAAGTTTAAAAACTAGCTTCCTGTGATCCTTAATTAATTAGTTAATTAATCAAAGATTGTTAGGCAACCCCCAGATCTGAACCATTACACAACCTCCAGAGGACATTACCGTGATAACTGAAAAAATATTGCTTGCAGCTCCACAAAATTTTAATTTGTGATGTACCTTATGATGAAGCAGGTCAAGTACGAAAACTAGCTTCCTGTGATCATTAATTAATTAGTTAATTAACAAAACATCGTAAGGCAATCTCCAAGTCCAAACGACCATATCTTTGTACATGTGACGCCTATTCGTTTCAAATTTAGTTCAAGTACATGTAGTCTATAGACCAGAGGGATTTTTCCGAGGATGTGGTCAATCTGTCCATCTGACTGACCGTCTGTCTCTTCGTCCCCCTGCTCAAAATAACAGATTTTTGTCTTTTTCTCTAAAACTAATGGTCAGATTGTCTTCAAACTTGGTGGGAATGTAAACTGTATATATGCCCACAAGATATGTATGAGTGGTCATGCTTGATTGTTTTTTTGAAATTGTTATGAATTTTTGAAACTCAGAATGATGGTAATAAGAGCACATTTTAACATGGCATACGAAAGACCACTCATAGGGCAGGTCAAAAAGTGGTCACATGGAGTAGGTGGATTTGCAATACAGATTCAGTAACATGGGAAAGGTAACACTAATATTGTGACAAAAGTTGGCTCTTAAGATGATTTCTCAATTGGGAGACAGTGCGCCATGCGGGGGATATATTTCTTGTCGCGCGCGACGACTATCTCTAGTTTCATTCATTTCCACTTTATTTTAAGAGTACCATTTCAAGTTATGAATTTATCCCATTTCCATGATCTTTGGAGAATAGATGCCCAATTTTCAAGTTGTCCACACCAACAAGTAAAGTGTAAAATTTTCAAGTTACTCGTCTGCCCAGCATTCTACTGTTCTGGGTATATCAGATCACAGGATTTTTTATGACCTGTGTACATTAGTCTGTTGAGGAGTATGTATCATTGTTGGGCTTCATGTTTTTGCGTTTTATTTTCAGTAATGTGCCATTTGCTGACGTACTGCATGCTATAATGTAAGTTTGGACTGTTTTTAAGGGTCCGCTCCACGGGGGCACACATTATGTTTTAGAGTTGACTGTCTGTCCAGATGTGCACATTTTCATTGCCGCGATATCTACAGAATGTCTCCATGTATTTTGCTCAAATTTAGCGATATTCTTATCTTACCTGGCAAGATGAACTGATTAGATTTTGGTGTCACCATGACCTAATTTGAGCAAATGACACCCTTATTACATGCTTGTTAGGGCTCATTACTACAATATCTCAAGAATGCTCCAATGTATTTTGCTCAAATTTGGCAGTATGCATATCTGGCATGCCAAGATGAACTGATAAGATTGTGGCATCACTATGACGTAATTTGAGCTAATGGCAGGTTTTTTCCTGGCGGACCCTTTAGTCAACACTTTGTGTTGAAGGTACATGTATGTCTAGATTTTCTTTTCCCATGGTAGGATTCGATGGTAAAGTTTTTGGTGTACTTACATGTAGCCTTTTTATTGATCCAATCCTAGGGGAAACCCTTTTTTATGTTTTAGCGTCATCAATATGTCTATACATCTGTGTTCCTTTCATTTACCATTTTGTTTGTAAGCATGACATCTCAAGACTCACTGACCTCACAAAACTGAAATTTACCTCATGTACCTTGACACAATTTCTTCACTTGGATACATTTTGGTGACCATGACCTCATTTTCAATGTTATATGTGTATGTGTAAAGGTGGACCAATCAGTCATGGCTTTGCATTGCTTTTAGTTTTCACTGTTCAGCCCAGATATGCCTGGAGGTATTGTTGTTGTCTACATCTGTGTATGAATCCGTCTGTCCGTGTGTCCCTTCTTCACGCAATTTCAGAAAAAACAAATAAGCTGGTATCATTAAAGTTTTTTTGTTCATCACCCTTTTTTAAGTTTATGTCAAGTGCGAAGGACAGTGTCTTAGACCCAATTTTAAGATCACCTAGTACCCAGTTTTAAGCTTGCCCAGGCCAATTCTGTATGAATTTCTTGCACGCTATATGAAGAGAACCAGAATTGATAGGATCATGAAACATTTACAGATAATCACCTCTGCAAGGGTGTTCATCTTTTTTGAGGAACAGTGACCTTGACCTAATTTGAAGGTCACCAGAGGCAAATTTTGCTTTTAATAAATGTCTTGTACATTAGATCTTAAGAACTTCTTCTTGCGCACCATTTCAGAAGAACCAGATAAGCTGGGATCATGAAACTTTTTAAGTTGATCACCCATTGTGAAGTTAATATCAAGTTCCAAGGACAGTGACCTTGACCCAATTTCGAAGTCACCTGGGTAAATTCTCTGTGAATTTCTTGCATGCAATATCAGGAGAACCAAAATTGCTAGGATCATGAAACATGTACAGATAGCCAGGCCTAAAATAAAACTTTGTTTGTTTGGTGTGTGCAGCTGACTCACCAAAATTGACCTCACTCAAAATTTTCTTACTTTTTCAAACAAAAATTTAACCCAATAGCTGGCTAGCAATTTAGTTTTAAACATTACCATCTATTTTCTTAACAAATAAACATCTTTAGGGCCTATTTTATTGTCGCTGCTGTGAGGTCTACCTCCGTGGTAAAATACAACAAAGAATAAAAAAGAGTGTGATGGGCAATAATAGGGGTATTGACGTACCGTACAGATGTTTCAAAAGCTTCACATGAGCTTCAAATTTTGGCTTTACTTATACAGTACTCCAGTTTGTATCTTCATTGGACAATTTTTTATGTTTTCTTACTATGTTAGCTAAATTCAGTAATTAATAAAATACACTTTAACAAAGAAAGAATACTTTTTTGAGGAATTTGGTAGCTTGGCCAGAAGGGTATGGAGAAAGTTGAATGAAATATTTTAAATGAAAGACAGGTGTCAGATTATCTGATAATCTGTGAATAAAAACAGGGTATCATAAGGATAAGCATCACAAGAACCAACACTTCACTAGATATCAAAATCAGACATTTTACATATAAACACTGTTAAAATTTGTACGGAATATATAACCAAAATATCTCTTGTGGGTCTTATCTCATGCAACATCTCAATTGTCAAACTGTTATTGTGAATTTCTTTCACACATTACAGATGTGTACTCAGAAAAACACAATGTAAGAACAGCAAATAAATAAAATTGCAAAAAAAATATTAGAAACAAAGAGAATGGATATGTCTGCATTCACAAAATGGCATTTAGAATCTATGCTTGGAAGAATGTCCCTGGCCAAGTACCTGCTACATCCTCACATTGAGGATGTAGCAGGTACTTGGCCTGGATATTCGTTCAATTAAAGTCAAACAAGCTGAATACAGGCTATTGCTGTAATTTCTTTGAAATGACTTCATTTCAAAGAAATTACAGCAATAGACATTACCCTGTGTCAGTGTCTTTTTACCGAGCCAAAAATGAATTAAGTTGGATTATTGAAATGTTTGAAATATGTTTGTGCTTTTTAAATCTTTTCAATTTTATTGTAGTTTATTTACTTACTTATTAATTCATTTATAATATTAAATTTTTTGGAGGGGTGGAATCTGGCAACTTTTATCAAATGCCTGGTAATTTTCTACTTAAGGTTTTAATATGTTCAGGTGGGTATAAATGTTTTCCTCTTGTAGAATGTGTGGAAGTATGTGCTGTGGATGTGCATGAAATGTTCTGCAACACAGAGGCTACTTTAAGGTGCCTGGTGCTCTCCTACAAGCTACAGTGCAGAACAGCATGCTGCACCAGTGGGATTCAAACCCACATCCCCAGACTAGCAAACTTACATATACTGCAATTATAATGCACCACATTCACAACCATGCATATGCGAAATAGGGTATATATGTTAATGAATGATAATTAATAGTTTTATATAAAGTACATTTATTGAAAGTAGTTATTATTGGTGGTACCCGGTGTCACTTTACCCAAAGGGGGGGGGGGGGGAGAGAGAGCCTCCATACTGACCAATACCTTAGAGGGCACAGTCGGAACTACCAAACAAACCACTTTTTAAGCTTGGCCTCACCCTTGTAAGGGTCTTCATCAAGTTTGAGGGACAGTGACCTTGACTCAATTCGAAGCTCACCAGAGGCAATTTTTTTTTCTTCAATAAATTTAAATGTCTTGTACATGAGATATTAAGAACTGGATAAGATAGGGTCATAAGACTTTTACAGTTAATCACCCTTGTAAGAGTCTAGCTCAGGTTTGAAGGACAGTGACCTTGACCTGATTTCAAGGTGACCAGAGTCAATCTATTTAAAAAAAATTGCAAGGAATATTAGAAGAACCACATAAACTAGGATCACAAAACTGTTATGGTTGATCTCTCTTTCGAAAGGTGAATTCAAGTTTGAAGAAGAATGACCTTGACTCAATTTGCAGGTCACCAAGGTCAATTTGTTTTGAAATTCTTGGGCACGATATCAAGAAAACCAGATCCCTTTTGTGGGTGGCGGAGGGTTTTTAAGGCATTAGCTGTTATGTTGTTTTTTTTTCCATTCCATCAACTACACAAATGTGTAGCATATGGAAAAAATATGTGTCGTGATTAGATTCTTGTTGAAGTTGTATTTTTGCTTAATTTGCTTCAATGAAGCAATTAAAAAAATAAGAACAGAAAGAGGCAAGTATGAACAACATGTGGCAAATCTGAAGCTTGGATAGAGTGCTTAAGTGTAAAATATGTGGATATTTTATGAACTTGAAGGTAAATAGACTGCCGGGATATGAAAGGATGGCTGTGTGCAAAAACCATCATGTATCATATAAACGGTCAGAATATAGGTGCATGTCTTTTCCATTCTTGACAAATTTTATGCAAAAAATGCCAAAAGAAAGTGAGGGGAATGAGTAGAGACTAAAAGGCTGTCTGCTGGTAAGAATACCTGATGGGATGATTATTTGTAATTTGTAAATTGGTAAGGTGGGCTCTCACTTTACGGAATTATAAAATGCAACCAGTTGTGCACAGTTAACTGGGTCTGCAATAGGGCCTAAAGGATGAGGCAATGAATTAATAAGAGTATCGCTGACACTTTCTAGGTCTTGTCATTTGTTGAAGGAAGGGGATACTGTGGAAGAAAATGCACAAACAAGACATGTCATTTAGTTTTATCAACATGTTGGCATAATTGGGTGTTTTGGTTGATAGTGTATATGGTGGATGGGAGGTGGCTGGCAGCCCAGGGTGACACACATGAAAGACTAATTTGATGTGACTGAGGCAAGATGACAGCAAAACCATACAGTTGTAGATCCCCGCCAGCCCTGCTGCAATATCTTACACTGCTTTCATTGATTTTCGTCTCTCTCTCTCTCTCTGATTTGGAAAGCCCAACGATTTTCTGAACGTGCGTCTGCTGCACAATAGGGCAGGAGAAAATTGAATGGAAATTATGTGCACAATTGAGACGGGAGCCAGGCTGCGGTGCTGTTTGGCTTTCCTGCGAACATATTAGTCCCTCTTGCATAATAAGTTAGCCGAGCCCGTCAGCATGCTCACCACACACAAACATCACATTGCTGAGATGCAGGGATGTGAGCCAAGGACTGAAGGCACTCTGGTCCCTGGTGATCCCTGTCAATAATGAATGGAACAGTGTCTGCAACAAAAGTAACACAACAGGCTACTTCTGGTCCTAGCAACCCTGTGCTTGTCTCACTTGTTATGTCTACCAAACTTGCACGTTGCATGTGTAAAGCAGTGCATACGATACTTGTCTACTTTGTAATTTGTCACTTCTTAGGTATTAATAAGAAATCAGATCCTACCTTTTTTTAGGCTCTGCTGACCATAGGTTGCAGAGCTTGTGCGATCACTCCTGTACGTCTGGCCGTCATTCCGTCCAGCCAGGCGTTAACAATTTGCTTGTCGACGCGATAGCATCAACAATTTTATAGTTAGCCTCTTGAAATTTTTTGGACATGTTCTATGAATGAAAATCTAGGTTCCTTTTATTATTGCAATGAGAAGACTAGGCAAGTGTTGATAAGAACAGATACATGGTGTGCCAAATGTGTCTGACGCGTTTTGTCCCACCGGACTCATCAGAGGCTGATGAGTAATGATTGACCACAGGATGAGCATAACTTTAATCTTATGCCCAGCAGAACAGAGAGTGGAAATCTTTCAACTCCACAGTTATGCGGTTCAATCAAAACTGAATGCTGCGTTGTGTGCATGGCCTTTATTTAGGGCCATGTAATGTTGCTAGAAGAAATCTAGACATTACGTTGTATTGTGACGTCATCAATTATGGGTCAGCACGTTCAGCTTTACTGGACAGTAGGACTGGGTTGTGCCGGTCATCACAGGTGACTGTGGGTTTGCACAGGGGTTTTCTTCTTCTGTGTGAGTACCATTGGAGAAGATCATCTCCAACAGGGAGATTTCCATCTGCCTGTTCCCTGATCAGATACTGTGTATGGGTCATAAACTTTTTGTATTTACAGAGCCCTTTATTATTGCTGGCGCCACCTACAGGATTACATAATACACAGGCCAAAAAGTGAAAAAATTTAAAACACTGGTGTCTTTGATTTGCAGTGAATTTTTATATGAAATTTGGTGGAAATGTTTGAGATGCTAATATGTGGAATATAAGTAGTACTGGCGGTGCCACCTACAGGTAAACGGAAAATATGAGCCAATATATGTTCAGACCTATGAAATTCATTATTATGAGAAATAATCAAAAGTCGCAGCATATGTGTATCTTGTCTGAAAGTACAATATTACATGATATGGGCGACCCTGATCTACTTTCGCAAGGTCACTGATGGAATACATTTCAGGAGATCATATTCTTGTGATGGTCATTCTATCTTGACATGCGAACATATATGCATTTTACCATTACAGGAATATAACACAGAAAAAAAGTTTATGACATGTGGAGTCCAGGTGGCACTACTGGTGGTTTCCAATGGAACTAACCACATACAGGTGTAAAAAACACATTAAATTCAGTATTATAATCATAAATAAAGATGGAGCTGTGAAACTTATACCAAATATATATTGAGTCAATGGTCAACTTTTGTGAAAAGTTGGATGGCCATGACCTATTTTTGAAGGTCAAAATACGAATTACATTTATCATTGATTATTAAGAAGTACAAAATATAGATAAAGTGAGCTAGGCTTACTAAATTGATACAAAATATGCATTGAGTGCTGATATTTTGTACTCGATGGATGACCTTCAACCTACTTGTTAAAGGTCACTGATGGAATAAAAGTGAAGAAAAAAACTTATGGACTTTGTTAGGGTCCTTAATTTGTCATGGAACTTGCTGAAATGTGGTGAGAATGTCAGGAAGGCGAAAATGTTGAAGTATCGGAATATTGGTGGTGCCACCTGTAAGTCAACGCAAAAGATCAGAAACTGTGTTTTGAGACAAGTATAATTCGTTATTATCAGAAAGAATGAGACTATGGTGATTTTAGATGTACATGCATGTGAGAATGTCAGGAAGGCGAAAATGTTGAAGTATCGGAATATTGGTGGTGCCACCTGTAAGTCAACGCAAAAGATCAGAAACTGTGTTTTGAGACAAGTATAATTCGTTTTTATCAGAAAGAATGAGACTATGGTGATTTTAGATGTACATGCATTATAATTAAATTTATCCCCTACTTTGTACCACATTACATTGGAAACCCATGGGATATGGCCTACTGTATGTGATATTGTTGACAATATCCCATGGGTAGGACTACTTTTTACCATATTTGTAAAATCAGAGATATGGTATTCCAAATATGGCAGGAATCAATTCCATTTTTGTTATGACTATAAGTCAAAGGTAAACTTATTTTTTCATCAGCATTGAGGACTCAAAGGGAGTGCCACCAACCATCATTCAATAGCTGAGCGGGCACAAAAATGTGCAGTCCGTGAACAATTATGCAACAGCAAGCAGAAATCAACAGCAGGCCATGTGCAGCATTCTCCAGGGTAATTCTTCTTCTTTTCAGAGATCTCTAACATCTGTCCAAAACACTCCCCAGACTCTTGTCTTCATCGTTTGTTCCAGCTGGTGTAGCAGGTAGTCCTCACCCCATTCCTTTGGGCAATACTCGCAGTGCTGCAGTCAGCAATGGGGCCATCTGACGGCCTTCAGTCAGTTAAGCTCCAAGGATGCATACTTTGGAATGTTTGCTGGTACAACATTCCAAAGCAACGTAACCTTCCAATTTTCCTCTCCACCAAATTAATTCCATATAGAAATATTTTTTGTCGAGAATTTGGACTGAAGCTACAGTCCTTCAAAAAAATCCGCCAGTAGGCCTTTGGTTGACCACTTTTCTTTGTTGTTCAAATTTTATATTCATACGCACAGTATGACTGTGGCAAAGTCCAATGAAATGTAGTGAAATAAAATGGTACAAGTGGTGTAAATTGTCTTTTTTTTTCATTCTTAATGGACCGTAGGGGATAAATGCAAAACAACTCCGGGGATTTGGCTTGACAGATTAATGATTCAGGTAATTTTGAATATGTATACCATATGACTTTTCTTATATTACATAATCTGGGTGACCTTGATCTTCTGTCCCCAGGTCACTGAGGGCATAAAGTTAAGGACTCACTCATTGTTGTCTTGGCACATGCAAAAATATCCGTCACAGGAATTGCACAAATAAGCTATGATAACCTGTGGAGCAAAGTGCCATCTGGTGGATAAGTCACTCAAAATACACAACACTCTTTCTCTGAAACACCTTGCTCTCCTGGAATTAGTGAACATGAAAATCGTGATGGTTCTGTGCTCTGCTGAGAGGCACAGCAAGTATACCATTCTCTCTCTCTCTCTCTCTCTGACCAAAGGTCGCAGAGCTTATGTGACCGCTCATGTCTGATCGTCCATCCATCCGCAAGCTTTTGCTCATTAGCATGATAGCAACCATAGTTTTCAAGATAACTCAATATAACTTTCAGGACTTATAGGGTGTATGAAAATCTAGCCTAAGTCTTTTTCGATATTGGTGGCATCACCTACAATATTATGTAATATTGGGAGTCAAAATGTGAAAATCTTGTGAACACTCTAGCATCTTTAATTTTTGGCGGATCTTCACACAATTTGGTGGGATTGTGGGGGAGGTCAAAGTTTCTTTTACTTAAGATACAAGTGGTGCCACCTATTATTTGATAGAAATAATGAACCCGACTGTTATGCAATAGAGGGGTCAAAATGTAAAAATCTTGTGAACACACGTTTGATAGATTAGTTTGATGTTTGGATTAAAGCAGAGATGCCTACTTTTACGATTTGTCCGTATTTCGTACGATTTTTTGCTAAAAATATGTTTTTTAGCAAAAAATCGAAAAAACACCAGGACTATGCAAAACTTGAAAAAGACTCGTTGAAATCTAATATGTCGCATTATTTAAGGGCTACAAACGAGAATTTATGCAGAACTGAAGAGCTGAAATATAATATAACATTAGCGGAAATATCTTTTGTCGATATGTCTGTGTCGAAATGAACCTGCCAATGTCCACAATGGATAAAATAACGTCAATATGCAAAACTGTGTTTCAAGATTCCATAATAGCGAAATCTTTCGCTTGTGGCCGATCCAAGGGACAAAAAAATTTGGGGCAAAATACTTTGGAATCCATTGTGGTTGCCAAGTCTAGACCTGGTGAAGCAGGTCAAAGGCAGTACTCAAAGAAGGAATTAAAAACACTGAAAAGTTGCTATGTAAAGCATTTGAAGCACTATGATGTTTGATGTTGAAAGACTGTTGCCTGGACAGTGACATTAAAATAATATGACTTTGTGTGCATGGTGTTTAAAGCTGCCTCCCTTCATGGTGGTGTCTTCGCTGGTTTCCCTAAAATTTGTTTTAAATACTTTTAAATACACAAAGTTAAAAAGTACTTTTTAGAAGACTAATTTTAATAATGAATAATTTTATCAATAAAAAAGATGTTCAAAACGTTTTTGTTTGTCTCCAAGTTATACTGATAGCTGTTACTTAAAAAAAAGTGAAAATACTGAAAACGACAGAAAAGAATACTATTTCTCTGAAACCCAGGTAGGCGTCTCTGATTAAAGAAATGCAGATCTTCACCGAATCAGGTGGGATTGTGGGTGAGATGAAAGTCTAAGTCACTTTTTATACTAGTGGTGACACCTATTACATGATGGGAATTGTGAGCCAAAATGTGTTTAAGGTATAAAATTCCATATCTGGAACAGCAATTAGATTAGACTTGCCAAATTTATAGAATATATAGACCGTGTCCAATTTTAGAATGTCATGTCATATCAGTGACCTTGACCTATTTTTAGGTCACCATGCCTGCAAAGTTGAAGGAGGTGATTTTTTAATGGCAGGGTGTAGTTTGAACATCAATGGTACCAGTACCATTGAAGTTCAGTACCAGTACCTCATGTATTAGAAAATCTGGGTGACCTTGATCTTCTGCCCCAAGGTCACTGAGGACATTAAGTTAAGGACTCACTCATTGTTGTCATGGCACATGCAACAATATTCATCAGAGGAATTGCACAAGTATGCTATGATTACATGTGGAGCAAAGTGCCATCTGGTGGACAAATAAGACACTAAAATCATGCTTTATATGTCCAGGAGCCACTTGATGACTCTCAACTTTGAAATGAAGCGGTGCAATATAGCCACAGTGCCAGCAGGGCATTTGGCCCATGGACCTCTTGTTACTGATGAAAGAATCCTCATGGTAGAGAGAATATGTACAAGTTAAACATGTTTAAAACCTTGTTCACACTGCTAAAATTTACTGCATTTTATGCGTAAGACCTCCGAAAGTAGTGTTCACACTGGCTAAATATCTTCCGCAATCCATTAAGAATGCGCAAGCTGCTTCTGAAATCAAAATTGTACTGATAGGTGATATTTTTGTGGATGTTAACCACTAGTATCTTCTTGCGCAAGTTCTGTTGCATGTGTGAACACTAAATGCGCATGTTTGCCAAATATTGCTCATGTGCAAGCCTGCTGATTTGGTTGTGAATCCAAAGGTTGAACCTTACAGTGTGACAGATCCATCTGCATTTATTTTGGAAGCCTGGTAAACAGTCTGAACTCACATTTCAGATGTCTTTTGGATGTGCAAAAATGTGAACGTTAATTCCAAAAATAAAATCAAAGTGGCGTAAACGCAGCATAAGTATATAGGTCTTTTGAAATGTCACTGAAAGGACCGACAGCTCAAAGAAAAAAAAAATGGCACAAACTGCTTGTGTTATCGTTTGTGTGTGTCTCCATCTTTCTGTAAACTTTTACTCAGAACAAAATACAGTCTGCAGCTTTCAAGTTTGCCCCACAGAACTTTCAGGACTCATCAGGTGTATAAAAATCTGAGTCAAGATCGATATTGGTGGTGCCCCCTGTACTTCAAAGCCTGTATGATATACATCTCAAAATGTGAAAATTTTGTCAAGAATGTACTATCTTTAATTCTTAGGGAATCTTCATGAAATTTAGTGAGATTGTGGAGGAAGTCAAAATTTTGATTGTGTATGATACTTGTGAGGTCCCATCATTCAGATAGTCACATAAGTTGACTCCAGCCCAAGTGCTCAAATTCATCTATTTACATGACTGCATGAAGCCCATAGGCCTCTTGTTTTTACATGTATCAATATTACCATGGTCCTAATGACAGTGTCATGAGTGATTAGAAATTCTTTTCTTGTACATGTAGGTTAGAATCGATGGGCTTGCATACACAGGACCAGATCCTCAGGCTTACAGACGGAGGTAAAGTCCAGTCTGCTAGCTAGCTGGCAGAAACAGCAGGGGTCTGCAAGGTTAGAGTTGCTTGGACCCATGGGCAGGTGTGCTTGATGTCTAGGACTCCCATCCTGTTTCATTTCCCCACCTGGCTCCTGTAATGGCCAGTGCTTCATTGGGTTCCATTTGCTTAATAGTACAGACTGTATCAGGTGAGACACATGTCATCAGTCTGGTAGACACTGTGATGGATCAGCAAGCCTTCAAGTTATGAGCTGGGGGGTGGGGGGTGCGAGGGAATCACACGTCAAATGTCAGCTGCTGTACATTTCTTTGGCATAATTTTCTAGATAATAATAATAATAATAATAATAATAATAATAATAATAATAATAAACTTGAAATATTAAGTTGTATGGATGAGAAGTATGATGACAGCATGTCACAGGTCAATAACTTTCTGCGGCATGGGCTGGAATTTAAATTAGCAGCCAACCTTAAACAAAGGGCAGAGACTTAAAAAAAACAGCATTTAATTTTACACTCTGGACACTTGGTGATGAATCTGTTGTCATTTTTACCTCTGCTTCCATAGGTCACAATACTTAAACAATCCCTCTTGTCTGGGCATCATTCCTTTCAGCTGTTCATCTTAGTGTAAACTTGTGCTTGTAAATGTGTTACAGTCCACAGTTTTCAAGTTTGATAATAGTGGTACCAGCTAGAGTATTTTGTAATGTATTGAACAAAATGTGAAAACCTTTTGGTATCTCTAGTATTGTAAATTCATTGGTGGATCTTCATGGAATTTAATGGGGTTGTGGAGGAAATCAAAATTTGATTGCTTATGATACTGACCTGGCTCATAATTTTCATCAAACCACCTGCAGTTTGATGTAAATTATGATCCAAAATGTGTTGAAAGATATAAAATTCCATATCTCCAGAAATGATAGAGTTTGGCCAGCCAAATTCATATGATGTATAGATCGTGTCCAATGCTAGTACATGATGTAATATGGATGACCTTGACCTATTTTCTAAGATCGCCAGGTCTGTTAAGTCGAAAAAAAGTGTCTTGGTAATGATTGAGCATAGCTTGGACACCAATCAAGAAGAGAATTGGGGCTTTGGATCAAAATTAAAATTTGAGTGTTTTGCAAACATGATCTTACTTGGTGACCCTCTTTTTGGGTCACTTTGACCGAAGTATAATGTAATTTGGCACTTGTCCAGTTTTATTGGCTCTGCTGATGACAGGTTGGAGAGCTATGCGATCATTCATGTCTGTCCGCCCTTCCATCTTTCTGTACGTAAACTTAATTACAGGTGTAAAAAGTACATTGAATTAATTATTTTGATTGTGAATAGAGATGCAACTTGTAAATTTACACCAAATATGTGTTGGGCCAGTGGTCAAATTTTCCAATACCTAGCTTGGTGACCCTCTTTTTGGGTCACTTTGACCGAATTATAATGCAATTTGGCACTTGTCCAGTTTTATTGGCTCTGCTGATGACAGGTTGGAGAGCTATGCGATCATTCATGTCTGTCCGCCCTTCCATCTTTCTGTACGTAAACTTAATTACAGGTGTAAAAAGTACATTGAATTAATTATTTTGATTGTGAATAGAGATGCAACTTGTAAATTTACACCAAATATGTGTTGGGCCAGTGGTCAAATTTTCCAATACCTAGCATTCCAGAAATGTGTATCACACATAGAAGTTCAATATTGTATAATATGGATGACCTTAGTCCACTTTCTCAAGGCCATGGAGTGAATACATATCAGGAAATGATTTTAATGTGATGCCCATGACTTAAATTCAGATGGAATTGTATAACTCACATCAAATATGCTTTAGGCCAATGGTCAAATTTTGTAATGTGTTGTCTGACCTTGGCCTATTTTTAAAGGTCATTAAACACTTTAAAAAGGACACTAAATTCAATTTTGATAAAGAATAAAGGGAATGATACGCAATCTGTGTTCATGAGGAAGTTTGATGTTACATCATATGGATGACTTTGACTGATTTCTCAGGGCCATGGAGGAAATATGTTTCAGCAAATGAATTTTTGGTGATGGTCATCAGATTATTTGTCAGCAGAGCTTCAGGCCCGGGGGCCTCTAGTTATTTTTTATTTGTTTATTTGCCTATTGAAATACCTATTTACCTTTATAAAAGGTCATTTGGCCACTTGGAATATTGGGGTCAAAATATGAAAAATTTGGGAACACTTGAGCATGTGTAAGTTTTTGTGGATTTTATGAAATTTGTTTTCATGTGTTACAAGGAGGTCAGAGTCTTGATTGATTGCAATATTATGAGCCAAATGTGTTGAAAGATACAAATTCAGCTAGATATTCCCAAGTTAGATGCAATATAGATTGTGTCAGACACTAATAATTTCAATGAAACGGATGTCCTTGACATATTTTTCCAGGTCAATGGTATTGTCAAGTTGAGACTTACCAATGATGTCAATAGTTTTCCAGTTAGCCCTATGTAACCTTTAAGGCTTATCAAGTGTATAAAGTCTAGGTCAAGTTCTATATTATTGGTACCATCTAAAGTATCATGTAGTGTATGGGTAAAAATGTGCAAGTCTTGTGAATACTCCAGCATCTTTACGTTTAATTTTAATGGATCTTAGTGGAATTTAATGGGATTGTAAGAAAAACCAAAATCTTGAATGCATATGATACTAGGGAGGTCTTATTATCCAGATGGTCACATAAGTCAGTTCACCCCATGAAATTAATTAAATTCATATGTTACATGACAAGAGAACACTAGTTTCATGGGAATCTTGTCTTCAATGTTTTATGAACTTCCTTGTTATAAGCTGAAAAATGTGGAAAGTTAAAAAAACTATTGAACTTCTCATTTTTTTTTTTTTTTTGGTCATATGGCACAGGTTGCACAATTGAATATCCGGGGCTGACTTACTTGCTGTCACGGTCCAGATCAGCTTATAAATCCTAGGTTTATATGTTGAGAGCAAGCCTATCAACAGCCATTATCAGCCCATTATATATGTGCATAACATTTGTCCACTGATTAGGTTGTATGTGTCAGCGTTAATAAAATATGTGAAGGTATCACCAGGCAAATGTTGGTCTAGCTGACTGAACTAAGTCATTAGCATTGGCTACCTGAGCGGATTTAGCAACGGAACTATGAGGTACAGTGAAAGGTTAAGTTGCAAAGCGGGTCACTTGATTTAGCAGCGATCTATGCCATAATATGGCGACCCCAGATCATGATCCAGAAAGTCAACTTTGCTGGTTGGAATGGTGAGTGTGTACAAACAAGTACAAACACAGCGGGCTGTTGTTGTGTGCTTTGTTTTCATATCTAGTCCACGTGCAGTCAATGGTAACTGTGCCGTCATTGGCCACAGTCACACTGTGTCACATTGATGTCACAACACAGATCTACTGTTTACATTGGGTTCAATACCTGTCAATAGGCACCCACCTGGCCCAATAGGCTACGAATTAGCTGCTTGTCAAACTATTAAATAACCCAGACAGGAACAAATCAGGGACCCTGGGCAAAGTATAACAGGATTTCTTGAGCTAACCAAAGAGTATATATTTGGAAATAAACGCCTATACAATAAATTGTGTGTTACAAGAAGGCAGGGCATAAAAGATATTGTTGTGAGGTGGCAGCGTGCCATGTTCCTGCACTGCACACAGGTTTTACCTGGCTCTGTCTGACCTGCCCCAGCCATGGCAGCTTATCAGTCCCCGGCTCACATGTGAAATGCAGTGAGGGTTCAAAGTGAAGTGCAGATAAGGTATACAAACACTTGGCGCCCAGGTCGTCTAATTATTACGAGACCTGTCACAGCTCTGTCATATAACAAGCAAACAAAGCGCTGGGTCTTTCTCTGGCTACGACACAGAAGAACGTTTACTCACCAAGTGCGTCGGGTATGCTAACAACCATATATGTACATTTTGTAAGAAGATACAAATCACACAGAAAGTGAAACATAAACTGCCAATAACACAAACATGCCAATTTGATTGAACAGAATTGACCATGAATCAACAGTGAGTAGGGTCCTATGCGAGTTAATGTGATGTCTTGTCAGTGAGGCAGCACCAGTGGCTACAAGTGGCCCATACTTTGTGTTGACAGGTGAAGCAGGTGAGGGCAGTTTGCTGGGAGGTGAGAGCAGACTCACAGACAGACTGGAGACCAGACACCTTCCACTACAGGACATCCAAGACATCACTGCTGTCGCCAGGGACAACTGTACAGCACACAGCAGTTCCAGTCAGTCAGGTGAGTGCTGTGACTGAACCACTCAGTGTGCACTCATGCACTCACACTGCTACCATTCCAGTTGGTTTTCATTTTTACATGCAGAAGAAAACAAGATCTGCCTGCTTACATTTAACTAAAAGAACAATTCCCACTTACAAATTCACTTTATAAGCACTCTCATCAATATCAACACAATCACCTTGTATTCTGCTGGCACTCATACTAATATTAGTCCACCTATTTCACTTTATGAACACTCACACTGATACCTCCATTCAAATTTCAATTGATAAAACACTCACTGATATCAGTCTGTTTACTACTTGCATTTTACATGCACTTATACTGATTTCAGTCCCCTTATATTTCACTTGATAAGGACTCATGCTGATGTCAGTCTGTACATTTTGTTTAATGAAACAGTCATTCTAATACTAGTCTATTTATATTTTACTACATATAGGAACACTGACATTGACATATACCTGTCTATTTCTGTCCCATTTGATATGAAGCATAGGGATTTAAGACACTTACTGCAATTATAGTTGACAGAAATCAAACTTACACCGGTTAGATTATGTTACCCTGAATACATAACTCAGCCAGGTATAAAACCACTTCGGGGATCAATCCAGGCTTTTGTGCCTCTACCTAAAAGGAAGAACGCATTACCGGGTAGGTTTTGACAGTGTCTCTGAATGTCTGTCTGAATATCTGTTCATCCATGTAATGCCTGTTTGGTCACTTTTGTTGCTACAGAATCTCAAAAACATCTGTGCAGATTTTCTTCAAATTTAGCACCAAGGAACCCAATAAGACAGAGATGAACTGTTTTCTGTTGTGACGAGTGAAAGGGGTAAAAACTGGATGCAAGTATCAGACAGATCCCTTGATAATCACCATGCAAACATGTTTCCATTATTTATGTGTAACCAAGTATTGGGTTTTGGAAGTTCAGCAATGGTGTGGTTGCCTTGCACACTGAGATAAGTGTGACAATAGCAGGAGGCTTGTGTGCACACTTTCTCTAGCTTGGTGGGCTTCTAGCCTTGGAAATATAGGAGAACATGTTAACTTTAAAAATACTGACAACTAGGGGAAAATTTGTGTCTGTTACATACTGATTGTCAATATGTCAATGGAATAGGAAAGGTCAGAATTAGCTCTAAGGTGTGTTTTCGCCCCAATGCACATCTGAATACACAAACATTCGGAGGGCTAGAGCTGTGTATTCCTATTGATATATTTGTATGTTAAAGCAACTTTAAATAAACCAGTCACTTTAATAGCTGTGGTATATGATTTTGGTGAGGTGTTTAGTTATGCAGCTAGATTTATTGTCTGAAATTTGGTGTTTCTATGTGCAGTTGTTTTTAAGTTATTGAGTTGCAAATTACAATGTAAAATAATGGGAATACACAACCCTAGCCTTCCAGTGACTGCAGTGCCCTCTTTCAGGTAGGGCTAGAACCTTCTGTTCTTGTCCTTGCCTATTGACCAGGATCTTGCTAATGCATACATACACTGACACCAAATCTCAATGCACTTGTACAATAAGAGGAGAATTTACCTTGTACACCTGACACCCAGTCCATGATGTAACAGTCCGGCCGGGGAATACAATTACCAATGCCATTGTACCAACACATTGCAGTGGGGAAGATGAATATACAGACTGATACCAATTTACACTGGCAACATATGAATACTGAGTACCGTTGACTCTTTGACTCCTGTGCTGTTGGCACAGCATGTAGCAGGTAGCCACAACTGTTGATCCACTTGCACTTTTTGCAGACTGGAGAATGGCTGCACCTGGTCAACAGTTTGTGCTTTATCAGTTATCATGCCAGGTGAATGTTTGATTCACGTTTTAATAGTGGAGAAAATCATCTGTGAAGGGCTTGACACTGATTGTTTTACAGTGTTGAAACTGTGCAGAGCACCCGGGGGGGGGGGGGGGGGCACATTCAGTTCAGCAGAGTAGTTTGCAAGCAGTCACTCATGAACCAGGGAAAATTGCAAGACACTTGCATGTTTTGCTTCAGACATGCTGGGCAACAGAACTGAGCTATTGCATGGTTGATTCTCTTGAAAGTAAGGGGACACATTTGCTGGGAGTAAGCACTTGTGCCCTGGAAACAATCCTGGAGAACATATGTGACGGAAGTAGTTTGTGTACTGCATGGGCCTCAGCCATACATATGTAGGAAAACAGGGAACTTGTGCTGTGCCAGTGAAGGTCACTTGTACATTTTACACTGCATCAAACTTAATTTTATATATACATATTTTCATATATATTGGGGTTGAGCCAGTGATACAGCAAGATATATCGTCCTGTTAATAAAAGTTTAGGCCCTGAAACTGAAGAGCCCACATTGGCCTTGGATGGTTTGGCTGAAGGACCTACACTTTTATCAGGACGATCTATCTTGCCATATCACCAGCTCAACCCCAGTATGACAATTTTACCTCAGGATGGTTCTTTGCAGGACACTGGTTTGAACGAAAAGTTCTGTCCAGTACTGCCTTCAGTCAATTTGAAAGTATTTCATTGTCTGTAAATGATGCAAAGCACTTCTCTTCACATTTACTGTCTTGGCAGTTTTGCCTTCCACCAGTGAAATGAATCTGCACAATGTCTGTGATGTCTGCATCAAACACAAAAATGAGGTTCTAAAATGACGTATGACATCTGACATGATGAGAAATGGGGGGGGGGGGCTACAGAAGACATATATATATATATATGCTACAGGTACACATGCAAGGGTCGGTTAACCAATAAGATTCCTTCATTTAATTCACCGTACAGATATATAGATATATATATATGTATATATACAGCAGATTTGGAATTACTTCTTGTGAAAGGTTTATATTTACTCATGCTTATTTTCTGCTTTTCTATTGATCTTTCAGATATTACACTAATCTTTGCATTTTCTTTGATATTCACAACAACATACTTGTGGGAAGTCATGCCTTATCTTGGTCTAACGTATTCTGAGCAGACCAGTATATTATGTTACCATTGACAATATAGGATAACCCTGGAGTTTTTATGGCAGGTGATACTGTATGAGACCTTTAAGAGATGGTAACGTGGAGAACAATGCCTCACAAGATCTGATTTCATTGGGTGTGGGTATCATTGTATCAAAGTCAGTGAACAGCATTGTGATGCAGGTGTGCCATCTGCATGTAGGTCAACTCACAACCTCAATAAAATTTAATGATTATGATGATTAACCACCAGAAAGTGGTACAGGTGCCAGAAAACCTAAGTGTAACTCGTTAATTGATTGATGTATCTATCTGTCTGTTTGTTTGTTTGTCTACGTCTGTCTGTCTGTCTGTCTGTCTGTCTGTTTTGTTTTGGTGAAGAATTCAAAGTTGTGTGCAACATTTCTTTCAAATATTATAAAAAAAGAAGACAGGAAATGGAGATAAATCAACATATTCTGAAAGATAAAGTTCAGTGTCAAATCACAGTTGGCTGCTATTTTTTTTTCTTTTTTGCACAAGGCTAACTTCAGTAGGCACTTGATATATATGCAGTAACCCTTTTCCTCTTTAGTGAAGACTGGTTCAACAGTTACTGTTGGCATGTGTCGGATACTAAGGCAGAGGTTCAAAGTTATTTTCTCCCAATTCAGGAGATGTTCCTGATTTATTTGTAAGGATTCAGGAGATTGCTCCGGACGATGGGGGGGAGGACTCAGAAGGGTGGCGTGCCTCCCAGCGACGCGAGACATATTTTTGTAAATATACTGCGTGCCTCCCGGCTACACAACACATATTTTTGTAAATATACTGTTAAAATCTTGCATTCTGGTGGTTTGAAATTCCATAAATCAGCTGTAAGAAAGGGAATAGGAAAATATATTTAAAATGCTGATAACCACAGTCAGTTAGTAGTAACTGCACTTACACACTGTTACAACACAAACAATTTATGCAAAATGCTAACTTTTTTACGGAAAAAAATAATAATTCGGGATGTTTTTTTTCAAGGTTCGGGAGACTGTAAAGAAATGAGTTAAATTTTGGGACATTTCCAGAAAATTTGGGAGTTTTGGAACCTCTGCTCAGGGCTTAACCCACTCAAAGGAAAGCTGTTGATGCTGAGCGTGTTACCTTGTTAGGTTTTATCAGCAGTGCTCAAATTGTTTTTTATCACTGCATGTATTGAAATTATTCAAAAACATTGAAGAATATAACGTATGACTGCAGCAGGTTTTGGTTGTTTTAAGGGGGAAAGGGTTAAATAGACCTTATGCATGACCTGCTGATGTGCCTTAGGTTGTTCTGTGGCGGCTGAGTGGGGACAGATTACCTGTGCATGTTTCATGATGCAACATGAACAGAAGTAATTTGCAGTTCTTGTTCTGTTCCCCGTAAACTTCCAATAGAGAGCTGTCTAAGATCATTAGGAAAGCCCAAGGAGTGATTCAATGCTGTTTTGCCAGATGCCAGTACTGATGACATCTATTGTAAATGGTACAGAATCCAGGAAAAATAATTTGTGTCTGTGGGAACATGTGGGTAGACCAGGTGAAGAGGTTTGCCCGCAAGCAGTGGATGTGATACTCCAAAGGTCGGTCACCTCGGCACAGGCAAATCTGTCACCAAGCGGTCTGTGCAATCAGGAAAAGGTCAACCCAGACCTGTTCACCTACTGAATCTGTGTCTGTGACTGAAAAGGGTGTTTGAGGGGTGGGGGCTTTTTGTTTCTGCCGGATAACTTTATTGTTCACACTTTTGTCATCATGTATGGTTTCACCACATGTACGCAGTTTTGTCATCCTGTATTGTTTCAACTTAACTTCTGCTGCATGTTTATTACTTGTTGATTTTTATTCTTGTGTCATATTTTAAGGAGATCACTACTAAGTGGTCTGATTAAGTATTCCTTTAGGGCAAAATGGGAAGGAATTCAGTTATTATATCTTGGTAAAAACAATAAGGACAAAAAAGGGTAGGAAAGGATGGTGGAGAGGTAGTAAAATCAGTATTTATTTTGTAATTAAAAAAGCCAGCAAAAGAACAAAAGTCTGTATCAGACATAATTACATTCCCCTCTGGACATACTTATGTGTACTATATTAATGTTAGGATCTACCGTGGTTAATTTTGCCTTGGTAGGTAAAAGGTTTAGAGACTTGATATGCCTAGAGCAAGGGCAGGTGAGGAATCATTGTCAGTGTTCAGGTGAAGAACAGGTCAGTTATACGCTGGCACACTGCGTCTCGAATGCCAGGAAAAAATGGTCTTCTGCTGCAAAAGGTCATAAAATGCAGGTGAATTCACAAAGAAACTGAAGCAAATGTGGTCTAATAGTAGTCTAAAACAAAATGCACTCTGAGATGAGGTGGTCTTAATAGCAGGTACCAATGAATGTGGTCTAGAATAGAACACAGGCTATGTCATTGAGCTCTGCACTGTGCATGTAAGGTATAGCGGGGATGTCTGTGTGAACACATTACCCTGTCCCCTGTGATCTATTGCCCCTGTGGTAAGTGAGGCATACCATGTATATACTTACACTAACCACTCAAATAACAAGCTTGTCCAGCATGGCTGGTTGAGCACTCTGATAATATTGTGCTTATTAATTGTCCCAAAATACCCCTCAGTGCAATACATTAGCTTCCCTGTGTCACATTATTCCTCATTTATTGCACTGCTTTTTATCGCAATATTTTTTTTTTCAAAGTAGCACATAACAGCTTCATTGTCACCCCATGTAATAATATCCATAATTGTTTTCTGCTTTAAACACTGTGTGAATGTATTGCAATACCATGAGGTGATAGTATTGTTAAATTGTCCCATTAAATATTGTAGAAGTGTGGTTTATGGCTGAATTGTTGATAATGATCATTTGTCTGTGTTGGATGTGAGCAGTTGTTGGTGATCCATAAAGTGGCGTGTCAGTTGAGTCTATTATACAAGTTAAGGATTCCGTGCTATACTTTGGTTCCTGTATTGCAGACCCCAAGGGATCTCAAAACAGGTGGTCTTCTATAGGAGGTAGAAACAACACGAAAATGACAAAACAAAGAATGCTAAATTATCTTTCAATGGAGGTGGTCTGGTGCCGGAGTGGTTTTACAATACATGTACAGGAATTACTGTAGTGATAGACCATTGTTAGTACATTGTATTTATATCGTTTAGTAAGTCATGATCCATTTGCCTTCATGGAAGGTAGCATGACTTGTAAGGCAATACTGAAAAAGAAAAGAAATAAATTTAATTGATTAATTAAAATAGATAAATTAAAGAAAAAAAAAAATTCTAAAAACAAAAACCACAGACTTCAGACCAGGCATGTTGCCACATGTTGAAGTTCTTGTTAATCAGGAATTTTTATGTGACAAACCCATTTGTATCCAGCCTTGGGAGGGGAGGTGGGGTAAAACGAGACCATTAGTATTGAATAAACTAACTTGCATTAAACGAGTCCTACCATTGAAGGACCACACACAGGCACTATCAGACAGCAAAAGGTGGGAACAGGATAGGTAATTTTGGCTTTTCTGAGCTGTCTATGGCAAATGTACACTTATAGCCACTATGGCAAATACACAATAAAATTTTGTAGCCACAGGGTATTTTATGTTGCTAAAGTAAATTTGATTTTTTCCCTTTCACTTGTTCATAATACATGTACTTATTTCGGTGGAAGTCTGGATAGATTAAATGTGTTTAAAGATGCAGGGGAACCATGCATTAAGACCACCTTATAAATAATAAAAGACTTGCAGAATCATATATTCAGTCCACCTCATAAATTATCAAACTGAGGCATATAATGATCGATTTATGCCCCATGCAGAGATTTGAAAGTTGCAAATACACACAAATCATTTGGACTTGTCATTCAGGTACTTGCTAGGGATGTAGTTCCTGCCACCAAGTGGCCACTATTGCCGAAATATAACTATTATTAAGTGTTAAATTTATTTCAGACCTTTTTAAGCAAACGAAAATAGCATAACACGCTTTATGAACTTTGCTCACTTATGTCAGGTGCCTGTTTAAACAAAAAATTGGAATAACCTTGGAATCCTGAAAGACTGAAGCCATCAGCTTTCCAGCAGAAGGAACCGACTTGGCCTGGGGGTGGAGGGTGGGGGTGATAGTGATCCTGGATGGTTCCATTGTTTAGACTGAATTTTGGTTTATAGTTCAAAATGATGAATCTAGGTCTCATCCATGGTTACAAATCAGGCCAAAAATTCATCAGGATCTGCTTCAAAACGGCATAAATTGTCACGGGATGCCAAGAATCTGACACATTTCTGATCTGCTGTCAAGAGCTTTGCCACCCATCTTGCAGAAACTGTTGTCATTCCCAACTCCTTGGTGGTAATGTGCTCAACCCTCTCATGAGAGCTGCCCACAACACTTGCAATATGTTGAGTGGTCAATCGTTGATCAGCCATCACCATGTCATGCACCTGGGTGAAAACATTTTGTGGGAGTGGTTGCTGTTGAAGGCCTTCCTGGACATGTGTCATGATCAAGGCTCTCTCTGCCATGCTTGAACTCCGCAGCCCACTTCTTAACAGTGGAAAAGAAAGGGACATCATCCCCTAAAGTGGAGACCATGTTGGCATTTATCTGTGTTGGACTTAGTCCTTTCAGTTGCAGGTACTTGATGACTGCCCTATACAGTTTTGTCCATTTGTGGTTATTTCAATGTGTAGGTTCACAAGATGGTCTTGAACAAAGACACTAATCATACTACAGTTGCAGTTCTTATGTCTGTGATTTATTAAATGATTGTACTTGTTGGTGGCAAAAGTTTGCTTCAATCCGATTGAGATATCCCATGTAGGCTTAGAAATTTTCCGCCAGCCTTCATAGCCTGTCCTAAGAACAATTTGTGTCCTGTTCATTTAAGGTCAAATTACTTAGTGCTTTTCTGAGGCAAACTTAGAAGGGAGATTTTCCCTGCCTTCATCATGTGGCTCCCTTCCATTTTCTCCAGCTCCCTTCTGCCCTCCTGATATTTTCTTCATATTTCTTTGTTGAAAATAAAAACTGTCCTTCCTTCTATTGCCCTTGTGAAGGTATACTTCCCTGACAATATGGAATTTTCCCTGCCTTTACAAAATCCTGGGAAAAGCACTGTTACTTTGATTAAAGATGATGAAATGCTGGTAAACAAAACTTAAATTTTAGCCAAATTGGCTACAAAGTAAAAAAAAAAAATCCTAATGCTAGCCCAGATACATATGTAAATGAAATGAACCGAATGTGCAGAATGCTACTTGCACATTGTAAATTCATGTATTTAAATGAAATTACACAGAAGTACACAACTGGCTGAGTGAGTTTTGAGTGACACTCGTGGCATTTTTCTTCCTCTACAATCATGATAGCATTGATTTAAGATTAAAATGTACTAATTAGACATTTATAACATGTATACCTTAGTTAGGTTTGTGGTGCATGATTATGAAAAGATGAAGATACAGTTTTGTGTTACTGATATCATCAGCGCTGACATGTTGTTGGCAGGTTGATCAGAGACAACATGTGGTTTGCTGGAGAAAAAAATGCAGTTGCTGCATATATGTAGGTCTACATGTAAATCACAATTCACATTCATGTCAGCCATCAATAAATTTGTACTTTACTGAACAATCTGTTTTATGATAAAAAGTCTCACCCACTCATCCTTGAATAACTCATAAAATGTGCAAAATATATATAGCTGTGGTTCTATGTGTGAGCTTATATGCAGAGGAATTTTTACGCTGTCATTAATGGTAATTTGGCTTTTGTCACCATGACAATTATCAATTTTTATCACCTCACAGGGTTTCCCTTTGTTTTTTTGTTTTTTGTTTTTAGAGGGTCTCCCATACTCATAGATATTATTTTGGGGGTCTCCAGTACTGTCACAGTATTACAGGAATAAAAAGTTTCAATAATTTGATTTGATTAACTTTCTAGGATATCCAAGGAGTCTCCTATACCCTTTAAACTCAAATTTGGAGGTCACAAGTTAATTTCTCTGCATTATATATACACATTGCCTCAGCTGACTTGTCAGTCAGCTGAGGGTTATGTGGTGGGTCTTTCTTTGTTGTCTTTCTATCTGTCATCCACAGCTGACATTTTCAGACTTCTCCAGCACGGTCAGCCAGATTCATGTCAAATTTGATGGGAATGTAGCTTGGGTTTCTGTCAAGTTTGTACAAATGGTCTTACTGCAATGATTGGATTTTTTATGATTTTGTTTGTTTGTTCAGTTCTTTTTTCAGAATCTTATAACATCCCTGGAACTGATGGGCCAATTGCTTTGAAATTGCATAGGGACTATTCTGGGGACTCCTAGATGATAATTGTTCAACAGGGGGCACTGTGATTTTTTCTTTGTTTTTGTTTTTTTGTTTTTTTGGAACATTTGCCATTTTTTACTACTCCAAAATGGTTACTCAGATTGTGCTGAAAATTGCTGAAAAGGTATCTTGTGGAAGAGTCAGACAAAGTTGTTCACAAGGTAGTAATGCTTCAGATCCCTGGCTTTTGTTTACAAATTTTTCAATTTGGGTAGTAGCACTTGTTGGTAAATACAAACATTCCTATTTATGACAGTGTAAGATAGTGGGGATTGCAATGTTAATTCACATTTTTAACTTCTCCAAAACTGTCAGCTAGATTCACTTCAAGTGTGGTAGGGATGTACCCTGAGTGGGTCTCTAATGGGTTTACTTCAGTGGTCATGCTCCTGGAATTTGGGGATTTGTTATTTTTTTCTTCTTCCTTTTTGAAAAAAAATATTAAAAATCCCCCCCCCCCCCGCCCTTTTTTTAAAAAAATTCAATAAAACTGCTTGGCCCAGTGCTTCAAAATTGAATAGTAACTTTTCTGGGTGTGAAAACATCAAGGACTGAGGCTGGGACATATTGTAGGTTGAGTGTCAAGGTCAGCTGAGGATGTGCTCTTCGTACATTCCTTTTGTTTACAAGTAATATCCCTGTGCCATATTGAGGTAACATTCTCCAGGGGTTGAATGTGAATGGCTAGCTGAGGTCCAGCTTTTCAAGATCTCATTTACATGTAATTCTACTAGTGGGTTAGTGACTAAACCATTTAAGATTCTGACAGTCTGCCTGAGATTTTGTTTGTTTATTGTCATATTTTTTCACTTGTCCTTACAAGATTGTGAAAATTAGAGATTGCAATTTGCATGTTCTGGCAGTTGTAAATACATTGGTCTTGTATGGCACTTTGATATTTTGCCAGGAAAAAAATGGCAAAGCAGGTTGTAACATACTGGTTTAGTAGTATTTGATTGGCAAGCAGCATGCAGATAGACTAATAGTTCATGTCATGCTATCAATTTTGGATAAACTTTTATAAGTTTAATTTGAAGTTAATATTATTATTATTATTGATCATCTGAGGAACAGCAGTGTAAATCAGGATTGATTGTTTGATCACATGAGTTTTCGAGGCAAACACGCTGGCCCTAGCCAGCTGCATGCATGTAGTGAATGTGTGTCAAGCTAGTGATGGGCCTCTCTGCAGAAAGTGTCGGTTAATACCAATAATTTGTCAACACAATGAATTGTGTCAGTATATGAGTGGTGAATGTGTCCAATAGTTTCATCAGCACTTTGATTTGTTGACAGATTACCCTGCCAGAATATGGGATCTTTTTTTCATTTTTTTTCCTCCCTTTTTTTTCTGAGTTGCTGTTTTTTTCGTTGGTGGGTGGGTGGGATGGTGTTCATTGTTCTTGATGCCTTGTAAGTAGGATCATGATTTCGCATAACAATATTTCTTCAAAACCTCACCTTTTTTTGAACAAACAAACAAACACATCATGCTATGTTCCATTTTTGAAGTTGTTTTGTTTTAAACATACTTTATTAATGCAATGCAGGAACAGGGCATTTTAAAGTTGTTTCAGCAAGATTAGTGTATCATTGAGAAATTCAATGTTTATAATGCATTTATACTACTTTATCAATGTACTGATGTCAGGTTGCAGGGAAAAAAGCTTGTATTGGACTCTTACTTTCAGTCCATATGATATGCAACATGGGTGGTTGACATGAAATCAAGAAAATCACTGATGGAAGGCAGGAAAGCTCAGTCAGAGCAGTAAGGTAAACTGATGCTTTGCAAACAGATCATTCATGCAGACAGCACGCTGCAGGATCCTCAAGTCGGGTCACAGTTGTCTAGGGTCAAGTTAAGTGTTCAATTCCATGTGAAAGAAATTAGTTGAATAATGCCAAGTCAGCAAAGGGTTAATGTCAGTAGGCCACTGTGCTGCTGAAATTTGTCCGTATCAAATTATATTGGCTAATGTACACATATTTATACAGAAGCCAGACTCACTTGTGACCCAGCTTTGTGACAGATGTGTTAGTAAGTGGAGGGGTGGAGGGACTAACAAGTAGGGAATATACCTGTCCAGTCATACCAGAAAACACAGTATGTACCGCCCTAAACATCCTTTCACAAAGTAATATGTCCTGCTGTCATTGAAATTTTGCTATGGATTATTGGGCAGTGGTTGATTTTCCTATTGCTTGCTGTTTCCCCTTGCACCCCTCCCCCTTTTTTTTTTGACTGCCTTGAATTACACATTCTGGCTAATGGACTGATCCAGAATTTGGTGTGCTAAACGATGTCCATCTGTGACAGTATGTCTGTGGTCACTGGGCATGTTTACATTAAGTGGCAGTCATCAATTAATTAGCTACAGTCTGTGTGCTTTACTGCCCTGAGCCCAGGCTGGACCTTTGTAGCCTCCTCACACCATTAATGTCTGGTGTAGATACAGCTCTGTGAGCACAGAATGGCTCCCTTGACCTCCTGACCTGGCACTGAATGAGGGAATGAGCAGCATCAGACATGAAGCACACTTCATCCCTCAGACATAATGAACCCTTCTGCTCCATTATGGCACTGTATGGCTCACTGGACCAGTCAATCCAGGTTCCTGGGGACCTGCATCACTCTCGGGGTCAGACTGATCATGGGGGGAGTGTTTGGGTTTCAATCCAGGTGGGATTGGTTTAAGTGTGTACCAGGTGTGCACTGGAGAAGTCAGCAGCCCCCAATGTGTAAATGTTTAGGCATGAGGTAGCCGGGGTGAGATGATGTATCTTGCCTGTACACACAGGTATGCCCATGTGCTGGGTAAATCAAGAGCCTTGGGAGTTCTGTCAGCAACACATTACATACATAAACTGACATCAATTGCAGGCTTGCATAACATGGGATCAGTTGTCGGGAATCCTGGTGTTCCTTGAGCTGCCTGGTGTTGTGGTCGGCTCACTAGTAGCTTCCAGGCGGTATTCTTTCTCGCACTGTCACTTCATATTCCCTTCTGGTTTGAAACGGTAGCAGTATAGCTTATTGTAAAGAGTTAATGCTCTACAGTACGCCAATGTAAAGGAGTAAATGTCACAACACAGCCAATGTAAAGGAGTAAATGGTGACAGTATAGCCAATGTAAAGGAGTAAATTATCTCAGTGTAGCCAATGTAAAGGAGTAAATGGTCACAGCATAGCCAATGTAAAGGAGCAAATGGTCACAGCATAGCCAATGTAAAGGAGTAAATGGTCACAGCACAGCCAATGTAAAGGAGTAAAGTATTTCAGGGTAGCCAATGTAAAGGGGTAAATGGCGACAGCATAGCCAATGTAAAGGAGTAAATGGTTACAGCATAGCCAATGTAAAGGAGCAAATGGTCACAGTATAGTCAATGTAAAGGAGTAAAGTATCTCAGTGTAGCCAATATAAAGGAGTAAATGGTCACATTACATGTATAACCAGTGTACAGGAGTAAATAGAGTATAGCCAATACAAAGGAGTACTTGATCACAGTATAACCAATGTAAAGGAGGTAATGGTCACACTATAACCAATAAATAAAAAAGCAAATGCATCATCATGGTCTAATGTTGTTTTTTGAATAAATGGTGGTAGTATGGCCTGTGCTGAGGACAAAAATGATAACAGTATGGGCATATGTGTAAAGGAATAAATGGTCACAATACAGCCTATGTTTAATGAATAATTGGTGACAACCCATGTACAGTGTTAAGAAGTGAATGCATGGTGCCAGTGTGGGCGAGTTTTAAGGTTGTAAATTGTGACACCGTACCTCGTAAAGGGAAAAGTGATGCAGTATTTGCATAGTTTAAGAGTAAACAATGGACTGTAGAGTGTAGGCTGTTTGGGAAGTAAATGGTGGCAGTGTAGACTGGTTAACCCTTTCCAGGTCAGAATAAAACACTGAGTCAATAGATTTTTCTTGACACAGGGTGGTACCCAACCTGTATGAAGGAAAGCTGTTAATCTGGGGTATGCCATGGTGATAGGACTTAGGCTAATTAAAAAAAAATACCTGTGATTCTGGTCAACCTGTAAAAATAAAACGGGTTGGTAGTAAGGTAATTTTTTTAGCTCTGCTGACCAAAGGTGGCACAGCTCATGTCTGTCCTTCTGTAAACTTTTGCTCGTTAGCGCGATACCGTCCACAGTTTTCAAGTAAGCCTAATATAACTTTCAGGACTTATAGGATGTATGAAAATCTAGGCCTCTTTCGATATTGGTGGCGGCACCTACATTATTATGTAATATAGGGGTCAAAATGTGAAAATCTTGTGAACACCAGCATTTTTAAATTTTGGTCTTCAGCAAGTTTGGTGGGATTGTGGGGGAGGTCAGAGTCTAAGTTGCTAGAGATACTAGTGGCGCCACCTATAATTTGACAAACATTATGAGCCAAAATGTGTTTTAAGATGTAAAGTTCCATATTTGGAAAAGTAATTAGATTATACTTGCCAAATTTATGTGATGTATACACCATGGCCAAAGGTAGAATGTTATGTAATAGTCTTGAACTTGACATACTTTTGTGAGGTCATCATGCCTGTAAAGTTGAAAAGGTGATATTTTAATGGCACAGTGTAGCTTGGGCATCAATGGCAAAGTGAATTTAGCCTCCAAATCAAAATTGCACTTGATTATACAATACATAAAACTGTACTTGGTGACCTAATTTTTGGGTCACTATGACCCAGTGATTCTGGATTTTGGTGCTTGTCCAACTTTATTGTTTTTCTTCAACAACTCGAAAAGTTACTACCCAATTTGAACAAACAGACTATATATGGAAAGCTGGATGTGGGGCGCATATTTTGAACCATAACAATTTTTTAATCCGAGTTGAAGGTCAATGTCAAATGGCCAATTTGAACATAGGGGTCATCTTGTGAATGCTCTGCCCCCCACAATTTTTGACTTAGGCCCATATAACATTTAGAAGGTATAAAGTGCTTCAATGTTGGTGGCGCCACCAAAAGTATTTAATATACAAGTCAAAATGTGAACATATTGTCCAGCATGCTTAATTTTTGATGGATCTTGATGAAATTTAATGGGATTGTAGAAGATGTCAAGATCTAGTTTGGTTGTGATGCTAGTGGTGCCACCTATAATCTGATGAAATTATGAGTTAAAATGTCTTGAAAGATACAAAATTCCATATCTCGAAAAACAATCGAGTTAGATATGCCAAATTTATATAAATATATGGATCATGTCCAATACTAATACATATAAAGTATAAGATCAGTAACCTTGACCTATTTTTGTAAGGTCATCAGAGCCATTATGTTGGAAGACGTGATTTTGTCATGGTAGGGTGTATGTTGGACACATTGGCAAGGAGAATAAAGCCTCTAGATCCAAACTGCACATGAGTACATTTTATATAAAACTCTACTTGGTGACCTACCTATGTTATTGGTCACCATGACCCAATGATTCTGTCACCCTGACCTATTTTTTTAGGTCATTAAGCACTTAAGAATAAGACTTAATTCAATATCTTGATAAAGAATAAGGTGAATGATGCCAAATGTACCACAAATGTGTATCATGTGAAAGTTTGATATTGCATAATATGGTTAACCTTGATTAATTTTTCAAGTTTGTGGATTGAATATATTTCAGAAAATGATTTTTTGGTGATGGTGGTCAGCAAAGCATTAGGCCCATGGGCCTCTTGTTTTATTTATTTATTTATTTATTTATTTTTTGACCACTCAGTAAAAAGTATTAGGCTTAACAGGAATGAAATAGCGATAGTTGGGTAACCAGAACCACAGTTCTTTTTTTTTTTTATCCCCATCTACAGTTCTCAACAAAAATGTCAATTAACATTAAATTTTGTTTAAAATAATAAATAAAAGCAGACTATTTAAATTTGGGTGCCTTTGGCTGATTTCAACACAAAAATATCTGCACAGACACTGGAAATGGTCAGGTAGGGGTTCCCTTGTATGCCCGTCTGTCAATCCTACATGATGTCTGAAAACTATATAATGCAGAATGATGATAGAAGCATCATATGACCCACGTGTGCAATTTAGATTATTGGGGCCCCGTGACTTGTTTTCAAAGCCACACGAACTTGCTTCTTTTTGTGCATGGTGCCTCATATTTCAAGATCCAATGAAGCCGTAGCATTGACAGTTGCACCAAAGAAGCATTATATACAGCTATTATGTGTGTATCATATTGGTGACCTTGACCAACTTTGCAGGTAACACAAGCAGCATATGTGGCCATTTTAGTGCATCTACCTTAATGTTCCCAGAGGCAGTTAAGATTGGAAATTGATACATACATGCACATTACAGAAATATCTCCTCATGTTCTGTTGAGTGCATGTACATGTATTTAGATCCTAACTTGGACCTATTGTCAAGGGCACAGCAGCAACAGATATGCTTGTGTAGTGGTGTGTTGCTAAAAACACTTGTCCCCACTGACGAAGGTGACATAGACGACATACACAAAAGTAGTAGAGGGTGTCTTTAAGTGCCATGTGTGGGTTCATCTGTTGATATGCACATGCTTACCTCTTAATGTAATCATGTACGGCAACAGTTTGCATTATTTAGAAACTGCTGCAGATTAGACATTGATATTTACACCAATGAAAAACCTAAGTGTGATTCACAGCAAATTACACAGCTTTCATGGATGCCATGCTCTCACTATCACCACAGCCCCCCCCCCCCCCCCCACCTTCATTGCCACAATTGGCTAAAATAGGTTTTTCGATAGTTATCACTTTTCCATTTTGTCAGGAGTAGCAAGCCAGTCAGAAAGCAGAGGCGGGTCATGTTGAAATTCATTGCTAGATATGGACATCAACATCTAAGTCAGCCGAGGACTGCCACTACAAGCATGTGTAGCCCGTAACCTTTGACCTGACAGGTGCCCAGTCCAATTGTGTACTTGTAATGAGCAAACACATATGGGTTGCACACTGCGCAGACTGCTCGGGACTGTTAACCATCAAATATTATAATATCTTTACATGGCCTCACAACCTTGCCCACATGTGACTGGCACATTATTGGTGCAAGTCAGGCATGAAGAGTCAAGGATTTGGCTGACTTTCATCATGTAAATACATGTGTGCCCTCTTTAAAAAAAAAATTCTAAACTTGTGAAAATGAAAGGCTGATTCATGTCTTCTTTGATCTTTTTGAACTTGCTGATGTCATACTTTAGCTGGGTACCAGGCTCCCTACTCCGCCCCTCCTGTAGAAGATTACAGCACCTTGCCAGTGTGATGCTGTATTTACCAGGCTTTTAATTGTAATATTAGAAGCTGTTACCATGTATGGAGTGGCTGGCTGAAGCTGCTCCTGCAACCAGGGATGGGTACAGGCCACAGACCACAGTTATAAATCCTTCTATTTTTCATGTTAGCATTTTTCAGTCTAAAAAAAATCAGCATTTTGGTATTTTAAAATTGTGTTCACGGCATTTAACAGATAAGAATGTCAGAAAAACACGGGTGGATTTATTGTCATATATTTCCCAGCTTGTTAATTTGTGATAATTGAAACACAAAATAACACCTGGATGTCAGCTTTATACAGGTGTGTGAACTGTGCTCTTGCCAGGGTCACATCATTGTCCTTCCCCACCATAAAGTTCCCACCTGGCCTGGAAGACAGTGCACCTTATGACCACCAACGAAGCAACTCTGTGATGCAGCAAACCTGACTTAGCTAACTTTATTTAAACAGAAGCTACAGCATGCTGAAAACACAGTATTTTCACAATTACAGACTATCTCCGTTGGGATGCGCAGCCGGCCAATCACAGCTGTGGTCTGTAACCTACAGTGCTCCCTCATGTTAACATCATTCTCATGGCCAGAATTTTGTAAAATTTTGAGAGAATTTATTTGGATTTTTGTCAATTAGTTTTCTGTTTAAAGAAATACAAGTTTAGGAGAATCTTTATGAAAATGGATTCTTAGATTCTTGCCGAAATTCTGGCCCTGATTCTCACCAGAGGGCACCTCTCTCAAAATGCCTTCTATTTTTATGCATGAGGGTGTAAGTTTCATAACAAGCTCCCTCTCAGGAGCAGCAGTCCCTCAGTGGATTAACACTTTTCTAGTTATGTGTGTGACTAAGCTAGACAAGACGGGACCACTGTATCTCTACCATTTAGAGCGTCATACTTTTGCCTGCATAATGGACCTCTGCTGTCAAGCTAAAGTGAAGCTGTTGAATTATAGCCAACTGCAGTGTTTGCAAGCTTAAGGGTATAGTATAATTAGCAATATGAAGCTGATTTAGATCATAAATGGAGATGTGCTTCTTAATTCTGTTGTGCATAAAGATAACTTTATGGAGAAATCATTCCCAGTGATCAAGGACAGGGTAAATGCTGACCGTAGTATCACCAGTTTGCTTTGCCTACTAAGGAGGACCAGCATTTATCCAATCCATCTTTTTTTTTTCTCATTGTCCTTTTATTTTTTCCCCACAAGGGAAATTGATATAATGAATAACAGTAATAATGGTGCAGCTAATTAATCCATTATCCAGCTACCAGAAATTTGATAAATGATGTTGCTTTGGATCATTGATCTATCTGCGTACAGCTAATTAAATTGAGATATGGTTTGAGAGAACAGATGTAATTTATGTAAAAACTTTTTATACGGGGCATTTTTGACAATATGTGTACGTCAAATCCCTAATGCTGATAAGAATTTATAGTAACACCATCATAATGTAAGTACACCATGAAGAGCCATAGGTGGATTTGCCATGTAAATACTAGACATACTTTGACTAGCCTTTCCCTCCTCCACCCCCCTCCCTCTTTTTTTTGGGGGGGGTGTGTGTCTTGATCCAGTGTCTTTGGGAGTTTTGTTGGATTTGTGTGGTATAGAGTATGGGCTTTGTTATGCTGATAATCAAAGGATAAAGTGATTCTAAAGTCACTCTTTCCCCCCTTTTTGATTGCAGACCAGCATCAGTACCACATTTGTCAATGTAAAATCTCTATACTGCTGAAATACAATATTGTGATGTACAACCTCTCAATATTTGTCATCAGTGTATGTGTCAGTGTCAGCTCTATTTGAAGATGTTTAAACTCAACAGTGTCACTGGTTTGACTTCTTCACACAATGTAGCTAATGTTCATGTATTTGATGGTGTACTTGGAAAATTATATTCTTATGATGCAGAGGCTCCAACACTCCCGCCACCGGCGCGAGATCTCCGGCTTTTCAGGGGAAATTGAAAATTCTCCCGACCTCCCGCTTGCTACAAAAAACCTCCTGCCCACTGAAGGGTTTCAGTTAATATATATATATATATATATATATATATATATATATGGCACTATGCTATACACAAACTTGGCAGTTATTGTTATTTTTTAAGATTTAACTCCCCAGAATTCATCAGAAAGCACCATTTTTACTTGAAATTTGAAAAATTTTCCCAGCCAGCTCCCCTCCCATAGCCTCCCCCCCCCCCCTCGGTCGCGTTGCGACCTCATGGTCTCCCTCTGGGCAACTCTCTGGGAGGGAGATTCGCCCTCTCTGGTACTCTCCTAGGTTGGAGCCTCTGATGATGTTATGAGACTCCTTCCATTCAGAGTGCTAAACTGTGTTGTTTTTACATTGTTCTCACCAGGGGGCTCTGCCTGTCCAGAAGCCACTTGCTTGACACAAAAAAAAGCAGGGACATAAATGTTTATTCTCTGTCGAGAGTGGTCACCCCTTTTTACAAGGCCACTTTTTCCTGCTAGAATGGGTGACCTTATACAGAGGGATGATTTGTACTGTGAACAAATGATATGTGTTTGAAAAAAAAAAATCCAATGATATTACGTAAATAGTTATGGGAAAGCCTCTGTGTGTGCTACAGTAAACATGATAAAACATGTAAAGCATGCACCAGTTTGTGTATAGATAACAATAAACATGATAAAACATGTAAAGCATGCACCAGTTCGTGTATAGATAACAATAAACATGATAAAACATGTAAAGCATGCACCAGTTTGTGTATAGATAACAATAAACATGATAAAACATGTAAAGCATGCACCAGTTTGTGTATAGGTAACAATAAACTTGATAAAACGTGTAAAGCATGCACCAGTTTGTGTATAGGTAACAATAAACATGATAAAACATGTAAAATTAAAAGATGTTTCAGCCTGTGCCCATGAAGCAATAACAATGATAAAGTATGTTTTTTGAGAAAAAAAAAGGATGCATCAGCATGTTTGTATGGAACAGTTAATGTGATAAAACATGCAAAAATCAATGTTGCATCATCATTTGCATATATAATAGTAAACATGATAAAACATGCAAAAATCAATGATATGTCATCTTTTGCACATACAACAATATAAAACATGCAAAAATGAAGGATACTTTATGTTGTGCATTGAAGGTGCTTCAGCATCTGCATAGGCAAAAACTCAAATACAGAAGAAGCGAAAGTTGCTTTTGTATGTGTCACACACAATTTACAGTATACTATATAACAGACCAACATGTACTGATCAATGTGATCGTGTTTGTAAATTAAAAATACCAGAGCAGTAGAGCCTTTGGTGTGAAATATGAACATATAAGTTGATGTGCATGTTTGAACATTAATTTCCTGGTACAGCAGGTGACATGAAGTGGTCTACACAGTATGAATGCATAGAGGTCATGTCAACCGTAGATTTAGATGCTAATACATGTGCAGACTAGGTAAATTGACTATTGGTACCATACACTTATAATTAGGGCAGGGCCTTTGCATTTATTACAGGCAATCTGTCAGTGTTGCCATGTGTCAGTTGACTTGTCTTATTTATGTTAGCGTGAAGTGGCCACTTTTTTTTGTGAACAGTGGTGCTTGGCCGTCACCTGACATCATCTTCACTGTGGTGAAGCACCAGGTATATTGCCTCCCCGTCTTGCTCTCGTCTTCACTTTTACATCTGTTCTGTGTGTCACTTGCAGCAAGGTAGGATCTCCCATTGTCTGCTCTTTACAGCTGCCGTTGTATGAAGGTACATTCCTGGTGTCATTATAACATGCAATTACAGGCTGTTAACAGCTACAAGTATGTAAACTCTAAAGGACAGTCCAGATGAAGTGAATCAGGGGAGGAGACTTTGTACCTCTGTGGGTGTGCTTTAGTTTCACCTGTTGTTCTTTGTCTGTAGTTCAGGTGTTCATATCTGTGCATGTTGTACACTACTTCAGTAACTGTCAAGGCATGACTTTAAAAAAAAACAACAACAAAAAAAACCCCAGTTGTTTAGGCCTGTTACTGACTGTTGTCATTCTGTTTTGGTATTAACTCATTCCATACTATGGTCACAGGCCTTGGTCAGTGGTTCTGGCACTGCCTGGCAAGTCATGCTGCAGCTGCCCTTGCAGCAGCTGCAGCATGACTTGCCAGGCAGTGCCAGAACCACTGACTTAAGACGATAGGCATGTTGGTACTTGAATGAAAGCTCTGTTCATGAAGAATTTAAATATGCAATTGTCGTCTTAAATCTAGGTAAATATATGGAAATATCAGGGACTGGTATGGAATGAGTTAAGTGCACAACAGCTGGACTACAGCACCAAGCAGAGCCAGGATTTGTAAAGTGAAATAAACACTGTGCATTGTATCAGTCATGGTCATTCCTGTCATCTGCATGTGATCATCCAGAGAGTAGCATAATTGTCAAGTGGTCATCTGAAGCAGTGTTGCTCTCAGTCCATGATTATTTGATACCTGTAGAACAGTCTACCCAAAGCAAAAGACCAGTTCATAGGACTCGGGTTTGTTTGGTTCACTTCGGGAAGCGCACCCTGCTTTGGTTACATTTTGTGCTCGATTACACTGGCCGGATTACGTGAGGAGGATCAAAAAGTAAAACACAGAATGTGCTCAGTTGGATTTCATGAAAAATCAAACTGTCGGCAAACTAAAAATGCAAGTTTCACCACTTATTTGTGACATTTTCGGTGAAAGATTTGCACTGTGCAGCACAATCCATGCTGCAATCAGTGGCGTTAGCCGTAGCATCTGTGGCAAACATGAAGGTGTGGGCAAGACTCGGCCACTTGCTGATTGGACAGTCAGGCCAACAGTGGAATGCATAATTAATTACGGTCCGGAAAAGTTCGGTACAACTCGGTATGGACAGGTCTACTGTTTGTTCACTTTCTGTCATTAAAAAAATGAAATAGTTTCGTTTGAACGGAAAATTAATGAGCTGTCTGCTTGGTTTGTGTCCAAACATGTCTTCACCGTGAAAGTCGTTACGTGTTTTTGTAATGTTTGCTATGCTGTGTTGTCATAGATCTGTACAGGTTCATATTCTGGAGCAAAGGAAAGATTGGTATATAATGAGACCCCCAGGAGAAGGAGTGGGTTGTTGTGTCAGAAGGAAATAGACACCATGACGTATGAAACCTGGAGTGACTGCTTATTCATTCTGATACAAGAACTGACAACCACCAGTGGTGTCTTCATTTTAAACCATGCTGCCTGTATGTGATCTTAGGAGAGTAACATCTGTTATTATTTTGAACTTTGTGTTGTTCAACAATCTTTGAAAAACACATTGAACTATAATTTGTAACCTCCGATGCACTCCTTGCATGCACCAGTAATGCAACCAGCACAGGGAACAGGGTAGTTCAGATTCAATGGACCCAATGTTGTAATGGTTAAGACAGGTTGTTCAAATAATACACAAGAGCCTTCCAGGCTCAACTGCTGCTGGATCCTTTGATAGTAATAATTGTAAAAAGGGGTAACGTCTCAAGTTTTTAAAGACCAACTACCACAAATAGTCTTAAAGACAGAAGAAATAAAGCAGTGGTTTATAGAACCATTGAAGAATGAAGCACTACGTCCTGGACTTAGAAAGAGCTGCTGTTACCAGAAGGGATGCAGTATCATGTGATGCATGAAAACAGTGGTGCCCAGCTTAAAAGAATTAATTGGGCACATTAAATTCATTTGTTTTAACCCCCTCATTGCCAAGTTGGAGACTGGGTTGCCAGCTTTCCTCAGTACACCTTCAGTATAGTGTACCGAGAAAACCTGATGACTGACTTGAATCATTCTTTTCTGTGGAACTGTAGGCATGTGCTAGAACGTGAACGAAATGTCTGCACATGTATGAAGAATTGAGTTGTCATGATTTTAATTCATGAGCACACTTTTGTTGTAAATAATACTGGCCGAGTTAATGACTGTATACGTACAGGGAAGGTGGACTCTTGGAGACCCCTTCTGGTTGCCATGGCAGGTACTGTAGTACCCTACTCCAGTCTACCTTGCCGCCCAGTCTCAGTTTATGTGACAATATACTTTTTTGTCCCTGCTGACTTCTGTTGGAATCAGCAGGGAAGTGTATTGGCCTACATGAGAGTGGTGTATTGGTTTGTGTACATAGTGTAAGGGTGAGTTCATATGATAAAAATCGTATCAAATCTGTCATGGTAATCAATATGTGTGTGCTGCCTGCGTGACAGCTTCAAGTGTACATTAAGCCTGTACTTACCAGAGATGGTCGTTCATCCAATAGCTCGTGGAAATGTGTATAAAAAACAGCATTTGTGTCACTGTGGCCAGTTATTTCAAGGATTTAATAGGAAAGTTAGCAGCTGTGTTTGTTTTGTCATTGCATTGTTCAAGGTTCAATATTGGCTTGTATTTATGGGAGGTTTATCAAGAAGCTGATAGTGTGTCATCTGACAGGAGGAGGCCGTCAGTGCATCACGGTTCAACCTCATGTTAGGTCTGTAAGTCAATAGTTATGTTGTCTTATTCTTAGTCATCAGTTTTTTGTCACATTTATACACGGTTGCCAACATTTAGGGAAAAAAATAGATGAGATTGCCTCCGAAACAGACCCGGTTCCATGTGATCTCTACTGCACTACCAGCAGAGTAGACATAACACTAGAACCTAGGTTTGCTTTGGAGGCAGTAGAGATTTTGAAAGGGAGCAGAGCAGCAGAGCTGAGACCATGGGCAAGGGGGTAGGTGGCGTCCCCATCACCTAGGAAATTTTTACTTTTCTTTTTACCTCATATGAGTGCAATCTGAGATGAAACTTGTACTCAAATGTGGTATTTTTGAGACTATTTAAAATATCATAGCTTTTGGACCTTTTTTTTTTTCAAAAAAAGTAGCATTTTAATGTAGATGGATTAAAAATAATGTAAATCTTGCACCAAAGTTGGCGACACTGTTTACAACTGCACATACGAGTATTGTTTCATCAAATTATTGTTTATAAAGAAGTCATGTAGTCTCATGTCAGATGCATGCTTATGTACAGAGTGGGGGTTGTTGTGGTTAAGGTTTGTGAGCACATAATACATTGGTCAGGTCTACTCTGAGGTTCCATTCACACGTGTAACTGAGCAACAAGTATGCAATGCCTTCTAACACTTCCCACCTGTTCCAGAGTATGCAAAGCACATTTTTTTTTTTTCTGGAGTAAATGGACATGGCTACATGAAGACCTCCACTGACTTCTTATAGACACTGTCCTGACCTGTCTCACTGAACAGTGAATATGCACAACTTCTTGTCTCATCATGTGTCAGATTGGACTTATTACATGGCTCATGCAACGTCATATGTGCTGCTGAAAGAATCTTGTCATATTCCACCACAAATCTGCAACTACTGTACAAACATTCTTGTCTTGTGTCACTACAAATCTGCAAGTGAGATCCATGTCAGTCTCACTTCATTTTTGCATGTCAGTAACTTCTGCAGAACTTGGATTTTTAAAAAATGCTATGTGTTTTTGTTCTCCAGTCTTTAATATTTTAGTAAATCTTAGCTTGATGAAAATCTGGGAAATATAACTCGGGAATAGTGAGGGCCAATTGAGTGTGTCACCTGTAAGTGTATTATGAGAAATCTGAGTTCAAAAGGCCCTTCCAGCCCTTTGATCAACTTTATTGTACAATGGAATTTGTGTGAGTTGAGTTTGCAGGATTATTCCGCACCATGTAGCGAATCCTTGATGTACTTGTTAATAATGCAAACTGTCAGATTGTTTTTCTCCATGTGGAAGATTGTGAAATGTTTCATCAAATGCTATTTATGACATGTCCGTGTCAACTTCAGTGCAAAGCCAACCTCAAAGCTGCTTGTGGTTTCAGCACTGATGTCACAGTGGATGCCATGCATTGATCATCCGATGATCAATGCTGGCTTTCTGATGTGGACCTCAGTGATACCCAGTGCCTGGACCCTGTAGTTAGAAGATGCTGATTGGTCGTAACTTCATAAAGCTAAGTTTTGTATTTGAATCACATTGTTTGATTTTGGCTTTAAATGGGTGCCGAACAAAATCAGGAAAACATCTAGTTTAAGTGTGATGCTGAAACTGTTGCTCAGGGAAACTGGTCTTGCAGCCACTGAAAGGCCAATGATTTTATGTTTCAAAATTTTCCATTTTCTGTTGCAGCATATTGCAGATTCCATTTCAATTCCATTTCATGTATATTGTTTGTTTTGATAATAAAAACACAATAGAAATATCAATGCCTTAGACATCAATAATGATGTGACGCATCAGAGACAGTGATCAACAACACGCGTTTACGCAAATTTCAGCTTCTTCACTGTGTGGTGATTAATCTGCATATTTTCATTGCCATCCATAATGAGTTTTCACTCCTGTCTTTATCTGTGTTGAGATTTGTGCAATCGAAGTCTTTTTGTGAAAATATGATGTGAAAATTTAGCATCTTGGTCCAATAATCTTTGCGTGAATACGACCCTTCCCAACATGGCAGACAGGAGACAGGCACATGGGGGAACAATGAGTTTGATTGGACACTGAGCAGCACAGGATCAAATCCACCCAATCAGGAGCCTGGAAATTCCTAAGCACATTTATAATGAGGTAAAATGATGTCTTCATTCCCATTCTCCGCTATTTTAGGAGGGATACCCCAGGAATATTTTTTCTTAGCCAATAATAGAGCTTGTTACGTAGAAAGACAAAATTTTCAGAATTCCAGCAGTGTAAAACATAATGGCGGACAATGCAAAACATCATGACTGCAAAGTTACTAAGTTTTGGGATAACTTTTTGCAGTTGTATCGTTCAAAATGTCAGGAAAAACGTGCAGTTGTTTGGTTTTTATCTATGTGATAAGAACATACTTTTTTTTCCCTGCAAAATCGAAACAACCTTCTGTAATTATTTAGGTTTGTCTACAATAAAATGCACACACTTGCAGGTAAATAAACATTGCAGGCCAGCGGGAAGCTATGAAGGTTGGCTTGCATTTCATGCAGCTCCAATTGACAGCAGTGGCAAACAATGTTTAAATACATGTCAGGTGTGGTTAAATATATGTCAGGTGTGGAGTGCTGACAATGGCATGCCAGAGGTTAGATATGTAGAAATGTATCTATCGAAACAAACAATTTCAATAAAACTGATGGTTTCCATTTAATTCTGTTTAAAATCAGTTTTTACCCCTCGGCCCATAAGGCCGGAGGGGTATTGTTGTCACCTACTCGTCTGTCCGTCCATGCCTTGTTGACACCATATCTCCAAAAATACTCACTTGACAGAGACCAAATGTTTATCACAGGGGTTTTTTGAGGTGCTTCATGTGCCTATTGAAAAGTAGGTCACTAGGTCTCATTTTAGGTCACAGTACCACATTGCAAAAAAATAAAAATGGCGTTAACACAATATCTAAAAAAAATATTGAATGTAGCTTCATCAATAGTTTATGACAGTTGGACCTAAGAATGCCCCAGATGCCTATTGAAAACTAGGTCACTGGGTCACATATTTAGGTCACAGTGCTGCATTGAAGAAAACTGGCCATACCATGATATTTTCAAATAATAAATTAATCATTGTAGCTGCACCAATTATTTATGACAGTTGGTCCTAAGGATGCCTCAGACACCTAGTAAAAACTAGGTCACTGGGTTACATATTTAGGTCACAGTGTGGCATTGAAGAAAAATTGTCTTGCCCTGCCATATTTTCAGAAATACTCACTTTACAGAGACCAATTTTTATCATAGAAGGCCATTGAGGTGCTTCAGGTGCCTATTGAAAAGTAGGTCACTAGGTTACATATTTAGGTCACAGTAGTACATTGAAGAAAAGTAGCCTTGTCATGGTATTTCTGCTCATTGAATTTGCCCCAAAGGTTTGTCAGTAGGTTAAACAGAAGTAACCTGACCTACTGGTAGGGTATTGTCTTCACCTATGCGTCCGTTCGTCTGTCTGTCCCTCCATCCTGGCTGAGGGGTTTTGTGGTCACTGACTGGCTTCTAGTTCCATTTGAGGTACTCTTTTCTGTGAATTCCGTCGGTTTCCCTTGATTGCAGAAAATCATTGGCCCTACCAGTGAGGCCTACTGCTAATACTGTGGCACAATTGTGTGATCTTTTGTCGCAGGTGACAGAGACAGCCAGATGCATATGACAACACATGATCTTGTCACCTTGGGGGTCTGACTTCCAAGAAAAATTACAGTGACAAGTTTCTACGTATCATGCAGCCCAGTTACAATATAGTTTACTGTTTATCATAAAAATATAACACTGATTCCAGGGCAAGACCGCATAGGCAGAGGTTGCCAAGTCCAATCACATGACTGGCAGGCTTTGCTTCAGTTCCCTCAGCACTGTTTGTAAACAAACACATGCTGGCTGTGGAGTTGATGCGTATCAAACTAACCAATGCCACAATGGACTTCTCTAATATCACTGGGATATCCCATTACCATAAAGACACTGCTCTCTGTGGCACATAAATATTAATGTTACCTAAGGGACACTGTACATAAGGCATGTAAAGACATGCATAAATCATAACCAGTGTCACAGTGTACTCCTTACAGGCACATAAATACTGATATAACATAGGGGAACACTGTATATAAGATATATAAAGACATTCATAAATCATAACCTGCATTAAAGACAGTGTACTCTTTACAGGTACATAAATACTGACATATTTTAGAGGGACACTATGAATAAGGTATATAAAGACAGTGTACTCCTTACAGGCACATAAATACTGATGTAACCCAGAGGGTCACTGTACATAAGGTATGTAAAGACATGCATAAATCATACCCTGTATTAAAAACACTTCGCTCCCTACAGGCACATAAGTACTGATGTAACCCAGAGGGTCACTGTACATAAGGTATGTAAAGACATGCATAAATTATACCCTGTATTAAAAAAACACTTCGCTCCCTACAGACACATAAGTACTGATGTAACCCAGAGGGTCACTGTACATAAGGTATATAAAGACATGCATAAATCATACCCTGTATTAAAAACACTTCGCTCCCTACAGGCAGGTAAGTACTGATGTAACCCAGAGGGTCACTGTACATAAGGTATATAAAGACATGCATAAATCATACCCTGTATTAAAAACACTTCGCTCCCTACAGGCAGGTAAGTACTGATGTAACCCAGAGGGTCACTGTACATAAGGTATGTAAAGACATACATAAATCATACCCTGTATTAGAAACACTTCACTCCCTACAGGCACATAAGTACTGATGTAACCCAGAGGGTCACTGTACATAAGGTATGTAAAGACATGCATAAATCATACCCTGTATTAAAAACACTTCTCTCCCTACAGACACATAAGTACTGATGTAACCCAGAGGGTCACTGTACATAAGGTATGTAAAGACATGCATAAATCATACCCTGTATTAAAAACACTTCGCTCCCTACAGACACATAAGTACTGATGTAACCCAGAGGGTCACTGTACATAAGGTATATAAAGACATGCATAAATCATACCCTGTATTAAAAACACTTCGCTCCCTACAGGCAGGTAAGTACTGATGTAACCCAGAGGGTCACTGTACATAAGGTATGTAAAGACATACATAAATCATACCCTGTATTAAAAACACTTCGCCCCCTACAGACACATAAGTACTGATGTTACCCAGAGGGTCACTGTACATAAGGTATGTAAAGACATACATAAATCATACCCTGTATTAAAAACACTTCGCCCCCTACAGACACATAAGTACTGATGTTACCCACGAGAGTCACTGTACATAAGGTATGTAAAGACATGCATAAATTATACCCTGTATTAAAAACACTTCGCCCCCTACAGACACATAAGTACTGATGTAACCCACGAGAGTCACTAATGCAGTTGTCCTCACGGTTACTCGTCCAGTTTATGTTTGCCGGACGTTACTTCCTTGAAGTATACACAAGGGTATGACACTCCCGTGATATGCCAGACACACAATCTCTTGCTACTTGGTTTTAGAAGATTAAATGAGAACTGCAAGTTATCAGACCCTCCTCTTTCTCATCTCTATTGGTTATGCTTTCATTTGGTTAAAGGTCATTTAAAAAATGTGCATGCTGATAAATTGAAGGACTATCAAGCAAAAAAAGCAACATGACTTGTGTTTGTTCTTCCTGACATGGAAAACAAAGATGTCTTCACAGAAAATGTAGCCTAATGCTTGTTTGGCCGTTGTCTTTCTTAACGGGGAACAACGCATAATTTCCTACAGTCATGGTGCTTTTTTTTTTCTGCATGGGGGCTCTCACTATCAGCACTGTCGATATAGGCCTATGATTTACATGTAGTGTTGATGAAGGGTTAGTAGGCCTACATATTTTTTCATGTGCAGAAATAGTACCAGATGGTTACAGTTTATTGTAGGCTGCTGTATAACAATGAATAATAAAAGTGGATGTTATTGATGCTTTTTATTTTGTTTAAAAATAAAATGTGATTATAATGGGAATTCTCTCAGCTTTAAATTTTGCAAGGATTAGGATTAAAGTCTGTAGACCTTGTTCTTTGAAATATTGTAAATTAATAGTAGAAGATATTGGTTTAATGGGCATACCAGCAAAGTTTGTAGGCAGCTGTTTGCTGTAGTTTATTTTTATATAAAAGAGGAGAAACATATATAGGCCTGTTATACCATATCTAGTATTTAACCACTGACCAATTTATGAAATTGAAAGTCTGTTTTATGAATAAATTTTTAAAGCAATAAATTATGTTTGATATTATCTTTGTCTTGTTTTATGCACAATGTTCATAATACTTAAATAAAGGAAATATTAAAAAGATATACATAAGTTGTATTTTATCATAGTATGACTCACGCATGAGTAATCGTCCTTGCCCGTGGTTGCGTGCTTTCACTAGGCCTATAGTAAGTATGGATGAAATGTACAATTACCCATGACGGACGCCATGAATATCCCTGTCCATGCAGTGCACATAAGAAACTCGTGTAAATTTTTAAATCATCACGTATTCCTGAACAGATGTTTTTGAATATTTACTAAAGAATTAATGAGGTTAATTAGGTTGTTACATTAGCCACATTGCTTGTTCCACACCTGTATGTAAAAGAATGTTGTGGGTGTTAACCGTTAGTTTTTCATTAAAAAATTGCTGATTTAAAAGAAAAGAAAACATTCATTTGTATGGCAAACATTTCTGCGATAGCACTGACAGGCAGATTCAAGATGATAAAGATTTGAATCATAAATTCCGCGCACTTTTCTCGGAAGAGTAGAGAAATGAAGAAGGTATCATCGATGAAATGTACAATGAAACACTTATGAAATATAAAACATGTTGGCTGGTCAATTGTGTCGGGAATACAGTCATGAGATAAAAACTGAAAGGACAGAAGCACACAGGAAAGAGGTCAAAATTAAAGCAAGAAATCATAGATGTTACTCATTTTTGAAACTACATGTATGTGAAGATGTAAAAGTAGAACCTCTAAGAGGACACCTTGGGTTAAAGTACACACTGGATGAGAATTTGATGCAAAGCATATGGAGTGGAATGTCAAGCTGAATTAAAATAACAAATACCAGAAACTGTTTATACAGTTGTCATAGAAAGTGCTGCTGTTCTACGTACACCACCCAGAACAGTTCAAAACATTCATATTAGGTGTATTCCCCTGCAGTGTGCCTACGTCACTACTGACTGCTGCAGAATTGACAGAATCTACATCAAGAGAGAATGGAAATGTTCTGGGCCTAAGCCCACCATTGAAGAAAAAAAAAGTTTAAAAAAGCCCATTTAGTCTTTGCTGAATGCAGTAATGCCTGGGTATCAAATTTTTTTTTTTAACAATTGTAATCATTTTAGATGTACTGAGTTGCAAGGAAACGACAGAGTATTAAAAAAAGAAACTTTTTGTAACAATTATTGCAAACATGAAATTTTCAGGTGACCGTTTGGCTCAGGCTAACAACTAGCCGCGGACTACTTTGAGTATAGTGCTACCAAAATGCACTGTGGGGATCCATTTAGACCATGTGTAATCACCCCATGTAATATCAGTGGTGCTTGCTGTCAGTATAGTATAGTATTATTTGATCTTACATTCATGACCAAGGGATTTCAAATGACCTGGGAAATAGAGCTACAATATAGGCCTTGCTTATTCATATTGCTTATTCATGTAAACATTAATAGTAGGAATAGGCCAATTGTGACAACTAATTAAGGACAGTTAAGACACCAAAAACCTTTGCATGGCCGATTTTGAAAATTTAACGGTTTTTACAAGATGAATGTCCTTTCTATTAGTTGTCAAAATTTCGAGCTTTTTACTAAAGTAGAAATATGAGAAAAACGCAAAAACCACACAGGCATGTGGACATCCAAATGTCCATGTGTCATTCTTTTGGTCTTCAGCCGCCAAACGGAACAATGCCACCTGTCAATCATACTTAACAGCCTGTCACGTGGCTGCAGGTAGCAAGGGCCCATGGCAAAAAGAGAGTGGTATCAAGGCGGCAATGCGAAATAAGGCGACATGCCGAAAGTATGTTTGCGGGCAGGGAAAAGCTGCAAACATGCTAGCATATCATAGCCTTAGTGGTTTACTTTATAGTTATCTTGCTTGTTTTGCGTTCTAATGAAGGGCGCCTTTAAATGTTCAAGAGGAGCGGGAATCGTCAGACGATGTCCCTTCAAAGGCCTTGCCGCGATGGATTACCCCAGTGGTCCTTCACACCAAAGACAGGCGGGGAAAAAAACTGACACCCTAATCAACAATACCCACGCACATAATAATATTTTATCGGAACCCAAGGATGAGGAAGTAAAAGTACAAATAATCACATCGAAATAAGCATGAACGTGAACAGCAGAGAAAACACACAAAATAGCGTTACAAAGCTCAGGTTGGAAAGAGAAATGAAACTCATTCAGAAAACAACTGCAAAATGACAAGCTAACTAAGTAAAGTGTAAAGACAAGTCTAAGTTAAGCTAACTACATAAAGTATACAGATTGGAGACGAGTAAATACAATAAAACACTATCCCTAAAAACGGGATGCAGAGGTAGGGGGAGGGCAAGGGGGGGTCTTGATCACATTTCACAGGAAAAATTATTCAGCTTATATGCATAGTCACGATTCACGAGCAATGGCTTAATCACGAATCCCGAAAATTCACTTTATTGTTTCACAGATCACGGAAAATAAAAAGATAGGATCGCGAATCATGAAAATACCCTTGGACACCCCTCCCCCCCCCCCCCCAGCCAAGACCTAACCCGCCATCCATGCACTGACCACGAGCGGCCACAGGCCGCCCCACCGACGCAGGGCAACACAACTTTCGTTGCCAGGCTTGAGGTCACGGGGCCGGAAGGCCCGCCTCCATGACATCACACTTTGAAACCAGACTGTCGCTGTCGCCTTTGACAGATCGCTGAATAATGTTTTCCGTACTTCAAAAGCTCCCTTATTCATGTGATTGGCCAAGAATTGATTGACAACCTCCCCAAATGTTCAGGGACGATGTTAACTACGTTTTGTACAAATATCAGCTCAACTTGAGCAAATGGTATTGTTTCAGAGGCAAATGATCAACATCAAAGGCCTTTGAAGCTTGTTTTCTCAGAAAGGATAATAGGACGAGAGCCCCACCTAAGAATGGTTATTCCAAGAATACGGCTAGGCGAAATTTAATCCGGTTAACGGCTTTTGATTCTTTAATGTCTGAACTGCAAAAACGATTCAGCGATTTTCTAAATTTTGCTTCGTTCTTTTTCTCTGAAATGAAGAAAATGAACATCCTAAAAATCAAAGGGAAAATTGAAATGTCAAACTTTGAGGATTCATAACAGAAAAACCAAACCAAACATAAAAAATCGCAGGATGGTTTTTTGTTGCCAATATGTTAGGATTAAGATGCAAGTGTAATTATGATTTTATCACAAATAATTAGATACTTATATCGACATTTATGGGGTGGATGCTTAGCGGTCAACTTTCAATTGTTTATTCAACAATTAACATCACAGACACCCAAATACGAGACATATAAATTCTTTGGAGTATGACGAGTACAGACATATATGATATGTTATCCTAACGCAAATACATTTTGAGCTAGGATTGACTAAAGTGGGATTTATTTTTGGTGTCTTACCTGTCCTTAAGGGCAGTCTATACTAAGTGTAAGCCTAGCCTACATTACATTAGACATATTTGTATGCCTTTAGCACATATTTGTCGTGCCAATACTAGGCATCAAATATGGCTTAAGATACATTCAGGGCTTGGTAAAAAAGATGGAAATAATGGTAAAAAGATGTAAGTTTATACTAATCTTATATGAGACCAGTGATTGCTCGCCCTATTGTAAGGTATTAACCCAGTCATGTGGATTTTAAAGTAATTGTGGTGGTAATCTATGAATGATTTGTAAGAGAGTACAAGAAAGGGTTTTTGAAAAGGCCTAGATAAAAGCACCATTTGCATGAAATAGGTGCGGGCCTACTTTAAATTTGAGCTAATAACATTTACATGCATTTATTAACAGGTATATACCTGGGCCTAAATTACTGACTCTTCCCTGTATTGCACAGGTAAGATGAAAGCTTCTGTAAAAAGTTTGATAAAAATATTTTCAAAACTCCAGGCACAGACTGATGAGCACATGTATACAATAACCAATGCAGACACGCTTGCACAGATGTGCTATAACCCATATGTACACAGAGAATTCCAGGTACAGGCTGATGAGCACATCTATGTACTGTAACCAATATACACACTGCTCACGCAGATGTGCTGTAACCCATATGTACACAGAGAATTCCAGGTACAGGCTGATGAGCACATCTATGTACTATAACCAATATACACACTGCTCACACAGATGTGCTGTAACCCATGTGGACACTGAGAATTCCAGGCACAGGCCAATGAAGACATCTTTATATAATGACCAGCACAGATACTCCCTGCGCGGATGTGCTGTAACCCAAATGGACAGTGAGAACTCAAGGCACATAGACTGATGTACCAAAACCCATGCTGACACTCCTTACTCTCATCTCCAAATCCATGTTTTCATTGGCAGCAATGGAAATCGATGGAAAGGCATCAATTGTAAATGGCAATATTATGAAGTTTGTAACACAGGGACCTGTGGGTGCGTGAGAAGTGGGCAGCCTGTGCAACCAGCAGCACAGTGCTGGTTTGCCAGTTGAGATTTATATGAACATGAGCTCCTTGCTATTCTGCAGGGCCTGGCCATCAGGACAGACAAATTGTGCTCATTGAGACTGATGGGAGTCTGGGCTATCAGTGACGGCCATTTGTGGGTCTGTAGGTATACCTGGCCACACAATCAATCATGAAGCCACCCAGTTTGCCTACGCACCCCAAGTGCCGGCTGATTGCCAGCAGGGAAGGTGGCCCATGAGCTTACCCCGACCTCTGGGGGGCTGTCTGTGCATGTTTAGGCAAGCTTAGTACTTCTGTGTCCAATAGCCAGCCACAGATAGACTTACACATTCATGGACGGGCTATTGACCACCTCCGCTGCACAGCATTCACACTTGTTTAATCCAGCTCTCATGCTGGATTTCACAGCCAGGTCTATTTCACTGAGGTCCTATCATAATGGAACAACATTAAACCAAGGCATGCAGCCCACAGGAAATTTAATACAAGAATACAAATTTATATGGCATTCAAAGATCTTGTATGGCAGTTTTGTTCATCTTGGAATGATTACATTGCGTGTAGCCGAACAGAAATATTTGTGTTGTAGAGTGACTTTTCACAGATCTTCTTTATACATTAGAACTTCAAATTCAGCAAAGGTAATCTTGTCTGAAAAATATCTTTCACCAGAAACACATCATGAAAGTCTAAAAGGAAAGACTTGTCTGGAATAAAACTCTTTGGCAGATTTTCTTATGTCTTGTGGTGTTGCATGCAAAAAAAAAAAAAAAAAAAAAAAAAAAAAAAAAAAAAACCCAAAATTTTTTTTATTTATGAGGCCATGAACAACTTACTTTACTTTTCACAGTTTGTATGCTCACTGGCAATGTCATCACAAGCTGGGTTACTGTAGTTCATTCTCATTCTTGCAATGATTTTTATAACGAAGAGGTACCCTGTCTTCCCCATGTTTTGTGACAAAAGTATGACAATCTTGTAACAGCTATTTCATTTCAATCTTTCTGACCTTGACCTTTGGTCATCAGAGCAGACTGTGTCAAACAGATGAATCAAAGGTCATGCCCAAATGTTAGTTTTTTAGTTTCTCACTAGAGGGCACACTACTTTTACACAGATTGTAACATGAACCAGGATATCTCATAATTGCTTTTCAAATCAATTCATGTTTTTTTCCCCCCAGTTATTCATTGGAGAGTTTACTGTTATATGACCGATAAGTCAAATTCAACCAACTGATTTGTATTTTTTATTGGGTACACCTTTTATGCTGGAAGGTAGTCACTTGCAACAACTGGTAAAAAAAAGTCAAGCACAATCTATGAAATTGTTGCATGTTATACAAATTCCAGGGATACTGCATTAATAAAAGCTTGATCCAATGGACAGATAACCAGAATATTTGTCTTCATAGGATTGGTATGATTATTCTGTGTTTGAAACAAATATTCATGATACAAGAAAAGAAAAAAGAAAGTTATGAATGTGTACATCATTAAGGTAAAACACAAAAAGGTCTTTTGTCCAGTGAAAAATGTAAAATGAGAGGCTCCTCTTTTTCAACCAGTGGCAGGCTCCACACAGTGACCCAGTTTTCCATCTGGACTGTGGATTCAGACAATACATAAAGGTTCAAATTCCAGAAAGAATTTGTCTTTGTCATATCAGTGTGTACAGGTTTCATATGTGATGCACATAAGTGGAATCAAGAAGTCAATTGCCTGCTGTGCTGGCCCTATACATATGTATATTGTCTACATGTAGCTCCAGGAAATGGAGGTTTGCCATGCAGGCTAGGAATTCTGTTGTCCAAAGCCGAGCAGGCTGGGCCTACGGCTGTCTATGTGAGGATACCAGATGCTCTATTCCCACATTGGTTATTTCAGTGAAAACACAATAAATCATAACAGTGCTGGGCACATAAGCGCTCAGTCAATAGCCACATGTATTTGCCAGCCACCTAGTTTGATCAGTGACAATGACAAGTGGGGACCAGGGAAAAAAGTAATAGAGAAGTGATTGCAAGAGTCATGCTGAACAATGGGGAATTCTAATGAGGTCTTACTGAAGCTGACAGCAAGGATGGGGCTCTTAATTTGCTCAGTGTGTCTGAGGGCTGCACCTGCCTGGTAACTGCGGGCCACTTGGTGATTTAGCCAAGACACTTAGGAATGGTTCAACATTTCCATCATTTTCAAGATATTCCACAGAGTACTCTTTTTCATTACCTGCCGGCCTCCCCCTCCCAGATAGAGTACTTTCTAACATTTGAAAATGATGACTTCCCAGTTGAGTTGAGTACAGGGGAACAGAATTTACTGATAACCTGTTCCACTTGGTATTTATTTGATGTGTAAATGTATCAGCAAGATTTATTGATCTTGCAATGTAAGTGTTTCCAGTCTCCTTGTCAATATCCAATGGCAATTACAGTGTTTGTGATTACTGAATTAACATTTGATTTCCACTATCAAAAGTGTACAACACCATACCCCCTCCCCCCCCCCCCCCCGCACTGTCTGTATGCCTGTAACAATGAACCATCCCTTACTACCTCCTACTGCTATACATTGCATTGTTAGGACAGCCTTGTGGCACACTATGCCACAGCAAAGCTGATGGCGGTCCATTATGGAGCTCTGTAGCATAATGTGTCTGAGAGTGGCTGCTGTCATGGTGACTGTGTTGTGTGCCATGATCTGGCTGTGAGCAGACACATCATGGTGCTGTGCTCCATAGCATGGCTGAGAGCAGACACATCATGGTGCTGTGCTCCATAGCATGGCTGAGAGCAGACCCATCATGGTGCTGTGCTCCATAGCATGGCTGAGAGCAGACCCATCATGGTGCTGTGTTCCATAGCATGGCTGAGAGCAGACCCATCATGGTGCTGTGCTCCATAGCATGGCTGAGAGCAGACCCATCATGGTGCTGTGCTCCATAGCATGGCTGAGAGCAGACACATCATGGTACTATCCTCTATAGCATGTCTGAGAGCAGACCCATCATGGTGCTGTGCTCCATAGCATGGCTGAGAGCAGACCCATCATGGTGCTGTGCTCCATAGTTTGACTGAGAGCAGTCCTGTCACTGTGTTGTGTGCCATGATCTGGCTGAGAACAGACCCGTCATGGTGCTGTGCTCCATAGTATGACTGAGAGCAGTCCTGTCACCGCTCTGAGCCATGGCCTGGCTGATAAAAAGTGCCACTGTGCAGTACCCAACATTCTGACTGAGGACAGTCACACAATGTGCCAATCTTTAGAACTTTTTTGACAGAAATACCAAAATGGCACTGTGATGCACAGCCTGGCTGAGAGTCGGATATCATGATATGCTGTGCTTTAGCCAGGTTTAGAGTAGTCCATTGTTACATTATGATGTGCTGTCATAGCCTGGCTGAGAGCGATCCATCATGGATTTCTGTTGTAGCTTGGTTAACAGTGTTACATCATGATGTGCCATGCCATAGCATGGCTTAGAGCAGTCTGTCATAGAGTTCTGTTATAGTACAGCTGAGAGAAATCATATCAGAGTGCTCTATTCCATATTACTTTTCATGCAGATAAAGTCCACATAGATGTTTTTTATCAGAAAAATCCTTGACTATGATTCAGAACTGTATGATCTTAAAACTTGATGGGGATATATTTTTTGCGTAGTGCTTTACTAGTCTACCTTTGAAATGACAAAAAAATAGACACTCCTGAGAGCTCTTTGTAAATATTCATGTGGATGATCTTGATCTAATTCCCAAGGTCAGAGACTAATGTTTAGTAATCTAGGTCTAATGATAGCTCCACAACTATGTGAACTAGGACTCTGAAATTTGGCATGATGGTTGACCTCAATACAGTCGAGGCTCTGTAGCTTGAATGAAAATTTGATCAGAAGCAGCTTCTGACTGAATTTACAAGGTCTCAGACTTCCGTCACAAATTTCTTGCTAGGATGATAACTCCAGAAATATGTGAGCATACAACAGTGATGGTCCCCATCAATACGAAAGTTGAGACAACCCATAGATTGGTATGGGCTGTTTACTGGGTAATGTGCGAGCTGTTGAAGGTAGTTCTTTGATATTGAATATCATGATGGCTCTTTATAAGATGTAGGTTGAGACTGCATATAGGTGACCTTGACATAATTTACAGGGTCACTGGGTCATGTTAGAGAATGTAAATGGTTGTTTGATAACCTGAAAGCTATTTTACCTAGGGCTTGGATATTGCAGTCTCCTGTAAAGGATAAGTAACAATTTACAAGTGACTACAACCTCATTTCCAAGATCATAGGGAAATTTTAACAACTTGGTGATCCGTACTTGTGGCACAGGCCCTAAATGTGGCACATACACACAGACACACACACACACACACACACACACACACACACACACACATACACACACACACACACACACACACCAGCTCCCCCTAAGAAGCAAAGTGGGTTGATGTTTAATCATTGTCTTCACTTTCAGAGTATTCTAATCATGTAAGGCCATGCTTTATTATGCATTGCAAACTCAAACAGATGACTCTACATATGAGTCATGAATATTAATTTTTGCAGCTAAAATGGCCAACATGTAGCTCTAGATAAAATGTAATTTTTCAGCAGCACATTGTTATGACACCTTCTCGGTTGTATATGTCATGGACCTATCACAATCAACCTATATCCTCCACCTTCAATTACATAGAAGTAAGGCATAGACGTGGTACCAACAGGTAAAGATGACCAACATATTGATGCTACTGGAGAGATAAAATAAAATGCTATAATTGACTTCTTTAACAAGGATGGAGGGGGAAGGGGAAAGGAAATGTTTGTCTTAGCACACTTCTGTATGTACCAACATGTCCAATGGCCAACCACTATTTCTGAGGATTTAACCCTGAGGCACTCAACAGGATGTATTGGCATGCAGCTTTTTTCCCATTAGAAAGTACCAGAAATGGTCTAGTGTCCTAAATGTCAGGTGCTGCTTTTTTCCTCAGGAACAATGTTGGGGATTTGTCAGTGCCCTCAGAGTTCAAAGCACATATCCATGGAGGTTGTTGTCTTTCAAGTAAAGCTATTGAGTAGAAATATAAATGTAGGCATAAAAAGGTCATACATTAATGAGATGCTTTTGTGCCGCTATTCTTGTGTAAAGGTCATTGTAATTAAAGGGGCTTGTGTACCACCATGCCAGTGTACAAGATCATTGTAATTAAGGGGCTTGTGTGCCACCATGCCAGTGTACAAAGTCATTGTAATTAAGGGGCTTGTGTGCCACCATGCCAGTGTACAAGATCATTGTAATTAAGGGGCTTGTGTGCCACCATGCCAGTGTACAAGATCATTGTAATTAAGGGGCTTGTGTGCCACCATGCCAGTGTACAAGATCATTGTAATTAAGGGGCTTGTGTGCCACCATGCCAGTGTACAAAGTGATTGTCTTTGTAGGTCAGTCACTTGGTTGCACATATATTAAGAATATTTACATGTACTGTAAATTCTCTAATTGAAGCAGTGGCTTGTATTAGAATACATTTTTTATTTATCAAATCGAAGATGATGAAGTCATGGTGCAACTTCTAACAGAGTTTTCCCTGCACCATGACCTGATGAGCTATTATGGTAGCTTCACGAGCAGACATACCCAGAACACACAACATCATAAGGTCAAGTAATAATAGAAAGGTTGTATTTTTAACTTACACAATTTTTATTGATAAAAATATGACATACATAAAGAAAGGTGATAACATGCTTCTGTAATATTAATAAAATGACATGAAAACGTGACAATGAAGGAAAAGAAAAATGTAGAGTGGTCATATGGAGTGCAAAACTGGGTGAGTGGTACATGTGAAACTGGGGCAGGACCTTCACATTTTGATAACTTAAACTTAGCTGCCTGACGTTGGGGTGCATCTTCAATTAGGGTTTTTCTGCTGAACAAAATGACAGAGATTACAACCTTGTAGGCGTCCCAAAGTTGGGGGGCATCTTCTAATAGAGAATTTATGATATCTAATGAAATACTTATAAACTTTTTAGTGGATAAACATGATGTGATGTTAACCAGAAACAAGAGGCCCGTGGGCCTAATGCTCTGCTGACCACCATCACCAAAAACTCATTTTGTGAAATGTTTTCAATCTTGAACTTGAAAAATTAATCAAGGTTAGCCATATTATGCAATATCAAACTTCCACATGATACACATTTGTGGTACATGTAGCATCATTCGCCTTATTCTTTCTCAAGATATTGAATTAAATGTCCCTTTTAAGTGCTTAATGACCTTGAAAAATAGGTGAAGGTCACACAATCATTGGGTCATGGTGACCAATAACATAGGTCACCAGAGAGTTTTATATACAATGTACTCAAGTGCAATTTGGATCTAGAGGCTTGATTCTCCTGGCTACTGATGTCCAACCTACACCCTACCCTTAGAAAATCACCTCTTCCAACTTAATGGGTCTGATGACCTTACAGAAATAGGTCAAGGTCACTGATCTTGCATTTTATATTAGCATTGGTTATGATCTATGTAGTCTATAAATTTGGCTTGTTTAATTCAATTATTTTTTTTGAGATATGGAATTTTGTATCTTTCAAGGCATTTCAACGCATAATTTCCATCAAATTATAGGTGGTGCCACTAGTATCATAACCAACCGAGATTTTGACCTCTTCTACAATCCCAGTAAATTTCATGAAGATCCATGAAAAATTAAGGATGCTGGACTGGTCCCAAGATTTTCACATTTTGACCTGTATATTACATAATACTGTAGGTGGTGCCACCAACAGTGATTTGGACGGAGATTTTCATACACTTTATAAGTTCTAAACTTTATATGGGCCAAACTCAAAAATTGTAGGGTGCAGAGCATTCACAAGATGACCCCTATATTCAAACCAGCCATTTGACCTTGATCTTGAACTCCGATTAAAAAAAATTGTAGTGTTCAATATATGCTCCCCACATCCAGCTTTCCATACATGGTCTGTTTGTTCAAATTGGGTAATTTTGGAGTTATTGAAGAAAAACAATAATTTTTGGACAACTGCCAAACTCTATTATTACTGAGCCACGGTGACCCCAAAAGTAGGTCACCAAGTACAGTTTTATGTGCAATGTAAGCAAGTGCCATTTGGATCTGGAGGCTCAATTGTCTTTGGCATTGATGCCAAGCTACACCCTGCCATTACAAAATCACCTCTTTAAACTTTACAGGCATGGTGATCTCACAAAAATATGTCAAGTCCCTGGTATTATATAACCTTCTAGCATTGGACATGATCCATATATCCTGTAAGTTTGGAAAGTCTGAGTTAATTACTTTTGCAGAAATGGAATTTTATATCTTAAAACACATTTTAGCTCATAATTTCCGTCAAATTTTAAGTAGCGGTACTAGTATCATTAGCAACTTAGACATTTTCCTTCCCCATATTCCCACCACATTTCATGAAGATCCATTAAAATTAAAGATCCCAGAGCATTCACAAGATTTTCATATTTTGAACCTATATTACATAATACTGTAGGTAGCGCCACCAATATCGAAAAGGAACCTAGATTTTCATACACTCTGAGAGAGGGTTAACTTGAAAACTGGATGGTGTCACGCTGACAAACAAAAGTTTACGGACAGACGGACAGACATGAGTGGTGGCATAAGCACTGCAACATTAGGCCAGCAGAGCTAAAAAACAATGTTGACCTCAGCTATCACCTCAGTCAACATTGTTTTTCTCTGGTTGACATCACATCATGTCTATTCACTAAAAAGCCTGTAATTGTATAATGTTTCACCTTTGCGTCTTTGACCTTATCTGTTCAATAGTTTTCATTTGCCAGAAGAAGGTCAACTAAAGAAAAAGAGCCTATCAGGTTGGAAAAGGTGCTTCCTTGGAGGTCTAAATGAGTGTGTGCCTCCATGGTCCTGCTTATGGCATTTGAAATGATGAGTAAACTGGAAGCATTAAACATTGGCTTCAGTATCACCAGTTGAGCTGCTTTTAAGTAATTCAGTGTGTCAGTCTTATTTGCAGGCAACTTTTCACACAAATCGGTAGAAATTACTTTTTTTCATCAAAGGGAATATTGATGGAGTGACGCTCCTAGTTCAGTTCTTATGGCCCTGTAGCTGAAAGGCTAATGCTAGAAGAAAGTGTGTTTAGACGGTAAAAGCCTAGGAGGTAATAGCAGCCCAGAAAAGAAGCTGTGACTTAAGCCAGATTGATTTTACAGGTGACTGAGTTGTGTATTGAAGAAAGTGCAACAGATTATAGCATCATATTGTAATTAGATGTAAAATGTGCCTATAACAGATGGAGCAGGTAATTAAGAGGGGGTCACATACTATTGACTGGATGGCTTGGGTGAGGTGGCTCATTTGGGTAGGCCAGGTGTAGAGAGGAGCACCAAGGAGCACTATTGATTGAGGAAGCTGGAGTTAGTGTTGGTGGCTTACACCAGGCACCAGTGCATGCTATCAGGTATCACACAGGCATGCCAACTATGAAGCTACAAAACTGCTCTCGGTGCCCCTGCCAAGCTCTTATTTCTTCCTCCCTCCCGGCTTTTACATTTTCCTCCTTCCTGTACATGCCTGCATTTTCTGTGTACCTGAAGGATTTACTGTTTATATGTAGCTGGCTCCCCCTGCAGGTTGCCCTCGAACTACAGGACATGCCTTATGCAAGTCACTGAGAGTGGACCACCAAGATCTGGTGTCTCACCCTGATTTTTCAAGATTCCATCCATAAATTCACTATCAATGGGTATTTAACATACTCTTCCAAATAATTGTGGATGCTTATTTTTTCTTCTTCTTTTTCTGTATTGATACAAACATTTTAAATATACACAATGTACATGATATTGATTGGAAATGTGAGTAAAACAGCTAAATTACTTCCCCGAGTTCATAGTCCTGGCAAGTCCCAGAAAGCCTGACAATAGAACCTGGGCTTAAATTAGAGTAAGAACAATGAGTAAGATGATTAGGGTAATTAACTTCCTATCCTCTATTAATTACAAGACATTTTGTTTCATAATTCACATGCAGGGCCTCAAGTTTTTGTGGTTTGGTGTTGGTGATGTGGTGTGATCAGTGGTGTAATTTACTCAATGACCACATTACATCAGATCTTGGGGTTGCAAGGGAGGCCTTGTAGTGCAGTATCAGTGGGGTTAGCAAGATCAGAAGTGTCAGTGTTCCCTGTGTCATCAAGTTGTGGATGGAAATCAATCAGATCTCTAGTGTCACTCAAGTGGAGCTCCTTCTTTGACAAAGTGGACCATGCAAATCAGGATAAATAGACCTCTCCTTTCTCAAGCTCTGTTCAATAATGAATTTAGGGCCCTTCCTTGCAGGTCTATTTGGAGGCTATACCCCATACTTCATTTAAGGCTCTCTGTGATGTGTCTCCAAGTAGCTCTCCTTTAATTCATTCTGATGCCTTGAGGCTGCCAATGTTTCAGTGGATTAGGCAGGCCACCACCACTCAGACATAGTTGTAGCACTTACTGCTAACTTTCTGCAGCATCCCAGGCAGGCAGCCAGCTATCAGCAGTGGCAGAAGAAGCCAGCTTGCTATCAGTAATGGCCTCAATAGGTAGTTATAGAGTGGGCAGACAAACCCAGCTGTCATTGATATCCCAGGCAGGCAGCTTAGACTGTCAGCAGTGAACCATGCAGACAGCTAGATCTCAGAAATGACCAAAGTAGACAGTAAACTCCCAGCACTGGCCCATAGGGGCAGCTACTATCAGCATTGACCAGGCAGGCTGTCAGCGAAGACCCAGCAGACAGCCCACTAGCTCTAGACTAGGGCCAAACATACCTCTAATGCACAGGATTGCCTGCAGACAGGGCAGCTCATTGTCAGCAAGAGCCTAGCAGACTGCTAACTATCAGCATTACTTCCCTAAGCAGCCTGCTAACTATCAGCATTGCCTGCCTGAGCAGACTGCTATCAACATCGCCTGCCAGAGCAGACTGCTATTAGCATTGCCTGCCTGAGCAGACAGCTATCAGCATTGCCTACCTGAACAGACTGCTAACTATGAGCATTGCCTGCCTCAGCAGACTGCTAACTATGAGCATTGCCTGCCCTGGCAGGCAGCTAGCTCCCAGCAATGGCACAGGCCACTGTGAGCTCTTGTACTGGTTTAGCAGAAGTCCCTGTAGGCAGCCAGCTCCCTCTGCCAGCCTCTTCACTTCAGTGGGCTGTGGCTAAGTGAAAACAATTTCTAGGGAATGAGCCAATAGATTAGATAGATGATTACAGAGCAGTGTGCCAGGAAATTACACTTTCCTGGCATTGCTTGCTGGTTTGTCCTGGGCGCAATATATCAGCGGCCAGCCCACAGCAATCAATGAGGCTTTATTTACCTCCAGCGAGAGCAGAGGAAGGCCCAGCAGATCTTTCTCACGTGTAATTGTTATTACAGCATCATGTACTGGCATAATTGTCCCATAGTAGACAATATGCATGCTTTGTGTGCTGAAACACATCAGGCAAGGTTCCAAGGCCAGCAGTGTCTAATGCTATTAGTTTATTTACACTTGTGTTTTTTTTAATAATGTATGAGACACCCAGGAATGCAACTCAGTCAAAATCTTTGTCACAAATTGATTCTGACTCATTTGTTCAATCTGAGCATACTCCTCAGGCTGTGGCATAGGGTAGTGTTACCAAGATGCTGCATGGAATTGCAACGGCAAAGAAAGGCGGAGTACAGGCTGGTGTTGTTCTGTAATTGTTGGGAGCACACTACAAGAAGTGGGACCATTATGGTCCAGTACATTGGGTAGTCTTTGTCTTGTAATAGTAATAGGGTACTTTTTGAGCAGTTGGTAGCAGTGAGACTTGATACATGCATTAGCTGTCAGTAACTGCAGTGTATCAGTAATGGCCTTGCATATTGGCTAACCTGCTACTGTAAATGTGTCCAAATTGTACCACAGGGGGACAGGGCATATAACATTATAAAACAATATAGCATGTGGTCTGAAGCTGTAACAGAGGTGGCAGCATTTACAGCTGGTGCCATTTCTAACTATTTATAAGGCCGTGTAAATAGTAGTGTAGGATTTGGTTACATAATGATGGTGTCAGCAGTAGAACCTGATAAAATTGTAACTAAAATTAGATATTATATTTATTTATTTATTTATTTATTTATTTATTTATTTATTTATTTATTTATTTATTTATTTATTTATTTATTTATTTGTTTATTTATTTATTTATGTATTTATTTATTTATTCATTCATTCATTCATTCATTCATTTATTTATTTTTAGTTATTTATTTATTTGTTTGTTTGTTTATTTATTTATTCACTTGTTTGTTTATTTATTCACTTTTTTGTTTATTTATGCTTTTGTTTTATTTTTATCTTATTTGGGGTGGGGAGGTCATTGTGGTTTTGTAACAAAAGTTTCAGCAGTGGGACCTGATATTGCCTTTACACGTAATTCAAATGGGTCTTTTTTTTTTTTTTTTGTACTTTGACAGTGCTGTTGGTCAAAGGATGTGAAACTACATATATGTGTGAGCATGTTGTACCATAACAATAATATGACCTGATATGCTTTCCAACCAGAGTTGATACATGCCAGTAAATCTGTTCTGTGGCAGTATAATCAGTGGGTATAGACACCATTGCTGACAACAATGTGTAGTTGGCATTGATTTTGGTAACGGATATCAGCCCTGCTAACAAATATGTTTGTTGCTATTAATGTACATCCCTATGGGGGAGGTAGCCATTTTAATATCAGGCAGCCTGTCCATCCACCGGTGTGTGTGTGTGTGTGTGCGTGTGTGCGTGCATGCGTGCGTGCGTGCGTGTGTGCGTGCGTGTGTGTGTGCGTGCTTTGGAATAAACTGATTAGATTTCTAGGTCACTGTGGCCTGTTTATCAAATAATAATCCCTAACTATGACCTATTTACTGATACACATGTGTCAACCTTTTAGAGTGCTTGTGTCGAAACCACTCTATCGTCCAAGGTGTATTTGCATCATAATAATGTACCCATACTGGGACATGACCTACTTATCTTAAAATGTATTTTTGCTTATAAATCACAAAATTTGTATGCAGTGTTGACAAAATTGATTTCTGTAGATGGCTTTTGAATTTGATTTTTTTTTTTTTTTTTTTTGGTTAATCTACACATTAGGCTTAATTATTGAAAATCAATGTTGTAATGTAACCATATGAAAAAACATATATTTTGTGCAAGCAACAGTCATTTAGACCTGCAGGATGATGCTACATCATAGCAATGTAGTTATACTAGCAGTAAGTACTTTATTTCCTTGACATGCTTTTTGTCAGATTTGACTTACCTAAAGGAAAACCCACTGTTCCTCATAACTGCCTAGCCTGCAAAGATATGCTTCCATCACAGTGATACACCCACACTGGAGCTGACCACCTGGTATTTGTATTGTGTCCATGACTTGGAAATTTTTTCATTGTGACCTACCCAAAATATATATATATATGAAATTTTAAAAATCTGTATAATTCTATTAGTTCTCATCCAGTTTTACTGAAATTGGGTTTTGTAAGTAGTTTGTGGATATACTGACGATCAAGGTCATTTTGGACAGGATGGTGGGGGGGGGGGGCACAGCAGACAAAGAAGAGTTATGATTCCTAGGAGGAGAGACAGCCGTGAATACATGCATTCACACTTCGTCTAATTTCTCTCTGCAGCACTGATGGCGTCAGCAGGGGACCTAATACTATGTCTGACTACAAGGCAGATACTTATGATTTGGCACTGTAACAATGGTGTCAGCATTGGGACACTGATAGTATTTCCAACTACCATAGGCTTTATGTGATTTGATATGCATCATTAATGTCAGCAGTGTAATATAATACCCTCTCTTGCTACCAGTTGCAACTGCCTGTGATTTTGTGTGTAACCATGGTGTCAGCAGTGGGATCTGATCCTGTTTCCACTTGCAGTTTGTATTTGTCTGTCACTTAGTATGGTAACAGTGATCCACAGGGTCCTACATGCAGAATGTTTGCATGGTACAGTGTATACTGTATGCAGGGTGGCAGCTTGCAATGATGAAACAGATAGGACTTGCTGAGTTTACCAGTGGGACCAGCACTATCAAATATTTGAGAAGATTTGTGGTATGAATAAATCACGACGTCCATGTGTAACCATGTTAAGAATGTCTAGTGGTTGTTTTCAAATGATAGCAGCATGACTTGTGACTGTAGCAAAAGTATGAGATGAGAAGCAGGGCATTAGCTGGTAGTCGGTGGTCAATTGCTGTGTAACAGTGTCTCAGTCAAACAAGGTATCTGTCACAAACCACACGGTATTTCTCCAACCAGCAAATTGTGCCAGCTCCTCATTGAGGGTACATGCCTGCTTTGTCCAACAGCCACCTAGCAGAACATGTGGGTGAGAGGAAATAAAGGAAAGTGAAGACCTGCTTGCTATTTATTATGCATGGAATTGTGTGATACAGTATGTTGAATGGCTTTTGCTGGTGTTGAATGTGATTTGCAGGAGGAAGGACTTGCTGCATACCACTTTATATCTTCCACAATGGCATATTGATTATTGAGGCCATACTCAGCATAAAGTTGAGCACGCACACCGTCATAAATCTATAGATGTAAAGCAATTTGTGTTGATCCCAGGCTAAGCACATGATGGCACTGAACTGCTGGGTGACCATCCATTGCTGTGTGCTCTCCCTCACCCTTCTCCAGCCTAATAAAGTAACTGCTTTCTTGACCAGCGCTGCCAGCATGACTCACTGTTGGGTGGCAGTTTCTGTCATATTCTTCTCACACAAGTTTGTCTTGTGGAAGTAAAATATAGATTAAAAACACGGACTTCACATGTGGCCGGAAGAAAATCCTGCTCAACAAAACATGCAAGCTGCCTTCATGTAGCTGTAAGGAGTTGCATGCGTGTCCATTAGTGGATAGCTCTAGCAGGGACAGAATAAAGGCATTGAAAAGAAAAATAATATAAATAGTTTAAAAAAAAAAAAAACAACAACAACCCCCCCCCCTTCCAGCTTATGGTTGATAGGTATGTCCTGTGGACATGTTGTGGCTAACAATAAGATCCTGTGCATTGGGTGTCATCCAGCACATGCAAAAATATGTCATATATATGTCTTTATTGTTGTTGTTGTTGTTCCTTTCACATACTGTAAATTGCTTTGATATCACTGTTATTCTTATTTTCACTGATTTCACGAAACTGTGAAAATAAAAGTACAGAGAAATAGTATTTTAACATTGAATGGGAATTATGTCCAAAATAGTGAAAGTAAAACTACAATGAAATGTCAAAAATACAAAAGCCAGGAAAGTTTAAGCACATGGAAATAAAGCAATTTAGAGTACTGTAAAAAGTGATGAATTTGAATTGGTATGTAACAGAACTCAGGATAAATTTATTTTGATTGCAAAAATGCATATAGTAAAGTTTACAAGAAGTGTATATATACATATGTTAATGCTTGGTCAGGCAGACTCCCATTATGACAAATTATTGTTGCTGTCATGGGAGCCGCCATTATTTAACATGAAAATATATACTATATGGCATTTACCAGGCTCAAAGGTATTAATAACAGTGAGAGAAATACATTGTGAAGTCTTTATCTAATAGTTTGATGGTACAATGTACCATCATAATCAGGTGGACTGAGGGGACAGTTGCGTACTACATAGCAGCATGGTCACGTACATCTAAATCAACAGCACACTCTGGTTTTATGGAGCAATTTGGAATTGCACTGGATTCTTGATAATGTGGAACAAAGTAGTTAATGCTTAGCCATGTGGCAAAGATCATGAGTGTAAATTTGGCTCAACTTTTTCTGATAATTTTACTGATAGTATCAGGCCGTCAATTCTAATGCAGGTATGGTTATATTTTTTAATATAGATATTACAAGATTGTGTTGTGTCGGATCGATGTATACCTTGATACGGTTTAAAAGGCAACTTCAGGGGGTTTTTTTTGCAGTTTATTATTATTGAATTTGTTGTAAAAACATTACTTAAATGATAAATAAGGCCTTATATCTTGAGTAATTTTAGATTTTGAAATAACGGAGTTGTGTGACAATTGTATTTTCACAGGAGACAGTTTAAATAGTCTTATTCTGCAACTTTAAAATCTTTGAACATTTATAGCCCCATTCTAAAATTCCATAGTTGAGATGTGATAATATCAAGGAATTATATATGTGGCAGTTATTGCAAATATAGTTTTCAGTTTGATCAGGATTCCTTGGGATCTAAATATTTTATTGCAGATTTTATCTACATAAGCATTCCAACCAGGATGTTTATTGACCATGCCTCCTGCATAGTTAAAAGCATTGTTGATTTAAATGTTCTTTGTTTTTATTGCAGGCAATTTAAATTTCTTCTAACTGGATGAAAATATATGAATTTTGTTTGAGTTACATTCAGTGATAGTTTGCTAGCATTTAGCTGCTCAGTTATTTGAACAAGTTCCGCACTAATACATGTGTCAGGTATGTCAACGTCTGTATTTATTAAACACATTTTTTACTAATGGAGGGCCTGAACTTACAAAAACATACCAGTGTATACGACACTTTGATGTGGGAAATTGGCTGTTTTATGATGATAATTTCTGGGTGTTTCACCTTTCAGGACAGCTTGAAAGACACGTAAGGTATTGGTCACATATTCCCCCCCCCCCCCCACATCACCCCACTATGTACAATGACTGATCCCACAGTCTATAGGATTGTCTTTCTATATTTGGAAGAGATTTCATGTTCAAAGGCATTTTTGAACTTCTCTGATGAATGTGAATAACCAATCACAATCAGGACGTCACGCTCCTGATGCTATAAAGAACATACGTAAAGACCTTGGTAACTGCAAAGTTACCGTGACATATACATGTATAAGTGAGCCGCATGGCAGTTAGTCTCCAGTCCCTGATGAGATCCACCTTGATCGAAACCAGTCAGACTATAGCTCTTTGTATCTTGAGCCACCGAGGCCCTTGCCCGTCTCATTTGCTCCCCTCATTGGTCATATATGCTTGGCATATAGCTCAAATAGTCCCTACCGTCACCATGCAAGCCAATAGGGTATAGCTTGTCATCATGCATGTGCCTCTGTGCACAATCAGAATACAACTAGAAAAGAAGATTTGCTCCACAGCAAATCTGTTGGGTGCCTTCAAAAAGAGGACAGTTTGAAATGCTACAGTTTGCCGGTGTTCAACATTATCTAAATTTTGTGTATTAAGCCAATTTGCTTAAATTAGAGTGCTATAACTTTGGTTCTTGGTTCATTGGATGTGACCATGTCACAAACTTATTAAGTGAAGTTTGAATGGCACTACTATCTGTAATAGTTTTGAAGATATTCACCATTTTAATTTTGTCTATTTGCCTAATTTGCATAAATTAAAAGCCTACAACTTTGGTTTATGGTTCATTGGGTGGGGCTATGTCATATACATACAAATTGAGGTTGGGAATGGCACCTCCATGTATAATAGTTTTGAAGTTATTCAAAGATTTAAATTTTGTGTATTCATCTTATTTGCATAAATTAATATTGTACAATTTTGGATCATGGTTCGTTGGATGCGACTATGTCACAAACCCATAAATTGAAGTTGGAATGCCACTTCTATCGATAATAGTTTTGAAGCTTTTCAAGATTTAAATTTTGCATATTCACACAATTTGCATAAATTAAAATCCTACAACTTTGGTTCATGGTTCATTGGATGTGGCTTTGCCACAAACCTCTAAATTGAAGTTGGAATTACATCTTTATCTATGATAGTTTTGGAGATATGCGACTTTTAAATTTTTCAATGCCCGTAAGTAGCATAATTTAAAATTCTACAACTTTCATTTACTGTCCATTATATTGGCAGATGTCACAAACCTGTACATGCAGATTAAAATTTTGTGTCTATCTGTAATATTTTGGAAGATATGGAGGTTTAAAATTTTAATTACCCCTAATTTGCAAAATTTGAAACAACAAGACTATTTCAAACGATGTGCACAATTTCACTGGTAGGTCAGTCACCATGGAAAGTTTGGTGGTTTTTGGAATAATAATGTCCCAGAAAACTATGGACAAATTTGGTCATAAACAAGATATTGAAGATTTAAAATTTTGAATGGCCCTAATTTGCATAAAATTAAACATGTTGATTATTCCAAATCAGAGAGACAACTTCCCTACCACCTTTATTACCATGCCAAGTTTAAACATTTTAGCTGGCATGGTGTCTGAGAAAAGCCCTGGACAAATTATGTGGTGGAAAGAAGAAGAAAAAGAAAAAAAGAAAGAATTTTGAGAAAACAGTATGTCTGGGTTGGAACGATTGATCAACGTTTTCAAATTTAGCTAAAAACATACACTGATCTTGACCCTCTGCCCCCAGTGTATTCTATGTACTAATGTGAAAATGTTGATAATAAATGGCTGACCCCTAAGTCAAAAGACAATGATCAAACTTTTGCTGCGGAGGCATCTGATCAGCATCTTGGATGATTGAATGAGTTCGCTCCCTCATGACCTTGTCCTCTTTTTCAAGGTCACAGGCATCAACATAGAAAATGTCTGTAAACACTATATATATCTTCAGAGCAAGTGAAGCTACTACCATCAAATCTTTACAATAGAAGAATGTTATTATAGGAACTTGAATAAGTTTGTTTCCTGGTGACTGTGACCGGTGGGGTCTTCAAGGGGTCTGAACATAATGCTGATCGTTGTATTTAAGTCAGCTTTGCTAATATCACCTCTCTTGGTATATTGTCATGACCTTTTTTTTCAACGTCAGCAGCATCAACGTACAGAATCCTTGTGGGTGCTATAATTTCACAACAAGTGAAGTTTTATCCTCAAGATTTTCCCTTTTGATGAGCATGCTTCCTGCATGTAAACATTTTGAGTACAGTTCTTTTAACCAGATGAAATTAACAGAGGGGGTCTTAAGGTCATTGAACACCTGTACTTATGTCAATTAGGCTGATATCTACTCTCTTAGTCCCTTGTCAGTCTGTCTTCTATCCATGATACCTTTATGAACTGTAGGTATTGATGTCAGACTTTAGATGTTCCTTGGCAACTACAGTTATTTACTGGAGCTGTCACAAACTTTAACCTTTTCCTAAAATCTGTTTACCTACTTAGTGTCAAAGTCAGCTGGAGTTTTTTTGGGGGGTACATTTGTGGTTCATTAGGGGACCACCATGTTTTAGAAATTGGTTTCAAATTAGTTCCAAAGCTGTTGAAATTTTGGTAGTTCCACTGAAAATCGTTCTTTTTGTATATCTACCAACCTAATGAAATTTGAAATGATGTTTCTGGTTTTGGAATTCAAAAAATTATTTGCTTATTTCTTCGACACATTTACACATATATTTCAAAAGTAAGTTGCATAGACCTTTCAATTATCAAAACGTCTGAGCTTCCAGGGGCTTGCCCCTTTGGATGCCCATCAGACTCACCACCCCAGGACCCCCATGGGGGCCTAGGTGGCCTCCACACTCCTGCCCTGCACCTACAGATTTCCACTTGTAAATTCTATATGGTCTATAGAATAAAAGCTATTCTTCTTGGAACCTCTGCATTTTGGGAGGGGCTTTAGAAATGTGCTTAGTACATGTAAGCAGCAACTGGGATGCCAATATTATACTATATGGGTCAAATCCAGGTTACCAGATAAAGTATTCATTCCACCAGGCAATTTAGTCCTGGATGTGCATACAGCTAATAGAGTGTAGCATTTGATATGTAACATCTGGGATTGAAGGTCCAGATGTAAAAATATATTTGATACATATAGAATAAATACTTCCTGGTCTGATCATGAATGGTGATTTGCGTGCTGTGTTAGGACTGGAGTGGAACAAAGTGCTGCCACCTGGCAGCATGAGTCTGCAGCATTTTCAATCCGGATGTGCTGTCCCTCATTGCCTTAGGTGGTCAAAGTCCTACTGATGATACTGTCCACCACATAGAATCAGTTACAAGAAAAATATTGTTTTTCTAAATAGATCATTGCTAAATTCAGTTTTTTTTCTCCTCATTTGTATGCTTTTGTGTCACAGACACACAAAAAAGGTGCAACAGATCATATTGCAGTTGGATCAGACAGATCGTGGCTGGATTGTTTTACCATGACTTTGGTGGAAAGCAATGGAGACACATCATGGGATAAATGTTTGCGAGTTGATATTTTGGACTGAAAAATATGCTTTGTTTGTAGATCAGTATCATGTCTTTATGTACCACAGACTCTTTCCTTCCAAACATCAAACCTGTTTTAAAATCATTTTCCCTACTTAAATCTTGACAATGTCTTCATAGGCATCCTGCTGTATTTATTTTATATTAATTTCTTCCTACTCAAATTTATATTTTAGCACGTCTGACCCAGATTCTTTTCCACTTGAGTCTAATAATACCTTTATTTTCACCCCTGGCCTTTGTAATTAAATGCTGTAAGTCCCAGAAGCTGGGCTATCCCCAGCAGTGTGCTTTCAAAGGATGTGTATCAAGGACTTTGCTGGCTTAATGGGATGATGCCAGAAACTGGATCCATGCCACTGCTCACCACCATGGCGAGGATTTACTCTTCAAATCACCTGTGTAGGTGTGAGAAGCTCATTTCCTGCCAAGCCACTCTGATCAGCCAGCAAGTCACAGAGAATACCCAGCCTGGCTACTGCAGAGGTTGTGTGCAGGCCTGACTGTCAACACACAGTCTCAAGTGGCATCTGCCTGTTGCCTGACAAATGTCACTGGGTCTCTTTCTGCTGCCATGGCTGTCCTCACATTTCAACCAGTACAGCATAAAGTGCAACTTTTGTGACGTGTGGATTGTTTGCTTTGAGCTTTACGATTTATTTTGCAAGGCAGTCATCCTTGGTGGAGCACACATTTAAAAGAAGTTGACTTCATTTGTATTCCAAAGATTTTCTTCTCTTGATCTTTTGAAAGGCCGATAAATTATGTGGTGGACAAAGATCTTCCATTTGTTTTATCCTCTAAAGTTGCAGGCAAATTTAGGATGATCTACAACAAAGCCTCAGTGAAAAAATGAAGTAAAATTTGGATCATCTCTATTTCAATAATCCCTATTTGTTTTAAAAATGACTGCACTGAAATGCACACCATGTCAATTCCTCTGTCCATGCAACAAAAATATGACATACAAAAAGAAAAGTGGGACTAGTGAAAGTTTTCCATTTGCTTATTGTTAACTTTTCTTCACTGTATAGTCAGATGGCTAGATGACATAAACTTGACCAAAATATATATTTATGTTCAAACAAGAAAGTAGTTTTGATCACTGATATTAAATAGATGTATGTTTATCTGTTTCATTATGCTGTGTCACTCAAACTTGAATAGGGAAAATGAAAACAACCTGTCATTTTTTAGCATGATCCTTCATATTACATCAGCAAAGTGGACATTTTTTCTTTTATGTGTAAAAATCCAATGTGCTGCTTAATACCTCACATGTCATCAAAGCCAATAATCTATTTGTCAAGTTTTTTACTGTCCATGTCCATTCCTGCCACTGTGTTGTTTGAGAGGATTTATGAGAGCCATTCAGTATGCAACTGGTGTGTGCAGCTCCACCTAGAGGCCAATGAGAAAGTAATCTTCAGACCAGTGGAGAGTAACTGGGCCATGGATATCATCATGATCATTGATGGCATAGTTTACTCTGTTGTGAGACTGACTCAACAGGCTTTCCCAGCATAGGGTGGTTGCTGAATGTTCAACAAGCTCTAAGGAAATCCATGTACCTACTAACAGGTGTCTCCACAATTCTCAAACTAATCATTTTCTACTGACAAAGATATATCAGTAAAAACAGCCACCTAAATAAGATTTGGCATCTATTTCTGGTTCAGGCAGATAGGGTTAACATTCAACCTGTATTTACATATATTGCTACAGTAGGCCTGTATTGATGATTGTAGAATGATCATCAGGCAAATGTCATCACAATGTGCTCCTTACTTTTATGTGTCCACCCCAGGGGGAACCCATTAAGGGGGGACCCATTATGTTTTCAGGTTGTCCGTCTGTCTATTTGTCTGTCCATGGCTCCATCTGTCCACCATTTGTGAACATGAAATCTCAAGACTTCCTGGCCACCTGAAGCTCAAATTTACCTTATTTGGATCTTGACCAATTTCTTGATTTGATTACATTTTGGTGACCTTGACCTTATTTCCAAGGTCACAGGACCCATGTATGCACAGAGGTATACCTGTCAGTTGAGGATTTGCATTCAAGTGCCTCTAGTTTATGAATTTAAAAAATAGAAAATCAAAATTTATACAGCTGGGCATGGTCAATAAATTGCCTTGATGCAGTCATTATGTCAGCTGCTTGGCTGATATCATACTTCAAGGCTTAACATCTTGTAGTTATTGTTGCAGTAGGTGCGACCATATTTCAAGTTGTTACATTTTTTTGGACGTAGATTTAAAAAAAAAAAATCAATGAGCACTGGGAAATCACTGATTCAATTTACACATACATATATATATATATATATATATATATATATATATATATATATATATATATATATATATATATTTTAATGAAAAAGAGCATGATATCACTGCAATCTTGTTCCTGAGAGGCCAGCTTCTTTTGTCAGGCAGCTGTGCAAAGCCCAAAACCTTGATAGAGCACCTGCAAAGGAGTTTTGTGGTTAGGGGTGATAAGACAGGACCCACTACACATGGAAGACCAGGAAGTGGTGTGTAAGTCAGCAAGTATACCCCAAGCAGGTGCACACAATGGTAGGACAGGGACCAGACTCAGACAGACCTACATATTTACTGATAAGATTGTACACACCTACATGTTGGGTGCAAGAAATGACGCAAATAACTAGATAAGAGTGGAGACTAGGAAGAGGGGTCAAGGGTCACCTGGAAGTGAGGTGGTAAGCAGGTATGGTCCTTTGACAGGTCGGTATGGTTGCTGGCAGCACGCTAAGTGGACGGTAACACAGCATACCAGGCCAGCCCTCATAGCTATGATTTATGAGTGAGCCTGTACCTGGGATGAATACAAAGTAGCCACAAGTCTGCCTGGCCCTTGTGTGCAACAAAGCCTGGCCTGATAGACTGGTTACAGAGGACCAACGTGCAGCCACTGTCACTGCCTACTTACACAGTCCTTGATCCTCTCTCATCACCAATGTCCGCCCGATCAATAAGCTTCCATTGTTAACTGCTGTCACCATTCTAGCCATCACAACGCGATTGCCTAAGTCTAGCTGCTGCCCTTTTGCTGTGCACCACACAGGCATTACAGATAAGGGCAATTTGAGCATAAAATTACAGAATCACAACTGTCTTAATAGAATGATTGTATAAATATGAACCTGGTAATTTTTCTGATGTAATTATGTCATCAGATAACAGTTATTGAGTTAATGGCCAATGTGTAAGTGTGATCAGCTGACTGTATTTATATAAACCTATAAGTGTTGTATGCATCAGACAAAATATGCAGGGACTTGTTTTTATCTGCAGACTGTTTACATGTCTGACTGCCAGTATGGTATATATATATTTTTTTTGCCCCATCATTACATTTTTGGAAAGGTGGGGTGATACAAAACTTTTAGGTGTCACACATAAGCTATGGATACAAGGAGATTACAGTTTAAAATGCTCATAAACATTCCTATCATTCCTGGTGTTAGGTTAAAGTTGTAGGAAAACAATGGACAGGCAGACACTGCTTATTCAGGTGTAACAGATACCTGCCGAAGATGTCTGTGTACTTTGACACCCTAAAATGTAACCAGGGGTGGGGTGACTTGTCCTCCAAAAGCATATCTGAGAGGGTAAAATGGGAAAAATACTGCACTCTAGGCATCTTTTTGTCACATGTAGCTTTGTGTTGACTGGGGAACTTGTTTATCCAGTGCTCAGCAGACTCTATGATGCACTTACAGCCCATAAATACCGAGTTTTGGTGGTACTGCTTGCTGCCTGTTCCAGTTGACACTTCAGAGAAACTAAGCAACCAGGTGGCACCACTATCAACAAATTAGGTTATACGAGTCTGCTGAATGACAAGCTTTATTGGAAGGGAGCAAATTTTGCACAGATTCTGAGACGTGCCATACAAAATGACAAAAAGTGAAGTCTGTGATCAGCTGATCAACTTATAGACAGTCAAGCCAAATGGATTGCATGAGCTAGGGCTGCTCTGTGGCTGGTACTGTTGCCTCCATGTAGCCAAACTGACCATTCCAGTTTCTCTTCAGTTACGATGATATGTAAAATGGCAAGTATTATACATCAAATATTTTATTTCAAGTTTGCCATTCATGACAGTCAATGGTGATGGCATCTATTGCACCATGATGTGGGTTGCAAGAGTCCATTGCATGCTACCCATGTCACTTGTGCTTTTTGGGGGTGTTCGGGGGAAGGGGGGGGGGCACAATACTCCATTCCTCTTCAACTAGCCTTGCATGCCAGACAGCTGATGCTGTACTCCTGTAGCTAATGGCAGAAATACATATAATTTGGCTGAATAAATATAATGAAAAGTTGGCCAAAATGGCTCAGTAAATTTATGAATTTCCAGAGAACAAACGGACATCAGATTTCCCATTAAGTAAGAGAGACAAATCAATGTATTTGGCTCATTATGCTTCTTTTAGCTACTCCACCTGCAGGGATGAAATTTCTTCTTTCAGCACAGTGATGTCTCGACATGTGTGTATAATACTTGAATGCAGGTTAAGGCTTGGAGCAGTGAAAAGCATATAGAGGTGGAACACTGCACCTTACACCCTTCATTTATTGTTGCTAGGTTTATCGACACATCCATCGCAGGCTTGCCTGCTCCACTTCGAAGGCTGACTGATATATGGAACACTGCTTGAAAACTATGTCTCATATCTACCCAAGTAGAGCACTCCCCTTTGAAGTTAGCTGTTAATTTAATAACAGTGAAATGAAGGTCAGAGGTTACATCAGTTATGGCTCTTCAGATCATGCTCGCACATGTGAGCCTAGTCCTTTTTTGCCATTAGAGGGAGCCACTGAAGCAGACTTGCCAGTTTTGGCCTCAGTGCACTCATCCTGCAGTGATTAATTGGAAGTCCTGGCAGGTAGTTGAGAGTTTGTTCAAACTATCAGACTCAATGGCCCATCATTTGCTTGTCTAAGCCTGTTCAACAGACAAAGTGCATGGGAAAATAACCTGTGATAGTGTGACCCACCAGGTGCCCTGTCATTGGTTAGGGTTCACCAGCTATTTATCAGCCCAAATATTAACAGTTTCTGACAGACAAAATGGCTCACCGAGTGACACAAAAGTGAAGACAAAGAATAAAACCGGTAGCATGTATATTTATAGTTTAAGCTTGGGATTTACATGGGCTTGAGGGTGACTTTATAGACTGATACCTACACCAGAAGTGAATGGCAGCGTTTAGAACTGGGTGATTAGATTCCAGGTCAAGCGGAACATATGCCTGACAATACACGACTTGTGTTGGTGCCTGGTCATAGTTAGTGCTCCAGAATACAGTTGCTTGGCGTTTTTCGTGTTAACAAGCAGGTTATGTGGCAGAATCCTTCACCCCTATGTATTCTTTCAATAAGTGTACTATACTTAAGCCTATGTTATCAAATCTGCAGCGGCGTTCTTTGCTTTGGTGCCATGCCAGACTGAACATTGCTCACACACACACAGGCAGGTAGCTGTAGGCAGCCCACAAACAAAACCTCCCTATGTTCTGCCAGCCAGTACAAATATCAAAATACAGACATTAGCAACATCATTCAGCCCCCGTGTGATTGTTGCTCGATAGAAAACACTTTAGTCAATACTATATTCACAAAGTTAAAGTGTGTGAAATTTCTGTTTTGTGGCTGGATAAATGCAGCCCAGTGTATTGGGCATAATAGTTAGTTATCCACTCATTAAACTTGTGACCAGGTGTTGGAAATATTAAATCATATTCTCCAATAAAGTTAAATCAGTTGTACAGCTGATTTAGCAGGCACAGTTGTGAGGCATCATGAACCTGGCAGCCTGCAATAAGGTTACAGAATGTGGTGTGAGGTATATTACAGCCTGATGATATCAGGTGACCCGGTGTAATGGGATGGTGGGATGTAGTCAGAGGTGTAGCATTGCTATGATGTATGAGGATGTAATGAGGTTATGAAATGTGGTCAGATTTATTTCAGTGATATCAAGTGAGAGGGTGTAATTGAGGTTACAGAAGATGGTGAAAGGCGTGGCAGTGATGATACCTAGTAAGAGGGTGTAATTGGAATACAGGATGTGGTCCAAGGTGTGATAGTGATGATATCAAGTGAGAGGGTGTTATAGAATTATGAAATATGGTCTGATGTGACAGTGATGATACCAAGCGAAAGGGTATAATGGGATTACAGGATGTGGTCTGATGTGTGACAGTGATGATATCCAGTGAAAGGGTGTAATGAGATCACAAATTTGTCATGAGGTGAGACCGTAATGATATCATTAGAGAGGATGTAATGGAATTACGAATACGGTCTAAGGTATGACAGCTGTCCATCAAGTGAGAGGATGTAATGGGATTACAGGATGTGGTCTGAGGTATAACATGAATAATATCAAGTGAGAGTGTGCCATAGGATTACAAAATGTTGTCATGGGTGTGGCAGTGATGACATTATGCGAGAGTGTGTTCTGAGGTTACACACAAACATGGCCAGTTGTATGTCAGTGATATAAAGTCAGAAACTGTAATGAGATTACAGATGTGGTCAGATTTATCAAGTGATATCAAGTGAGAATGTATGTTGGGATAACAGAATGTGGTCTGAGGTTCATCAAAGGTACCAGGCACATAATATATGAAAGTCGTTTTCTATTATATGTGCTCCAGGACTATATATAGTAATGTACATACATTTGTTCAGAAGATTTATCAACTGTAAGCTGAGATGTGAGACTTGAAATCCCATATTGTAATGGTTCATAAGATTAAGCATTTTAAGTGCATGATACCATAAGAAGTGGCTTCAGTAAACTCTTACTTTTTAGGTCCAGTAAAGAGGTTAATCAGTGTAAATTAGATTTGCGATGAACCACATCGCATTGTTTGTAACTTTGATTACAATATGGTGTGTTTCTGCAGAAGATCTAAAGTTAATTCTAAGCCAAATTTGAAATTGAAAGACAGGGTCATCTATACTATGTCTGCCTGCAAACATATTGTAAATGTTTCACATAAATTGCCCAGAAATCTCACATGAGAGAGAGAGGGCATACAATTGAGGGTACACAGGGAAGGGGTGCATATCCATCAAGTACGCACATGTTTTTCCCTCAATGGCCTTGATGTTTTGCTGTATCATGTTGTTCAATGTGTCACGGGTGCTCCTCATCCCAACACCACAGCCTACTTTCTGACTTCAGTGCTCCTCTTCCCAACACCACAGCCTACTTTCTGACTTCAGGTGATGTGAGTGAAAGGAGGTTGCCTACTGTTCAGAGCCAAGAGCTGAGAAAAACTGAGTGAACATGTGTATGTCATTGACCACCAATATCTTGACAACCTTGCACAAAATTAACATTTTGGGGTTTGTGATATGAAGACAGTGGAATATGCAGAAATGGTTATGCTTGACAATGTTTCAGTAAATGTATCTTGCAAATGAAAATTTTGTAATTTGTGTCATAATACATTACCTATCCACAAAGTTTGGCATCTGATCTCTTCAGATAAATTCTACTCCCAACAGGGTGCCCTCCATGGGCCAGTCTCCTTGCCCCGTACTTGACCTCCAGTATTGATGGATGGTGTCTAAGGTGTGGGAGTGAGTTATTATCATGAACGATGAACGCCTCAGTTTTCTCTCTTTGGCTGCTTTCACATCCATGTTTTGTACTCTGCAGAGGTATTTACCCTGTGTTTTACTGTCATCATGCTTGTTATCTTGTTCAATCTGCTGTATTTGGGCAGGTATGGGCTGGTACAATATTTGCTATAAGTAAGGTAGCAGTTCCAAGTGGGGCGCCTTTTCATTTACTGAGAAGGGATGCCAGAGAAGAAGCTATGGCAAGTTGGGATAATGGTCTACATTGCTGTTGCTGTATGAAGTCTATCAGAGGAGCTAAAGGCTCAAAGGTGAACCCTTGCAACAAATGTAAGTTAAAAAAAAAAAATAAATAAATACAATTCTCATGGCTGGTCCCCATTGATGCTGTTTGTGTTATGCTCCTGGATAGAACACAGCATTCTGTCCCGATAGATTGCCAGTTAAAACTAAGAGGAGTCGGCTTCTCCATTTCTGACCCCATGACTTATTGTCATGAACCATAAACACACCAATAAACCTTGGACCAGAACATCCCTCCCTGTGGTGAACTCCAAACTTAGCTCTCCATGAAGAGTAAACCCATACCCACAGGAATCACCACAAGGGGGAGCTGACAAGACCTTAGTTACAAGATGTTTCTAAACATCACCACATGCATGAAGCATGTGGACCATAAACCAGACCAATACTCAATGTGACAGTTGGTCTATCTAATGTAAGACACAGTTTGCAGCTATGGGTCACTTGACCCGCCAGGTGAAAATAAACACTGCAGTCTTTGGTCAGCCTGTGATGAGGCCAGGTTATGATGAAACTGGTCACCCAAGATATCTTTTTTTCTTGTTTTCACTGGTACCAGCATGGCTATCTCCATGGGTCCATTAAGTATCATCACTGCACTGGTCCAGTCTGCAGGGACTTCTACTGCAGGTACAGGAGGAACCAGATCAACCTTGCTTTGCCAACTTCTTCAGTGCTGCAGTCATAGGAAGCAGCTATGATAACTGCTGCACCTGGCTTCAATGAGGCTACAATTCAGGATTTACATGCAGGGACTGGGGTGATAAGCAGCAGATACCTGTAGGTATCTCACAATTGAAAGCATCAGTTCATGCCTAGGTCCAGTTCTCCATCTCAAACCTAGCCATCAATGGTTCCCACTCTTTCCCCGTTTGTTGGCCTTGGCATCACAGACAGTTCCCTCTATATCTTCCTCTCTTTTTGGGCAGGGGGAAGGGGAAACTGTTTTGGAGAGAGACAGAAGAGGAAGGAACATGCATCGGCATGATCACAAGGGTGAGAAAAGAAGGAAGCAGGCCAGGTCCTGGCTTAGACCACCCACCCCAGGTTGTTTTGGTTCCCAATCCAGTGGAACATGGCATTGTGTAGACAGGGATGTTGTTTGTCCATTGCCAGGCCAGCAGATAGCCCTAGATGCTAATGTAAGGTGCAATTCGCAGTCAAGTTCCTTTTCCTCCATGCCATCAAAGCCAGAAGACTCGGAGGAAGAGAAAGAATCCCACCTATGAAGCTGGTTCTTATGTACAGAGTCTGTTCACTTCCTACAACAGTAACCAGCCCGAATATGGTAGCAGGACAGATGGTGAAGGATATAATCCATGATGTTACCACCTGTATCAGCACCAGGAAGAGGAATCACAAGGACTTCAGTGGCGAGCCAGGGTCTGGGATTGCTGAAGAAGCTGTGAGCCTGCCTTAAGCCGATGTCCCAAAAGACAGAATAGCAAAAACAAGTGGTGAGCCCGTTGTCAATGTGCATTGGAGACCAAAGCTATTTCAGAGCAGTTGGAATCATTGATGGTCGGCTGGTCTCAGAAATTCAGCATGTCACATTTGCTTCCTAAACCTGGGAGTCTCCCCAACAGTACCTAAATTCCGGTCTCCACTTCGGATTTTAAACCTTTTTGAGCTCAGGAGGTGTTCTGTACCTTATGCCTGGGGAAGAAGTCACCATCCAGTACATGTATCTACCTCCCACAGAAGATTATTGACAAGTTTATCACAGACATGCAGATATTTCTATTGGCATTATGCAGGCCTGCCAACTGGTCCGACTTGGAACCTAACACCAGCAAGGTCCTCAACTTTATAGGCCAGTTAGAGCAGTCCAGAGCTCTATCATTAATTTTCACCGTGCCCTTGAGAATATGGTATGACTGGACATCAACACTATGTTGATTCAGCAATGGGCCCACCTGAATCTGTTAGCGATCAATTACCCTTGTGACTTGTACCGATACACATCACCCATAGACCACATGTGTTCATTTGATTCAGAAGTGCTGCAGTAGGTGATTCAGGATAATCAATATGAATCTCATCTTCAGATGCAGCAGGCTTTCCTTCAGCAGCATCACTGGAAAAAGCTTGGAGGTGGCAGGGGCAATGGTAGTGGAAAACGGAAACATTTCCAAGGGCAAGGCAAGAAAATCAAGCATGGTGGTGAAGGTCAGGGCAGCCACTGAGGAAGAAGTGGTGGGCAGAGGTGGAGGAGGAGATCTGAATCTGCAGCCAGCCAGCTGGCACATCTGATGGTTTGCACCAGTAGTCCTTTACCTCACTCCTACTCATCGCTCACGAGCCCCAACAGGTGTGTGTGCTTGTGTCTGTGTGTGTGTGTGGGGGGGGGGGGGGGCAGGCAGGTTGTAACACTATGCAGACAGACAGTGGCAGTACACTGAAGACCAGTATATTAAATCTAGGAAGTGCAGGTTGCATTTTTACCTTTTTTGAGTTAGGCACACCTCCCTTGTCAAACTCACATGCTCACTTTCCTGTGTCAAAGGAGACAGGAACACTTAAGAACTTAGAGATAGTGGCACAGTCTGTGTAGCAGAAAGGGGCTATAAAGAGAGTTTTAAATCTGTAGTCACCGGTGTTTTACAGTCGCCTCTTTCAAGTGAAGAGAAGAATATGGGATAGAAGCGGGTGAAAGATTTCTCAAGACTCAACACCTTTCTCTGCAAGGAGAAGTTCAAAACGGAGCTACTGACTTCCATAGCAGCTGAGGTTCACCGGGCCACCTCCGTGGACTTGAAAGATATGTATTTTCATGTCCCAACAGCCATGTCCACCTGGAAGTATCTGCATTTCTTGGTAAACAGAGTTGTATAGGAGTTTCAGGCTCTTCCCTTTGGCCTAGCTCCAACACCCTAGGTGTTCACCTTGATAAAGAGCATGGTATCAAATTATGCTCAGTGCTAGGGCATGCATATCAACCCTTCCTCTGTTGCAGACGAGAAAACTCGCCCAAAGGTACTGACCTCCTATACTGCAGGTTAGTTTATCCGCCTAATGTAGCACGTGCTGAATATCAACTTTCAGTGCGCATAATTCCCAAGATATGGCAAAATGGTGCATTTTTGTCGAGATGTACAACATATTAAATGGTTCTGACTATAACTATGGAGTAATAGCACCAAAATTATCTAAATATTGTGGTATCGCTGAGAAAAAAAACAACACGCAGATATTTTATTCGGTATGGACCATCGCGGCGATTGATTGACAATGCATACCGGTGCATGAGTTGCCTGTTTTAACATCAATTGCATGCAGTTATCATTCTGTATTTCTTTCAGCAGTTCACCAGGGACATTCTGAATGTTTTCAAAATATCTACCATCGATATGTCACTGAATGGTACTTATGTGACATGAAAACATAAAAATACCATTGGCTTGAATGACCAGCTCCATCATGCTGGTTTGCTGAAAGTGTCCACTGCTCATGCTTCACTACGTGCAGCTTATTTGCATGATCGTCTGAGCCCATCGGTGCCCGAGCAGGGCGAGAATCTCTCTGAAGCAGGGCGAGAATGTCGCTGCCTTCTATTTTTAGATTTTTACCTCGGAGATAGTAAATTTTTTGCAAGATGACAACTTTTGGTAGGTGGGAATAAAGAATTAAGCCAATAGGAAAGCAGCATGATGATATTGACGAGGTCCTGATGTTTCCATTGATACCAAACATGCATAGAACCAGCAAGAGAATTATACACAGTTTGAGGCTGCAAAATATGCAAATTTACCCCAGTTTTACGGATTTTTATCAGCAAATGTACCGGAAACAATTGATTAGATGTTTATTTAAAAGTCTGTGTGAATAAAATCGTCATATTAATGCAACAAAATTGTTTCTACAGCAAAAACTATGCAGTTTGATTAACTGGAAATGAGCCTACGATGTCTTTGTTTACGTAAACAAACGTCAATGTGGATGCCCGGAAGATCGTGTTTGTTGGTCCATCCCAAGATTAAATTTAGTGTGATAGGCATTTATCCCACAAAATAAATAGCAGAGGAAGGGTTAGCACCTACCTGGACTAGTACAGTTACTTACCTGCAAGGGTCTTCGGACAGACACAGCCGTCATACTAATGATTTGCCTAAATTTAGGGTTATGAGTGAATTACACAAATCGAACCTAGAACCATCGCAAGAGTTCGTGTTCCCAGGCATGCTTTACCAGACAGCACCATTGCAAGCCATCAGAAGATCACTTCAACAGACCTCAGACAATTCTGAAATGATTTTTGTCCAATGCCAAGCTCCCCAAAAGCACACAATGCTTTTGTCCAATGCCAAGCTACACAAAAGCCCACCCAGCCAACCCCACATTAAATCATTCAGAGGTTAGTCTATTGTAAAAAAACTGATGTGATTGGTCAATACTAGAAATCAAATACTGGGCAAGGAGGTCAACCTATAGAGGGCACCCTGTTGGCCTCCAGTCCAGGAAATAGTTTCTGATGGGATCGAATTTTGGAGCAGATACAATCTAAAGAGATCTCATACCAAATGTAGTGGGTAGGGAAGTATTGCTAACAAATATGGAGATTAAACTAAATTCCCCAGTTTTCTTGTATTGCAAGTTGTGAACAATAATCAGAAAAAAAATACAGCCATCAGTGATTATCCTGCCACCATCAGAAAAAGTTGTGAATGAGCCTATGCTCAGCTATTACTTTGAAAAATACAATCTCTTCATTTTTAGCTGTACTGCCCAAAGGTTGCAGAGCTTATGTAACCACTCATACATGTCCATCCGTCTGTAAACTTTTGCTCATTAGCATGATACCGTCCATAGATTTCAAGTTAGCCCAATATAACTTTTAGGACTTGTAGGATGCAGGAAAATCTAGGCCCCTTTCGACATTGGTGGCCCCACCTACATTAATATGTAATATAGGGGTCAAAATGTGAAAATCTTGTGAACACTCTAGGAGCTGTGATATTTGGCGGAAATTTGGTGGGATCGTGGGGGAGGTCAAAGTCTAAGTTGCTAATGATACTTGGGGCGCCATCTATAATTTGAAGGAAATTATGAGCCAAAATGTGTTTTAAGATATAAAATTCCATATCTTAAAAAGTAATTGGATTACACTTGCCAAAATTTTAGGATATACAGACAATGTCCAAAGCTAGAATGTTATGTAATATCAATGACCTTGACATATTTTTGTGAGGTCTCCATGCCTGTAGAGTTGAAAAAGGTGATTTTGTTGTAGGGTGTAGCTTGGACATCAGTGGCAATGTCAGCACAGCACCAGGCCTAAGGGCCTCTTGGATTACATAATGTGGGTGATCTTTATCTTCTGTCCCAAGGTCACTTAGGACACAAAGTTTAGGACTGCCTCATTGTTGTTGGCACATGCAACAATATCCATCATAGGAATTGCACCAATAAGCTATGATTACATGTGGAGCAGAGTGCCATCTGGTGGATATTTTGTACACTAAATATACGTAAGCTTTTTATTGTTCAGAAGCCACTTGCAGACTCACAATTTTGAAATGAAGAGGTACAATATAGCCCCAGTGCCAGCAGAGCATAAGGCCCATGGGCCTCTTGTTCAAAATTCTTCTCTTTTTTTTCTTTTGGTGATTCAATTTACACTTAATGCCTCTCTCTCTCTTTCCCCCCTCTCTTTCTCTATCCAAATAAAGTAAGTAATTGTGGAGGCTCTGTGTGCATGGATGGGGATTATGCCCATTGCTCTGTGTACCAAGATTCTGGAGAAACATAGACATGTCTTACTACATTATCTGTGTGCAGATGTACAAGTACATGTACATTGTTACTGACTTTCATGATTGCTTCCCAGAAGACTGTACAACTGGTTAACTACTTTAGAAGAGTTTAAAAAAACCCCACTGTGCACAGTTTTCCTTTGTGATTTCTTCAAAGTAATCCCTTTTCAAGAGTGTGCAAGCTGAAGATTTGTTTCAGTTTCTTCCACCTGTTGCATGCTTGCTACTCACAAAAAGTGCAACATGCAAAGCAAAAGGTTGCACTATATAAATAAATATAGATTAAATGTGATGCAAAGGAAACAGGTGTTTGCATCTGCTTTTTGATTTTAACAGCTGAATGAAGGGATGTCCTGTTTTTATCAAAATCACGTTTTATGAGGGGAGCTGGTTTATGCTGCAGAGGTAAACAAGGGAAGAGGCACTCTCTGTCATTGATGGATTAGTATGTGGGTGAAGATATATCTGTTTGTTTTGATCCACACATGGATTGGAATAAATTGACACTGGTGTTACAGGGCAGGTCAAGGTTACCAGGCTTGTAATATGCCAGTGTTGCTTACAATTGGCCATACATCATGTCAATCAGCATTAGAATGCACCATGATACTGACTGAGATTTGAAAGCATAATGCTTGTACTTGTGATAGCAATCATAATCCACGCTCGTATGTGACAGAGATTGTGACCATGCGGCATACCCGACAATTTCAAATGTAATCACGACTTGATAAAATCAGTGTGTTGACATTATGTGCTGGCTATGGTCAGCAAAAGAAGACAAATATAGTTAGTTCAGGTGTGTTTCTGATAGATTTAGTATCAAGCTGCTGTTGTTCTTATTAAGTAGTTTTTGTATTTGTAGATATTATTTAATATGACTTGCTCTACGTAGATGTTACTTGATATTGCTTCCAGGGCAGCTTAGATTTTACTGTATATGACTTGGGCAGTATAGATGTTGGATATGATTTGGGCAGTCTGGATGCTGTGGGATATGACTTGGGCTGTAAGTGATGCTATTGGATGTCACTTGGGCTGTAAGTGATGCTATTGGATGTCACTTGGGCTGTAAGTGATGCTATTGGATGTCACTTGGGCTGTAAGTGATGCTATTGGATATGACTTGGGCTGTAAGTGATGCTATTGGATGTCACTTGGGCTGTACCTGATGTTGTTGGATGTGACTTGGCCTGTACGTGATGGTATTGGATGTGACTTGGGCTGTACCTGATGCTATTGGATGTGACTTGGGCTGTACCTGATGCTATTGGATGTGACTTGGGCTGTACCTGATGCTATTGGATGTGACTTGGGCAGTGCAAATGCTATTGGATATGATTTGGGCACTCTAGATGCTATTTGATATGATTTGCACAGTATTAATGTGACTGAGGCAAGAAAGATGTAATTGGACATGAGTTGGACAGTACAGATCTTATTATGCCCTCTTCCCCCCCCCCCAGGAGGAAGGGGTGTGTAGCAATTACTCATGTGTGTCTGTGTGTTTGAGTGTCCAGACTGACAGTTTTCACAAAATAATGCGAAAACTGTTTTGCCTAGGGCTTTTATATTGCACATGCTTATAGTCCTGAATAAGGTCTCGAGCGAGATCAAAGATGGATTACCTTGACCCAAATCCCAAGGCCAAGATCTAACAATCCTTGATTGCGTTTTAATTGGACATTATTTGAACAGTATACATGTTATTAGTCCCCACCCACCAGAGACTATAGGTTTGTGCCGTGTCCATCCGTCCGTCCGGGCCGTATTTTTATACTGTAACACCTACACCTACCAACCACATTTGGTGGGTGGATACTTCATGGTGTAGGGATGTGTCATACACCAAAATTGGGTCAGTGTAACCTTGACCTTGACCTTGACCTTGACCTTGACCCTACATAAAGATTTAGCTTGTCAGGGCTCTATTTCTCATACCATAACACCTACAGCTACCAAATTTGGTGTGTGGATACTTCATAGGATAGGGGTGTGTCATGCTTCAAAATTAGTGACTGTGACCTTTGACCCATCATAAAGTTTTAGCTTGTCTGGGCCATATTTCATATACCATAACACCTACAGCTACCAAATTTAGTGTGTGGACACTTCATAGGATAGGAGGTTGTTGCACACCAAAATTGGGTCACTGTGACATTGACCTTTGATCCCCATAAAGATTTAGCTTGTCTGGAATCTATTTCCTATACCATAACAACACCTATAGCTACCAAATTTGGTGTGTGGACACATCGATATCATAGGGTAGGTGTGTGTCATGCACAAAAATAGGGTCACTTTGACCTTGACCTTTGACCCCGTCAAAGTTGTAGCTTGTATAGTCAACTTTGCAATCTATTCTCTGGTGGGAGACTATGTATAGCTATGCAATACTTGATCTTGTTGGATATGATGTGGGCGGTAGAAAGATTATTTGATATGACTTGGGCAGTGTAGATGATATTGCATATGACTTGGGCTGTGCAGATGATATTACATATGACTTGGGCAGTGCAGATGATATTACATATGACTTGGGCAGTGCAGATGATATTACATATGACTTGGGCAGTGCAGATGTTATTTGATATGATGTGGGCAGTATAGCTGATATTGCGTATGACTTAGGCAGTATAGGTGTTACTTGATATGACTTGGGCTGCATAGATGTTGTTGCATATAACTTGCACAGTACGTATGTTAATTGATATGACTTGGGTGGTATAAGCTGTGCTAAGACTGAGCTGTGGTATTGTTTAGGTGATAAAATCTATTCCTAAGTGTTGCAATGTGGCCTCAGGATGTGAAATCTATCAAGGCATCAAGATATATAGAATGACTCAGTAATGGGCCTATTAGGTATCTTCTTGCTGCCCAATACTTGTAGTGCCAGATGCCTTTTGTCCAGTACAGTACCAAAGCGCTTTGAGCTAAATAGGTCCAGGTCAATAAATATTCCTTAAATTGCTACCAAATAACAAGGTTGTTTTCTGCCAGGTAAACATGTACCCTGGGCAACTGTAGAGCCTAGGACAATAGAGATAGGAAACAAGAGACAAGAGCTTGATGTGGCGACCTGGTCTGGCACAATGTCTCGTCCAACAACCATGGCACTTTAGCCAATTTACTGATGCTGGGGATGGGTAATCTGCAGGTTTCAAAATGCATAAACACTTAGTGTGTGCTTAATCATGAAAAAAAAATATTGCCAACGTAGGCATGAGCATGATTATTACAGCACATTAGTCTTAAATGGTTTTGAAAAGTTGATATTCTGTGATAATCCATGGCATGAATGGGTCAATTAGTCACATCATCATTGCCTGTTCGTGAGGGAAAGAAATTGAATCACTTGTCACCAACATGTCTTTGGCCTATTTTTGGAAAGGGTTTATTCAGGATGAACTCTTTCTATCATAACCCTTTTTCCCTTGAATTAATATATTGAGGGTTTTTTAAAAATTTTTTTGGGGGCTGTTTTGTTCTGTTTTGTTCTGTTTTTTTTTGTTAGTTTGTTTGTTTTGCTTTATTTTATTTTGTTTTATTTTATTTCATTTCATTTCAATTCAATTCAATTCAATTCAATTCAATTCAATTCAATTCAATTCAATTCAATTCAATTCAATTCAATTCAATTCAATTCAATTCAATTCAATTCAATTCAATTCAATTCAATTCAATTCAATTCAATTCAATTCAATTCAATTCAATTCAATTCAATTCAATTCAATTCAATTCAATTCAATTCAATTCAATTCAATTCAATTCAATTCAATTCAATTCAATTCAATTCATTTCATTTCATTTCATTTCATTTCATTTCATTTTTAAAGACTGAGTCAATGGCTATCCTTGTGGTGGGTTCGGTACTGTGTAAAGGAAAGCTGTTGACCCCGAGGGCATAGTGTCTTGACAGGTCTCATCTGCAATTTGCATCCAAATTACTGTTCCTTACTGTTGAAATCGGTCAAAAACTTTGAAGCAGGTGATGTTTGACAACCAGCTGGTTTTGGGGGGAACAGGGTTAACTCAACACCAAAGGAACCACATGAGACACCTGGTGAGCAGAATTGAAAACATCTTATTAGAGGAACAGTGTTTTTGCTGAGGCAGAGACTTCATATCAGTTGATTCCAGCAGCAGAAAACCAGCCAGACCAGTCCAGATGGTTGGGAGATACTTCTGGTAGTTTTCCTTAGTCGCTCTGTGAAAAAATAATGGAGCTTTTTGCATAAAAAAACAGCTGAATATAGAACAAGCAGAATCAAGTGATGATTTACAAATGTTGACAGCACCAGCTGATCAATGAGGCATTTGTCTTATGTGTTGAGAGGAATATATTCAGGCAGATAATGGAGAAAGCATAAGTTTCCTACCAGCTTGAGGCTGACTTGTGTCTCGGCCAGATCATATATGTATGTATTGCTTTAACCTTCTCCCCTTAACCTGGCCAAAACTGGTTGCTGGTCAAATGCAGTCTGCTATTTTTAAAACGTGCTGGCCATAAGTGATCACTCATGTTCCCATCCATCCTTAATCCATCAGTGTGTCTGTAAAGGTTTTGCTTGTGAACTCAATACAGTCAACAGGCTTGAAGTTAGACCCATACATGTAACTTTCAGGATTTATCAAGTGTATAAAAAAAAAATCTAGGTTAAGTTTTAAATTGGTTGGACATCTTACAATATTATGTAACAAGATGATCAAAATGTGAAAATTTTGTGAACACTCTAGAACTTGGAGAGACAACGAGTCTTGTTCAAGCAAACTTTCCAGATCTAACTGACACAAACTCTGAGCAAAGTCTAAGGCTGACAGCTGGTGAATTTTTTTACTTGTTGCACCTTTGTATCTTTATTAAGCATCTCTGACTTTAAGTTGATCATTTCATGATATTTAGCAGCACTGTGGAGGAAGTCAAAATGTTGATTGCCTGTGATACCAGTGATGCCACCTATAGTTTAGCAGAAATTATGAGCCAAAATGTGTTTAAAGATATAAAATTCCAGATTTTCCAAAAATTATTAAGTTGAACATGCCTAATTTTTTAGTGTGCATACATCATACCCTATGCTCATATATTTTGTTGAGTTTTCATATGTATTGTTTGACCTGGATCTGGATTGTTTAAGCTTGCCACGCCTATGAAGTTGAAAGAGGTGACTACGTTAATGGTAGGGCATAGTTTGGATATCAAAGAAGATCAAAATTTTGCCTGAGTGCATTGTACATAAAATGTACTTGGTGACCTACTTTTGGGGTCACCATGACCCAGTTATTATAAAATTTGCCACTTGTTCAAGTTTATTGTTTTCCTTCATAACTGTCACATGTTATCCAGTTCAGACAAACAGGCTCTCTGAGAAAGCGGGGCTTGTGGTGCACATTTTGAACAGCAACATGTTTTCCATACGAGTCGAAGGTTCCATATCCCAAATCATAATTGAGCTAGACCAGCCAAATTGTATAATGTAGAGATCATATTAGGCACTGACACATTATATTGGGATGACCATGACCTGTTTATGCTAGGTCACTGTTGTTGTAAAGTTGAAAGAGGCGACTTGCCAATGTCCACAGTTGTCAAGTTAGCCTCTCATAATGTTCAGGACTTATCAAGTGTATGAAAATATCTACATTCATGGTTTCCCTTACAAGTCGACAGTGCACAAGATCCATGGGCTTCTTGTGTGACTAATTTCCACAGTAATGAAAAAAGGTTTGAATGAGAATTGTAGATACTATGGTTACCTATCAAGATAAAGAGAATCCTGTATGGGTGGCCCATTGAGGAAAACACAGGGATCACAAGTTGTTGGATTTTCATGTTTTCCCTAGGCTATTTCAAGCGGAAACATGAAAATCCAACAGAGAGGGATCTCAACGTTATGCCCAATGTGCCACTCATACTGGATTTTCTTTCTCCTCTGTTTAAAAAGGGCAACTACATACCAAATTGAAGTTCTGTCAGAGAAACGAGTTTGAAAATGACGCCATTTTGAAAGTGGGAGGAGTCAGTAATTAATTAAATGCACCATTGCCTCCGTTGGTTTGTCTGCTACTTGGAACCAGTGAGTAACAAACCAAACTAGAAAAGAAGATTTGCTTCACGGCAAATCTGTCTGGGTGCCTTCAAAATGGGAACAGTTTGAAATGCTACACTTTACTATTGTTTAACATACACTTAAGTTTGTGTATTAGGCTAATTTCCATAAATTAGAATGCTACAACTTTGGTCCTTGGTTAATTGGATGTGGCCATGTCACAAACTTATAAAGTGAAGTTCGAATGACACTACTATCTGTAATAGTTTTGAAGCAATTCAAGACTTTAATTTTGTGCATTTGCTTAGATTGCATGAATTAATAACGTACAACTTTGGTTTATGGTTCATTGGATGTGGCTATATCACATACCTATAAATATAAGTTGGAATGGCACCTCTATGTATAATAGTTTTGAAGTTATTCAAAGATTTAAATTTCTTGAATCATCTTATTCGCATAAATTAAAATTGTACGTTTTTGTATCAAGGTTCATTGGATGCAGCGATGTTACAAACCTCTAAATTGAAGTTGGAATGGCACAGGTCTCTATCTATTATAGTTTTGAAGCTGTTTAAGATTTAAATTTTGTATATTTCCCTAATTTTTGCAAAAATTAAAATCCTTTAACTTTGGTTCATAGTTCATTGGATGCGTCTTTGCCACAAACCTACAAATTGAAGATGGAATGGCATCTCTATCTACAATAGTTTTGGACATATTCAACTTTTACATTTTCCAATGCCCCATATTAGCATAATTTGAAATTCTACAACTTTCATATACTGTCCATTATATTGGCAGCTTTCACAAACCTATATGTGCCCATTAAAATTTTGTGTCTATCTGCAATAGTTTGGAACATACAGAGCTTTTAAATTTTAGAAAGGCTCTAATTAGCATCATTTTAAACATGTCGATTATTCCAAATCAGATAGTCAACTTTCCTGCTAGCTGTGTTACCATGCCAGTTTTAAACATTGTACTCCCACGGTGTCGAAGAAAAGCTCCGGACAAATCTGGTCAGAAGGAAGGAAGGGTGGGAGGGAGGGAGGGAAAGAGGAAGGAAGGAAGGAAGGAAGGAAGGAAGGAAGGAAGGAAGGAAGGAAGAAAGGAAGGAAGGAAGTTGGCACCCAGACATAATGAAAATTTACAATTAAAACCTTATCCTTCATACCCATGCAGGAAAACCCATTCAGATAAGCTTCAGACATAGGAGAAAAACTGCTCCAGGTCAACAGCTTTCCTTGACATGGGGTGGGCACTTATCATTCAACCCATACCAAGGGAAGTTGTTGACTCCTTCTGAATTCAGGGGTATAGGTTAAACACCACTGTTTTAACCTAAAGATTAATGCTGTGTCAGTCAGCAACACTTTGGCATTCTTGTTATACGTATACAAAACAATACATTAGTTTTTGTCACTGTGAAACACAAGTTTGCAAGGAAGACAATATAATGAGCTTTGCATTGGGAGAGTTGTGCTGTCGTTGCAGTGTACTATGGTAGTCAGGCAGGACAACAGTGAGCTATTGTAGAAGTTAACAAATGTTGAAATACATTTGTAAATACTGGATCTCCCTAGATGCTGTGTTATTTTCAATATATTTTAGAACTGTTCTCAACTTGATCCTAGTCCATTTCAAGATCATCTCCATGAGTTGAAGTCTAGTTCTACCAACTACAAGGTAAAACTCCATTTTAGGGGTACAATTTCCAGTAAGGGTAATTTCCTGTGACAACCACAACATTCCTACCGTAGCCAAGATTTTTGCGTTGCAGGCATGTAAATTTGTAATGAAATCCATAGCCTCCTGCAATAGCTAAGTGTATTGTGCCACAGGCCCATTCACTCAGAAAAGGGAGTAGTTTTTCAAAAGTTGGGGAAGACTTGGGGCAGGAATCCTCAATCTGAACACGACAGCGTCCACAATGAACTCTAGTTGCATTCTGCATCTTCTTGAGTGTGCTGCCTGAAATAAAAATGTGCAAATGTGTCTTTGGCTGTGATTGGTTGTTTATGAATGTTTTCTGGTTTTTAATTAATTGAGGGGATTGTGACCATCTTTACATTGGGACCAGTCATTTTTTTCATTGTGACTATAATATTTTCATGATTAATTTAGATTATAATTTAGTTATAAATTTTATCATGCATCTAATTTTTGTATTTTAATATGGCACCAAACAATATTTATTTCAAAATAAAGGATTATCTTATTTAGATCCCTTAGTTCCCCATAATCATCATTCAGTCATATTATTGATTTCTGATGTGTCATTTATACAAATAAATGAAATAATGAATGCTCCCTATGAAAATGACATTCATAACGGCAGAAAACAACTGGTGAGTTCATCTGTATTTACCTTCATAAATTGTGCATAAAAGTTCAAAAAATGTATTGGAGCGATGACAAAAACACTTTTACAGTGCTTACCTGAGTATTATAAACACCTCATAATTTTTTTGCGCCAATATTTGGAGGATTTCTAGGTACATGTACTAGGAGTTGTACCACTAAAGTGGAGTTTTACCAACTACAGCACCTATGTGTGACTCCCAATGACAGTGTCCTTGTGCAGACCTGGCTGATGAAAGTTGTGAATTGTTTGAATTCTTGCCTGTCTGTGGGGAAGAAGTGCCCATGGACATCCTTGCTTGTTAGTAGGAAGGGAATGATGATGTACTAAAGGAGTATTCCTGGGTAGAAGTAGTAGGGAAGTAGTGATATGATCCAGTGTATTGCTGCATGAAAGCAGGAAGGGAGTGATGATATGCCCCAGGGTATCCATATCAGGACTGTGGGGATAGTGTAGTACATGTACTGTTTGGTAGACCTGTGTGGAGTTTTCCTCTACTCTGCCAGGGAGAAGTCATTATATATTATGAACTGTACACAAGTGTTTGATTGGAAGGCACCAAGTCAATGATGAAATAGTGACCTGACCCCACCTTGCATCCCTCAAGCATCTTCTAGCTTCAAAGATACTTGCCAGGTAGGAGTTAGCAATGCTGAGAAGGGTAGATACTGCAGTAAGGCTGGTAGTGGCCAGTAAGAAGTGACAAAGGAGTCAAGGCCTGGTAACTGGCTGGGTGTTCCCGAGTGTGCATTAAAAAGGAAGAAAGAAATTGGAGGTAGGGTTGATTACAGCACCAATGGCCCCAAGACCCACCAGTGATTTTGTACCGCTGACCTGGCCTGTTTGCCCAGAAAGTGAAATATGTGATTAGAATGTCAGAGCTCCATGATGAATGGCTCCTCCGGCACCATATGAGCTTTTTTAACAGCCATCCTCGGCAGATTGGCGATTGTAGGGGAGACTAGTCATTGGTTGTTTAATATGCCCAGGAGTGCCTGTATCAGCATCAATTAGAGGTTAATGTATGGGGTCCAGTGGTCGTTAGTCAATCTGATTACTGATGCAGTGGAAGCCCTTCTACCTATTCAGAATGGCTCTTTCAAGCTGCCTTGTCTCAGTACTCTTTACCCTGTTTCCTGCCTGCTGGGTCCTCATGTAGACTATATGGCCTCATGTCCACCTGTTGGTATTTACCTGCCAACTGCCCCATATTGACACTGGCTTCCCATGTCTCTCAAACTGGTTCCCTGGCTGGCAACCAGATAGTGCATATACTTTCTTGTTTTTGCTGCTCAGTGTAGATACTACTGAATACCTTTTGTCAGACATGTGGACAAACTGTAGTATTAAAATCCTATTAAATCTGACCATTCCTTTGTTATCAGAGTGACTCACTGGTTGTAAAGTTCATGGAATTGTTGTTAGCCATAAATTAGTTTACAGCCTTCTGTTGAGTTGGAGCAAATCCCTGCTGATCAATTTGGTTATAGCCTGAACAGAATTTTTTTCTGTTATGTCCTGGTCCCCTCATTATTTTCATCAGTACCCAGCATTCCTCTGCTTTGCCTGCCCACACATCACCCTGTCTTGTCTGAGCTTTGGCTTGCTTGCTCAACATTTTTCTATGTAATGCCGAGACAGATGGCATATTGTCAGTCTGCCTAGAATTGCTTTGCCTGCTAAGACAGAGTAAAATAAGCTATCCTTGCTGTGTGGGCGCTCCACTTAGTCTGCCGAACCACTACTGGCCGCCTGTTTTGCATGCTTCTGCGACGGAAAATGTTCGCAGCCTGTGATAGGTCAGTGACTTTTAACCTGCACTGACCTCCGGGATAGTGACACTATTTTCCCTCCTTTTTGTAACCCGGCAATTATAGAATCAGCAAGTGGCAATTAAGATTGGAATGCAGATAGGTAATCGAGTTATTATATAACTATTATTTTCAGTAGCAGTGGATAGCAATTGTGTATACAGTAGTACACGCCATTAGCGACCCCCGGGGTCTGTGATCACCTGGTCAAAACGACCATTTCTCCCATGCACAGACGTTTTTCTAATGTTAAATGTACTGTCGTGAGCGACCACCCACAGAAAGTGACCTGCGACCAGAAAAATTTGGCAAAACACACTGCAAACGGGTTCTCTCTTTTTGGCGTTGAAGTTGAAATGGCCGGCACCTTGTGCCTATGGTGCCATCTACTACCGAGCCTTTGTTCTGCATAAAAAGCAACTGAACGGTCGCAAAAATATTCTGAATACATTACTTACTATCTTGACCTTAATCTGCATGCTCAATTATGTCAAGTTCATTGTTAATCGTAAGAAACCAATTAAAATACGCTCCCGGTATCTTGCTAGTGTACACTTGAATCCGCCATTTGTAATTTGCATTCGGGTACAAATTACTTCGAAACATTTTGGTGAACTCCGGAGGGATGCAAGTGGTCTGACATTTGTCGAGTCTGAGCAAAACACAGATATACATGTGGTGTTGTGTTGCTGTTTACTTTATATTCGATTACATTAAAATTATAACAGGTCTTAAATTCAGCATTACTTCCACCATACTACGATTAAATTATTGAACCAAAAGTAATACTTTCGCCTAACCTTTGTGAACTCTGGACACGTGCTGTGGGATTTGTTGATCAGTTTGACTTGAGCCAAGTCAACCACTGGCGGATATGTATACACATGGTGTTTTGTTTGCCGTTTATTTTATATTTGATTAAATTAGAATTATTACAGGTTTTTCAGCATGACTGCCATCATACTATGATTAAATTTAACCGAGACTAGAAGAGTGAATTCGTTTGTGGCGAAACATTTAACCGGCCGCATCATCAGGCTGGATGTGATATGACGACGCTCAGCACAACAGCTTCAAAGACTTAATTTACCACTTGCATTTTGTTTTGACAACCGCTTATGCAGATTATCATTGTTATCAACTGAGACATTCCTGATCTATGCGCAGATGTAACATACTTAGCGGACTTGTGAAACTGCACAGGTTTGTCTTTGAAACTTTACTGATTACACAGCGACCATGATTGGTATGATGAAGTTTCTTTTTAATAAAGTTATTGAACATAAGTAAGAATAATGCGGTGAAAAATATATTTTATTTCCATGCATGTGTGTGTAAAAGAAAGATGAAGTCCCACGCATTGGAGCTTGATCATCTGGGGATATCATTGTGTATATTGGGGGATATTTCTGACGATGAGGCTGAACTGCTGGCAGGACGATTTCTACTTATTATGGGAAGTCCTGAGTCTTGGGTCACGAATAAGAAATGGAGGGACTTTATTTTGACAGGAAAGTACCAGAACAAAATAATCAGGTACTGTGCTGGCATTGTTTCACGCAAAAATACGGTAGCGACTCTTGTCATCTTGACATCTTTGACTGGGCATTGTCAATGTTACAGGAGTTACCAGTATACCATGTTTCACTTCTAGTTAACCACATTAGCCCTTTGATCTCTGTGGAATACACACGCTTAGCAGGTTGGCTTGCAATATGCTCACGCAAGTGTGTCAAACGTGATGTCTAACAGGACGCTGATTGGCTGCAGCAGAGCTCATTAATATTTAGTGGGCAATCAACAAGCGGGCAAAGACAAAGCGGTCATTGGCCAGAGAGGCCTGTAGTAACGTTATCTTGCATCAATTAAGTGAGTGCTAATTGCCCCTTTGAAATGACTCAGGTCTGCAGTTTGGCAGACTATCCATGGAGCGCAGTCAGACACATGGAACAATAGTCTGTTTAGCAGGCAAAGAATGGCTGTAGTACTCCAAAAGGTCTGCAATTTTGCCCTACTAGGTGTCTTCTTGTAGGCTCCTCATTGCCCTTATGGAGGTCACCTTGTCTAGCCTGATCAACCGTCCTTCATCCAGGCTGCCCAGTAATCCCACATCTTGTGTCCTCAACAGTTTTCTTACTTGCTTTCAGTTTCCTAGAAATCCTCTGTCCTGGCCGGCTGTCTGTTATGCCTGCAGAGCAGCCCCTTACCTTTTCTGCTCCTTCAGTGGCTTGCTTTCACAGAAGTCTTTTGTCAAACCTGTCACTCATTTGTTTGATTTGTATGCCCAGCAGTGTTCTTTCTTGTGTGCCTCACAGGTGTCAGTCTGGCCTCCCTAACAGCCTGCTGTTGGTCATATGCTGCGGTCCTGTGTCTTGTCCAGCTACCAGGCTCTTGTCTTATGTATCTGTACAGTTGTCTGCTCCTTCCTTCCTTCCTTTTCTCCCTTCTTCCTTCCCTCCTTCTTTACCAGCAAATGTGTCTGACATTCTATCTATAGACTATTGTACGCAGCAAATCCAAACTTGGCATAATTTTACTTCCATACACAAAGCCACACTTTTTTATGAAGAAGGATGACAGTTTTGAAAACTATGCAAATTAGGGCCATTTGAAAGTTTAAACCTTCAAAACTATTACAGGTAGAGGTACCATTCCAACTTCAATTCATAGGTTTGTGATGTCATCATGTCCAATGAACCACATACAAAAGTTGTAGAATTTTAATTTATGCTAATTAGGGGCATTTGAAAAGTTGAAATGTTGAACATCTTCAAGATTATTTTTGTCATCAGCAGTCAACTACATGTATATGTACATCAGTGGGATTTGTTGTTTAGGCTCATGTCAGACCTAACACTTTTATGTTACCATATGGTGATCATTTTGTCATTAGTCCATGCAGTACATGTAGTGTCAAGATTGATCCATAAATGAATCAAAGTGACAATAAAAACTGTACTAGAATTAGCCAGTTTCTTACTACATGACCAAATCTTATTTGTTTAGTGACACTTGACATTCTGTTTTATCAAGAGTTCTTTCTTTCTGGCATTTCCTTTTTACCAGCAGATTTTTTTTTCATGCCAAGAGCCTTATTTTGAGCTTTGCTGACCATCGGTGGCAGAGCTTATGCAATATAACTCATGTCTTTCTGTTCTGCTGTCTGTAAACTTTTGCTTGTGAGCACAATACAGTCCACCAAACTCAACTCGAGTTGACAGTTACACTCTCTTAGTGTACATCATACACTGCCAGTATTGCCTATTGGCAACCACGCAAGATGGCCTGCCATAAACTTCAACCAGTCACTTGTAGAGGAATTTTCACACAATGACTTTTGAAAAGTATCCCTTACCAGTCTGAACTTCCCAAACACCAGCTTTGGTGATCATCTGTGGCAGCTATGGCATCGTCAGTGCTGGGCACAGACTCAATTCCAGTTACACAGGCAAAGACCAGCTTTGTTATAGCCTGTCCGTGGTGCCTTCCAGTAAGGTTGAATTTCTCTGTCCTTCTCCCAGCCTAACCCACACGTGCCCCTTATCCTTAGTAAGGTCCTCTTGGGAAAGGGAACAGCTGAAACTGAGATCCAGCTCATTCTCTGTGTCACTACCACTCATGCTTTCTCTGTCACTATATCTGCCATTGTATCACATAGACTCCCTTCCATGACGTCACAACCCAGAGCCTACTTGATGGCCAAAAAGGTGATATCTTGTCAACTTCGGGCCCATCAAGGGCAACAAAATTCTTTTGCAAATGATGTTGGTTTTTTTTTCGGTGCGAACATGGCAAATTTTCTTCACAAAAGTGCTATAACACACCAAGTCCTTCACTTTGAACAAAATATAGATTCTTAGTTGTTTGGGACCTTTAACCTTTGCCCAGGTTTGAGAACAGTATGCATTTCCTAGATATGAATAAAAAAGCTGTTTCTTAACATCTTCATTACACTTATCAAACTTCCTGGCCAGCATATTAGCATGGCTATACATAGCTCTCATCTGTCTACATGTCAACATCATCAGACAGGTCAAGGTGCAGCATACACCCCAGATATTTATAACTGTTAATATATTTTTATGTCTCCCGGTGGAAGCCGGGGAACATATTGGTTTAGTGCCCATTTCTTCCGCTTCTTGTTGTTGTTGTTGTTCAGGTTCTTCAACATTTGGTTTCCATGCGATAAGTCTTGAAGGACTTGACAGAATTTGATGAAACTTGATAGAAGTATGTATCTAGGCAAGACCTAGGTTGGGATTGTATTTGGGTGACCTTGACCTAATTTTCAAGGTCACAGGGTCACTTATGTGAAATTGGTTTCCGTGCGATAAGTCTTGAAGAACTTGATGGAATTTGATGAAACTTGGTAGGATTATGTATCTAGGCAAGACCTAAGTTGGGATTGTATTTGGGTGACCTTGACCTAATTTTCAAGGTCACAGGGTCACTTATGTGAAATTGGTTTCCGTTCGATAAGTCCTGAAGAGCTTGATGGAATTTGATGAAACTTGGTAGGAACATGTATCCTGGCAAGGCCTAGGTTGGGATTGTATTTGGATGACCTTGCGCGAATTATCAAGGTCACAGGGTCACTTATGTAAAATTGGTTTCCGTTCGATAAGTCGTGAAGAACTTGATGGAATTTGATGAAACTTGGTAGGATTATGTATCTTGGCAAGACCTAGGTTGGGATTGTATTTGGATGACCTTGAGCGAATTCTCAAGGTCACAGGGTCACTCATGTGAAATTGGTTTCCGTGCGATAAGTCTTCAAGAACGTGATGGAATTTGATGAAACTTGGTAGGATTATGTATCTTGGCGAGACCTAGGTTGGGATTGTATTTGGATGACCTTGAGCGAATTCTCAAGGTCACAGAGTCACTTATGTAAAATTGGTTTCCGTGCAATAAGTCTTGAAGAGCTTGATGAAATTTGATGAAACTTGGTAGGATTATGTATCTTGGCAAGACCAAGGTTGGGATTGTATTTGGGTGACCTTGACCTAGTTTTCTAGGTCACAGGGTCATTTATGTGAAATCGGTTTCTCTGCAATAAGTCTTGAAGAACTTGATGAAAATTGCTAGAGTAATGTATCGAGGTGAGAGCTAAAATAGGATTGTAATTTTCAAGCAAACTTCGTCATTTGTAATTTGTTATCACCTGTAGCTCATTCAGAGACATAAGTGTTCCACCGGGAGACATTTGATTTTCTGTTGGAAAATCAGTCTGTTCTAGTCTCTCTTGATTTTTGCAAAGATAACTGTGGTAGATGTTTCAATTTCCATGAACTAGGTTACGTACACATAACCACTCCGTTTTTCTTATTATACACTATATATAGCCCATCAGCTATGTCAGCACATTTATGCATTTATAATAAGTTGAAGCCCTTTTGCCGAGGGCGCCACCAGGCACGTCATCTGCATGCATTAAATGGTTTACAATCCACAATACACCCTATGTTCAGCTCTTTCAATTTTCTACTAAATATTAAAGAGGCAGGGGGAGAGGATCCCCCCCCCCCCCTCCATGTCAAACCCCATTATTAACCTGAAAACAATCGGTCATAACTTTTCCCCATTTACCATGCATCTCTGGTGGTCTGGACCAGTATGCCATCAATCTAATAATAAGCTTAGGAATATCTCTTTTTAGCATTACTTCAAAATAACTGACCATGATTCACTCTATCATATATTTTTGACTTATCTAAAAAACATATAAACATGGGACTAGCATTCATTTTGTTTGGCTTGCCTTGTAATACTCCATTTTGTGTGCTGAACATTGCTTTGCCTTGCCTGCCAAACAGTTTGTCTTGCCTGCCTGGCTATATCCACCTTGACAGCAAAACAAATGGTCCTTTCTTTTAGGTACTGGACACTGGCAGTAATGCTTGTCTAGTATGCATTTTTCATACATGTCTTGCAATTGCCTGCCTGACTTCTCTTGGAATCCTATCTTGCCATTGACTTATTGGAGTGTCCTATATTGGCACAAAAGTCAGAGAGCAAAAGCCTATATGCTGAAGAAGAAAATCCCTGTCTGGGTATCCAAGCGAAGGAAGGTTTTCTATCACTGTGACCAGATGCTTCAGCAATCTGTTACACGTGCTCCTAGAAAAAGTATAAGTGCTCACTTTTCTCCCAAAGAATGTCCATATGCCACATTCCTTTGATGCTAGATTTTTCATGCAAGAAGATGGAAGATTTATAGTGATGTCAGGGAGTGTACCTCTAACTGCCTCATGACATTCAGCCTGGAAGGGACTGAAGCTTGTGGCTAGCTTGTACTCTGTATTTAATATCTGTGCACACAAAGCAGAGATTTTGGCAACACCCATTATCTTACACTGAACTTAGTAAGTTACTGAATATTTTGCTGACTGTAGTGACAAACATGCATAGGTACACTGATTGTCCTTGTTTTTTAAAAGTGGTGATATGCCCATATACTTACACCATTGATGGGATACTCATCAAATTTACACCTAGTCTAACAAATGTGGCTGACCTTTTCTGAGAGATACAAACTTGCCACAGGTCATCAAATGAATAGGAAAAAAACAACTTGTAAATGGCCCAAGGTGGTGATGCAATAAATATGCAAGGGATATTAATGACTACTTTTATGTAATGCTGCTTGTTTAATGTTTACGTACATATGTATGTGTACACGTTCACTGTTTTAATGTACCAGTGTGTATTGTTTGATGTGTCAGCTGCAAGTTTGGATCTGACCCTGCCCTACTCAACCTTACCCTACTCTACTCTCTACTACCCTGCCCTGTCTTGTCCTGCCCTACCCTGCACTGTCCCATTGCACTCCATCCCATCATATCCTGTATCAAAATTAGACCAATATCACATAGTTATCATAATTAGAGACTAAGCAGGTTCTGTTTATTCTCTTGTCGCTGCAAAACCAAAACCATTATGTCCAATTTAATTCAAAAAGTAAGAATCTAGTTGTTTTTGGTGTCTTCAAGATGTTTTAAGCCTTATGGGTAGTGTTTGATCACAGTTCTTGTGCTTACTATTCCACCATGCTAGACTCAGTTGTGTGGCAGATGAATGGAGTGACATGTGCATTCATTAGACAGTGCATAATAGTCAAAGATTACTAGGTCTGTTTTTATATGGTGCCTGATTCAGTGGTGATGACTCGGTAGGCTGACTGACAGCATTGCAAGTGACAGGTGGCGGCTGATGTGTATACACCACTGGATTAACTCTCCGATGACTGTGCTCTACCACAAAAAACGTCAATCAATAGCACCTGACTGTCATGTGCTGCCTGTCAAATTGTATGGTAATGACCTGTCAATCAGGGACCAGGAAGCAGCAATGATGTACACATCATATACATGTAAATATGATACTGGCCTCCTGGCCAAGGTGCACTGAGTAATATGATGACTTACATTTGCTAATTTATTTTCAAATATTAACAGAAATGGATTTTGTGTGGTGTGTGACACAGTGGTATTGAAGACAGTGAGATAGCTTGGCTATAAAGTTGCCAGTTGGGTGGAGACCATCGATTTTTATGCTCGTTTTTCTGTACCACAACTGAGCGCAATATTATGGTGTATGTATTTTATGACAGGCAACATGACCATCTGTGAATGTTGAGCGTTGATCCTTGTGCTGCCCACTGCAGGAGTAGCTGTGGTCACCTTACATCCACACTGGTCAATGCAATCATCTTGTAAAGCAGGTAGCATTGTCCGCAGGCAAACCTGATCCTGTTTTCAAGACATTACAGAAAGATTCGCTTACCTTTATGTGTTAACCCTCTCAGTGCCACATTGTGGACTGATTCAACAGCTTTCCTCAGTGGGCTTTGGGTGCAATGCTGTGGACTTGGACTGTTATATTGTGTGTAACAACAGGCATGCTGGTACTTGAATGAGAGCAACATGAATATAGCACCCTTAGAATTCAAAGCAGTGTGTTTTAAGTACATGTAGTTCAACTGAAGTCACAGTTGGCACTGAAACAGTTAAAAGTATTCCAATGTGCACGGAATCGTCATTCTGTATCAATTTTGACTGCACTTTTTCTTACGCAAATATATTGTATGGTTTGAGAACTGGGGAACAAAGTATTTGGGTTGGTGGCTTGCAATTCTCATTTTTGCTACTGGATGACAGGGTAGTATTAGATGACTGGACTTAATTGTAATCAGTTGATGCAAGCTTACACATGAAAGCCACAATGTCTTGCATAAACAATAGTGTTATGTGTGTGAGCCATGGTGCCATGCATGTGAGCCATAGTTCAATGCGTGTGATGTCACGGACATACTTTTAGTGCCATGAGTGTGAGCCATAGTGCAATGTGTGTGACATCACTGATGTACTTTTAGTGCCATGAGTGTCAGCCATAGTGCAATGTGTGTGACGTCACTGATCTACTTTTAGTGCCATGAGTGTGAGCCGTAGGTGTGTGACGTCACTGACATACTTTTAGTGCCATGAGTGTGAGCCATAGTGCAATGTGTGTGATGTCACTGACATACTTTTAGTGCCATGAGTGTGAGCCATAGTGCAGTGTGTGTGAGCTATGGTGCCATGTATGTGAGCCATGGTGTCAGGTGAGCTGTGGTGTTGTGTGAGCCATGGTGTCAGGTGAGCTGTGGTGTTGTGTGAGCTATGGTGGTCATGTATGTGAGCTGTGATATTGCCTTGTACATGTATCTGAATGATGGTGCAATAGTAGACTGCTGCCATGCCTTACAGTTGAGCTTGTGTGTTTTTATATGTCAGTCACCATGCCTCAATGTGAGGCATGGTACTCTTGAATGTGAGCTATGACAGCGTGCATGTCAGCCATGATGCCCAGGTTTGAGAACATTGATGGCAGATATGTGAGTCATGATACACTTGTTTGTGAGTCATGATGGCTTGCGTGAGCCATGGTGGCCTAATATGTGAGGTATGATGGCTTGCATGGGAGCCATGATTACTTAAAATGGCTTGCATGTGAGTCATGGTAGGCATCAGATGAGCTATTATACCTTGCATGTGAGGAAAGGTACCCTGACAACCATAGTGCCTTGGACATTGTCTGCATGATATCTCTATGACCAGACATTGTATAAATGTCTGTGGCAAAAGGCCTTTGTATGTGTGGAGCGAGTGCTTTTAGACTTGATAAGAGTTATTCTCACATTTTAAAAGGAAAAAAACAAAACAAAACATTTAAGTGCAAAGAAAAAAAGGAAAAAAAATGCCCCCATTGAATGAATACAAAGTGGAAGACTGTTTGCATTGTAAACATTCTCACCCTCTCTCCCTCTGATTAGACTCATGACCCGCCAGGACAAGACAGCGGTTAGCTGATATCATAGGGCACACTAGGCTTAATAAATGATTTAAACAATTCTCATTCAAGACGTGTTCATGACTGAGGACATCCAGCAACATTAGTGATGCAGGTGTCATTTGATATCTACCTTTTTAACCATTTTCTTTCTTTTTTTTGGGGGGGGGGGGGGTAGAATACAAGTTGAGTCAACAGATTTCCTTGGCTTGGGATGTGTTGGGCACAGTGCACCCAACTGATACTGAGGAAGGCTGGTGATCTGGGACACGTCATCTTCATAGGCTTTATCTATGTTTCCCTTTCAAAATCTTTTGTGTAGACTATCTACATTTCCCTGTATTAATGACAAATTGAAATTAAAACATTGAAGCAGATAATGTTGTATACATGTCTGGGATTTCTTTTGTGTGTTTTAAAGAAGAGAAGGTTAATGATATTTGTATATGTATATATATATATATTAGACAGTTTTTCATGTAAATTTTTTGTGTCTGTTGCAGGTGGCATGAAAGTGGATGGGTGACTCAGAGACACGCATCACTGGTAGGTAGCTCTTTGTCTGACCAGGTTCCACAGTGACACAGGTCATGTGCTGTATCACTCCCACTTAGCAGCTACAGTCGTAAGAAATGTGTCTAAAATAAACTTGGCTTGAGTCAGTATGCAAAAAAGATTTTCAAATGAGAACCTATTGAAGCTCCCAGTACAAAAGATTTTAGCTGAATTGAGGTCCAAGTCAGCGGAACTTTATGCTCTGTCAGTATTACTTATATCTTATCTGAGCTTTATTGGTGAAAGTCTATATATTTAGATAGAATGTTCCTAGTGTAAGGCTACACCTCAAAAAAGTTGTAGCTGTACTGGTTTGTGACTCAGCTGTGCATTTAGGATGGGCATATGTTCAATAATATTGTATTCACGTCTTTATTATCTTCAGAGGAAAGAAAACAAACAAGAAGTTTGTTTTCTATCCTTTCCTTTAGTCATTTTATTTGTCAAATAGAAAGCAGAGCACAATGATCAATGGCAAACTGTCTGGGCCCAAGATAGTCACATTAGGTGTTCCCCAGGGGTCTATCTTGGGCCCATTATTCTTCATCCTGTTCATAAATGACCTGCCTTTCGTCTGTATCACACTGTAATATCTGGTTGTATGCTGATAACACAGCCCTGTACTTTTCATCCACTGACCTATTTAAAAATTAAGAGAATCCTAAATGTCGAATTGCTCCACGCCTCACATTGGTTTCAAACCAACAAATTGGCACTGAATACTAAAAAGACTAAATTCATGCTTTTTGGTGCACCCCACATAATCGGACAGAACCGCCATATTGAAATCAAAAGCGACAGTGATATAATTAACCCTTTCCCCCTTGAATTAAGACTGAGTCAACAGCTTTCCTCGGCATGGGTAAGTGCCCAACCCATGCTGAGGAAAGCTGTTGACCTCGGTCATGTTGTCTTTACAGGTCTCATCTTCAATTCTCAGTCAAATTGTTTTTCATTGCTGTTGAAATCAGTTGAAAATGCTGAAGCAGACGACATTTGACCACCAGCCGGTTTTGGCTGGTTTAAGGGGGAAAGGGTTAAACAGGAGAAAGACTTCAAGTACCTTGGTATCGTGCTGGATGGCTGTTTCTCATTTGCCCTATATGTTGACTATACTTGTGACAAGGTAAATGGCAGACTTACCATCCTGGAAAGGACTGGTAAATACCTGTCTGCTGATCTTAGGCTGACCCTATGTAAGTCTCTGGTCATCCCCCACTTCAACTATTGCAACATTGTATGAGGCCCCTGCAGTACCAAATTCAGCAAGAAATTACAAGTACATGTAGTTCCAAATTGAGCCCTCTGTCTGATTCTCAAGCCAAAGCATCACATGCCAGTCCACGCAGTGGTCCCTGCAGGTTTTCACAAGGACAGGGCAGTTTAATCTGAAAAGGGCAACTTGTCAACGTGGGTAGGGACCATATAGGGTACCTCAAAAGTAACATTGTAGATAAAATAGCGTATATCTTTCACGGAAAAACTGAAGAAATTGTTGATATCTGTATCTAAATTATGGTGAAAAAACTGAAAATACTGCTTTTAATATATTTTCTTTGAATTCAGATTGCATACTGAAGATTTGTAGTCAAAACTGAAGAAATATGCCATAAGCCATTAAAGCATGATGTATACATCACAGAAATTTATTTTGTATAAATTCACTTATGTTTAGTACTGTCAGTTAAATCTTAACTGTTTTATCCATCACCATGTATTGTTACTATTTTATGTTGTACTTCATTCATCATGTGTATCACCATTTTTTCATCCAGGGCCTTGGCGAGATCAGTGTCTTGCACTGAGCCAGTAACCCTGGTAAAAGAGTGTAGATCAGATCAAATCAAAAGTATATGTCTTACAAAAATACTGCATAACAGAAATTAATCAGTTAATATCATTTTTACCCCCGGCTTTCTAGGCTGGAGGGGTAATGTCATCTACGCGTCTGTCCGTCTCTCAGTCCGTCCGTCCTGGCCGAGGGGTTTTCGGTCACTGATCGGCTTCTAGTTTTAATTCAAATTTGAGGTGAAATATTCCAGAAAGATTGGCTAATTAAATAGGAAAGTTATAAATATGCATTGATGCTTTTGAATGTAACATATTTTCATGATTTTATGAATTACGCACATTGATAAAATTTTTTTTTTTTTCGTCATATCATTGCAGGTAAAAACTAAAAACTGTGCAGCCAGGTTTGTGTCAGATTTTCTGGAGAAAAGTGGTTTGGTCACTTAAGCACAGGACCGTTGTAGTTCTCTTGCTAAAATTCCATCCATCCATCCATAAACTTTTGCTTGTCGGCATGATGTAGTCCACAGTTTTCACCACAGCTCCATATAACTTTCAGAACTTACCAAGTGTTTGAAAATCTAGCAAGAGGTCAATATTGGTGGTGCCACCTTGAGTATTATAATAATATTTAGGTCAAAATGTGATAATATTGAGAATGCTATTTTTGGAAGAGGTTTTCATGAATCATCATGAAACTTGGCAGGGACGTAAAGCAGACAAAAGACAAAAATGAGTTGAAATTTGGAGACCCTCCCTGACGTATTACAAAAGACACTGACCAAAAGGTGTCGGAAACACAATCAATTCAATATGTTGAGAAAGAACAAGGCTAATGATAACAAATATACTACAAATGTGTATCAGATGTAGCAGTTTTGTGCAGTTGCATAACTTATATGGATGACCTTGACACTTTCTCAAGGTCACAGATAACACATGACAGGATTTAAACAAAAAAAATTGTTATGGTAATTACATCTGAACTTGTGCACATGTATCAAAATACCATAACAGAAATATTATAGAGACAAAAGTCTATGAAGTGTGGAGTCATGACAGTCCCACTGGTGGAACTAGAATTACAGGTGTAAAAAATACACCAAATTTATTACCTGTATTTTTATTCTGAATTGAGATGCTGCTTGTAAATTTACACCTAATATGTATGAGGCCAAGGGTGGTAATAAGGACATACAAAGAGATGCTAAATGCATTTCAGCAAATTAATTTTTGGTGATGGTCAGCAGAGCATTAGTCCCATAGACCTCTTGGTTTTGCAAATTTTATAGATCTATCTTTGAATTTCAACATTGAAGCAGAAAGTTACCGGTGAAAATTTGTAAATTGTGTTTTCATATTGTAAGTTTCAAATAACCAAGGCTTTAATAATAAACCGTTTAGAATATAAATACAATGTATTGCATGGTCAAATTATTACACTTTATATATATATATATATATATATATATATATATATATATGAATAGAAGAACCCCTCTTCCCACTCTGAAAAAGCTGCATCCAAGTAACTAATCCCACAAACTTAATAAAATTACCAAATTTTACCTTCTGTTAATTTGTCTTTTCTGACAGTTCAAGAAATAAATATTTGAACATGGTTTTCTCAAGTAAATAAAAGGATGAGTGACTGACAGTCAAGAATCCACACTGGGGAAAAGTGTAAAGTCTGCTGCCTGTAAATATGTTTTATGAAAATTAACTGCATATCAGGGTTAGAATTGTAGTTTTTGGTATCCTGCCCTCAGGGCAAGTAACACCGCATGTGGACCCAACTTGCCCCGAGAGACACAAATTTGCCCCACCATTTATTTCAGCAAACTCCATAATAAAGAATATGTTAGAGCTATTTAGTTTATTTGTGTTACAGGCTGCGCATGTACATACAATTCTCGGTTGATCAGGCCGAGTCTGAAGTCCTAAGACATCAGCACCTTCTGAAAATAATAAGTCACTAGAAACTGGAATGAAATAAATTGAATAACTAGATTGGTTGCTCTCAATATTGAAAGATGGCATATGAAAATTCATGTGTCATGGATCATAAAGCTTGATACATAGCTCATTTGAACTAATCAGGGTCTTACTGAAATAGCCCCACAATGAATGGCCTACTTATGCTGTGCTAGGAGGGAAACTTCCATAAGCTCTTGCAAATAAATGAGTTTTCTTTCTTTCCTTGAAATTGCAAAATTCTTAACTTGGCTGACTTGAAACCATATGAACTTGCCCAACTGCATTTGAGCTTGCCCCGGGACTCCGGGCAGACAGGTAATTTAAACCCTGTGTACATATTTTGTCATTTTGATAAGAAGTGTGGGCCTGTTGTGTTGAACTGTCTTAACTGGCACAAAAATAGAGGTACATCCCCTCAAAAGAGAACTTCCAGTTTTGTGGGAACATGTATATGTACATATACATGATATATCAGTATGGTAAAGGTACTTACAGCAGTTTGGAAGAAAAATAACTTCCTGTGAATCATAGCTATGTGTATCAGTAGTTATATTGTGTCTATGCAGAAAATTGCCAATCTGGGAATTATTTTCACTTGATATTTTACTGTGTTTTATATCACCAGCTAAATCACTGCAAGTACGTAAGATTCTTAAAAAAAAAAAATCTACATTTATATCTGTAGTATTTTTTGTGAAGGATAAGTATATTTTTCAGGCTGAAAGGTTCTTTACATCAGCTGTGAGGCACTGTTTCCATGTATTCAATGATAACTGTCTAATAATCCCTGCCCATTTATGCTTACTTTATGTTCATTGTCTTGTCTGTTAATCAGTTTCCACAAAAGTGTGTACTTTGTGCCATGTTGGCACTTTGACTTTTTAATGTCAATCAAGAGTCACTCTGGGAGCAATTGTTGCTTAATACACAGGTAGCAGGGTTCTCCCCAAAGCAATTATAACCCTAGAATTCTAGGCATGCAGCTGCAAGTAGGGGTTTCAATTTGGTCTCGTCATTACAGTCAATAAGAGGCTAGAGCTATAATTTTCACATTTTTTTGCTGTATTCCACTCGTGCCCATTGTCGAGATTTTCTGGGGAAAAACCTGAGCACTTATATTAGGCATTTTCTCCATGATCTTCTACCCAATACAGTTGTATCTCTCTTGAGAGACCCCTCAAATGAGAGACCGCATATCTTTTTAAGACTGCTCTCTCAAAACACTTCACTATCTTTTCCATATTGTTGTACTTCTAATGAAAGACCACCTGTTTTAAGAGACCACATTTTGACCCACCCTAGGAGCGGTCTCTCAAAAGAGGTACCACTGTAATGGTTAAAAATAAAGGGAGGATAAGGGGCAAACACACCCACTGGCTCCCACCCAAAAGCAAGGTGTGAGTAATTACAGAGGATGGGAAACACATGTCACAGAACATGTGTAAAAACTGAGCATTAAAGCTATTCTTATAGCCCTGTGTTGCAAATGACATCAATATGAACAGGGAATTACTGGGTGCTTTTCTGATGGTGAAAGAATGAAGTTTGACAGTATGTAAAAAGCAGTGGGGGTGGGGGTGGGTGGGTAGGAGGGTAATTATAGCTGACAAATTATGGATGCAGGAATGAAGTTTAAATGAAAACATGGAAATTTATGTGGCAGATAGAGTGCAGAAGAGAGGCTTCGCTAACTAACATCAACAGATTGCCTCCTTATACAGTCACATCTGACATGATCTTTTATAGGAATACCGAAGCCAGTTTATAGTAGGTCCACATTAAAAGCATTACTTTTCAAAGATATAGCGGTGTGCATGAAATATCAAGCGGTCACATCAGAACTGTAACAATATGTATTCGTTATTTTTCAAATTAAAAAGCAAGCTGCCATAATGTGGCTTTTGTTTTACCGGGCTAAAGATAACACGTGTTGTGTTAAGTGGAATTAGAGGTCAGAAGGATGCACCGTGTTGTGTTAAGTGGAATTAGAGGTCAGAAGGATGCACCGGATGACAGCATCTGGTTGATGAGATCTGTGTGCAAATAGATGTCAAGATATCACAATGCTATGTCTGTGTTGGTGTTGGAATGGTACACTCTAATTCCACTTGGGACAATGAAGTGGCCACTGGTACGACTACGTGGAATGAAAACTAGACCAACTTATCATCAAACTGATGCAGTAAAAATTTACATCAAATGTCATCATGCGTGCAACTAGGAAAAATTAATGTTTGAAATCAGATCGCGATGCTTCATTGGCAACATTGTTGACATGTGACCCTTGTCAGACTTTGCACCTTTCACAACATTTGCTGTCCCTCTATTTTGGCACAGCATAAAATTAACTGCGCAAGTTTGGCGTGGACAAGCAGTTATTGTGCGTGTCTACTGTGATGTGTAAATGTTATTATGGGTATCTGCAGTCATCCAGTTAAGATGGCAAGCCAATACCCTATGTATTTACCTGAGCATTTTTTCCTTTCACAAGGTCTTACGCAGGGTCGACTGAACCTTGTTTGAGATGACTGGAGTTATTTTGTAAGCACGGGCGTCCTAATGACACACCTTTTGAGCTGGTTGTTAGTGTGTGCCAAGGCAGTAAATTAGCATATCAAGTATCCTGTATGGATGGCTACCTGCATTCTGTTCAAGCTTTTTTTTGCCGAGGAATTTGGCTGGGGTTCCCTGGAGCAGGGACCCGTTACTTGCTGGATTAGGCATACTTTTTCATGGACAAAGGACAAGTCAATAAGCAGCTATTGTTATTGCTAAGTGAGGGCCATCTCGTACAGTGTAGAGTTAATTGAGCGCTTGCTGACTTAGCCTGTGTAATTAAGGTTTAGATGGCTGTTAATATGCTTACACATTACAGTCTGGTAGACTGATATGTTATAACAGCTCATAGCATGCTCATAAACAGGCCACCGATACAGGTCTGCAGCTGTTCACCTGTTTGAGATTGATAAATACAAGTGCTGCAGACAAGGTGCTGTTGATGGGCCTATGTCCTAACATGCCAGCGAGAACAGCTCACATTCACATGTTCATCAAGAGATATTAAATTGTGTTAATGTTGTGCAGAAATACCCAGGCACAGTTACATGATGAATGCAGAATATTATCCCTATTTCATAGTGATGAGCGACAGCACTTAAATAATTATCATAACAGAAAGGAGGAAGTGTGGATTTCTGGCAAAATGTGTTATGGCTGCCAGTTGTAAAGACTAGATTTTACATTATACAATAGGAAAGGTCGCATTTAGCAATCTTATGTGTATTTGGCTTAATACAGAATCCAATGCACAAAATTCTTGCGGGATTGAGGTGTGTATCCCCATAAGATTCTATGTTAAAGTAACATTTAATACCATTGAGTATTTTTTTAATAAAATTATCAAATTTACTGAAGTATCAACTATATACAACCATGTACCACAAGAAATTTGGTGTTTCAAGGTGGAGTAATTTTAAAGTTACGTTGGTGCGAATTAAAGTGGAAACTGATGGAAATACAAATACCTAGCCCACCTGCTGACAGAGCCCTCTACCGAGAACCTACATGAACCAGTTGATCTTGACTTTGCCCAGCACCCAACAACTGGCAGGGAAAGTCGAAGGCCATGGAAACTCAGGTGGTCCATATGTGGGCAGGGCCCTGTTAGTGAGCACAGGTCTATATGTGGGCAGGGCCCTGTTAGTGAGCACAGGTCGACATGTGGGCAGGGCCCTGTTAGTGAGCACAGGTCCATATGTGGGCAGGGCCCTGTCAGTGTTCACACTTCCTTATCTGGGCAAGGGTTCATTGTGGATGCAGGGGCGCATGATAGAGGGTACTACAGCAGGGGTAATTCCTATATGACATATATGATGTGCAAAATAATTTGTTAACAATTGTTTAATTACTGTCAGAGGATAAGTGATTTGTTTTTTAAGTTATGTTCCAGCCTTCACCTTCAATGGGGTTGATGCACTGAATAACACTGCTGTAAGACTTGTTTACTCCATTCAGTGCAAATGTTGAGTGTTCTTATTTTGTCTTTGATCTAACGGTTGAAATCATAATGTATGACAGGAAACTCTTGAAAACATTTTTTAGCATTCCATTTTCTTCAGTCATATAAAATATGTTCTTGAGTGGAATGTAAACTCATCCACTGATTCTATCCAGTCTAAACTGGGTCAGCCTGGAATCAAAACTATCTGAGGAAAGTAGCTGTCATGCACATGAGACTAAACTTCCATCTAAAACAAGCCCCGCTGTGATATACTTTTGTTACTTTGATATTCAAACAGAAAGCACCAGGTTTTTAACTCTTTCACTGTCAGCTGCAATTAAATTCAAAATACCAAAGATGAACTTCTCTGAATTATCAAAATAGTACTATTTTAATATTCTTTATTAAAAGGCTTTTCATGCAAGTACCAGCATGCCTATAGTCCCGTAGAATGTAATGGTTCAGGTCAACAGCTTTTCTGGCAGCAGTTTGGGTGCATTGCACCAAAAGCATGTGGAAGAAAGCTTTTTGACTCAGTACGAAACTTGGCACTGAAAGGGTTAAAGTCTCAGAGTGTCTTCAGGCTGGTCAGACACACACTTCAAAATTAAGGGGGGGGAGGTATTTTAGGGAATAGTGTCATTTTTGTGTCAGATAGACCAGTTTATGTCCCATTTATAATTATTGCAAAAAGAATTGGAACAATGATATGAAGCACATGCAGGAATTGCAGAAGTGGGCTCTGCACACAGTCAAAGGGCATTAGACTTGTGCCGTGTCAGCTTGGTACATGTACAATCGGGGGACGTATTGTTGTCATTTGTGATGATCACGGGTTTGCAGTAGTTCTAAATTTTCACTGATATGTTTGCTTATGTGACTTAGCTGGTTGGCCCAACTGTAATTGTGTTTATCTAATTTAATACAATCTGTTTCTTTCTTAGCATTTAAACCATTCAACTGGTATTATTTGAAAACTCAGAACGTGGCTTGAAAAGAGATAGTGTTATACTGGAATGTCTTGCTCCCCATTCCCATTCAACTAAAAATAGCACCATGATTTCTTAGTTCCAAATGAATCACGCACATGTGTTTATTCTCTGTGTGGCTGGGTTTCCAGAAAATAGATATGCCAGGTGTCAATGTAATTTTACACTTTTGTTGAACTGAAGAATTCATAACAGGAGAAGAGATATAAAGAATTATGGTACAATAAAAGATGGGTCAACATTTTAATCTTTTTGATTGATAGTCAGTGCTAAATTGTCTCACCCACGTCCCTCCCCAAAACTACTACACGGAGAATGCTGATTTTGACAAATATCATAATACCACTTAATTTGGGCTGCGAATATCCATAATTTTCCATCAGCGTTAAAGAGACACCGACCCATTTAACTCCCTCACCACCCTACATACTCATAAGTATTAATTGCAAAATGATGAAACTGCTACACCATCCATAACCATATTCATGACAGATAACCTCTAGAAGTACAACAGTGTTGTTGCCATGCATGTATGATAACGGATATGGAGATGATTATGAGTAGTACACACTGTCAGTCTAGTCAAACAGGGAAACAGTGTATGACAGCAAGAGATAACATGAACAAAACATGCAGACCAAAACTGATATTACAGGGGATAGTTTGTAAAACTAGTCATTAAACCTAAATAAGGTCTGGTATCAGAGATGTGCATGCCTGCCCTATAGTAACCAGGTTCACCACCTATGTGTCCATCCATCTGTCCATCCAGATCAAGATTTCATTTCACTTCAGGTTTTAAAATAAGTTTTAGAATATTTGTTTAATTTACTTCAAATTTTGTGGCTGTGTATTTAGGTGGGATCTTGCTTGGGATTGATTTTGGATGACCTTCAAAGATCAAAGTCACTTGTCCCTTTGAGCAAACTTGGTTTCCATGGGATAATTCAAGAATGGTTTGATGAAAGTTCAAACTGGCTCAGGATAAATACTTCACTTGGGATTGCAATTGAGTATCCTTGATCTCAAGGTAAAAGTCAAATATAAAAATTTGATGCTTAAAACTGATGCTTACAGGAGCCTTCATGACCTAGTTATTGCTCTACTTAAGACAGTTGCCAGTTGATAAAATGATCAACAAGTCATAGTTATATGAAGTTACCAGTGTCTTTTCTAATTATCAAATGTTAATAACATTTATTAGAATATCATAACAATTATTTTTTTCAAAAGCAAATCTTTTGTTATAAAGTTACCAGGCTGTGAAAGTGAGCAGAGTTTTTTATGCTCTCCTTCACAGAAGTCAGAGTACAAATACTACAATGTGTATATAGGTTTGCTCATGTTGGTTAGTTTTTGGTCAGTCTGTCTGTTGGTAGGCTGTGGCTTTATGTAAGATGGCCCAAGAGGTTTAGAGCTGCAACTTTTATACTGCACAGGTATATAGCCCCCTGATAGAGCTATGTTAAATTCCCAGATGGTGATCTTGATCTAATTCCCAAGGTCACAGGGCTATCTTAGCTGAATTTGCTTTCTGCACATTAACTTCAGTAAATTTTGCATTGCAGCTTCTATATTACTCAGGTTTATGGTCCTCTGTAGGGGTTGGATTAATTTGAAGATGGATGACCTGGACACAGTTCCTAAAGTCACAGACCCACTTTGCTGAATTTAGTTTTTACCTGTAATTATAGTATTGCACAGTTTATGGTCATGTATTAGGGCTAAGTTAAGTTTGAGAAGATAATATTCATCCAGTTGCCAAGGTCATGAAGCCACTTTGCTGGTCGGTTGGTCAGTTGGTGCATTACAGTTTCTGCACAATAACTGAAGAAGTCTTCAAGCTAGGACTTTAATTCTGCACAGGTATGTAGTTCTTTTGGGGCCAGGCGGAGCTTGAAGACAGGTAACCTTGACCCCATTTCCAAGGTCAGAGAATCACCTTAGATAAATTTATTGCACTTGATCTGGAACAGATGGCTTTGAATGTGTTGAAACTAAGAGCATGAAACTCTCACACATGTGTGTTTGGTCAATCATGACTCCACTGCTGACAGCCTGCCAGCAGAGCACAGGACCATCTTGGTCCTTATGTTAGTCCTCTATAAGGGCTAGGTTAACTCTAAAGATGGATGACCTTGACCTTATGCCTTCTTAGAAAAGCTCAGGTGGGGGGAGGGGGACATTTATGTTTCACAAGCATGCCTTGTCTCACTAAGTTTTCCAATGTGTTGAATTGATGGAAAGTCTTCATAGATGGGTTGGCAGTGTGTATTATCGGATCAAAAAGGTACCAGGGTCGTGACAAGGTCTACCATTCTGTGTACTTGACCAGTAAGCCTTTATTACCAAAGCTATATCACCTTACAAAAGCTTGTCAGAAAGGTTTGAATAAAAGGTTGGCTGACGAGCTACTGATTCAAAAGTAGCCAGGATTACAGTTTTGTATTCCACAGAATGTTGTATGATAATTGAGGAGAGTTAATCAAAACCTCTATACTGTCAAAATTGCTGACATCAACACGTATCACAGTTAAGTCATCAAAATCTGTGTGGATGAAACTTGAGAGTTTGCAGTGCAATGATGTGCATTTGTATGTCAGCACACCACCAGCCTTGAAGCCACCAAGTAAAGGAAAGGACACTAAGTTGATGAATCACAGGACAATAGCCTAAATGTATGTCACTTTCAACATAAAAAGTCACTCCAAAGCTATTAATATATCATTTATCTTAATACAGCTTGTTCCAGGACTTTTTGTATTGATCTGTGTGATGTGAGAGAGATGCACAGATTAAATGACGGAGGCATTACAGAAACCTCTGACATTTAAAGAATGCTGTGAACTATATCTCCAATTGACACACGGAAATGAATGATGAACTTAATATCAATGGGGTATATTTGCAGGTTTGGGTGACCTGTTTATTGATTTGGAGGACACAGATGTATTTTTCAGACAGTATGCAATGTCTTGATTGACTAAGCTTCCAATCAGTTGATAGGTTTTTGCCAACACAAGGAGCATTTTGATGATAATAAGCTCAATCAGAGTTGGTGGTATTCTTTGTGATGGTCCAAGTATAACAGTTCAGCTAATGTTTTGTTCCACCAGACTACTGACTGCATGCTGTTTCATTCAGGCAGCTACGAATGCAGTGCTGGGAAGAAAGCTTAAGATATGCCACAATTTGTTATGAAAGACCTTCAATGAATTAACACTCTCAACCAAAACAAAGGCACGCCAATGATGAGATTGAGACTGCGACTGTGAGCATTTGCATGGGTGACATTGCGCAAGGACAAGACATCAGATGGACTGTTCACCTGTGCAATACATGTACAGTGAAGTCGACCGGTTCGCTTTCTTGCCATTTACACAATACCTCTGAATTACGAGGCAACTTGGAAACCTGATAATGATTAAAAGATGTGTTTTGCTAGCCTGCTTCTCCCTCTGGCTTTTTGGCATGCCCTGGAAAGCAGACAATGTGTACATTGCCGTGAGTCGGGGACAGGCTCGCTGGGAAATGACAAGCGTAGGAGCCAGCAATAAGAGCAGCCATCAACACATATAAATATTGCATCAAGCAGCACTCCCCACTTTACAACATGTGCACATTTATTGATGGCCCTAACCAAAACTTGAAAAGACCCATATGTTAATCTGCGGACTGGATGTGCGGAGAGAAGCCAGGGCAGCAGATGCATAGCGGCACGCGGGAACTTGTCAGCAACAACAAATGGCTTCAGATACGTAGTAACTATGTGAATATAATCAGGGGATTTCTGAATATTGAATGGCAGTTTTGTTCTCAGACCCTTAAAAGTTGTGGATGTATGGGCAGTAAATGTTCATGAATTCAGTGACATTACAAGGCGCCTGATCTAGGCTGATGGTGCATGGTAGTATCATCAGTTGGCTGTAACATATATCAAGGTAACAGACCATCAAACTGACCCATTATGGCAGATAAGGCTCAAGCAGCCCATTATCCTCCAGCCATCACATAACAAAACGAAAACTGGCTCTTTTTAGCTGGTTTTATTTCAAGGTCCACAAACCAATCCTGTGGGGCTCCTATCAACATTTTAATAGTATAAATAACTATTCCATCTGCCTGTTGCATTTTACTTTTAATTGCAATTGGTTTTCAGAACTATGAAAATATGTTTGTGCTTCTTATACATGCAGTTACTTTGTGACAAAAAGACACAAAAATGTTTGATCATGGCTATGTAACGCATTTACCCAGTCCTTATTATACTGTCAGCAGTTCTCTTCAACACAATTTGAGCACTAAGCATGCTGATGATGGTGTACACATCTGTGGACTGGCATCATTTTACCGTATCAAAAAGTACTTTCATTCAAACATGTGAGTGAGTAAAGGCATAACATGATGGAGGAAGAAGATTAGCTAGAAAAGATTTGCTTCAAAACAAATCTGTCTGTGGGCCTTCAAAAGTTGTAAATATTAAATGCTACAATGTTTGTCCTTTGGTACTCTACATTCCATTAAGCTTATGGATGGATGAAAATTTCAAAGGTCCAAATGACCTTGACCTTTGACCTTTAGAGGTCACATGTAAATTACAAAAATGTGCAGTGTTACAAACATATTAATTGAAGTTGGAAGGGTTACCTGTACTTGAAATAGTTTTGGACATATTCAAGATTTAAATTTTCAAATGGCCCTAATTTGCATAATTTTTAAAGCCGTTGAACCTCTTTACAAAAACTCAAGACTTTATGTATGGAAGTATTATCCTGCCAAGCTTTGAGTTTCTACATATAATACTTTTCAAATGAAATGTTGAACAAATTTGCCTGTAAGTAAATAAATAAATAAATAAATAAAGAAATAAAGAAAGAAAGAAAGAAAGAAAGAAAGAAAGAAAGAAAGAAAGAAAGAAAGAAAGAAAGAAAGAAAGAAAGAAAGAAAGAAAGAAAGAAAGAAAGAAAGAAAGAAAGAAAGAAAGAAAGAAAGAAAGAAAGAAAGAAAGAAAGAAAGAAAGAAAGAAAGAAAGAAAGAAAGAAAGAAAGAAAGAAAGAAAGAAAGAAAGACAATATTTCTGTGTTGGCACACGGACATAAATACACATGAGTTAAAAATACATGTACACTGGCCATTCTTATTTGAACGGGAGAATGATAACGATTAGCTAACTTACAATTACAGTTCCCTACTTGTAGCACCTGCCCTAATTATAGTGCACCTACCCCCTACTTTCGAAACAAAGTGGATCAATGTTTCATGCACTTTGAAAGCAATCAGATCTTGACAGACTATGCTTTAACACATTTTGTCTGGTAGCTCCGCACATGACATTGTACACCAGTCTGAAATATTAATGTTTAAAAGCATATGGACATCATTGTGGACACAGAATGCAATTTTACATTAGTATAAAATTAACAGGTGCCACTAGTGTTATGTCACATGCACCCATGTGACAAATAGAGATTGTACCGTAGATTCATATCAACATAAGACAGAAATTACTGAGACATGTTTCATATGGGATATCTTTTGAAGGGTGTATGGTAATATGGTTATGGAAATGTGTTGATAGCAAACAGTACCACAAGTAAGTCATCATTGTGCACAAATCTCAAATCGTCTGTCAACAAGATGGCAAAATATTGATTATATCCAGCACAGGGTTGGCACTGACATGACTGGGCCCTCTAGTGTATATCATGTTAATGACTAAAGCTTGTCTACAATATTGTAAGTCCATTTGTTTAATTTTTACTGGTAGTGAGATATGGCGACTGCATTGATAAATGGAGGAGATTGAGGGGAACATCAATTGGCTTTTTCCACTTTGCAGGCATGTTTTGTGTGAGGAAGGGGAAATAGACAAGAATATGGAGGTAGATTGTATTCTGTCTATGGCTCAATCAATATGGCCACGTCCTTAGGCACTCCAGCTTTCTCATCTCCCTTCAAATGCTCGTCAACATGTTTATAAGCCGGCTGAAACTTGCAACAACTGAAGCCAGCTCACAGCAGGAGGGGGCCATGTGATTTTTGGTGCATTGTGGGGACAACAATTGACATTGCAGCATAAATCTCTCAACTTGTAGCCTATTTTATTACTGGTGTTACGACAGGGAGACTGCCGCCAAATGCCATCACATAGTGGCAGAAAAAATAGACCCACACTTACTTCACAAACAAACCTGCAAGTAAACCAGTGCCACAAAGTGAAATAGTGTTTTTGCTAATGAGTTTTCCAAGGACTAGCTTTGCCAGGGGGAAGAAGTGGAGCAACATATATCAGCTAAATTGGTGTTTGTTTGCCTTTGTGTCAGGACACCTAGATGAATATACCAGTTAGACCTGTGAGCTAGCAGTATTTGTGTTTGAAGTTGGCAGTGATTTTTTCCCTTCTTGTCAGATGCAGTTTTAGATCCATCGTATCCTTAACCTAGAATTCTCAGGACCATTAACAAATTCAAAGTTTTCTCCATAAATTTTATCTAAAGGTGTTTTAGCTTTGTTTGCCAAAGGTTGGTGAGCTTAATGTGATCATGCATGTCTGTCTGACTGTTGGTCCATCAATTCACTTGTCTATATATCTACCAATCCATGTGGTAATGTTTTTTTGTTAGGTCTGCTAACCAAAGGTCGTAGAGCTTATGCGACTGCTCATGTCTGTCCATCCGAACTTTAGTGAAGGACTTGTAGAAGTCTACTCCTTGCATTTGATATTCTGTAACAGTGATTCAATCACTTATTAATTATATAATATTCCAGATTCGTAGATATCACAAAAACGATATAGACTTTCTTTCTACTTTTGCTATAAACTCAGCTGAGGAACTAGTCAGAAGAACCGAAATATAGGCCAACCAATTCTCCTTGATCTTTTGCACAAGTAATAAAATTTGGATTTTGAGTGGTTGGGCCTGTACATATTGGAAACACTATAGTCTGTATTTAATGAAGAATATTTCAAAGGTTGAGAGGACCAGTTTAAAACCACCAGTTGCCTTTTATGGGTGACTGCCTGTGTCAAGTCAGGAGTGAAATTTGTTTCTTCACATTGGCATTGGAAGATGAATGTTGATGCTTTGGTAACTCTGGAATCTCTTTGCTGTCATTGTGGGTTTGATATTTATGAATAGGGGTCATGTTTTTCTTCATAAGTGTATCATAGTAGAGATGTCCGTAAACTTTTGCTCGTTAGCACGATACCGTCCACAGTTTTCAAGTTAGCCCAATATAACTTTCAGGACTTATTGGGTGTATGAAAATCTAGGCCGAGTTTGATATTGGTGGTGCCACCTACATTATTATGCAATATAGGGGTAAAAAATGTGAAAATCTTGTGAATACTATAGCATCTTTAATTTTTGGCAGATCTTCAGCAAATTTGGTGGGATTGTGGGGGAGGTCAAAGTCTTAAGTTGCTAATGATATTAGTGGCGCCACCTATAATTTGACAGAAATTATGAGCCAAAATGTGCTTTAAGATGTAAAATTCCATATTTGGAAAAGTAATTGGATTAGACTTGCCAAATTTATAGGATATAGAGACCATGGCCAAAGGTAGAACATTATGTAATATCAGTGACCTTGACCTATTTTTGTGAGGTCACCGTTTGTATTAAGTTGAAAAGGTGATTTTGTAATGGCCGGGTGTAGCTTGGACATCAATGGCAAAGAGAATTGAGCCTCCAGATCAAAATTGCATTTGATTGTATAATACATAAAACTATTTGGTGACCTACTTTCTGGATCACTGTGACCCAGTAATTATGGAGTTTGGCGCTTGTCCAAGTTTATTGTTTTTCCTCAATAACTTGAAAAGTTATAACCCGATTTGAACAAACAGACCATGGGCCTCTTGTATTACATAATCTGGGTGTCCTTGATCTTCTGTCCTGAGGCCACTGAGGACACAAAGTTAAGGACTCACTCATTGTTGTCTTGGCACATGCAACAATATTCATCACAGGAGTTGCACAAATAAGCTATGATTACATGTGGAGCAAAGTACCATCTGGGGGACAATTTTTACATAAAGCTTTATATGTTCAGAAGCCACTTGAGGACTCGCAGCTTTGAAATGAACAGGTGCAATATAGCCACAATGTTAGCAGAGCATTAGGCCCATGGGCCTCTTGTTAATACATGTACAATACAAGCCATGATTTTGGACTTAAGCCCATATAATTTTGAGGACCAAACTGTATGAAAGCAAGGTAAAGTTTAAAAATTGTGTACCACCTATAGTGGTATGAAACGTGCTTATTTTCAGGTATATGAATTTTTATAGTTTTTGCATTTTATGCATTTAAATGAAGTTTGATTTCACTTTTTTAAGCAGTGATTGTGCCCTCTCGCTTTAAAAAAAATTGCAGGCTTTGGCGTGTTCTCTCACAGTCTTGGTATATGACCGACTGTTGTGTCACCTTTTATAACAGCCACAGAGTTTATAATGTGGATTGTTGTCTTCAAAATATTAAATTTAATTAAACTAAGAGCAAATGTACCTTGCACAGTGTTTTTTAGCATTTTGACAATTGAAAATTGGCAAAACAGTGTGAAAATAGAAGTAAAATTGCACTGGTGTCTGCCCTTTGTAGGACTGCATCGCTTCCAGAAAACAGGGCATGTTTGGTATCATTGGATATAATTCAGAACTTTATCTCCATGTGTAGAATGCTTTCTCATTGGCTGAATGTGACTGCAATGCAATTTAATCTATGCCAAATATCACTGTCTCGAAGGTTAGATATGTTATTCAGACGATCGTTACTATTAGGTAATGGGATGGTGATGTAGTCAGATCGTCACATGACCTATTTGAGATTAAAGCTCAAGATAAGTCACATGGACCAATAGTAGCTTGGAGATCACTCAAACCATAACTTCCTCCCTGACTTCTTCTCATCAACAACTGGACACTGACTTTTAAATGCTGGCATAGCATTCCCATGACTCATGACATCTTGTACCAGGTTCACGTCAGGGCACCACGTGTGTGCCTAAAACGAAATTTTTTTTGACATCCTACTTTTATGGATAAATATTTTTATGAGCAAACAGTGTGGTAATTGGGTAATTTACAGTATATAACGCATGTGTCTTGAATATAGGGCAAAATGTGAATTTTTTTTTTATTTTCTAGCATCTTTAATTTTTCATGGATCTTTATGAACTTTGATGGGATTGTTTTGGCTTTCAAAATCTGAATGGGTTCAATACTGGTCATGCCATGCACATTTTTTTGGGTGTAACTTTAAGAAATAATTAAGCTGCTTATATCATATATATATAATGTTCGGAACAAGCGGGACTCGAACCTGCAACCTTTGGTACCAGTCGCCTAGCTGAAATGGGAAAGCACATATCCACTTGACCAAATCCCCATTCTTAGAAAGAATGGTTCAATGGAGGTATATATATATATATATATATGTCTAAAGTTGAAAGCTTGTAAAATATGGCTGACCTGGACGCTGGTTTTCCAGGTCACTATGACTATAAATTTGTATAGGCCATCAGTGTCGAACTTTGTACATTTAAGGGTGCATGTGAATGTAACGTTACAGGTGTGTTATAGAGACAAAAAGCTATGGACTGCAAAGTACCAGTGGCACCACCTTGAATGGGTATACTATGGAGAATGTGACAAAGGGTGAAAAACACATTTCATTATCAAATTTATACCAAATAAGTATTCAGGCAGACATGATGTTCAAATAGGAATGGAACTTGACATATTTTTGAAGGTCAGGAGGCAATTTATTAATGTTCAGACCTGTACTTTGAAATCCAGAAATAACTGAGCTGGACGTGCTGAATTTAGAAGCACCATGTCTGTAATTCAAATCTTATGGAACATGGATTACCTTGACCTACTTATTAAAGGGTTATGGAGACTATTAAGTTGTAATTAATTGTACGTCGTTGTTTTGTATTAATTTTCTTGAAATGTCCTTTAAAAGTGCTTGAATGTTGGTGGCCTGGGTTGGCGTGGATCCTGTTCTCATGTCTTTTGTCACAGCAGAGAACCAGGCCCAGGGGCCTCTTTGTTTTCTGAAAGCAAACATTCCTACCTTGAAGGCACATGATTAGCATTTGTTTTCTGTCCTACAGGGCAAAGATTATGACAAATGCATGAAGTTAGAAATTGGGCATCAGAACCAATTGTGTGACAGGAAAACAAGCAAGACTAGTTTCATGCAAGTTTTTGCTTATCATACTGCCAGGCCAAAGTTTCTGTTGAATTAACTCTGTATTAGCTTGACCAATTGGAAACAGCGATTTGGGCAGACTATCAATCCCATAATGCAACTATGACCACCATCTACACTTGGAGGTCTTACGTGAGTTCAAGAGAAAGAAGCAGACTTTACAGTACTGTATCAAAATTTCCTTATTGTTGTATGGAGAATCTGTGACTTTTCACCTGCATACAACTTTCATTAATGATAGCATTTTAGTCATTTAGAATTGAAAAAAAACAAAACAAAACAAAACAAAACCTAAATTCACATTACCTGTAACACATTGTTCCTGTGAGTCACAATGACTTTCTAAGAAACCATCACTTGAAGATCCCATGATTCAGTGACATTAAAAAAAAAGAAAAAGGAGTTGTTGATGGTTTCTTCAAGACTTAGGCTAATGATCAAGAAGCGAGAATCATGAAGTGTGATGCTTGTCTTAGTGTAATCTTTTCTATCATGGTTTAAGATTGCGGGACCTGAATAAACAAAGTTCTTGACTTAGGGCGTGCTGTTTGCACAGGCCTCACCTGTAATTCTTACTCAGAATGTTTTGTGTCACGCTGCAAACTCTTCAAAACGCTGCTCCAGACGTCTGACACAGAGGTACGTGTAGGCACTGGGAGGGAAAAGGGTTAAGCCACTCGAGGACATAACCTGAGGCAGGTGTGCTGAAGAAAGACAACCCATAGTTTTTTGTATACAGTGGTAGAAGCCACGGATGGCTTGTGTAGAGAGACAAAGACGGCATTTCCTTAGTAGTGCGAGCCACAGCGTGAGACAAGACATGCCCAGCATTCCTCATTGCCACCAGTTACACAGTGTTCTGTGAATACCTGGGGAGGCAGCAGTGGTGGTCATTCAACTGGTGTGTGTAGACAGGGGCGGCAGGTTGCCTGCAGTCAATGCCACAGCTATGAGCATGTAATTATAAGTGGATAGTTGGTCATAGAGCTAAACTGTCAGAGCAGGCCCTAATTGACTCATTAATTCCATTGAGGGGATGAACATTGTTGACAAGGTTAAGGGATGCTTGTTCACCTGCAGATGTGCCTGCTTTGATCATTGTAAAGGTTTGTTCTAGTTGTGAGAACACAAGGCTGCTTGATCTTGCTACCTCAACAAGCTTGACTCTACAGCTGGCTGTCTTGAGCGTGCTGCTGTACTGGGTTGCTGGGCTGTGCTAAGTACCAGTCTGGTAAAAGCCAAGGCCAGCATACTTGCTGCACCTTGTAAGACAACTTCATTACAGTCTTTGTTTTTGGTGCATCCCCTGGCAGGCAGGGAGGGTCACATTAAGCATTGGGGCTTTCTGTTCATCCTCCCAGTATTTTGGCTTACTGTAATATTTTATAAAGGCATTGACAGATTGTCCTCAAATTTGGCAACAAGTGTACCTCAGAAGTAGGCCTTAGAGGAATCATATGTTTGGAGTCTTGGAAAAAGAAAGGAAGAAAACAAGAGGCTGGGATACAAGCAGGATGTCTGCTGACACTGACAACAGGGATCATCTTTGTACACATTGCAGTTTCCTGCTTGTGTACTTGTATAAGTTCTGGGTTCAGTATCAGTGTTGATACTGTAAAAAGTGAGAAATAACCTTGCCTCTAAAACTAGAAATCACAGGAAATGATATGTTGTGTCTTTGTGATTCTTAGAAACAGAAATATTTTGCTGCATTGGCTACAATTAGTACATCAGTGCAGAATTTAATTGGAAGAGATGGGTGTATTTTGAAATAGAAGTATGTAAAGGTCAGTCATAACGTAGGTGATGACAGTAGAATCATTTACTGGGAATTTCTCAGAACATTGTCTGTAACATGACTTCCTGTGTGGAGTCACATGTGACTCTTTACTTAAAAGAAAGTGATACAACAGTTACAGTAGAATCTCCAATTAAGACCACCTCCATAATGAGACCCCTTCTATATTAAGACCACCGATGTACAGACCCATTTTTGTTTTTCCTTAATTAACTTATATCCCCATTAAGACCACTCCCTTATTAAGACCGCATTTTTCAGTCCCTTAGGTGGTCTTAATAGGGAGATTCCACTGTACTTCTTAACTGTTATCTCACATGAACAAAGCTGTGTCTATAACACCTCTGTCAAATCCTGTGCTTTGCTTGTGTTAATCTTTAAGCTTTCAACTCGATTGTCAAAAATAATACAAAACAAAAATCTCGTAGGGTTTTAAGAAAGCACTTCCAGAAACCGAATTAATTTTGATATCTATACCATGAAGTGAACATACATGTATAGCTTGGACAGTAATGGCAAAAGGCAGCTCAGTTTGACAGTCTTCGTATGTGTGTGAGTTAAATATACAATTACATTGTATTTGAAATGGTGTTAAGATGCCGCAAAGTCGTTGTGGGTTACAGAATTATAAGTAATGTAAATAGTCCATACTCTTGTTATGTTATGTGGAATCCTGGTCTTTTTTTTTAATGTTACTCTGCAGGTATCATTGAGTGGTTAGGCTGAGCATTAGGTTTAATGAGGCTATGATGATAGTACAAGCTGGGTTACCAGAATCAAGGAGGCAGGCTGGCCTGATAGCCCAGGTGTAATGTGTACAGGTGGGCCCAGCATGCCCCAGCCCTGGAAGTTAACATTCGATGAGTCACTGGGCTCTCATTCTGGCTGGGGAAGCCATAGCAGACATTCTTTACATCAAGGCAAAGGCCAGGCCATGGGGAGCTATCTTGGAACAGTCTTCATCTACTCCATTGGACTGTGGACCTCTACATGAAAAACAGTGTACAGCCTGGTATTCGCAGAATCTATATGTTGGCTTCATGGTGCCCCTTGTGACCCAAATGAGGCTACCAGACATGGGTTATAGGGTTATACATGTACATGTACATACAAGTGTCTTGCTTTCCAACCAGTCCCTGTATCTGTGCCAGCAATAACTTGTTGTGGAAGTCATAGAAATTGTGTGTTTGGCATCTACAGATGTGTGCAAACCACAGTGAAGAGACTACCCTGTATGTCTTGGTTCCAGGGTTGCTGACATAAAAGGAGAAAATTGAGCTAGTTTTTAGGGTATCTTGGTAAGAGAGGCAAGGGAACAAGGGGGGAGCGGGAGGGTTTTATCCCTCCTCCAAGAAAATTTCAACTTTAATTCGTGTATCTTTACCCCATCAGCCTTATTAACCGAAGGGGGTATTGTTTTTATTATGTCTGTAGGTGTGTCTGTCCATTCATCATGTTTGCAGATGCATCACTTTTTTAACAAATCGAGCTGCTATCATGAAACTTGCACTGTAGAAGCATCTCCTTAGAAGCCTCAGAGTCTTGACATTCAGCAACCTTAACCCCATTTTCAAAGGTAAACAGGTGCATATTTTTATTTGGTTGAGGGGGTCTTAGGGTTGTTCTGACCATTATATTTCTGAATTCTGAATCAGTATTTTACCTGTTGAAAAGCCGCTTTGCAGAACTTGTGGATCAATGTTGCAGTACAAGAAACCATTATTTGGCCAATATAGTAATATAGATTAAGGAAAACAACAGGCGGAGTTAAAAAGAATACTATTGAAATTGTTTGAAGACAATGGCATACTCCAGAACTAGTTTCATCTTGACCAAAAATCATGCTGTGATCTGTTTTTTCCCCCTTTGGACCAGAGGCCTAAGCCAGTAAGAAATTATATGAAAAATTAACTTGATTCACCCTTCATTAACTTAGTACATTATGAAATCAATAAGAAACATAGAAAGCTCTGCAAACTATTTTTATACATTTTAATATACCCTCTCCAGATTAGCTAATTGCAGAAGAAAATTTAACTGTACTTTCATTTCAGGCCCCAAAAGAAAGAGAGAGGGAGAGAGAGGGAGGGGAGACAGAGAGAGAAACCAGAGGGAACAGGAGAGGGAGAGAGAGTGAGTCGTACGACCACCTGTCACTGCCTGTGCCTGGGTAAGCCCAGGGCTGTGGAATTGTGTTCTTTATGTTTTCCTCACCCCAAGCCCAGATGATCCCCTCGTGTTTTCCCTGCGTGTCACGGGCTAACATTCTGCGGGTATTACCTATGTATGAGCATTGCTTGACTGTAATTACATTTCTGCTGTGGTGCTGTGTCTAGCGGCATTCTGTGGTAACCAGAAAAACCCACATTTGGCGATGTGTTTTTTTTTTTCTTTAATGGTAGACCAGATGGTGCACTCCCACCCTTGAGTCACAAAAACAACATCAACAAAAGCACAATTTTTGATTCAAGTACAGGGGTATTCAGTTTTGTGTGTAATACAGATCAATTCTGGAAAACTGTGCAGATATTTTTATGTTGTTATCTCCTGGAGTCCCACAAATCATTTCCTAGGTCATTTTTAGTTCACAGTTTTATTTCAGTCAGCTGCTGCACCATGTGAAAACAGGTTCCAAAGCAAGGCACTTTACTTGTGTAAGGCAGGGAAACTGTTGATGGCCATATCCAGCATTCAATTTGTAACAGCAGTTTCATCCATTTAAAAAAATGTGATGGTACGTACCATCTACAAGTCATTAGAAACTCCACTGTAATAAGAGTTGCATTCTGGTGGCCATAAAGTTTTTTTTTTTGTTTATTTCTTTATTTATTTTTTTTTGGTTTTGTTTTGTTTTGTTTTGTTTTTGTTTTTGTTTGTTTTTTTTGTTTTTGTTTTTTTGTGTTTTTTGTGTATTTATTGATTTAAGAACATACACAAGTAACAATACAGTCTATTCGAAGTATAAAGCAAATGATGGGTAATAAATGGTATAAATGTTTGTTGGCAGGTATTTTAAAGCAAAAAGGCTTCTTTACCCCATAACAAACATTGGAAAAGATAATATGACAGCACAAATCTGTGATATTTAAACAAAATATACATATGTAGTCTACAATATTATGATAGGAAAAAAAATATTATCTAACACAAAATCTGTGTATACAGTTTAACATATTCTCCTAAGAGGTAAGTAAATGCATTTTTAAATAAAATTTAAATGATACAATATATGCAAAGTTACGGCCCCCATCAGGGAACATAAAATCAATTAAATTCTTTAATTGCTGCAATATCAATATATAGCTTGGAAAATATGAATATCTTTGTAATAATTTCTTTGTATGGGCATAATTAATTATTGAAAATTAAGATATTTTGCTGGGAGAATTTGTTTCCCATATTGTATATCCAAAAATATGGTATGGGTATGCAAATATGTGATTAATTACAGGAAAAATGTTTTGGTTGATAAGTTATTGCATCCATTCAACAATAACCCTGTGATTCTAGACAGTCTGGAAATTTGGCGCAGTGTTGTAGTAAGTTTACACCAGAGACAGTTTTGTCCCAAGAGAGAGCATTTTGAGGCAAAAGTGGCATCAGAGGTACACAATACATGTCCAAAAGTCATATTTTGTGACACCAAAATGCACATTTGAAGGCATTCAATCATTTCTGAGTGCTGTTTTTCTTTTTGTTTTACAATGATAAAATGGCAACATTCCACTGCATATTTTCCACAGAGGGCTATTTATGTTTTGATAGGTATTTTATTTGTATGGCAGAATGAGAAATAAAGGCACACCTATAATATTTCAAGGTTTTTTCTTCTTTTAAATATGAAGAATGTGTACATATTTTGTAAAATGAGTAAAAATAGACTTTGTTTTTTCTTTGTTGTGTTTTGTTTTGTTAGCTCAGTCACTAGGTGGGAATACATGTACTGTGGATTCCTTATTTTTAACGATTTTTTTAATTTGGGTACTTGTCGGTAAATGCACCTTTCCTATTGATTACTATGCAAGTCAATGGACATTGTAATGCTAATTCACAATGTGACATTTTTGACTTCTTCTCTGAAACCGTCAGAGATATTGACTTCAAACGTGGTGGTAATGTACCTTGAGTGGGTCTCTACCAGATTTGTTCAATTGGTCACTCTCCAGTGATTCTTTTATTTTTTATGTGTGTGTGTGTGTGTGTGTGTGTGTGTGTGTGTTCTTTTTTGGGGCAAATCTTAAAAAATCTTCTTCTCTGAAGCTGCTCACCCAATTGCTTTGATATCACACTGGAACACTCCTTGTTCTTAATTTGTTCACCAGGAGGCACTGCAATTTTTTTTCTAATTTTTTATGTTTTTTTGTGTGTTATTGCTATTTTCGACTTCTCCAGAACCGTCTCTCAGATTATGCTGAAACTTTGGGGATATGTTTTCTTGTGGAAGGGTCAAAAAAGTTGTTCACTAGGTGGCACTGCTTTGGATTCCTGATTTTTAACAATTTTTTCAATTAGGGTACTTATCGGCAAATGCACCTTTCCTATTGATTACTATGCAAGTCAATGGACATTCTAATGCTAATTCACATTTTTGACTTGTTCGAAACCGTTAGTCATATTGACTTCAAACTTGGTGGTAATGTACCTTGAGTGGGTCTCTACCAGATTTGTTCAAATGGTCACGCTTGATTGATTTTTAAATATTTTTATGAATTTCTTTGTTTCTTTTTGGGCAAGTCTTACAAAATTGCAAGGGTATATGTACATATCAGTTGAGCAAAGGACTGTCACAGTCCTCTTGTTTTTGTTTGTTTGTTTGTTTTTTGTTTTTCCGTTTTTTTTTTTTTGTGTGTGTTTATTTGTTTGTGTTTCTTTTTGTTCTTGATGGAATGTGGACAGGCCAAGAGACATGTAGGTCTCCCAGGCCAAAACATTGTTCCAAACAGTATTATGTTTTGTCCATCATAAGCCAGCTGGCTGGAAAGAAATTGTGATATGTGTTGGTTCTTGCCCCGAAGTCAATTCATCATGTCATAGACACAGTCAATAATTATTTTAGTATGCACTTCAAGTGTGCAGCATGGCTATCTGTAAAAATTATTGATTTGTTATGAGAGAGATTAAACCAACATGATGTTCTTTATGAAAGGCACAGTGTGGGTTTGAAAGGGTCCATGTCTGTGTAGCAGTCAGTCTGGAACCTACTATAAAAGGACTCCAGGGTGTTGATCTACAGGGCAGTGCTCATCAATTTCCTTCCCGTACCTTTTCAATGGAAAGAATCTTAAGTACATGCATGCTGAACAGTTAACCAAATTAAATGTGAACAATCTTTTCTGCAGACCCAATTTGCAATGGTCAATGTATTCCACTGTCTTGCTGTTCCCAAGAGACTTTCTGGAAAACAATCTTTGTCACTTATATATCCAGTGCACATAATGTGGGATTATTCACAATTGATACCTTGAGTTGCAGTCTTTGTGGATTACTTTAAAAGTTCCATCTTGATGTCACAGAATTGTCGTTTTTGGATGTAACTTTCTGATTGTAAAATTATCGTGTCTTTTGCATTTATGTCGCAGGGGGTCATTTGCAGGACTTGGTAAGGCATTGAATGACATTGCTTGTGGACAAGTGTCATCCATCTTTAGAAACTGCTAAAGGTTACAGTTTTGGGCCCCTGTTCGAGAAAAAAGTTCTAGCATTTGAGTTTTAAAAGTCATCGTAACTAATGTCAGCCAGGTGGATTTTCATTTTAGATGTGCACCAATGTCATGCATGTAGTGATGATTTTGCACTGGATGAGGAAGCTTCTAAGACGTAATGAGGATTTAATCATGATACTGTACTAAATGAAGCTTTTCAGTCCGACATTGAAGGAGTTTGATCATTATCTGATACAAAATGAAGCTCCTTATTCCTATACTGAAAGAGTTTCACCATTATTTTATGCATGATGAAGCCCTTCAGACATTGGAAATGTTTCATCATTGTCTTGTACAAGGTGATGCTCCTGATTGAGACATTGAAGGAGTTTTATCATTATCTGGACAAGATGATGCTCCTGATTGAGACATTGAAGGAGTTTGATCATTATCTGGACAAGATGATGCTCCTGATTGAGACATTAAAAGAGTTTCATCATTATCTGGACAAGATGATGCTCCTGATTGTGACATAGAAAGAGTTTCATCATTATCTGGACAAGATGATGCTCCTGATTGAGACATTGAAAGAGTTTCATCATTATATGGACAAGATGATGCTCCTGATTATGATATTGAAACAGTTTCATCATTATCTGGACAAGATGATGCTCCTGATTGAGACATTGAAAGAGTTTCATCATTATCTGGACAAGATGATGCTCCTGATTATGACATAGAAAGAGTTTCATCATTATCTGGACAAGATGATGCTCCTGATTGAGACATTGAAAGAGTTTCATCATTATCTGGACAAGATGATGCTCCTGATTGAGACATAGAAAGAGTTTCATCATTATCTGGACAAGATGATGCTCCTGATTGAGACATTGAAAGAGTTTCATCATTATATGGACAAGATGATGCTCCTGATTATGATATTGAAACAGTTTCATCATTATCTGGACAAGATGATGCTCCTGATTGAGACATTGAAAGAGTTTCATCATTATCTGGACAAGATGATGCTCCTGATTATGACATAGAAAGAGTTTCATCATTATCTGGACAAGATGATGCTCCTGATTGAGACATTGAAAGAGTTTCATCATTATCTGGACAAGATGATGCTCCTGATTATGACATAGAAAGAGTGTTATCATTATCTGGACAAGATGATGCTCCTGATTGAGACATTGAAAGAGTTTCATCATTATCTGGACAAGATGATGCTCCTGATTATGACATAGAAAGAGTTTCATCATTATCTGGACAAGATGATGCTCCTGATTGAGACATTGAAAGAGTTTCATCATTATCTGGACAAGATGATGCTCCTGATTATGATATTGAAACAGTTTCATCATTATCTGGACAAGATGATGCTCCTGATTGAGACATTGAAAGAGTTTCATCATTATCTGGACAAGATGATGCTCCTGATTATGACATAGAAAGAGTTTCATCATTATCTGGACAAGATGATGCTCCTGATTATGACATAGAAAGAGTTTCATCATTATCTGGACAAGATGATGTACCTGATTCGGACATAGAAAGAGTTTCATCATTGTCTCGTACAAGATGGTGCTCCTCATTGAGACATTGAAAGAGTTTTATCATGAACTTGCACAAGATAAAGCTCTTCATTCAGACATTGGAAATGTTTCATCAGTATCTGATACAAAAGGAAGCCCCTCATTCAGACATTGAAAGAGTTACAAGAGGACTTTGTACCAGATGAAGCTCATCATTTGGACATTGGTAGTGTTTCGTCTCGATTTTGCATGGAATGAAACTTCTCCTTTGCATATTGGAGGAAGAGTTTATTCTCAATTATTCTCAATTGGGAAAGACTGTTGATCTTGTTCACAGTGTAGATCTTCTCTGGTACATTGGAAGAGTTCATTGATGCTATTGTATATGATTTAGATACTCACACTGGGGCGTTGCAAGCATGTCTCAATGATATTGCTCCGGATAAAACTCCTTTTGGAGATACTTGAAGGGTTTGTTTCTGGATGCCGCTGACAGTCATTGTGAAGTCACGGAGCCTTCCTTCAGGTTTTACACATATGGGTCTGTATCTACATTGAATCGTTCACCACCTGTATATATGTAGGAGGGTGGGGGTGGGGGGGTGGTCATATGGTTAGCAATATCTTATTACACTTGAAGTCTGTGGTTTTGTATGTGTACTTCTAAAGAAGGAAAAAAAACCCCACAAGAGTACCATTGTAGCATGGCAGTACTTGCTACTCAGATCATACCACAAGTTGGTACATTCTCATTGCCATGACTAAAGTCATAAGCCCTGGAAGCTGCTTTAGAGTCCAAGCAGGCAAGAAATATTGCATGCCGTGCTTATGACATAAGAGACTGGCAGAGACATAAGCGTGGACTAGACTAGTCAGGAAGCTGTCTATTGTCAGCGGACCCATAAATTCCTCTCCGTTTGCAATATCGCCAGTTAAGATGGCACGGCAGATTCTGCTGCTATACACTACACCCCTTCATCACTTTTAGTCTTGGTGGGCTGGTATTCCGTGCACAAAGCATTATGACAGTAGTCATGCTATATGGCTTTGTATATTGGTTTGTGGTGTTGGCGGGTCTTATCAGCCAGCATGTGCCCTCATGCCAGCCACAGGACGGAGGGTCAGCCATACTCTACTATATATTGCTACCCTTGACAGCTTTCTATGTTTTCCTTCTCTTATCTCAAAACACACAAAGCAGTATTTATTGCCACAAGAAACTCCCGTACATGCTTCATTGTTTTATGCCAGTCAAGTGTCTATGCTTTGTGTTTGTCACTTTAATGATTTTACTTTCTAATATTTACTTTGTTGTTTCAACATTAGTTTCACCAGAGTCATTGATTTGTTGCTGTCAGGAGATAAGGCGCTTTAGTTTGGTGTATAATCTCCCCTCCTTTGAGAGACCACCTGTTTTATGTGACCACTTGTGGACCTTTCTTGAGATGATCCCTCAATAGAGGGACTATTTTTTTACACTGCTTGGTGAAAAGCTGTGAGATTTATCTGGAAAATCCCTTACAGGACTTACAACAGTTTGCTTCATGTGATTTTTAATGATACCACCATTGAAACCCAACTACACAGGCGGTTTTTGAAGTTTTTTTTCTTCAAAATTATCAACAGTGAAAATACTATCCTGAGAACATGTGGCGAATTGGTGATGGGCGGAAGTCAGTATGTAATTCCTTAAATGCTGTTATTTCAAAATACTCACTCAACAGACATTCTCTTGTGAGGCTCATATCCCTGCCAGCTTTATAACTTACAAAGACACCAAATAAGGAACAGGAACAGAACGCAATGTTTATTTGCGAGTTGTACAAAGCAAGGGACAGCAAGTTAAAGTCGAACATGACGCGTGACGAACTCACTGCTGTCATTCAGCATGTATGCACCATATGACCATGAGTGTCACCATCTGTAACTATTTACTGATTTCAGTGGACTTACACTGAACCTAATATGTTTTTCTGTTGCAGAAAGGTTATTTTTTTCTTTTTCTCATTTGATAATTATGTGGTTTGAATAACTTCATATATTTGTATTGATCCAATTATTATCATTATTATTGTTATTTTTTGTGTTTTCAGTATGGACCTTATGTGTACGAATAAAGAATATATATATATATATATATATTATATTAATTTTGTTATATTGAAACATTATTGTCAGTTTGTATTTAACATTGTTTATCCATGTTCTTGTCCATGTATCCATACAGTAGTTTTTGAGGATTTCCATAAAATTGTTGATTAGGCCCTCAAAATTCTTAAGTTTCTGGGTTTCCTCAAAGTTATTTAGGTTGTGAATTTTGGGAAAACTAGGTAGCTATTGAATAAATCTTGATTGCACATTTTTCACAGAAAAAAAAAAGCAATGATTGTTATCAAAGCATCACTGCCCTTAGTCTTCTGGGTACCACAGCACTGTCTTTGCTTTAACTGATTGGTACACAACATCAAAGTATTACATCAACACCCTGACATCTGATGTCTTTATTTGTACAGGAGTCAGAGGGTTAACCTGTAGTATCTGCATCATATTGCCAAGTTTTCTTCACCGAAGGCAGACTTTGAAATGACAGCACTGTCTTTGCTTTAACCACTTGGTACAGAACATCAAAGTATTACATCTTCAGCACCCTGACATCTGATTTTGTCTTTATTTGTACAAGAGTCAATGGGTTGACCTGCAGTATCAGCATCATATTGCCAAGTTTTCTTCACAAAGACAGACTTTGAAATGTGTTGACGGACAGAATATTACTTTGTGGCATATTTGTCGATTAACTCTAAAAGAATGCTGCTGGAGAGTTGCTACAATGCCAGGCTGTACTAATGGTCTATGTCGCAAGCAGTCATGTGATGCCATACATTTTGGGAGTGTGTTTGTTTTCTAAAGACACTGTGTTAAGTTTTATTGATTGATTTATTTGTTTGTTAATTCATTCCTTTCATTCATTCATTCATTCATTCATTCATTCATTCATTCAAATTAAGTATCTCAATGAAAATTCCACTCAGATCTTGATGCATTTTCAGAAAACCTCCGGGAAGCATAGTCCAAATAACCTGTGTAACTGACCACAATAATAACTGACATAGATGCCCTTATTCTCCACTCTTTACAACGCAAATACTATCAATCATGCACATGTAATTTAAGCCTTTCCTATTGATTCAGACTGAATCAACAGCTTTCTCTGGTACAGGTTGGCCATGAAAGGCTGTCCTTTGCACAGTTTAGGCACTTTCATGCTCAACCTATGCTAGGGATAGCTGTTTACCTGAGGCATTTGGTTTACTGCAGGGTTTTCCCTAGAAAAATTAAAGCCCTAGGATGCTGGAGGACTACTAAGGTCGCAAATAATCAGACCAGAAGTTAATTTTCATCAACCTTTGACCCCTGGCATGTTTACATGACCATGGATCAATGGAGAAAATCCCCGTCACAATAAAAAAATTGACAGATAATGACTGTTTTATTGGGCGCGAGTAATATACAGTAATTTGTATTGTCTATTTCATACTTTGGTTGACATTGAATGCAGGGAAAAAATAACTTATTGGGAAGTTCTGAAGCATATTGGACTCAGGCCCTCTGATGGTATAACATATTGGTAAACAGTGAAAGTGTATTTGAACAGATGAGCCATAAAACTTTGAGGAAAACACAGGACTGATAAGACTCACTGATAAGGAAATCAGTGAAAATTCATCAAAACAGATGACATATCACCTGCGTTCAGTTTGGCTTCTTGGGGAAACAATTGAGACCAACTGCACAAGACACCGCTGGCTTGCTGTAATGTACTGTTAGTGTCACAAGTAAGTAACTTGTCATGACCGACTCTTATTTTAGACTTTGTCATCCTGACAGAAAGTGATGTTAAAGGGTAGGTTGGAGTAGAATAAAAACACTCTAACATGTCATTCCTGCTTTAGTGTCCTAGGTAACCCTTAAAAGGTCATATCGTTGAACTCAGTCAACAGGTTTCCTTGCCACACCTTGAGCACCAAGTCCGGTGCACCTGAGAAAGCTGTGGAGTATTGTCATGTTATTCAGGTAGCCTAAGTCTGCCTGGAAATTTCCATTGAAAATATTTGGAGAAAAAAAACCAACATTTAATACAATAGGTGAAGCAAAGGACCTTTGAAATTAGTGGTGGCTGTAGGGCAGTTTGAGTAGAAAAGTGTTAAGGAGAGGCGATAATAAACATATCGCAGAGGGATAAATTACTTGATGCAATCATCTGCAGCTGCTATCCCCAACATGTTAAGGTGTGCCTGTGAGGTGAGAGACTTGTAGAGATTTCTAGGATTAGTTTTTACCTGATCATATTGTATTGATTAGTTTTTACCTGGTCACATTGTAGTTGCCACGCTGGTCCTTTGTTGTAAGGAGAGAGACAGCCTTGTGGACTGGCTGGATGCCTGGCACAGATTGTGACAGAGATTTAGTGACTGCAAACAAAAGAGGATGAAGCAGTCCTGTGGGTAATCTGCTTAATGAAATCAGGTCTCTATAATAACCCTACCTCCCTCTCTCACCAAATTTATGATTAATACTGACTCTCGTGCTGTACCCAAACAAAGATCATTACATCAGCACAGAAGGAACCTGGGTATGTCTATGATGCGCATCTTTGGCGGGGATGTGCCATTCTCTCGCCAATATCCTTGTTGCCCGATTCATCATTGTGAGTTCTTTCATCCGTCACAGGCTTCAGTGTAAAGTTCAGCCATCAAGGCTGTGTGCGCTACAATCGTGTGGTGACCTCTGGCACAGGTCAAGTAGGATCTGACACCACTCATTACTGCCCTCAGTATCTATCTGTATGATGTTGTTTTCTTCCAACACGAGATGCAATTGCAATCTTGTATCTTTGACATGTTGCAGGTGGAATCTTATGTCAGTTGTCACTGTTGTCAGTATTGTTTCTGGTTTAAAAAAAGCTACTCATTTGAAGCTCACGTTGCATGATTATACCACTGACACATTCATAAAGAGGGAAATATCACTTAATTATTGCTCAGTGTGGTGGAGAACATTAATGAGGGTGAGGTGAGGTTTAAGCAACCCTTTCATGCCCAGCGTGTTTATCAACTTAACCATGTGGTTAATAGGCTCATAACTGCCCCTTATCTGGTTAGTTTATAAGTGTAGCTTCTATCTCAATGGGAACAGCATCTTTGCAACATTGCTCTTGCAAAATGTTTGTTTAGGCAGTCTCATGTACGGATTTAGTTTATCTACCTTTATTGATTCTTGGCTTCTTTTTAAGGCTTGTCACCGAGATATCTATTTATGCTCAGTGATGCTTGGGATCCCCTTCTTCACCCCTTTTGTAGGTCAGAGGGGAAGGGTGTGCTGTGCCCCACTTAGCTAAGTAGGTAATAGTGTAGAGCATACAGTAAGCCAACGTGGCGGGATAAGCAAAACAAAGGAAATGCTGACTGATGAAGGCAGTTGGACCAATTATGGCAAGCATTCCCATGTCAGTCATCCACAGCCTGCTGCCCGCCGGCACTGGCAACGCTGCCTTTAATTAATTATCATGAGAATGAGGAATAATGAAATTAAGACCCATTGTAGTAAAGACTGCTGGGGTGGTGGGTGGGAGGGGTGTGCAGGGATTACACACACACTTAAACATCATCACAGTGTGGGGATGGAGACACAGTGGGCAATGCTGTTGGCACAGTTGGAACACACAAAGATTGGGACTGCAGACACACACTCACTGACGTACACTCTGTTACAGTGCCCCCCCCCCCACTTCCCCCTGTCTCCTAAGGTCTCCTAGGTGAGAGGCCACACCCTCTACAGAGACCACTTCTTCATGCAGCAAGTATTATACAGTGAAACCTCATTATAACAACACTCAAATATCCGATATATTCAATATAATTTAACAAATTTTCATGGGAAAAAGTTCATTTTCTTTGTTATTTGGTTAATTTATCTGACATATTCAGTCATCTGACACATTTCTTAGGGAATGAATGGTGTTATTATAATGAGTTTTCACTGTATTTGTAATCATCCTCTCAAGACAGGCCACCTCTCTTATAAGGCCATATCTTCTGTGCATTTGGGGTGGCCTTTTAAGAGTGGGACTGCTGCAATGTCTATGAGTGGAAACACGTGGGAGTGAGGGGGTGAGGGCGGAGCCATGATTGTGTGTTGCAAGTGTAGGAGATAGAAACACATCAAGGCAGGAAGTAGGGGTTGGGGGGATATTGCATACACGTTTGGAACACCAGCAGTACTGAGATGGACACATAGCATCAGGAGAACACGCCCACTTTAAAAAGTTCTGTACAATTAAAAGATTGAGGCACAACCTGGAATACTGGGTGCGCAGGTAAACAGTTCAAGGACTGCATGCAAATGAAAAGACCTTGTTATATCCAACCAAAGGCAATACACCCAAAATTTTGCAAATACCATTGTGTGCCCAGGACACTTAGGGAATTTTGATTAAAGTTAGGATCAACTGGAAAACTACATGTTGAATATTATGCTGAATTTTTTTAGCATACAAGTGATGGCCAAATAAATATTTTGCATTCACTCAGATTTTTTATTTTAAATCCAGCAATGGGAGCACCTAAAAGAACAAGGCTAATGCTCTGATTCTAACCACCCATCATCAGGACACATTTTTTTTGCATTATAAATTCATTGACATAACCCCATGAAAGAACATAGGCAGATCAATTCACAAGACAAGCCCACAACAAAAATGCATCACTACTAATGATTCAACCTGCAAAAGTCACAGTGCATGTGTATTTTTTAAACACATGATTGGCATCATATTTTTTTGTCGAAAGTCCACAATGTCACCATGTAAATTGTGTATTGGAGCAAAACATGCAATTTTTGTGAGAGAACATCAATCTGTATCCACACAAAAACTTACTGTGTAAATTGTTCAACGTGCCACAATCACATTCTTTTGAATAAAATATGTGTAAATCAAACTGTGTAAAGTACAAAATCATCAAATGACAGTATTTTTAAAAGGAACTGAAGATAAGGTCACTGTGCATTCTTCCTTTCATTCAGAAATAGTGTGGACACAATTTAAAATTTTATTGCCCATGACAGCTCAATTAGGTAATGTAGAGTGCTGCCCTCTTGTGGCTCACGGAGAAAAAGTCAGAGCAAGGAAGGACATACATGAGAAATGCTGGCATTTTGCCCTGCATATCTTTTTCAGTGTGCTCAAATAAATAACTGCCCTCAAGAACTTGAGTTGTGAACTTGGTAACCTTTCTGGTGACATTTTTGGCATTTTCAGACGTAAAATGATAGAATACATGAGATGACAGCTGGATATGATATGCCAGCTAGTATGCAGATGTATTTTTAACGTGCATGTCACTTACACAAGACTGGATGGAACACAATTAGAGTGAATGAACAAATATGTGTGCAACATGAAGATCTTTTCGTTTCCTTTAAGTGTCAAGTTGAGAAAACTTCAGATAGAGTGAGATTAGAGCTATGCCAGCGACTGACACAAAGAGAAGGTGTGAGAACTGCAGGAATCTATATTGATGTAACTGGAGAGCCAAACTCTTGGAAATTTTAATTGGTGATTTTCCGATTTATTGGAGATGTAAGATTCAATTTGTGTTGATAGATGCCCAAATTGCTGGCTGCTTGAGCCCATGTTCAGACCCAATGTGACAGGCTGTCAGGTTGCAGGGGGGTTTGAGACTGACAAGAATTGTGTCATTGTCACATACTTCTTGTATCGTTGCAGACTGTCAGACAAGAATGACATTTCCGTACAAGTATGAATTACATAATTCTTGAACAACCAATGGTGTGAGACCAGAGTAATGGTTGGGCTTTCCTTGCTGGCTTTCTTGGTATTGAACAGGATGAGACAAGTGTTCTGTGCATCATAGCCTTTCAGGCTACCCAGGAGTGTCACATCAGAATCACTGGTTAAAATGACAGGCTTTGGTCTCTCTGAGTGGCCTGCAATTATGATAGAAATAGGAATTATATAAATCAGTAAAGTAGACTTCCACAACACGTAGTAATATGAAATAAATATCACAGTATCTGAGAGTAAGCTTCGTGAATATACCATGATTACCAGAATTATTCATCCACGGGGCAGGCTGTGAAATGAATATCACAAATGCAAAAGTAAGTCTCTTGAATGAACCATGGTGATATCAAAATCATGCTTCCAAAGGGCAGGCTGTGAGATGAACATCACAAATGGTGAAAGAAAACTTTATGGATATACCATATGATATCAGAAGCATGCATCCACAAGGCAGGCTATTAGATGAATATCACAAATGCAGACAGAAAACTTGATTGATATATGATGATATGATATCAGAATCATGCATCCATAGGGCTCTCTGTGAGATGAATATCACAAATGCAGAAAGAAAATTTCATAAAATGCCATGATATGATATCAGAATCATGCATCCACAAGGCAGACTATTAGATGAATTTCACAAATGCAGAAATAAAGCTACATGGATGCAAAATTATGTGATATCAGAATCATGCATCCACAGGGCAGCCTGCCAAGGTGCCTCTACATTCAGTGAAAAGGATGTGACCATATGGTGCTTGTGCCTGCTTACCTGTTGAAATGAGTTCGGGGTCATTGTCCGTATAGCTAACTTTGTGAGTGTTTGTCAATGTGACATTATAGTGCTAATCCTAAGCTAAAAAAAAAAAAAAAAAAAGGCTTGTTTTTTTTTTTATGGCTGAAAGAACCAGTTGTTGCATCAGCTTCAGTATCTGATTTGAGCATGATCAACCACCATTATTGTTGAAGTTTGAAGTGTGAGATCTCAGCTCAGCATGAAAGCTGCCATAGTTACTGCATTTTGAAATGTGAGATCTCATCTCAGCATGAAAGCAGCCATGATTGGTGCAGTTTGAAATATGAAATCTCATCTCATCATGAAAGGTGCCATGATTGGTGCAGTTTGAAATATGAAATCTCATCTCATCATGAAAGGTGCCATGATTGGTGCAGTTTGAAATATGAAATCTCATCTCATCGTGAAAGCAGCCATGATTGGTGCAGTTTGAAATATGAAATCTCATCTCATCATGAAAGCAGCCATGATTGGTGCAGTTTGAAATATGAAATCTCATTTCCTCATGAAAGCTGCTATGATTGTTGCAGTTTGAAACATGAGATCTCATGTCAGCATCAAAGCTGCCATGATTGCTATACACGTAGTTTGAAATATGACATGTCATCACAGGGTGAGGGCTTCCATGATTGCATGCAGTGTTTGAAATTTGAGATCTCATCCCAGCATTAAAGTTGTTGTGATTGCTACAGTTTGAAGTTTAAAGTCTGTTATCAGCATGGCAGTTGCCATGGTTGCTGGTGACTGTCAAACTGCCGTAGTTACAAGCAACATAAATCATGATTTCTCCAATACTGACCTAGCGGTTGCCATAGTTACCAACTGTTTTAGGTGTAAGCTTCATGTGAAAGTTGTCATTGCCTTCAACAACAGTGAAGTTAAAATGTCGTGTTGTGGAAGAGAGATGAGATAAGGGATCTGATCTCAATCTTAAAACAATTCAGTTAGCTGGACACCAGATCTCATCATTGTTGGAAATGAGATGGATCTCATTTGAGTAGAAACAGCTTCTATGAGTTTGACTGCCTGAAGTGAGGATCTCACCAGAGTATCAAGCAATGCCTTGGTAGCAAAGAATGTGTCCTATCAGTAAGATTGCCTGGGGTACCAAGTAGCTTGAGCTAGGATCTGAGCAGAGCATAAAAAAGGTGCCTCAGTTGCTGAGAGTGTAGGCTTCATAATGAGCTTAGGTATGAGACATAGGAGACTCCTCATTACCAAATGTGACAGCCATCGCCACCACAAACCAATAAAGTCAGTGGAGCTTTTGGTTGCCGTGAACAAGTGAAATGCATTAGGCATCCATGTTGATTAAATAAGGGTTTCTGGCATTTTGTCACACTAGCTGAGCACTGCTACTTTAGGCCACACCAATTTGCTCATGCACCAAACAATAATTCTCAAGACTTCGTCCACTGTATCACTCTCATAATAATGTTATCAGCACAACACCATGAAACATAATAAATTGTGACCTAGTGAATCACCAATTATATTTGACATTATTCCATATGTTTTGGAGTTCCATAAATCATTTGCCTATGACGGTTATATTTCCAAAGGCCACAGCATCATTCAAGCACTTATTGAGTGATGTTTTGGGGAAGTTTTCTACGAATCAGCATGCGGCTATGTCACACCATTGCCCATCGCTGTGGCTGGGTGTGGGTGTATAATTGGGCCCGGTATTGATTTGAGGTAAAACTGTCAGTGTTATTAGGAATTGTGATTACCTGTTTGTGCAGCGACAGTGTTGGTATTAGATAATAAATGCTGACTGGATTGTTTGCTCACCACGTAAATGTACAATTCATGTTTAGCCCGATACAGCGAAAGCGCCGTGTTCACTGCGGGCCACTGCCGGGCACCTACTCAATTGATATGTTGACTGTGGCCAAAAGAAAAGCACAAAGGGCAAATGTCACTGTGACTAACAGTCCTATTATGGGAGTGCCAGCTTGTGCAGAGAAGATACTGTTATGCATGTTGGAAGTGCGTTCAATATTGCCGCAGTATCATGTGGCATTTCTCATATGGACATCATAATGGACTGGTACATCTTCAGAGGTCATTATTACTCTGTGCAGTGACAAATGGGTATCTGTGTATTCAAACAAGTTTGAGTAATTGGAATCAATAACATGAATATTCAATGTAATTAGTAATTTCTTGACAGTGGCTGCAGGATTAAGAAATTGGTTAATTGTTAGATCTGTTTAACCATCACCTGGGGCCTACTGTCTATTTGACTTCTAATGGACTTAACCATTAAACGAAAAAAATGGTGTGTATTGTTTGTGTGAACACTGTGACCACAGCTAGTGGGGGGGGGGTGGAAGGTCGGGTACAGGACAGCAGGGTGAAGGCAAGAGTTGGGGGTGAGGCCATACGTTGGTGGAGAGTCACATGGGTTGTACTGAGGTTCTCCTATTACTGACTACAATGATGTAGAAGTGTGGGCCACAGGACCAGGGACAGCGTTGATATTGTGGAGATAGAGTGGCTCCCTCATTGCCCTTCACTACCTGAGCCAAATTGTGCGAGGTGTCTCCAGACGTCATGTTGTGCCAGGAGCATGCATGAGCTGGGACCATTATTTGTGGGGAAACCAGTGAGAGGGCCTGTGTGATATTGATCAGCATGCTAAATTATATTATAACTGATGGTTTGTTGTAGTCAGCATTCACATCCATTGATTTGTGGGCCATAATTTAGTGTGTATGTGTACATAAGATGCAGGCTGCCTTTGGCTGAGCTGCCACTCAATGGGGCAGTGAATGAAGCCTGGCCAGGCACCTATACCCGCTGATACCTGGCAATCCATGCAGCCCCTGGGTCTGCTGTCTTGTGGACTGGGTCTGCTTTGCCACAATACGGCTTCCTTCTCCACTATACGTATCGATCAGCCGGCACACAGCCATGAGACCCTACTCCTTTTAATGCCTGCCATCATTTGCTTCATGGGATTGGACTAGGATACTTAGACACAGATGAGATCTTTGCCTTACATGGCCCCTAGGGTAGCCTTTGTGGTAACAAGTGGCCAGAAATGCAGGTCCACACATAATATATGGACAAACTTCTGCTCACAGAGTATTAGTCAAAATGCTACTGTCAACCCTCACAATTCTTGTCAGCTTTCAATGTGGCTTTCAGAAGGAGATGGATTTTCAATTATCGCATCAAATCAGCTCTGTACACTGTACTGATTAAAGTAAGGCTGTTGATTAGGCTCGTTAGAGCTTAAGTAAGTCAAGCTTTATCAATAATTTGATGGAGAGCTTTTTTGTGCTTAGAATGCTTTTTTCCCATGAAACATACAGTGATTGTGTCTTAGCTGTATCATAATGCTTTAAGTCAATAGTTTTTGCACAAATTTGTATCTGCCTGAAATGCAGCCCTGTTGCCATTGTGAAATTTAAAAAAAGTAATTAGTTATTTACAGCAGCACTTTTTATTGAATAATTATGTATTATGACAGAAGTGGGAGTTGCCTATTGATTCTCATCGCGGAAAAGGTGTTATTGCATCACTCTCTAATTCAGTTTATCCAGCGTAATGGCATCATATCGGATGACTGTCTTAAACCTGTGAGATTTCAATAAAAAAAGCTTTGTGTGACATACAAGGGTTGACGAATACTCAAGCCATCCACTATTTCAGTTTATTTGTCGTGACAGGCATGCTCACTGATAAAAATTTTGTGTGTTATTTTGAGTTCATTGTCATTGACCAAAAAGGGGCTTCATGTTTGTAGCTGGCATAAAAGTATACAGGCGCAGGCTTAATGGTCAAACATATCTTCACTGATCAAAAAAAGCTTGTTGGCGTCGTTTCCATACCATCACATATACAAGAAGCTCATTGGCCTAATTTTCCTGCCATCACACAAACAAAAAGCTCATTGGCCTAGTTTTCATGCCATCACACAAGCAAAAAGCTCATTGGCCTAGTTTCCATACTATCACATTTACCAAAAGTTCATTGGCCTAGTTTCCATACCACCACAATATAATCAAAACTTGTTGGAAAAATCTCCATACCATTACGTCTTATAGCAGTTCAGAGGCATAATTTCAATGATCAGCAAAGCTCATTGACATATTTCTCAGAACATCTTTGAACACAAATGCTGATAGGAATAGTGTCCATAAGCATCACAGGTAGGAGAAAGCTTGTAGGCATGGTCTCCATAGCATCACTAACAACAAAAGCTTGTAGGCATGGTCTCCATAGCATCACTAACAACAAAAGCTTGTAGGCATGGTCTCCATAGCATCACTGACCACAAAAGCTTGTAGGCATAGTGTCCATAGCATCACTGACCACAAAAGCTTGTAGGCATGGTCTCCATTGCATCACTGACCACAAAAGCTTGTAGGCATGGTCTTCATAGCATCACTGACCACAAAAGCTTGTAGGCATAGTGTCCATAGCATCACTGACCACAAAAGCTTGTAGGCATGGTCTCCATAGCATCACTGACCACAAAAGCTTGTAGGCATAGTGTCCATAGCATCACTGACCACAAAAGCTTGTAGGCATGGTCTCCATTGCATCACTGACCACAAAAGCTTGTAGGCATGGTCTCCATAGCATCACTGACCACAAAAGCTTGTAGGCATAGTGTCCATAGCATCACTGACCACAAAAGTTTGTAGGCATGGTCTCCATAGCATCACTGACCACAAAAGCTTGTAGGCATAGTGTCCATAGCATCACTGATCAGCAGAGTGGATTGACATAGTCTCCATGCCATGAGTTATCAGGAATGCTGATGGGCATAGTTTCCATACCATCACATATCTGAAAAGCTAACAGAGTTTCTGTCTCATTATACACACAAAAAGCTCCTTGGCATAGCATCCATGCCTTAATGTGAGAAAAAGCTTTGTGGGAAAAAGTTTCCATACTGTCACAAATGCTCGATTCCATTAGTGATTACAAAAGCTCATTGGCATAATTCTCATACAATCAGTGGTGGGAAAAGCTTATTGGCATAGTTTGTGTGGCCATGGCATCACTGATGAGAAAAATCATGGACTTACTGATCATGGAAGCTTATGTGTCTAGTCTACATGCCAAAACATACCATCAGTGATCACAGAGCTTATGTGTAGTCTCCATGCCAAAACATACCATCAGTGATCACAGAGCTTATATGTGTAGTCTCCATGCCAAAACATACCATCAGTGATCACAGAGCTTATATGTGTAGTCTCCATGCCAAAACATACCATCAGTGATCACAGAGCTTATATGTGTAGTCTCCATGCCAAAACATACCATCAGTGATCACAGAGCTTATATGTGTAGTCTCCATGCCAAAACATACCATCAGTGATCACAGAGCTTATATGTTTAGTCTCCATGCCAAAACATACCATCAGTGATCACAGAGCTTATTTGTGTAGTCTCCATGCCAAAACATACCATCAGTAATCACTGAGCTTATATGTGTAGTCTCCATGCCAAAACATACCATCAGTAATCACAGAGCTTATATGTGTAGTCTCCATGCCAAAACATACCATCAGTGATCACAGAGCTTATTTGTGTAGTCTCCATGCCAAAACATACCATCAGTGATCACAGAGCTTATATGTGTAGTCTCCATGCCAAAACATACCATCAGTGATCACGGAGCTTATATGTGTAGTCTCCATGCCAAAACAAACCATCAGTGATCACTGAGCTTATACGTGTAGTCTACATGCCAAAACATACCATCAGTAGTCACTGAAGCTTATATGTGTAGTCCTTAGGTCAAACATGCCATCAGTGATCACAGAAGATGCATGTGTAGTCTCCACCAGTGATCACGGAGCTTATATGTGTAGTCTTCATGCCAGAACATGCCATCAATAATCACAAAAGTGCATACATGTACGTGCTGTCTCCATGTCAAACATACCGTCAATGATCACAGAAACCTATATGTGTATTCTCCATGCCAAAGAAAGTATCTAGTTATCAGAGCTGGTGCATGTAGTCTCTGTGTCAAACATACCATCAGTGATCACAGACGCTTATATGTGTAGTCTTTATGTCAAACGTACCATCAGTGATCACAGAAGCTTTTATGTGTAGTCTCCATACCAGACATACCATCAGTGATCACAGAAGCTTATATGTGTAGTCTTTATGTTAAACATACTGTCAGTGATTACAGAAGCTTTTATGTGTAGTCTCCATACCAGACATACCATCAGTGATCACAGAAGCTTATATGTGTAGTCTTTATGTCAAACATACCATCAGTGATCACATAAATTTATCTGTATAGTTCCCATGCCAAAACATACCATGCAGTGATCACAGGAAGCTTATATGTGTAGTCTTTATGTCAAACATACCATCAGTGATCACAGAAGTTTATATGTATAGTTCCCATGCCAAAACATACCATCAGTTATCACAGAAGCTTATATGTGTTATCCCCATTGCAAAACATACCATCAGTTATCATGGAAGCGTATCTATATAGTCTCTATGTCAAAACATATGACTGATAATCACAGAAGCTTATGTGTGTATTCTCCCTGCCAAAGAAAACGTCAGTTGTCAAAGAAGCTGGCGTGTGTAGTCCCCATGCCAAACATACTGTCATTGATCACAGAAGCTTGTGTGTGTAGTCCCCATGCCAAACACACCACCTGTAATCACAGCAGCTGATGGGTGTAGTTTCTGTGTCAAGCATACCGCCTATGATCTCAGAAGCTGACATTTGTAGTTTCCATGCCAAACAAACCATCTGTGATCACAGAAGCTCATTCGTATGGCCTCCTTGGCAAGTGATATGTTATCATTCACCATAGAAGCTCATATAACTTGTAGGTATCACTGTTGCTATAAGCATATGGTGTCCATGAGATGTCATAGTATTTACAAGACATATGCAGGCTTAAAATTGTCACTGCATAGTAAAACAAAATGTTGATGTTAATGATTCCATTGAAACTTTAATGTCAGAACTTCCATTTTGTATGGTTGGAATTGTAGATTGTTTTGATTGACATTTGTGTGCACTAACCTTGATTGGTAAATATTGATGGGCCAAGCTGACATGATTGATCTCATCAATGTCACTGGCATAGAGTACTCAGACTCTACCCGTCATTATGCTCTTACTGGAAGTGGATGTCAGCCATGACTGGTTAGAGTGAAAAACTTGCAGATACCAGGAACAGTGTTCAGTGGATGACAAAAATCTCAGGTCAGACTTGTATGTGATGATACCATTTGAGTCCAACCTAAAACTAGGTATCAATCTCACAGTTTATAAGTGTCATGCCAGTTTTGAAAACTGATAGTAATTTATCTAATTGGCACTTGCAAACAGTTATCTGTAAGATAAAAATGTGGTTTCAATGATAGAAGGTGGTGAGGCTTGTTGTGACCAGTGGACCTTATCATGTGATCTCAGTGAAGGATCCTGAAGATCTTTGTTGTGACCAATGAACCTCAGTGAAGGAAGCTGAAGATGCTTGGTGTGACCATTGAACCTTATAATGTGATCTCAGTGGAAGCAAGCTGAAGATGCTTGGTGTGACCATTGAACCTCATAATGTGATCTCAGTGAAGGATGCTGAAGATGTTTGTGATCAATGGACCTCAGTGAAGGGAGCTGAAGATGCTTGAAGTGACCAATGAACCTTGAAATGTAATCTCAGTGAAGGGAGCTGAAGATGTTTGATGTGAGTAATGGATACTAAGCTTGCAGTGAATCTCTGTGATATAAGATGGTTTAGCTTATGGACAGTGGTGATTATAAGTCTGTGGTATGATCTCAGTCATAGAAGATCGTTTACTTGTGAACAATGGGGATTATAAGCTTGTAGTGTGATCTAGGTGATGAATGTTTCATCATATGCCTAAAGTGGGTGCATGTTTGGTGGAGCTGCAACACGCTCACCTTCCACCTCTGGGGCCCGGGTTTGATTCACGGCCGGGGAAGCATGTGGAAAGAGTTCCTACCATTCTGACTGTGCACGGTGGTTTTTCCCGAGTCCTTCGGTTTCCTGCACCAAACATGTTGGTAGGAAAGTATACGGCACGATCTGTGCCATGGAGAGCAATTAATGTAGGCTTGGCCTGCTTCGCAATCCATGTAAAAGATATGGGTCTATACTTTCTATGCCTAAAGTACATAATAATTGCAATCAACCCCACTACAATAGGAAACAATCCAATTGATGTAGTCAAAGCAAAGAAATATGTTGAATTTATTTTCCACAGAAATGAAGAGTTTCCCCCACAGCCATGACATTGATTTCATTATGAACACAATGGTAGGTGTCATAATATGACATCAGTTGTTGCAGGCCAAGGCCACATCATCTGGACATAAAGGCACAATGCCTTTCTGGACAAGGATTGTCCACTCTTAGCCGCTTATGGACAGGGAGACACTCTGTTTATGATAATGATAGATACAATGCATAGTTTTGTAGGTATTTGAAAGTGAGGAACATAACATATGGCCTCGGAGGTATATGGTAATGAATACAACAGATAACATTGCTGCTGTATGATAGTGATCGAAACAGCACATAACTTTGTATGTATATGATAACAATGGATACAACCGATAACTTGGTAGGTGTACAAAACTGATGGATACAACACGTAACTTTGTATGTGTATGAGAACAATGGATACAACTCATAACTTGGTAGGTGTACAAAACTGATGGATACAACACATAACTTTGTATGTATATGATAACAATGGATACAACTCATAACTTGGTAGGTGTACAGCACTGATGGATACAACACGTAACTTTGAAGGTATATTGTAATGCTGGATATATATAACATATAACTTTGTGGTTATGTGATGATGGATACGATACATGTGGTATCAACAATTTATGAGTAATGGCTGAGAGAGACTATGCTCAGACAATGGCAGTAATAAAGCTTACCAAGGCCAATTTGTTTGGTAAGCTTTTAGTCCAACCTCTATGCTAAGAGCAATCATTAGTGGTCTCAGTGATGAAGTTTATTGACAATATAGAGATTGAGCATCAAGATGTGACTGCAGTGGTTACATGTTATAGAAGTTTGAAGTTATTTCAGTAAAGCTGATAGAGAGATAGAAACTGTGCAGAGTTTGATGAAAACAGTCTGGTGTTTTCAATGAAGCTATTTGAAACATAGAGAATAAGATACATATTATGATTTAAATGACTGAAGGAACTATTAAATATATCATTGATTAAGTGTTTGAACACTAGTGGATAATAAACTGTGATTTACTCTCAGAGGTAGAAATATTCATTCATTCATCCATCCATCCATCCATCCATCCGTCCATCCATCCATCCATTCATGTATTTGAGTCATAAGATAATCTGGACTGAGTATATGTTCTCAATGGTAGAAGCAGATATCCCTGGTCTCACTGGTTAAGCTGACAGTGACTGTGTACATGTGATATCAGTTGTGGAAGCAGATATCCCTGGTCTCACTGGTGAAGCTGACTGATACTAAACATGAGTGTGATACCATTAGTGGAGAGCAATTAGAAGTGGTCTTAATGATGAAGTTCCAGAGACTGATGGGGACTTATTGTGACTGGTGGCATGTACAACATGAGCTGCCTGCCTGAGATCAGCCCATGGAGGCCTGCGTCAGAGACCTATCACAGCAGGCTCAGTCGTCCTTCAGATGTGTGGATAATTACCTAATGCTATACCAGTGCATCACAGCAGTCACTTGTGATGTGCACAAATATATCATTACCGGCAATGCCGCTATTCCAATCATTTCATGAAGTCGTGTTATTGATTGGTGAGCACGGCTATTGTAGCAGCAGGCTCTATTGTGAGAGACAGGGCCAGGATATAATGGTAACTACCCAGCTTTGCTCACCAGATTATCCCATTGTATACTTGCCATAATTGCATATTTAAATAGGATCTATAATTATGTTTTACTTCACTGTCATATTTAAATAATTTGGATCATTATCAGTTTTGTAGGCTTTTCCAAATTAGAATCCTATACCATGCAATTTGATGAGTGACATTTTCTTGATGATTTATGGAATTAGGTGTGGATATTTATTTTGTGTGGCAAAGGTAAATAATGTCCATGACAGAATGAAGAAAACTGTGATATTTAATCTATAAGGGACACACATACAACACAGACATATGTTGGATTGTTAGTTGACATAGCCGTGTTGCACAAAAGGTCGGTCAATAATGCTAAAACCTCCCCTAGGTAATCAGGCAAAGCACAGGGAGCATGGAACAGCCGTGAAGGGTTGGGGAGGGGTAGGACAGGGGTGGGCAGGTGGCCACACTGAGCTTATATGTACCATCAGTCACTGCCATCTGCTTAAGTAGACACAACTACATGTGCCAAAATGTGACCCAGCAGTACATATGAATATGAACATCTACCTGACAGGAATCAGTGATGGGTGGAATTTTATTGTGACACCTGTGTTTATTGACAAATGCCACACTTAAACACTTGGTCTATAGAGACCGAACAGTCAGCATATTTGGCGATTAGCATTTTCTATAGATATTTACCACAATTGTAATGTGTATACAACAATATTGATGTCGGTACAGAAGTTCAGGCAGTGCATTTTGTCAATTTCCGTGCCACACAGATGCTTGTTGTACCAGAACTGTTGATCGCTTGCACAACATTTGATCTGATTCAAAAGTGTTTAAATTCATCATAAACAAGGTAGAATTACATGTACTTTGATACTTTATCCTGAGTTATTTTAAAAGTCGGCCTGCCTAAAAATAAAGATGCTTTGATGATTGTTTGATGTACATTGTATGAATTGGCCACATTGAGGTAAACACAATATCAAATTTGTCACAAGCATGTATGGTATTAACCCATTCTGTCTGATAAATTATGACAGGCACAGATATATGATTAATAATTTACTGTCAAACAATTTTTGTTACATCCTAGTCCTTCATTTCCTGATTTTTCAAACTGACTTGTGCACATCCTCATTCATTTGATAGTATGACATTTATTTTTATATATGAAGACATAGTTTCTCATGTATAAGTTGGTAAAAAACAACCATTTTGGCCCAAGTCTAGGATGTAACAAGGACACAAATGGTCCAGCTTTGACTGATTTTCATACAAATTAATGCTGATTACACTGTGTATTGTTAGTTTTATTTAAAATACCAAAAAGTGCAGGTGTTGAAATTAATGCAGATAAATGAAGTGAACAGGAAAATATTAAGAATAAATGGCGAATTATAGTTGAGGATGTAACAAGGACATTAATTTCTGTTTCAAGGAAATAGTGTGAAGCCATATTAGTAAGTTAAGTCTTCCAAAGAAGTTTTTTCTCCCCCTGTATCAATATGGAAGTTTTGTGTAATAAGACAGATATTCTAACACTGTCAAGTTTTTTTGTAAAGGATAGCAATAGTTTTTTAGCTCTGCTGACCAAAGGTTGCAGAGCTTATGCCACTGCTCATGTCTGTCCGTCCGTCCGTCCAACCCTAAACTTTTGCTCATTAGCTCGATACCGTCCACAGTTTTCAAGTTAACCCAATATAACTTTCAGGACTTATAGGACCTTATTGAGGATGAGGGGGAAGATGTAGGGTTAGGAAGAGAGAAGGACAGACAAATTCAGCATAAGTGGAAGGAGCCCTGGATGGGCTACGACAAAGCCTGTCTTTGCCGGTGCAAGGGGTGCTGAGTCTGTGCCAAGCACTGACTATGCCTTGCTGTAGCTGCCATGGAAGATCACCGAAGCTGGTGCTTGGGAAGTTTAGACTGGTATTGGTAAGGGATGCTTTTCAAAAGTCATTGTGTGTGAAAATTCCTATACAAGTCTGCACAGTAATACAATGTAAATGTAAACTCAAAACCAGTTGAATTTGAAGTCATAGGCCTTAGTGAAGCAGGATTTTAGTTTTATTCTATTTAGTGATGTATAACAAAGCCTGAGATACATGAAGGTAAAATGTCACATTGAAAAGCATCTGTAAGGCCAGTGCGTGCCTTTAACAGATTGATATTGACTACTGTAGCATGCCGCAAACTTCCAAAGAGGGGAATACACAAGCACTTGACCACAGTTTGAATGCACATAAACCTCACAGCAGGAGGTGCCACTGTTTTGCCTGTCCTAGCGTGCAGCATATACTGCCGGTATTGGCAAACCACACAAGATGACCTGCCTTCTTGGTTTAAATTTATTTTTGGCCACCAAAAAAAAAAAAAAAAAAAAAAAAAAAAAAAAAAAAAAAAAAACGATCAGGAACAAGGGCATAGCCCTATATGAATTCCTTTTGCATGAAAAAGGAGAAATTAAAGCACTGTGTGGCAAAAACAGGGTAGCCATCACTGAAATAAAAGTAAGACAATTGCACATGAGACAGCAAGTAACCGATAGAATAAGTGGCTTGCCTTCTTATTATAAGCTATAATCTGGCATTACTCCTGCACCTAAACTTCAATCAGTCACTTGTGCAGTCATTTTTACACAATGACTTTTGAAAAGTATCCCTTACCAGTCTAAACTTCCCAGGTGCCAGCTTTGGTCATCTTCAGCACGTGGCACTGCAGCTATGGCATGATCGGTGCTAGGCACAGGCTTGATCAGTCCCAGTTGCACCAGCAAAGACTGGCTTTGTCATAGCCTACTGTACATTTCTGTACACATGTTAAACCTTTTTTGAAGGGCAGGGGCAATATAATGTTACAGGTGTATACAATTTTTCCCTCCAACAGGCAGTCAGCAGAGCAAAGGACCATCATGGTCCTCTTGTTCTTAATATGCACCCAATATCACTAAGTGTACTGTGATTTAGTAAATAATGAAAAAGACTCAGATGTAACAGAAACGATATGACAATGAATTATTTATCATAGAGGGATGGTTGACTTTTTCAATTTTTAAAGCAAATACATAGCATGTACCCTTCTTCAGTGCCCTTCTTTCTGCAGCAGACATAATTCTACCATGTAAAAATGATGATTTATCTCTTTAGTTAACAACAGAGGAATGATACAATCACAGAAAACCAGGCTTGCTTTCATTCTTGATGTCAAATAGTAATGCATCAGCAAGATGTATTAGGATCACAACCCAAGTACTTACAGTCTTTTTATTCATTTTTTTTTCATTGTCCATTGGCAAATACAAAGATTGTGATTAATCAATCATCATTTTACTGTTTATACAAGGATGGTTTGTGATAATCAATCATCATGTGTGCTTCATTACAAGCTCTCCTACGAGTGGATTTTTGTTGTGGTTGTGAAAATGTTGATTCGTCCTGCACCAAGTTTGTTGCTTGTTAAAAGTATGTCTTTTTTTGGAGTGAATGGCCAGTACAATCTTAGACTGTATAGCGGTAACATTGGAACAAAGGGGTGGCAGTCATTAAGTGTACAGGTGTGTTTTATCCACCAACCAGGCAAATTGAACGGATTCATATAAGAGTTGACAGTAAACATGGTATTTTGATAATGGCTTGAGTATGGTGTCTCAGGCTTCTGCAGTGTGTATTTATAATTTGACAGTCCCCAGCTGCTATAGTGTTGTCTGTATCCTGCTGTCCCATCATGTCAGTTACCGGTAGTCGTGAAGTCTTGTGGCCAACGCACTCAACCATGTCTGAATATATTTCGTGGTTTTAGAAACAAATTCTGTTTTCAAGTGCTTAATATTTTCACACTTCTCTAATAGGGAGATATTCTTTACTTAAGTGTTGTATGTGCCTTGTTTTATGGCAAATCTTGGGAGCTTATTCTTTTTAACTTCATTAACACCACTGTTTTCGTGCTTCATTTCCTTTTTGACTGTAACATGGGCAGTGGCTTGAAGTCTTATCCAATAAAAGAATGTGTTGCATAAACTGCTACTAGGTTGGTTGCTTGACACATGCTGATGGGATGTCCTGCAATGAGAGACAAGTTTACATTGTGAAACTATCTCCTGAGATAAAAAGTCAGCCAAGATGTGACAATGCACTTGTGACTCAGGTTGTTTGATGTGAAAAGATACTATAACAACAATGCTCTTAAAAACAAAATTTAAGAAAATTGAAAGTCTGTAACAAATTTTTGACATACTGCTTGACCTGTTTAGGTTTTGGTATGCCATTCAATCTTAAAGCTGTATTTTTATGACATAGTTGGAAATTCTGTTCAGGATGGCACCTGTACAGTTGGAGCGCTATGGGGAAAGTAAATAGACCAAGTATCCAAATTAAGGGCAATACGTCGTTCAAAATTAGTCCAAAATTATATCTCTAAAACTTCTTTAAATGATTTTGTGATGGAAGGGGATGGAAGACCAAATGTTGAGGGTGATGAAAGGTGCCAGTTGGCACTTTGTTGAAGTTCAAGCCATTGCCATCAACTGCATTTTGATATCAATAGCAGCGATGTTATTGGCAAGTTTATTGTATGTTGTTTCATACATATGCGTAATGCAGAAACATCAAAAATGCCTTTTAAAAATATGCGAATGAATTCCATTTCTAAGATTTCCAAGAAATAAAGTCTCAATACTTAGTTTACTGTGACATTGTCTTGTGACACCAACAGTCCAGCATGGATGTGGCACATAATTCAGTTTTCTTTGTGAACTGCAATACCTTTGAAAGAACATAATTTCATCTGCTTTCACTGGAAATTTTCAGGGGATACAAATATCGCTTGACTAATAGATGTACGAACCTATGAATAATGTTACAATACTCACTATAGGCTCTTGTCTTGTAGTAATTGTAGCAGTAGTAGTAGTAGTGGTGGTTGTACAGTGAAACCTCATGATAACAACACTCACATATTTGACATGTTCATCATAATGACACAAGTTTTGAATGGCAAAAGTTCATTATGTCTCCCCGTGCAACGGGGGGGGGGGGACATATTGTTTTTGCGCCCGTTTCTTCCACTTCATCATCATCTTCTTCTTCTTCTTGCTCTTCTTCTTGGGTGACCTTTGACCTCTTTTTCAAGGTCACCTGGGCATGTCATGTAAAATTGACGCGGACGCAATAACTCTGCAAGGATTTGACTTAAGAGGTTGAAATTTGGATGATTATGTACCATAATATGAACTAGGTTGGGATTGTAGATGGGTGACCTTGACCTATTTTCAAGGTCACGTGGCCACTTTTTAAAAATCATTGCAGATGCACTTGTGAAAGATTTGACTTAAAGAGGTTGACATTTTGTGCGATTATGTTTCTATGTAGACTTTTATAAGACCTTGCTTGTAACTGCAGATGTATGACCTTGACCTATTTTTCAAGGTCACATGGGCATTTCATCAAAAATCAACGTTTTGAAATGTCAATAAAGAGTGTACCTTCACCATATCTGTAGATCATTGGAATCCGTATGCCTGTTATTGAAAATAAGGGTGACAATAGTAAGGGCACACGGGGAGACATTCGATTTTCTGTTGGAAAATCAGCCTGTTCTAGTTTTCTTTGCTATTCGATTCATTTATCTAACATATTCAGTTATTTCTAAGGGAACAAATGGTGTCATTATAACGAGTTTTCACTGTAGTAGTAGTAGTAGTAGTAGTAGTAGTAGTAGTAGTAGTAGTAGTTGTAGTAGTAGTAGTAGTTGTAGTAGTATGTTGTTATAATTCTCTCTACTGAAATTTGGGTCAGGGGAGACTCACTTGTCCAAACTGAAGTCAAAGAGGTCAAAAACTTGTCAGGCCAATGTATTCAGGGGGGAATAAATGTGGGGTTGTAAAGCATAATTTGAGCCATATGTAGAATAAATATTGGTATCCTTTCTTAACTAAGAGTAATCCCAAGACCTGTCTGTCTCCCTCCCTGCAGGTTCACTTTTTCCACAAGCTCACAGAATGTGCATCAGGATAGCTCATATATCCCATGTGTGTATGACAAACCAAATGTGCATGTCTTGTCATTTAATCTGTAAAGTAAATAACATTTGCTCATCCTACATGGAAATTTACAGGACTTCAGAAATTATTCAAATTTCAGTGACATCCGTGACTTTGAAAATTCTCTCTCACTTTGACTTGGTATCTTCCAGAAAGGGTTGGAAAAGCCTAAAGGGTAAAACACTGACCTGACATTACCCCTGGCAAGCCATCTTACTGTGCATTCAAGACCATATGTAATCAATTATGCAAAAAGAAAAAAAAATATGTCTCCATTCTATGAAAAGAGACACTGTTGCAGCAAGACTACTGGACTGGCCCATGCTGAAAAATGAAACCTTCCTTGCATAGTGCCCTGATGCCTGAGGCCTTGGGCCTTGTGTTTGTCAAGCCATGTTTTCCAAATACAAAGATTCAGTGTTTATTTTATTTTTTATCTGTTACAGAAAATAAATCATCAGCAAAACAGGGTGACAGTCACAATTGGGTAAGTTCATTAAGAATTTCTTGGGGGGTTCGCATCATGTTTGTATCAAACTGGTGGATCATAGCTTAAAAGTGAGGCAGATTACCTCATATATTTGACTGGTGTACATGAATGCTGCACACTGCGTGACAGAATAAACCATTCAGGTCCTGCCTGGAATCAGCAGTCTGCTTGGGCTTCCCGAGCACTCTTGATGACTCACTCCATTGTGAGGTGGTAGAAGTCTTGGTCAGTGGCTTTTAGGTTTCCAAGCAAGTCATGCTGTTACTATAGGCTCACAACACATGGGGAGGGACATGCCAGACGAGGCAAAAAAACAAAAACAAAAAAACAAAACAAAAAAAACCCAGCAAGCATAGCTGAGGCATGTCAGTACTGAAGTGAACACTCTTTCTATGTGCAATTTGAGTGTTCAGCATTCATGTTACACCAGTCAAATATATGAGATAATCTGTCACCAAACTGGAGGATGGAATTATCACTCATTCTTATCGCATCCAGTCTAATCACAATTTAAGTTGACCTGATTTGAGTTGACTTAAGTTTACCTGATTAAAATTATTATAATTCTTCCTGAGGAAAAAAAAAATGTTTCATTCAAATGCCAGCATGCATATAATTCCACAAAAATAAATGATAGTCCTGGGTCAACAGCTCTCCTTGGTGCACGCCAGATGCTTTGTATGCACAACATGCAGAGGAAAGCTGTTTACTCAATCCAAAGCCCAGCACTGGAAGAATAATAAATGTTAACTCATTCCATACCAGTCCCTGATTTTACCGTATATTTACCTAGATTTAAGACGACAATTGCATGTTTAAATTCTTCATGAAAAGAGCTTTCATTCAAATACCAACATGCCTATAGTCTTAAGTCAGTGGTTCTGGCACTGCCTGGCAAGTCATGCTGCAGCTGCAGCATGACTTACCAGGCAGTACCAGAACCACTGACCAATGCCTGTCACCATAGTGTGGAATGAGTTTAGAATGTCTGATTTTGTTAGGTATGGTGTCATTTTCTTTTGGCTCATGTACCTCATAAATTTATATGGTACTTTTGAATTCTGCCACGCCCAACTGTCTTCATGCAAAGCACAAACATGTCATTTGACATCAGACAACTTGTTCCTTCCGTATAGTTTATGCTTCAAACAGCTTTTGATATCATGTATTGGCTTGAAGACTTCATGCAGCCCGTCATTATCAAGGCATAACATCAATATGACTTTTAAGTGATCTGAGGAAGAATGAGTCCAGTGAGTACTGGTATAATCCAACCATGTGACTTGATTCCTGGAAACTGATTGGATGCTGCTGATCACCCATGGCTTCCATTGCCAAATGATGGCTTTTGACTCCTGCGCCTGCAGTCAAATATAAACAGTTACTTCATTGCCATGAAACAAGTGAAAGGCTTGAAACAGTGTAAATATTTTAATATTGCAAATAGAATAGGCAACATGTTGTATGATAATTTTTCAATGTGACTTGTGCAAGTTACAATGGTACTTCCAGGCCACCAGGGGATTTTAATTTCTAGATTGTATTGCTTTAAGTGGCAAATGTGCAGTTACAGACTTACCACTCACGCAAGAGGCGCTGCAGATGCATCACAAACCTCTGGTGCTCTTGACCAAGCCGGGGGGCTGAGATCAAGGGCAATTAGAGGTCTGTGGATGCACCTGCAGTGACCCTTGATGAGTAGTAGTAAAGTCTTTTCTCTTACGTTTGGATGTAATTTACTTACAATTTTACTTATTGTGCCAATATTTCCTTACCTACAAAAGCCACAGGCAAGCATATCCCCATGGAACCAGGTTGTGCATGATGAAAATTCCAAGTCATAGACATCTTAAGCAAGGACCTGCAATCCTGTTCAGTTGTTGGCTGAAGGTCTTTGGCAACCAAATAAACATAATAGGAGTCATAGTTTTAAGTGACTGGCATCCAGCAACAAGGAGATGAAAAAATAGAGGTGTTAAATTGTTGTGCAGGATAGAATATATTTGTGGGGAGCTGAGGAGTCTTGACATGCACCTACATATGATACGTATGAGAGGGTATCCCTATCTTGACTGCTTGGTGAGCTATGTGCTTGTGTATATATTGTAGTATATGTTATCAAGGAGCAGCTGCCAGTGCCATGTACTACAGTCATGTAGCCCACACACGCCTGCCCTGCCTGCAGCCACTGCCCCGCCCCTCTCACCTTGCATCAAGCATCATGCTTAGGGTCTCTTAGACAGCCTAAGAAACCTCTAAAGAATGTTAGAAACCTTGAAAAATTGAATAAATAAAAGGGAGAAAAATGCAGCCAGACTGCCACACCACAGGAAATACAAAACTTATTCAACCAAATCTTTAAAATGTCTTGTAACTGATATGGGTAAATGACTTCTAACCTTTCTAGATCATGAAGCAGTTTATTTAAAAACTCTCTCTCTCTCTCTCTCATCCTCTCCTCATCTCTCTCTCTCTCTCTCTCTCTCTGCCTCTCTCTCTCTCTCTCTCTATCTCTCTCTCTCTCTCTCTCTCTCTCTCTCTCTCTCTCTCTCTCTCTCTCTCTCTCTCTCTCTCTCTCTCTCTCTCTCTCTCTCTCTCTCTCTCTCTCTCTCTCTCTCTCTCTCTCTCTCTCTCTCTCTCTCAGTATAAGGGGGACAACACAAGTACCTAGTATAATCGTATAATCCTAACAAATAAGTTTAAATAAAAACCATTTTTTGTGTCCCATTAATTAAGTATCAGATATATGTAAGCATATTTTTTTCCACTACAGTGGTCCCCTTCACCAGAGACCACCCCTACAGCAACAAAAAAATAGCCTCATGAGACAGGTGGTCTTTCATGACAGGGTAAATTAACATGGGAATAATAGGACTTGGAATCTGAAAAGCGGTCTGTCACAAGAGGTGGTCTCTCACAACAGGGGTCTCTCATGACAGGGACTACTGTACTATATTCATTCCAAGAGTAGCATGCTGTGCTAATGCAAAGATTTCCTGGAGCAGACACGGTTTTCACAGAGATTTGTGATAATATGTCTTAATTTACAATACCAGAAGCAATTACATTTATCATAGAATCCATATAGCATAAAATAACAACAATGAAGCCTCTTATTTCATCAGAAGGAGTCAATTTCTTAAAGTATAGAAAAATACTAAATTTTTAATTAACCTCCCAAGATTAAAAAGCGGGAGTGTGCTTCTATTATATATACATACATATAAGCATAAAGATGACCAGACTTGGGGGACCAATGTTCAATCCCCTTGAGTCTGCAGTCTGTCTAAGTCTTTCTTTATATATATATATATATATATATTATATATATATATATATATATATATATATATATATATATATATATATATATATAGATGATGTAATGATGTACAGAAATATGAAATAGGATAAAGAAGTTAGACCAGGTGTGTCTTACTTTATTTTTCAAAGAAATAAGAACAGGGGAGTGTAATCCATTTGGGTTTTAATTAATTGTGGTTGTTTTTTGTTTTTGTTTTTGTTTTGTTTTTTAAGTGACACTGGGTGTTACTGTGCTTACATAAGCAACAATGCAACATTTTTCCATTCAATTTCTGAAGAATTACAAACAAAACTGCCTGGTCAAAATGTTTATCAACCGTTTCACATATACCAATTGCAGTCACTTGGCCTAAGCTGAGCTAATGAATAGGTGACACTCTGTGCAAGGAGAAAGGCCTCATACAGAGTTACTGCAGGTAGACAGGACAAAGCAAGGTACCATGGAGCCAGTCAAGTGATGAATAGCTGGATCACCATTGCTTGAACAGTGAAGTCATTGCATCTGTTTGCTGCAGGTGGCAGAGGGTCTTTGGCACTGCCTTTCGAGGGGGTGGGCAGTCCAGTTCTCATTGTAAACAATGATAAAATGAAATAGACGGCCTTCATCCACAGAGCTGTACACTAAATCAAGTAGTTGGACTACTCCACAGAGCTACTTTGTAAAGATAGGATGGGAGAATGAGCTCCAAGTTACTTCATAAAAACTGGAAGGCTAGAATAGTCCACATCCTGACAGTAGGCAGGCCAGACTTGACCATAGAGGCAAGCCTACTGTATGAAGATGTGGGAAGTACTTTACCAGTGAAAATAGGGTGCTACATTAATGTTTAGTGTTGCAACATGAAAATATATTTACGGGTGTTAAACTAATCAATATACCTACATCATGACAATAGGGGTAATACACTAATCCACGGGGCTATATCACAAAACAGGGGGTGCCAGATGAATCCACAAAGCTACATCATGAAGTCAGGGAAGACAGATTGACATTGATTGTATGGCATGAAGAGAAAGACAAGCTAAACTGGTTCAGAAAGCTACTTCATGGAAATACAGTAGCAGTGAGGTGCTTTGGAAAAATGGGATGGTAAAACTAGTCCATGTGGCTATACTTCTTGAAAATAGGGAGGCTACACTGCTCTTTAAAACTACTTGATGAAAATGTGTAGCCAGACAAATCACACAGACACTTTGTGAAGATAATGATGCTTGCAAAAGTCTTGGGACATTTGTCTGAAAAAGCTGTAGGGAGTTAGACAAGTCATGTAGTTGCTAAGTACATAAGAGAGGGTAGTCTGGTTTGTAGAGATACTGTATGAGGTGGCTAGACAATGGGTCTAAGCTACTTAATGTGAATTGGAAGGCTAGTCAATATTAACTGTCTCGCAAAAAAATTGTTATGAAAGTAAAAAGGATCAACTTTCCTGGTTCACAAAACTGCTTAATGAAAATGGGGAGGCAAGAATAATTAATGTGTGTTTTTGTGCCAATTTTCAATTTTACCAAAATCACTTGCTGTATTCTCGTCAACCTTTTGGGTGTGTACCTTGAATTGGTCTCGATCAAGTATGATCACCAGATGGTGCTGCTGTCTTTTCTGATTTCTGTGATTTCCTGAGATTTCAAAATGGCTAAAAAAGAGTGAGTGTTAGCGTGGATACCATCAGGACATGTAGTTCTCTCCAAAACAGGGAACTGGTGCCTTGTCAAATTTATTGGGGTTATATCTTGTGACAGTCTCCAGTTAGTTTGTGCAGTCAGTCACAGTTCAATGATATTTCTTATTTTCTTTAATGATTTTATCTTGGTCATTTTTTAATTTTAAAAATGGCTTAAATCTAAGATGACAAGCCCAATTGCTTTGAAATGATGCAGAGACATGCATCTTGGAGTTCAAAGTTCTAGATTTGCTCTTATAGGTGACATTGACCCAATTCCTGCGGTTTAATAGTAATTTGAAAGAATTCAGGCTTTAGAAAATAAACTGATGGACTATTTGAACCATAACTTTATAGGTGATGGTGGTCTATAAGGACTATGTGGAGAGTACACTTGCGTGACCATCACTCAATTCCTTGAAGTTTTTGGGGTAGCTTCACTGAATTATTTCTCTGATAATAACCCAAGAACTATTAGGGTAGGACTTTGATACTGTACTTGATGATTGTCATCTGTAAAACTGAAGTTATGATAGCATAAATTGGCCTTGACCTTATTTCCAGGGACGCAGGGCATTTTTGCTGATTTTGAATCAACCATTTACCTTCCTGCTATACATATTCGATGGACAGGAATCGCAAATATCTCACATTGCCTTTGATGGCAGTGATATTTTTGCCCAATTTGATCATTTACTCTAGCAGATTTTATCACTCTGTGCAAGTATGGGCAGCTGAGCACAGGACTGGCACAATCCTCTCAGTGAAATACAAGACTTTTGTCACCTGCACAATCACCATGGAGGATTGCAGTTGGTACTGAAGAATTTTAAGTGGTTTGTTTTTGTTGTAAGTGTAGCAGTGAAACTGCCTGCCTTATCCTTAGATATCATTGTTGTTTTGCAATAATACTTTATATGGCATTCCCATTACAGGATTATGGAATTTATCCAACTGAGCAATAGTGTTATAGAAGTGTTATAATTATTTTGTTATTGTAATTTTTGTCAATGTGACATAGTTTTTTATGGAGCTTGTCGGTGATTCAGGGCCTGATAATTTTATGCTACATGAACAGTCATTTGCACTGCATAGAAATCGAGACATTAAACCAGTCCCCTGGTGGTCAATTGGTTTGCCAGCCAAGTCAGAAGTTGTTGTCCGAGCAGACAGTGCATTGAGGTACAGGGCAAGCTGACAGACTTGCGGACTACTCCAGTCAGGTAAGTAACACCACCAGGGGTAAGTGGTGCCAACACTTGGCCCGGTTCCTCATGAACACTGCCCTTCAGTGGTTGGTATAGGCCTGTTTGCAAAGCTGCCAAGGCTGAGCTGTGGTTTGTTTTGTGTTCTGTTATGGTGCTTTAATAGAATCAGCTTGATCAGACCAGCGCTGTTGAACACCAATCTGCAGATTTGTGTTGCTCAACCTGGTAATTACCGCCATGACCAATCATGGGGACTCCTGGTAATTGTATCACAAAAATGTTCAGTTAGTTTGATGGGAGTTCAACTGGCTGTCAAACTTGCATGTTATGTATTTGTACACTCTTTTGTGTCAGCTCGTGCACTTTCTGTGTAAAGAAACATGAACTCTGGGGCTGTACACCTGAATGTAGGTCTGTACTGTCGTGTAACCGAATGCCTATGCAGTTGCACCCATAGTCCTGGAGTGCCTGTGTATTTATGTAGCTCAGCAGCCAACAGCAAAATATTAAGCTAGGTCAGAGGTCAGCAGAGAGTGTCTGCTCACTGGAGCAGCAGACAAGTGGGCAGAGCCAGTCAGAAATCGCAATTGTAAGTAGGCCTAATTTTATTGATACCGTGAACATGTGTCAATTATTGGCACTTATTTGGGAGTGTCTGCAAAGAGCCCTAAACATTTGTAATGATAGGGCAAGTGGCGTGGCTGGTGGTGGGTGCTTCCATGGTGTGTGTGTACTTCACTACTTGTTGGGCAGCCAGGGGATCCCTCTGCCAGGCTGACCACTGGGTAGTCCTGTGTCCATGTGCTCCCACGTTGGCTTGTAGTTCTGTGATTCTTGGACAGGTATACCCGTGTTTACAGCAAGTATATATGCAGAGAGCATTGCTGTACGATGGCCCAAGGTTTTTGGATGCCGTGCAAGAAAGTCACACTAGACGGGTACTTGTCAGCCTGTGTGTAAGTTGATAGTTCATTCTGCCTGGTCTGAGTGGCATCCCAAAGGTTGGCTGCTTCCATTACAACCTGGCTATTATTAGCACTAACAAATTGAGTCTGACTTTCTCCCTAAGCTAAAGCATCTAGGGTGGTAGCTGCAGCCAGGCTTATCAAGCATCTTTCACCATCAATGGGTAACTAACTCTCCTGAGCTGCAGCCCCAGCCCGCCCACAACCACCCACTCCACTGTGCCCACCCATACCTCTGTGCCCACCCACAGCCACAATCACAACTGTGTCTACCCAAAGGCATAAGCCACCCACACCCCTGTGCTCCATAAGCACCTAAACCCTGTGTTTGCCTACAGCCACCAACATCCTAATCCCTGTCCTTGGTCACTCCCTGTGTACACCCATAGCCACCCAAATCCCTGTGCTTGTCCACTGTGTTGCATGACCCAGTGCTTGCCCACAGCAGGAGCTGCCATCACAGCCACCCACACCCTTGTGCTTGTCCATGACCACTCACAGCCATGTGTTCACCTGAAGCTTCCACACCCCTGTGCCCACCCACACTCCTGTACTCAGCTGACTTGTGTCAGGAGAACTTGTTGCCCAAGAGCTGAATTAAACCAAACATCATGAACATGTGGGTCAGAATGCCAACACCAGGCTTCATACACACATATATGCTAGAAAACTGATGCCAGGCTATTTAAACATGTCAGAATGCTTAGATCAGGCACTTTAACATCATGGACCAGAAGACTTGCAGCATACCACATAAACATATAAACCACAGCACTTGCACCAGAGCACACTGTCTTGTTGACCAGATCACTTACACCAGAGCACACTATCTTGTTGGCCAGATCAGTTACACCAGAGCACACTTTCTTGTTGACCAGATCACTTACACCAGAGCACACTATCTTGTTGACCAGATCAGTTACACCAGAGCACACTATCTTGTTGGCCAGATCAGTTACACCAGAGCACACTATCTTGTTGACCAGATCACTTACACCAGAGCACACTATCTTGTTGGCTAGATCAGTTACACCAGGCCTCTTGAACATGCATGCTGGAGCATTTACACCAGGCCATTAAAACATGTAGGCCAGAACCCTTATAGGAGACATTGTAAACATATATGCCAGAATAGTTGCACCAGACCATATAAACATGTAGGCCAGAGTGTTAAGGCTGACCCATGTAAACATGTAGGCTATAATACTTGCATCAGGCTATGTAAACTTTTAGACCAGGCCATATAAGCAAAAGGATCAGAACACTGAAGCCAACTACCAACTTGTATATAATCCAGAAGAGTTGCACCAGACATCTAAACCTGTTGGTTGAAACACTTACACCAGGCCATGCTGACATGCAGGATATCCCATATTTACCAGGCAACATAAATATATGTAGGTCCACCTGGCCATATATTTTACATGCAGGCCAGAACACTGTCACCAGGGTACATAGACATGTAGGCAAGAACCCTAACATCAGGACAATGGGCATGTTGGCCAGAGAGAGCACTAACATCAGGGTACATAAACATGCAGAGTAGAACGCATACACCAGGCCACATCAACAAATAGGACAGACAGTGTGCAGGACCAGGCAGACAAGCAGACCAGTGCCAAGCAAGTAGACAGTGATGCAGGGCAGTGTGAAAGGTGACATTTACATGTTGGGGGTCAGTGACAGACTTGACACCAGAAGGTAGATCTATGAGCCAGCACCACATGACCAGATATACCACAGCAGTTGGGACATTTAAGCCTGCTTATGTGGCTTGCACTATGCATACAACACTTCATTACTGTCCAATGTGACACTCCATCTGTTGTCATGTGGGATGCTTTACTGTCCCTTGCAACACTATACATTGTTATAGCCCTATGCAGTTCTGCCCCATGCAAAACTATACATTGCTAGAGCCCAAATGTACTGTCCCGTATAGCACTATACATTGCTATAGCCCTAAGCAGTGCTGTCCCTTACATCACTTTACATTGGTTCACCCTATAAAATACAGTGCTACCCTATGCAGCACTATACATTGCTATAGTCCAGGCAATGCTGTCCTATGCAGCACTATATAGCACTGCTACTGTATACAGTGCAGTGTTGCTTGCAGCACTTTGCATGGTTTCTGCCATGTATAGTTCTATTCCATACAACCCATACACTGCTGCGATTATCGGACAATTCGTCCAAATCAACTTCACCATATATTTACTTCGTCGGAGGTTAAAATTGGCGACTGTCTAAATGGTCACTATGACAATATGTCGAAATCAATTTGGCCGTGTGGTCAAACTGGTCGCGATCAACTTCAGCGCAAGTTCACCTCGCTGCTTGTTGGTTTGACCGAAAAGACAGTTGGTCACGTGTGCAACCATGGGGGCCACAATGGGTTGATATCAAACTGTGAATAAAGTTTGTCTGCATGCATGATCTGTTTTCCGTGTCTTTTTTTTCTTGGGTGTCTCAGTCTGTTCTCTACCGGCAACCTGTCACCCTTGAGCATGGCTGAATTTGGTTCATATATTTTTAACCCAACAAGAGTGTAAAAAGTTGGAAGGTTTTCAGTCACATGATCATAATATGGCCACCATCAACATTCATCTGGCACCCATTTCACTCTGATTTCTAGTAAAATGGCCTCACAACGAAGTTACTCTTCGACCAAATAGCACTTTGACCATTCTGATTTTCGACCAAGTTGATTCGCCGATGTTACATTGCGATGAAGAGGACTATCGGCAAAGTTGTGTAGTGACGAGATCACTTTTCGACCAGATTTTACCTATGGCAAAGTTGGCCTCCGACAATGTTGATTTCGATGGAAAGTCCTAGATTCTACTGCTTCTGCTCTATGCAATAGGGTTGCTTTTGACATTTTACATTTCTTCTGTATTGGGCAGTTCTGTGTGTAATACTAGACATTGCTATTGCCCTATGTAGTTCTGTCCCATACACCACTTTACATAGCTACTGCTCTACTGAGTGCTGTCCCTTGCAACACTCAGTTGCCCATGCAACAATATTTGATTGTCCCTACTACCATATATAGCATGTTTGCATTGTTACAGGGTGGTCTATATTGCCAAGGGGCAGGTAAATCACCCGGACGCCGCCATTAAAACATTATCTTCGCCTCCCCCTGAAAATTGGTGCAAATTTCAGTTTGATTCCATTATGTTCATGTGTATTCTTTATGGTAAAACATCAAATAAATGATAGAAAAATGTCTAAAATAATTGTGGAAGTTTAATATTAAATTTTTTACATTGCTTTACAATAATAAAGCAATTACAAATAGATCTATATTAATGATGACACCTGGTGGTATAGTGATCTGTCAACCAATGAAAAACTTGGGACACCAGCTGAAGCTACTGGCAGTGAAACCACATATTCCCAACCGCAAGCCCACCTCTATGGGAATTAAGAAGCAGGCCTAACCCAGCTACAGAAAATCAGCCCAAAAAGGGACTGGAACAGGAACGTTTTGGGAGCAGTAGTAGGCCTTGAAGTGACATGGAAAATCCCCCAAATGCCCAAGACATGCAGAAGTCAGTGCCATTGGGTTGGATATTTTGGCTGGTGCTCCTCTATCCAAAAACACTGTAGAACAGACTGACTGAGGTGCTTGCATACTAAAGGATGCACACTGTGAAGAGAACACACACATAATAGCAAAAGAAACCTAAAAACATTGATTAAGCAGGTTTTATTCCTTGGTAACTTGAAAATCAGGTACCCACCTTTTCTGATACTTTTGCGAATAAGTAGTCTAGTAAAGACACCAATATGCGGTATGCATTTTAATTTCCCGCCACAAAGTACGGGTTTGACGCCTGGCGATCCTGGGGGACGTGCGGGTCGCATCACTGTCACAGACAGGCCATATGCTCATTTCTCACAAAATTACCTTCTTTTTTTTTTTTTAGAAATTTAAGTTCACAAATGCCAAACTGATATTCTTCTAGTACTTCCCGAGCCATATATAAGAAAAATTTCCATATACCTTTGATAAGTATTCTGTATTTCCAAAATATTTGTAATATTGCGCTTGTCCTCACAGGTACTGACCCGTATCTCGCCATATGTCACCAAGCGAGACCAGGCAATCAGGTATACAGTTGGGGCAGGAATTTAATATGCATATCTCCTATTATTCACTATTTCAGTTTTTTAATAAGAGAGCCATACCTTGACCCAGATGTCATTTCTTATTTTGCTAGCCTTATTGCATGAAAAAAGTTTTAAACTTTGGGAGTGCGCATTGTAAATTCAACAGCCATTTTTTTTACCAATGCAGTGGCTCATCATGGAATGCCAGCCAGTGAATCTCACCTGGCATAATGGAGGCAACTTCACTGCTACAACAGTGATTACTCAAAGGAAGTCAAATCAAATGGAAAAGATAGTACCAGGGACAAGATAAATATAATAAGTGATACTTCATTCTGTATACTGGGTGACCTGTTCAGGATGAGACACTGGTAATCCTTTGGGTCCAGTACACTGAAGCCAAGTGCTATGCCCAACTGGGTGGTAGGAGTGGTCACCCCCAAGAAGGAATAACTTTTATCATCCTACACAACATTTCGTCACTGTTCAGTGGACCCCCACCCCTGTCATTGCCATATTCCAGGCTTATGCAGCCGCTACTGTGCCTCAGGCCCAGTTGCTGTCCTCAGTGCTCCTCTCCTATGCATCATGGCCGAGTCTAGAGTTGACGTACAGTGGGCCTGTCCCTCGTCAAAGGGTCCTGCTGGGGTAGGTCAGCACATGGGGGCTTTGCTTACATATTGATGCCTTTCTAAAAACACAGATAGCCATGTAGACCCAGACAGTGAGTGGCATTATCCAGAACTTTTATGTCTGGTCTTATCAATGAGCACCTCCCCAAACCAACCATCACAATGGACCTGTGGGTAGTGGCCTTTCACCCAGCAGACAGTCTCTACAAGGAGGTCTGCTGTGGGCTTCTTGTCCCTACTCGGTACAGAATGCCTCCTGTCCTACCTGCCAACCAACCGGAGAGAGGCAACTGGTGGCCTAATTACCATAGCAACCACAAGCCTATTAAGTAACGTGCCAGAATGTCTTTTGTCAATGAGGGCTTGGGGTATTAAGAAAGAGTGTAGTCAACAATAGAGACTGGAGGGCCCTGCCTCCATATAAGGAAGTCCCATAGTATTTGTACTATAATTAGGCCATCAGTTGAATATTACCTGCAGTGGGCATTATTGCTGCTTAAGTGGCCATTTCTACCTTGCTCCAGGAAAAGAGGAGGACAGTTACACTGCCGTTATGCCATGCTCTATGACTGGTCAGGTAAGCAAGAAGGACACCAGGGTCAGCAGCCTGTATGTGCACACAGCTTGACGGCAGTCAAAGTGAATCACCGAGCACTGGCATCATCTGAGTGAGATGCTGCTCCCTGTCACTATCTGGGGCTAACTTGTTGCTAATTTGTAGTTCAGCACAATTGAGGAGAGGAGTGAGGATAGTGTGGGTGGACAGGTAGACAGTTCAGTGACTCAGGTGTATTTGTGCCAGAATACTAGTGCAGCAAGCAGACTGAGGACTGTTAGGTGTGTGGTTTGGCTGGGGCACAAAGAATGTACATAGTGGACCTTCCGCTTCAGTCAACCTCAGTTTCTGTCATCTCACAACCTTGTGGGAAAATGTTAGTATGGACTCTAGGATAGTGTCAGCTCTCAAAGGTGCAGCAATCATTGTATCAAATGTAGAATTCTGTGGGCTCTCAAACTTGCAGCATCATCAACCCTGGGATTCTTGTCAGCTCTCAAGCTTGCAGCAATAACGATATCGACTGTAAAAGTCTTGTCAACTCACAAGCTTATAGCAATAATGGTATCTACCATAGGATCATGTTGGCTTTCAAACTTGTTGGAGTCATGGTTTCAACTGTAGGATTATGGCAGTTTTCAAGACTGTGGCTATCATGGTATCAAACATGGGACCATGTCAGCTCTCAAACATGCAGTAGTCATGGTATCAAGCATAAGATTATGTCAGCCTTCAACACTAAAAAAAAAAAAAAAAAAAAAAGCAAAAAAAAAACAAACAAAAAAAACAAAAAAAACCCCTACCTAACTTCAAATAATATCTTATATAAGTTTTCTGTCTGATTTAGATCTCTATTTACCTGAATATCTAATGTATTTGATGGAGAACTTGTGAGTGTCCTTGTTGAAGTAAGCAGGCCAGACATTAATAATTTCAACTGGATTTGATGAACAAGCAAAGTTTGGAAGTGGTAGCATCCACTGTTACAATGACACTGTGTTGCTGCTGTCATGGGTACAGATCTGCTGTAGACTCAGTGCCACCAGGAGCACCTCACAAAGTATCACTGTGTCCAGTGCTTGTGCACATCCCTTAACTCATTCCATACTATGGTCACAGGCCTTGGTCAGTGGTTCTGGCACTGCCTGGCAAGTCATGCTGCAGCTGCCACAAGGGCAACTGCAGCATGACTTGCCAGGCAGTGCCAGAACCACTGACTTAAGACTATAGGCATGTTGGTACTTGAATGAAAGCTCTTTTCGTGAAGAATTTAAATATGCAATTGTGGTCTTAAATCTAGGTAAATATATGAGAAAATCAGGGACTGGTATGGAATGAGTTAACAGTGACAGGGTGGCCTCAGCTACCAAGTTGGTGCCAATGACGTGTGTTTTACCTCGCATCCTATTGATGCGTGGTGTTTCATCACCACACTATCTGCAGTTACAAACAAGGTGCTCTTGGGTCATAACTCATTATTGGACTTGTTTTCTCCCCATTACAATCGTCTCTTTGTCACCTTTAAATTATCTGCATGCATTTTGAGTTTGCATATAGAGGAAGGCATTGCCATCAAGGTTACAGTGAGAAATGATCTGCACACACTGCTACTATTGTCTCCATTTAATACATGAACCTATGTCCTGACTTCACTGCTGTGAGAGAAATGTACATAACAGCTTCTGCCCATTATGCTACCTGGTATGCAGTTAACCGCATTTCCATTCAAGGCCAGTGTTTTTCTAACTTTGTAATGTTTTTAAAATGCTGCATTATGAAAAGCAAACTGTATTATATGCAATGACCCATGGACTGACAGTACAGTATGCAATAACACATGGATATTGACAGTAGGTTATGTAGTGATACTATCAGTTATACTGGGGCTGAGCTGGTGATATGGCAAGCCAGATCGTCCTGATGAAAGTGTAGGCCCTTCATCCAAAGAAAATGTAGGCCCTACATTTTCCTTGAATGGATTGGCTGAAGGCCCTACGCTTTCATTAGGACGATCTATCTTGACATATCACGGGCTCAATCCGAGTATGATGATTTTATTTCCAGATGGTTCTTTGCTCAGGCGTGTTGGCACTGTAGTGTAATGATACATGGACACTGATGTTGTAGTGTAATGAGGTAAGGACAGTGATGCTCATTTGTAATGATACAGGGAGATTGATGCGATAATGTAATGATACAGGGACATTGATGCTATAGTGGAATCAAACAGGGACATTGATACTATAGTGTAATGAAACGGGAACATTGATACTATAGTGTAATGATACAGGGACATTGATACTATAGTGTAATGAAACGGGAACATTGATGCAGTAGTGTAATGTAATGATACAGAGGCATAGATGCTGTAGTATATTGATACAGGAATATTGGTGCTATAGTGAAATGATACATGGGCACTGATGCAGTGTTGTAGTGATATTTGGACACCAGCGACAGTAGTGCAAAGATGTAAGGATATTGGCAGTTATGATACAGATGCACAGGGACAGTGGCAGTGGTCATATCTCCACAGTGGGACAGATACAGGGACACTAGTGATACAGATGCACAGGGACAGTGGCAGTGGTGATATCTCCACAGTGGGACAGACACAGGGACACTAGTAACAAAAGAAGACAGATATGGACAATAGCTGCAGAGGGACGGAGATATGAAGACATTGGGATCAGTGCAATGGATCAAGATACACAGACACTAATGGCATTGATTACGGATAAAATTAGGTTTTATAGTAGGACTACTTAGGCAGCTGACATGTGAATTTTGTTTTGCCATAAGGCATAGGGATGGCTTTGCCAAGCGTACTTTACAAAGCTGATGTAATTATACCTGCCTTGGAACACCAAATTGCATTGGTTAGCTCCTGCTGGACACTTGACAACAGGTTTTCCAAACTACGAGAATTTTCAGGTCAGATGCTGAGGGTGGATTATGCATTGTCAAGTTAAATCCTGAGGGTGGATTACACTAAAATCATAAGCATGGTTAGATTAGACACTGAGGGTAGGAAATACTGAAATTGTGAGCATGGTTAGGATGACAGGGTATGTTCAAATTGTGAGCATGGTCAGGTCAGAAGCTGCATGGCAGGCTGTAAGTGGTTCATACCAGGAAATAATATACATTAACTCCAATTGGTTCTTCTTCTATCTAGAATTTCAGGATGGTCATATAGTAACACTAAGTGCCAAAGTGGAAAAACATTGCACTTGCCAACCAGTACACCCTACACTACTGATCCATATGACTGATAAAATTGCCAGTATACCCAGTGGAAATAGGATATATACTTGTAGGTTATTAGTTATGATCATGGTCAGGTTGGAGGCTGAATGATAGACTATGTTAAAATCATGATCATCATTGAGTTGAAGGTTTAGTGACAGGTAATGTTAAATCATGATGGTCAGGATAGTGGTTTGATGACAGGTTATGTTAAAATTATGATAATGGTCAGGTTAAAGGTTTGATGACAGGTTATGTTAGAATTATGATGATGGTCAGGTCAATGGTTTAGTGACATGTACATGTATGTTAAAATCATCATAATGGCCAGGTTGAAGGGTTGATGACAGGTTATGTTAAAATTATGATGATGCTCAGGTCATTGGTTTAATGACATGTACATGTATGTTAAACTCATAATAATGGTCAGGTTGAAGGGTTGATGACAGGTTATGTAAAAATCAGCCCAATGCTAAAGGCTTGATGACAGGTTATGTTAAAATCATGATAATGCTCAGGTGAAAGGCTTGATGACAGCCGATACTAAAATTATGATGATGATGATGATGATGATCAGGTCAGTGGTTTGGTGACATGTTAAAATCATGACAATGGTCAGGTTAAAGGCATGATAACAGGTTATGTAAAAATGGAAATGGTCAGGTTAAAGGCCTTGATGACAGGTCACCTAAAATCATGATCACGGTCAGGTGATGCTGCATACAAGACCTTGGTTAAATTCAAGAAAATTGATAATCTACTTTAACCCCCTCAGTCCCAATATGCTATGACTTTATGGCATAAATCTCTAATGTAATAAAGTTCTAGAACTACAATTCACACATCCTTGATTCCTATACTTGTTTGTCAATATTGTACAAGGTACACCCCAGTAATATATGCACCTATGGCCAACAGAGTATGTTATATATACGCTTGTGGTGTACCACTGTGGAAGAAGACAGAAGCTTAACTGAGGTATGTGTTACTTGTCTGCAGGTCAGAGATTATTGCTTTTCTTTGTTTTTTTTTTTCTGCATAGCAGTCTTACTTCAGGTATCACCATTACATTTTCATGACATTTTCAAGCAGCCAAACTCTGTTGCAGTATCATGTTGAGTACAATGGTATATTCTATTAAAGTTCAACCAGTGAAAAAAGGTAAACAGTACATGTATTGTCATCAGAACACTGAGATGCCAGAGTCTGAGCAAAGGGTAGCAGTATATCATGGAACTATCCCAACGTAATTAGAAGCCAGGGCATGCAGTATATTAAACACAAACCATCCTCAAGCTTTGACTGTATTTGGAACACCAGAGCTACAATACCATCAGACTAATATTGAAGAATGTATGAAACAGTCATTTGAACTTTTTCTGAGAAAGGAAGAAAGCACTTAAGAGGCACTAATGCTGAGTAAAAAGGTCCCCTATGTGCAATATGCCAATATATAGAATCACTGATCAGCGATCTAAAACCTGTAGTCTTGAAAGATGCTACATTGGTGCTACATAACAGATTTAAAAAGGTACATACACTTTTAGACCACATAATTATCCAACTTAAATGTTAAACATTATTTGAAAATAATTTGTATTATTATTGTTATTATTATTATTATTATTATTATTATTATTATTATTATTATTATTATTATTATTATTATTATTATTATTATTATTACTATTATTATTATTATTATTATTATTATTATTATTATTATTATTATTATTATTATTATACAATGGATTTTTGTAGAAATAATTTGAAATGTTAGGTGCATGTGTACAACATGTGTGAACACTTTTCACATAGGGCAAAGTCGAGTTCTAAGCTGGAAAATTTTGTGGAAGGCTTAAACTAAAATTTTCAGATTTTGCCGCAGTTTTAATTCTGAATATGCCGGCATTAAAACAGAAGCAGAAAAACTTTTGACATGGTGTCATAATGGCTTCATACTGATATTAATGACATAGGCTGCACTTGGTGTCCTACTTAACCATTGAATGGGCATGGAAGTTCTTGCATGTATCAGCTTTGTCACCTGAGCAATGAAGACCCCTAGTGCCATCAAACTCCCAACTTTTCATTTATTCTTCAGCCTGTTTTGGGGTTTTTGTTTTGTTTTGTTTTTTGGGAGGGGGGTTAAGGGTCTGCCCCATTGGGGGGGGGGGGGAGAGAGTTTTCTAAGCATAAAGCAAAGCGAGAAGTGAGGTTTCTGCTATACCACAAGTTATTGCTGTCACATGTATGGCGACCAAATGCAAGTTTTCCTTGGCAGGGTCTTGTTTCCACATTTAAAACTTAAATTCTTTGTTATTATAGATATTTATGATTTTTAAAGACAGATCTTGAATCAAATCATATATGTGTGTATCACAGCCAGCATCTGCCTCGCAACATTCACAATGCACTGCCAACCATGGTGCACTTTGTATTAAGCAACCCTGGTGTACTTTGTATTAGGCAGCCATGGTGTACTTTGTAGCAGGCAGCCATGGTGTACTTTGTATTAAGCAACCATGGTGTACTTTGTATTAGGCAGCCATGGTGTACTTTGTAGCAGGCAGCCATGGTGTACTTTGTATTAAGCAACCATGGTGTACTTTGTATTAGGCAGCCATGGTGTACTTTGTAGCAGGCAGCCATGGTGTACTTTGTATTAAGCATCCATGGTGTACTTTGTATTAAGCAACCCTGGTGCACTTCGTATTAAGCAGCCATGGTGTACTTTGTATTAAGGTAGCGGCGGGGATTGAGCTATAACGGCAAAATCGTGACCCGACAGAAAATGAGTTTTTTCCATTTCCGTAAAGTTTGGCACTTTAACTTTCTTGTCACCAAACATGATTACTAAAAAAGCAAAATTTATGTGATAAAAAAGGGAAAAAACATGACCATGTTTTAGCCGGCTGCAGCATGAGCATGTCTGTTTACAAATGTATGCTAATTAGTCCGCCAAAGTTTGGATAGCAGTCGGCTGCTTTCCACAATCCAGGACCGTAGCAACGACAAGCGACCAACTGTGACATTTTGAGGTGCGCTCCTACCAATTCTTGTATAAACTGCTTGACAAGATTAGGACAGATTAATGGGTTTGTTGTGGTGACCAAATGGCCATGTAGATAATTAAATCGATGGGCTCATGTTTTCCTTCTCGGTGTGATAAAAAAAATTAAAAAGTAAGGGACGATAAAAGGTGACGATTGTCAAAACGGCACCTGGCGATGGACGTGAGCCTCAGTGTGTTTTCAATGAAGGCGATTTCAACCTATGCGTAAATCGTTACTAAGAATCATGGCATTGTATACATCATAAAGGCTTACAACCCTTTCTACAGTCTTGCCCTATCCAAGACCAATTTGCTTTTAATGTTTACTGGCAAAAAATACGCATGACGATCGAGGAATCCTAACACTGGACCACTTGGCTATAAATATGCCGCAAACTATAAAAGCGGGGATTCGATTCAGCGTAAATAATTATATCTGCCTTCAATAATTATATGTCCGTTTACCTGAATGTGAAACGGTGAATAGCATTAAATGTTAACCTTGAAGTAAATTTATATGAAGCACACGCCTCCACTAAAACTGGTATCGTCTGTAGCGCTGTCCCATTTTGTGGAACTGGAAGACTGGCACATTGCACGTGCACGGACTTGCCCACTTCATACGGGGGTGTTTCGAAGTACACTGAGCGAGGGGACAGGAAAAAAGCTTTAAAAATTTGACCATCAGGGGGATAAAATAATCAGATTACTGTTAAATGACTGCGAAAAGCGACTCTGCACTCTGCTTTTAGCTGGTTGATCGGTCACATAAAAGTATTTTGTCTCACTGTGCGCGGCATGTTCCGATACCACTCGCCCGCACCCACCCATCAGGAAGTTTCGGTTTTGTGTCTCGATCAGTTTATTGCAGTTCAAGGGTGAGCCAACTATCTTTCAGTGGGCTAGTTATCTCCACAAAATAAAAAAATATGTTACATGAGTGGCAAGGTTTTGAATGGCAATACGCGAAAAAAACGTGGCAAAGTGAATGGCATTCTTTATCACAAGGAAGGCGCTAATATGTGGAGGAACCAATGAAATAGGCTTGGCGTATTCTATTGTGCTCCCGGCAAGAACAAAAACAACAAAACAAAACAAAAACAAACAAAAAAAAAAAAAAAAAAAAAGAAAGCGCACAAGCCAAGGCCACGAAGAACACACTGCCTCACGATGCCCATCCCTTTCTCAATTTTGTGGGAATTGGAAACTTTCTTGACTGCCAGACAGACTCGCTCTGTGTAATTGTTAAATTGAGCTTGAAGTGCATGTCGCCAGGCAAGCAAACACAGTCCGTATTAGCAGGCAAGAAAGTTTTACCCTTGCGCACGAAGGGTAGCGTCATCACCTTACATCTGAGCGTGGTCTGGTGCTTTATAACTAATATTGATCTATGTAACCGTCAGGGTCTGATCAAAGACTACTTCAGCAAATCAATGGATTAGGTTTTTCAATCTAGCAATACAGTTTCATCACCAATACAACGTTGAAACTAATTGATTCTCAACACATATGAAACATTCGCTTTTTTTTTTTTGTTTTTTTTTTTTTTTTTGTTTTTTTTTGTTTTTGTTTTTTGTTTTGTTTCTTCTTTGAAGTATAATTTATCCTGGGAGTGTTTGTTTATCAGTAACAGGACTATTGTCTTAAATGTTACGTCACGATCATTCATGTTGACCGCCTATCTAGCATTTATAAGCTACATTGAAGTCGGTGACTGTGCTGAAGTCCGATTAACCCTCGGACTCAGTCCTATCCATATTCCTGGTCATCAACACTTTTTTTCACATTGTCATCCATCTGCTTCCTTTTCTTCCGTGATCATGGCATGTCGATTTTTCCAACTTTCTTTTCGGTAAGGTCGCAAGTAGTCCAAGACACTGAATGGCGAATGTCCCATCCATGCCGTTAATAAAGCCATGTTGTTCTTTGATCCAAGGTGATGAGAAGTGAGTGAGCAACTCCTGCCTACCGGGCTCCTTCTGGGTAGAGCAAGCTGTGAAACTGCAACCCGTTTGTTCAAGCGGCGCCATATGCAAACAATGTTGCTAGGGTCAAGGTGATGGCACCTTCGGGTCACGTGGCTAATCCGCTTTCGAATTCCCCTTTGAAGCTGTCCCATTCACGTGGAAACCCGAGTGACAAGCTTTCAAGTGTGGCTGCATTTGATGTCATTCGGGTAAAAAACTGCTTTTTTAAGCCAATAAACATCATTGTATGTTGGAAACTACACATCAAAGATTTTGATTGACATTTCTTCGAAGTACTGGGACCAAAACGGGCCGAATTTGGAAAGCTGTATTGTCATTATGGCCAACAATGTGCGAAAAAAGGGCCTCAAATCTTTCAACGGCGATTTCTCGGAATGAAATTTTCTGCTTATGAATCAATTTTGTGGACAGCGTCAATAAAAAGCTAATTGATCGATCTGCTTCAAATAATCGTCTTTTGAAAGATAAATATATTATCTGGGAACCGTTTTTTTTGTTTTTCCGTCAGATGTCCCCTTCCAAGACTTTTGTAGCCCACAAAATGAAGTAACTGCTGAAGTTTAAAATGATGATCAAAGAATTCGATAATTCTGTTATTATGTATTTTATTTGAAAACAAAAAATACGGTTCCTGCATATTGGTCTATACTTGAATTTTACATAGGTAATACACTTTTGCATCGATTATTTTTAAAGAAATGCTGACAAAATGTCAAATCTGATACCCTCTTGTAAACGGGCGTATAAAACCCTTGAAAATTATCGTATCGATATGAATCTTCTTTCTAACAAATCTAGATGTCTGAACAATTAATAAAATGTATGGTTTTGTGGGTGAAATGTGAAACATAGTTCATCTATGCAACGTCAAAGTCGCGGGACCGCTGCGCGAGGCTCAATCCCCGCCGCTACCTTAAGCAACCCTGGTGTACTTTGTATTAGACAGTCCATGGTGTACTTTGTATTAAGCAACCCTGGTGTACTTTGTATTAGGCAGCCATGGTGTACTTTGTATTAAGCAACCCTGGTGTACTTTGTATTAGGCAGCCATGGTGTACTTTGTATTAAGCAACCCTGGTGTACTTTGTATTAAGCAACCATGTTGTTCTTTGTATTATGCAACCATGGTGTACTTTGTATTAGGCAGCCATGGTGTACTTTGTATTAAGCTACATTTAAGCCCCCCTTTTCATTTAAAAAATATACAAAAAAAAAAGTAGTAAGCACCATGTGTGCTAAAAAGGGAGAATACAGTACTTAAATTTATCTGCTTACATGACAATAGAGCACTAAGCCCATGGGCCTCTTTTTCTTCGTGGACACTGTAATGAGTTTGCCACAAGTCCAAAGTGTTTGTGAGTAAATCTGAGAGAGCTGCCTGCTCATAGCTGATTTGATAATGTTGAAAGAACAGCCTTCAAAGAATATATGATGAGTTAGTTCAGTAGGATTTACACTGGTCACTTAGCTTTTGTTAAATTGGACACCACATTATTCGTGCCATCCTAGTTGTTAGGTATTTTGAGTAGTTTTTTGCAACTCAAAACTGCATATCCAAGATTTTTTGTGGCATTATAGAGGTTTTTTGTGGCCCGAGATGACAGCCATATATCTGCACATCTATCCCAGTGCCTTGTCCTGTGTTACATCTCACACACCCTGATTAGTTGAAAAAAAGGACATTGGCATCCTGTTTGCCCAGAACACATTTTGCAAGGATATGTCCCCTTCAGTTTGACTTCACCACCCAGACAGGTCTTTGACATTATAAGAGGCAAAACTGTCCATGGCTTTTATGGGCAGAGCGTGAGCCAGTTTTGCCGCTGTAGCAGAAAACTACGCAAAACAAGATTTCCAGGATTGTGAGCTTTCCACGAAGTTTACCAGTTTAAAGAATTTGAATCTTGCTTAATTATGATGTTTTGTACATAACATGCATAAAAATGTGAAAAAAAAATCAATTGTAGACTATTTTGGGTGTCTTGCTTCCATTAGCGTAATTCTAGTGTAATTAGAGCCTGCACAGCCAGAATAGCATTGTCTGTCGGAATACTAGGCCTCTACCAAATCCACACTCAGACAGCATTGCTAGACTGAAGGTTTGTCCAACAAGTGACAGTGAATCTTATATCTGCACTGCACACTTAATTAACTATGCTACATTGCCACTGCAAATTTCCATGGCCCAGTAGAGGCCTCTTGCTTATATGGAATGGAAACTACCATATGTACATCTTGATCTGAAACTTCTGGTAGAAGATATTTGCTACACAATGTGAACAGCTTAATAAAGAGACCCATGGTATGGTGTCAGTCTGTCTTCAAACATATCTGGCCCTCCAACAAGAGATACTGCACTTGTGCAGGTGTCCGTTTCACTTCATACCTTCACAGCCCATGCCTAACTTTATGCAGGTTTCACTGGTGACAAATGAGTAGCTTGTGGTTTCAGGGTACTATGAAATGATGGATAATCTGTGGGGTGTAATTACCACTGTTCTACCAGAAATAAACACTCCATATATATGTGTTTATCAATTACATACATAGTTTGACGGCCAGACAGGTCATTGTGTACGGATGATGCTGTGACAGATCTGACCTGCCCCAGCCCCTGGCCACAGTATACCTCTCCCTGCTTAGTTAAGCCAAGGTTTGTAATTGTCCTCAATACATTAGAAATTCATAAGTCTACAATTATGTTTTTTCTTTTTTGTTTTTTGTTTTTTTAAAGGAAATAAGTAGATCAAGGCCTTCAATGTGGATCAACAAGGAACAGGAAACAGTCAACCTTTGCCAAGGAGACCATGTTTGGGATGAAGTTACAGTAGTCCCTCTTTTGTGAGACCACTGCGATGAAAGATGCATGTTATTATACCTCCATTGAGAGACCACCTGCTTCATTTTGGAATGCCCTTGTGGTGGTCTGCCAAAACAGGGACTACTGTATGTGATTAGTTTGTGGCACTTAGTAACCAATGCAAACACAAAAACGGACAGCCCCTTTTCTGTGCTCAGGTCTCTGAGATCACTACATTTAGGCCTATTTTACTTGGCAAAACAGCAGGTTATCTCGTTAATGTATAACAAATCTCTATGTGTAGGACTATACACTTCCTCTCTATGTGTGCTCATCAATTTGGGCGTGGTTTCAGCCACACAGATCTTGATAGCCCCTGGCAATCCAGTGGCCTATTTGGGCCTCTTGCTGTCATGTGTTAATTGTTAAATACACTTTGGGAGGAAGTATCTGTTCTCTAACTAGGCAGACATTGACTGTCGCAATCTTATTTGGTGGAAAGATTTTGCTTAGGCGTATAAAGAAAAATAAAACGAGTAGGAAGACGGGATTTTTTTTAAAAGTTTAATCTGCTGTTTTGATCAATTTTAAGTATGCATAATTGAAATATAAATACAGAAAGACAATTCTTTGTGTACATATGAGCCAACTTATTTCCTCATTTGTGTGTGTGTATGAAATCATATTTAGGTCATGTGAAGTGACACAGCCTTTTTGTTTCTCTATCACAGTTATCATCAAGGAGCCCTGATTGGTATAGATGCAAAGAAGTAGTGAATTATGTCATTTACACAACTTTCTGCCTGCAAATTACCGATGTTCCAGTTGATACTGGATTGCATGATAGCTAATTGACAGTCAGTGTGTACACAGGCAGGCCAGGCAGGCTACACAGCTATGGGGCACTCTCTATTGCCCGAATTACTGCTCAGACAGCCAGGGAAATTGAATTGAAATCAACTGGAATTAGGACCTATATTCTAAGCATTGAAACAATGGTAACACAAACTGATGCCCAAGCGTGGATAATTTAAAAGGTATTTGTGTGTGAAACAGTAAGGGGGCAGATTGATTAGGTGTGGATAAAGTATGTGTATTTGGTACCAGTTATTCCTAATTAGCATCCAGGCCATCTAGAAAATGGGTGTGAAATGAGCCTCATCTCTGCACTGACACTTAGAATATTGTGGCTATAGTGCTGTCTAATGACGCCAAAACTTAGATATTGAACATTCTTTCCACTTGTGCTTTACAAGAAAGGGGGGAGGGGGGGTACTTAAGGGAACAGAGTTGCTAATACACATAATGATATGGTAAGTTACTATACAGTTAGAATTTTAATTAATGTCACTGGTACATTGAGACTATGATTTCATGACACTGCTACTATTTTGGGCTTTAATTGGAGACAAGTTGCATTATAGACAGCAATATTTTGTGTGACCAAATTGTCCATTTTAATGCTTCCTCTTTGAATTTGACTTACTGGTAGTTAACAGCTTTCTTTGGGGCATGCCAGCTGTGGTTTGGTATACAGTGAAACCCTCCACAACGAACACCTCCATATATCAAACACCTCCTTATACTGAACACTTTTTCTCTGTCCCAATAAGCAAACCTCCCAATACTGACACCTCCCTATACTGAACACTATTATGCAGTCCCAAGGACATTTGGTATAGAGAGGTTTCGTTGTATCAACAATTCCTGCTAAACGGTTTTGTCAATTAGAAAATATTAGAATTCCTGAAAAATCATTGAAGGGAGATGATATTTAACCGGCAGCCAGTTTTGGCTGTTTTAAGGGGCAGAGGGTAATCGCCCTTGCCCTCTTAAGTGCCCTGTCATTTTACCATAATTTATATTTTGAAACAGTTGTCATATGCCAATTGTCACTCCACTGTTGTCTCCTTTTTGTCAAAGTGGTAACAGTGCCACAGGATGCTTCAAAACGTCAACACATCATCAGGTAAATATTGTCATTTTGAGCAGGGAAGGTTTAAGGGAAGCAAGGGTGATTCCTTATCCTTTATTAAAGCCAGAGGAATGGGGGGGGGGGGGGGGGGGGAAGAGAATATGACCCCAGTAGGAGCCTCAAATGCATAGCATGATGAAGTTAATAAATGAGTGAGATAGAGGCAGTCTCTGAAGGGCACATGCATCTGTTCCTACAGTGGATTCGCAACAGAATAACAAGACAACAACATGCCATACTCCTGTGTGTGTCAGGCGCTCTTGTCTTGAAAGAAGTAGCTTTTCTGCTTTTGTAAAAAAAAAAAAAAAAAAAAAAAAAAAAAAAAAAAAAAAAAAAAAAAAAAAAAAATATATATATATATATATATATATATATATATATATATATATATATATATATATATATATATATATATATATATACAAAACATGCAAAATTACAGGTGCTTCTCGGAAAGGTGAGCAGGTTGTTTTGTACAGTCGTTTCCTCCAGGAAGGATATTAAAATAAAAAAGTAGAACTTGACTTGAAAAGACAATGTGCAGGGATTTCCCAAGTGATGTGTCTCATGGCAGTTGGTCAATTACAGGAGGCAGGAATAACGTAAATTACATGGGAGATTATTACAATAGGATGGTTTGTTTTTCTAGACAAGGACCAGTGAATTTCACAGCATTTCAGGTCAGATCGGGATATGTTACTGTGTCATGGTGTAAGTTGGACGTTTTTGTGATCACTGAAGAAAACAAATTCCTTTGGGTGGGGCAGGAGGATAAGCATTTGTAACAAGGTCAGGTGACATTGTGAGTTATTGTATATGTCAAGCATCTTCCTTGTGTGTTTTGACTGAATCATAGACAATATAGAGGAGCTAGAAGAGACCAGTGAGGACAACATGTCGGCAGGCAACAGCTGACCCTGGCATGGCAAATAACCCCGATGAAGTGATCTTAATCCAAGAAGGAAAGGCTTGACCGCTTTTATGGTCACAAAAAAGACCGAGTCAACAGTTTACCTTGGTGCACACTGGGCATATGACCTACTCTAAGAAAAACTGTTGATCTTTGGTGTGCTTTTGTCACAAGTATCTGCTGCAATTCAAGGGTGGAGAAGTAAAGGAATGCCATGTGGCCTTACTTTAACTGATGGACATAATTGTGCTGTTGTATGTCTGTGTGGTCTCTACTCTCATGCCCCCCCCCCCCCCCTCCATAGGGGGAGGAGGCATATGGCAATCGCTTTGTCTGTTCATCTGTCCTTCCACAAAGTTTGCACACTTTTACTTCATTATTTTTTGACCTAGGGCTTTCATATTGCACAGGATTATAGTTCTCAATAAGGGTTAGATAAAGTTCAGAGTTGGGTCACCTTTACCCAATTCCCAAGGTCACAGAGCCACATTAAAGGGTTTGGTTTCCACATGATAAGGCCAGTTTGAATAAAGGGGTCATCTTGTGAATGCTCTGCACCCCACAATTTTTAGTTATGTCCACATAATGTTTATAAGTTATAACGTGTATAAAAATCTTTGTTGACATCAGTGTTGGTGGTACCACCTATAGTATTATGTAATAAACAGGTGAAAATGTGTAACCAGTCCAGCGTCCTCAATTTCTGATGGATCTCATGAAATGTAGTGGGATTGTAGACGAGGTCAAAATGTTGGTTGATTATGATACTAGTCCCTCCACCTATAATTAAACGAAAATTATGAGTTAAAATGTCTTGAAAGATACAAAATTCCATATCTGGAAAAATTATTCAATTAGATAGGCCAAATTTATAGAATATATATCGTGTCCAATGCTAATATATTATTATTATTATTATTATATCAGTGACCTTGACCTATTTTTGTAAAGTCACCAGACCTGTTAAGCTGGAAGATGTGATTTTGTAATACATGTAGTAGGATGTAGTTTGGACATCTGTGGCAAAGAGAATTGAGCCTCTAGATCCAAATTAAACTTGAGTATCATGTATATAAAACTCTACTTGGCAACCTACGTTACTGGTTACCATGACCCAATGATTGTGTTACCTTGACCTACTTTTAAGGTTGTTAAGCACTTAAGAAAAGTACATTTAATTCAATATCTTCATAAAGAATAAGGTGAATGATGCCAAATGTGCCACAGTTGTGTATCATGTGGAAGTTTGATATTGCATAATATGGCTAACCTTGATTATTTTTTCAAGGTCATGGATTGAATACATTTCAGAAAATGATTTTTTGGTGATGGGAGTCAGCAGAGCATTAGGCCCATGGGCCTCTTGTTTACCGTTCATGTCTAAATTATTCCAAAGGAGACCTGTGATTACCACGGATATCAATGAGGTTGGGAGGGGGGGGGGCATGGATCCAGCAATCTGTGATGGCGTTTTAATTATATCTAGTGATTTGGTTTTCACGCAATAACTGGTAATTTTTTTGCATAGGGCTTCCATGTTGCACATGCTTGTAGTCCAGAATAAGGTCTTAGAAGAGTTCCAAGATGGGTGACCCTCATCATATTCCCAAGGTCACAGAGCAATTTTTGTCAATTTGACTTTCACGCGATAGCTTGAAAAGTTTTGTGCGTAGGGGTTTCATGTTGCTCATGCTCATAGTCCTGCATAAAGTCTCAGCAGAGTTTGAAGATGGATTCCTTTCCCGTAAATCCCAAGGTCAAAGAGCCATGTTAGTGAATTTGGTTTTGACACGATAACTTGAAAATTCTTTTGCATAAGGCTTTCGTATTGCACATGCTTAAAGTCCTGAATAAGGCCTTAGACAAGTTTAAAAATGGTGACCTTGACCCAATTCCCCAGGTCACAGAGCCATTTTAGTGAATTTGGTTTTCACACAAGTAGGGGAAAGGTTTTTAACGTAGACCTTTCTTATTGCACATGGTTTTAATCCTACATTTTGTAAGGTCTGAGACAAGTTCAAAGATGGATCACCTTGACTCAAATCCCAAGGCCACATAGCTGGGGGCATAGATCTAGCAATCTCTGCTTACATTTTATTTTTTCTAGGAAGTCCTTTCTTTCTTCCTTCCTTCCTTTCCAGGCAAATTTGTCCGACATTTCTTTTGAGAACTATTATACATAGAAACTCCAAATTTACCATGATTATACGTCCATACATGGACTCTTGAATTTTGCTAAAGAGGTTCAACTGGTATGAAAATTATGCAAGTTATGGCAATTTGAAAATTTAAATCTTGTATATCCAAAACTATTTTAGGTGCATGTAAGCTATCCAACTTCATTGTACATTTTGTAATTTACATGTGACCCCCAAAAGTCAATGGTCAAGGTCATTTGGACATTTGAAATATTCATACAGTCATAACTTTGTCAATTTTCATCCAATTTTGACCATGTTGGACCCAAATTGTAGCTATTGCAACACTGAATATTTTTGATATATACATTTAACCTCTAAAGGTCAAATGTCAAGGTCATTTGAACCTTAGGAATTTTCATCCAGGTATAACTTGGTGAATTTTCATCCAATTTTGACCACATTGGACCCAAATTGTGGGTATTGCACCACTGCATAGTTTTGTAATTAACATGTAACCTCTAAAGGTCAAAGGTCAAGGTCATTTGGAAGTTCAAAAGTTTCATCCAGTCATAACTTGGTCAATTTTCATCCAATTTAATCATGTTGGACTCACTTGTAGGTATTGCAACACTGCACATTTTTGTAAAATTACGTGTGACCTCTACAAGTCAAAAGTCAAGGTTATTTGGCCCTTTGAAATTTTTATCTGGCCATAACTTGGTCAATTTTCATCTGATTTTGTTCATGTGAGGCTTAAATTGTTGCTAGTGTAACAATACATTTTTGGAATTTACTTGTGACCTCTAAAGGTCAAGGTCATTTGGACATTTAGAATTTTCGTCATATTTGTAACTTTTGAAGGCACACAGATTTGTTTTGAAGCAAATCTTCTTTTCTAGTTCAAAATGGTTTTCATTTACAGGCTATGTAAGCAAAAAAAAAAAACATGTTGCAGGTGATGGGTACTTTTGGATGATGGTTTTGCATGAGAGTTTGTTGAACAACCAATTGTACCATAAGGCAGTTTTTGTTTTGCACTTGATACAAATGATATGTCTCAATTTTTTTCTTTTTCATCTGAGCTGGTTATTTTCCTTAACTGCTGAAAATGGTGGACACACATCATTATCTGATTGCATCTTGGTTCCTGCCACAAATTTTGATGTGATTTGGTTAAGTCTGCAGGATTTTTTTTTTTTTCTTCAAAAATCCATACAGAAGAATATTCAGATAACCAGATGACTAATTGGCAGGTACAATGCTGACAAAGATAATACCAGTACCAGAATATTGAAGCATTGATGACAAGTTTATCTCTTCTGGCTGCCTGCAAATAAATTTTTAAATTCCCGTGAAAAAGATTAGTAAGCCCATTTTGGGCAACAAATCTCTGGGTTTTGGTGTCATGTTTTGTATCGAAGTCAGTTTATTTTATACCTGCAAGGTAAGGGTTTCACAGTGTGACTTACTAGTTTGCTGTTTATATATTACATTTTTGTGCACACATGCTAACCTGATTGACTGTCTGCCACAGATGAAGCGTGAGTCCCATTAACTTTGTTTAGAATGATTAGTATTGCATGCACAAAACAAGTGATTGTTTGCAGTGTACTTGTTTGTCTGTGTTGTGGCCGGTTATAAAGGCAGCCTCAATGACCAGTATGAATGAGCAATTTTCTGTGTGGCTGACAGGAACTTTGATTATCCTGTAAAACGGTGAAGTGCTCAGAACTGGACATCCTGGACGCCTGGCACTGAGGCTGGGGGTCCTGATGTAGACGATGCCAAGTGTTTCACTTTTGATGAGTGCAGATCTCATTAGGACCAGCAAGTGATCTAATAAAGCCAGGCTTGTTGGTCATTTGACCGTGTGTTTGCCGCAACTTGCTGGCACAAGATGGTGTGTAAAGATGGCCATATTGAGGGGCTGATCACAATAGACAGGTAGTGGGGTGGTCAATGGCTGGACACGGCCAAGGCTCGGGTCAAAAGTGCATGGGATGTGCAAGAGAGGCGATGAGTGGAAGTGCTATGTGGGCTACTCTGGAAGACTGGTGAATGGTGTGCCTGCAGCTACAAAGCTGCACCTCAAGCTTGTCTTCATCTGGATGACACATCGCCTGCTATTTGTGGTCTCACAGGCCCCACCATTCCGCTCTCTGATTGGTCAGGCTGCCTTGACTACACAAAGTCCTGTACTCTCTCCCAGGCTTCACTTGTATGAATGCTGGTGTCTAGAACGGTAGCAAGCAGATTGCTGCAGTCAATTTTCTGATTCATTAAGTGAGGATATAGTTGTTGAGGGGCACTTATCATGGGCATCCATCGCTGGGGCTGACACAGATGTGCCAGGTGAGTATAACTGCTTGCCCTGCCCTCTGCCCCTTGCCACTCCCCTCCCTCCCCCCTCCCCAGCTCAGGTGGTCCTCCACTTGGCCATGTGCACTGTCTAGCTCCACTCGTTACTTTTGTTGCTAAGTAACTGATTAACGCTCCAATTAGTCCCAGACTCATGTAGCAATGACTGTTTTCTTCTGTCATTCACATGTTCACTCATTCATTCATCCATGCACTACTCTCCTCAATGCCTCACTAGTGTCATTGTCACTGTTATACTGTGATACTTTTGATCCACAAAGCATGCTGATCTTGTTTACATATGTGACACAGGTAAGCACAGGTAGTGAACATCAATAGCTCAGGTGTCACAGGAACTAAGCTTAACTGCTGTGTCACCCCATCAGTCAGCTTGTTGAAATCTGGTCCCCCTACTAATTTACCTGTTGCTGGCTGGCCATAGAGAGCTCCCCTGGAATTACCTTGTTTACCGGGCTTACACCAGAATGCCTCTGGACGTATTTGGCATAGCCAGCAGGGGTGCTGCCAAATTCGGTCAACCTAATTAAACCATGCTTGCAGTGTCACCTGTGACTTGTTCTACATCTATGTGGCTGGCTGACAGCACAAGGTGCATCAGGACAATGCTGGTCTTTCTGCATGGATGGTCGGCTACACAAGACACTGCTGCATTCTGATCTTTAACTCCTAGCTTCTTGTGGCATCCTCAGTATGTGTGGTCAGGGCTGGTGGGACACCTCATGTTCTGGACAGGTAGAGGTCTGGAACACAACTACAGCCGGGGGTGGGGTGGGGTGGGGGGGAGACACACAAACACATATCAAGACAGGTAACAGTGGCTACCTACTATCCCACTCTTAGAACAGTAAATGAAAATATAAATAGCAAAGCATTGAATAACATAAACATTAAATCATTTAGAAAAAAATATTTAAAAGTGATTAAATTAATGACTGGGTAATAGTACACATTTTTTTTTCTATTAGTGACTGCATCAGGCCACATCCTGGCATTTTCAGTGACAGTTTGGTTTTCAGGTTCTAAAAAATACCAGAGACATAAGCAATTGAACATCATGTCAACCAGATATATGTTACAATTAGGTATACTTTATAACAGAGACTTCGACTTTTATTGCACAGACAATTATGTGTGGCACAGTGCCATTAATTGGGTAGAAGAGTACAAACTGTGACAGGGGATAGGGGAGTTGAAACAAGAAAAGGTAGGTAGCTGTCCATCAGTGTAGTACATGTAGTAATAGTTACATTAGGCACGCTGTTAATACAGACAGCACAGTGTGTAAATGATGATCGTACAGCTGCAGGTCTGAATTATACTCTTGATACCTGGCATGCTTACGCTAACCACAGCTTGGCCACAGTCAAGATAAATATCAGACAATTGGTGCAGCGGTAGGGTTATGTAGATACATGGCCAGGACATTTATTATTGCTGATGCCTTTCAATTGGTGTACCATTTAATTATGCCAGGCAGGTGGGGGTCAAAAAGTACCTTCCCCAGATATGCTGCAAAATGTATTTTTAGCAAGCTGGAGTATACAATGTGAATACTATTTCAAGACCATTGATTGTCACATTTCAGGCAAACTATAAAAAAAAAAAAAAAAAAAAAACTAAACAGAACAGAAAAGTACTTAAAAAAAACATTATTATTGCTTTAAAACAACATCAAAATAAGCAAATGTAAAAGGAGTAAAAAATCAAGGGCCTTGACAGCATTCCTATATTGTGTGAAGATAAAAGGCAGGGTGCTACTGATGGCTCACTTCTAAACACCTTGCCCATCATGTAACATGTTCCATGCTGTACATGCTGCTTGTGGCAATGCCAAGCAACCCATTACACTGGATACAGTGCTGTGGTATGGGTACCACCCATCAGATGGTCTGGATTATAGCTTGTTAAGATGTACAGTCCTGGACATCTTGACTGCTTGGGAAGTTCACAAGTTTTAATCTAGGTGTCCGTAGGACTGTTGGTGTATGTGAAACACTTCCATGGACAGTGATGTAACATTTGTATCATGATGCATGATATTGGTGTAGCGGTTGCATAGTAGCAGTTGCATCAAAATACCTGACAGGTGGAGTGGCAGTTATATCAAGGTGCATGGCTTTGGTGTAGCAGCTACATATATGTGTGTAAATGAGCAATTATATTAGGATGCATGCCAGTTATGTAGCAGTTACATCAAGATAAATATGACAGTTGGTATAGCAGTTCTGTCAGATGGAACAGTTGTGTAACTCACAGCCCATATACCTGTGACAGTTAGTACAAAAGTTTTGCTCAGCAGACCAGAAACTTTCAATGTGTATCCATGGCAGACAGTTTCTTGCTCCCTGCACTGACAAAACGCACCAGAAAAATACAAGGTACTTTGCATACGCTTTCTTGTGATTCAGAACAAAGTAGGCTTCAACGCAGGTTTCCATTGAGGGGTTGTGCATCCCTACCAGTAGAAATGCAAAATGCTGGCAAGTATTCAACAAAACATCTTTAGTGTCCTTTGAAAGTTGAAGTGGACACTTGTTAGAGAGTGAGTTTATGGGAGGGGGGACGGGGCAAAGTGGCAAACAGCTTAGTGTGTTGTTGGTACCTGCAGGTCTGAGGGACGTTGACAGTGAAAGAGGAAAATACATCTTTATATGACAGCCTCTTGTTACCCTCGCAGGCCTACCCATGCAGTCTTGTGCAAACATCACATAGACTGTTTTGGTAGGGTGTTAATTGTGTCTCTAACAGCCAACAACTGACCCCATGCCCCAGCGCCGCAACTTTCTCCCCCTCCAAACAAAAGCCTTGTAGAAAACTCGCAGTGAAAGTAATGTCATTGTAGAATTCTACGAATTCCTCAAGACAAACTTGTGCCCCTGGTGTGTCACGAGTACATTGTCAAAAGGAGCGTGTACTGCAGGTAAAAGAGGCAGCTTAAAGAGCTAACAGGATTTGTATGGGCAAACTGTACATGCAGACTGCACCATTACTTACTCTGTGCTTAAACAGTTTCTGGGCTATAACCACATCATCGGAGCATGCCACTTTGAGCGTCGTGTTACACTTGTCTTCATCCATCTTATGAATGAAAATAGTTCAGGTAGCGTCAAGTCGGCCCTCCCCCTTCTCTCTCTCTCTCTTCGGGAAAAAAAAAAGAAGAAAAAAAAGGGAAAAGTTCAAAAAGAAACAGTGGTACCAAGTGTGCCTGCTTGTTGTGATGTGTCATTCATTAGCAAATTAAAATTGATTGTACAAGTAGCTGTTTTGAGATAAAGGTTCAGTTTGCAGGTGAAGAGTGATTGAAAGTGGCGGTGGACAGGCCAGGCAGTGAGGGGTGGTAGACATGTGGGATGTGCTCGCTGGGTGCCATATTGTATAATGGGAAATTTCCATGTTCCCAAAACACTGCCAGTGTTCATAACCTGTGACCTGTGACATTACATTAGCACAACGTTAGAGGAAAAAATAGCTCACAAATTGGTGGTGTTGGCATCCCATTCTCCCTCCCCCTAAAAAAAGAGGGGGGAGGGAGAAAAGAAAGAAAAAAAGAAAGGAAGAAGTGCTTGCATTGATAATTGGATTGCAGCATGTCCTATGCTTGTTGCTTTGTGCAGTCCTGTATCTGTAGTCACATGTGGCTTGGCACTTCATTGATTTCACCTTTCTCAAATGGAGACAAGTATCAAATTGTGTTAACAGCAGAGATAGCATCCAGGATGGGTTCATCAATTCATTTGGTGTCCGGGTAGACATTCATTGTATGCCGTTGGTGTGCTATTTCTTGATGATAAATTTGTAGTTCTATACACTCTGCTCAGTTAACCCATTCTTGTTTAGAATATAGACAGAAGTGCTTGAAATGTTTTATCTGTTTATCAATTAGCCGGCACTTTAACATGAAAAAAATGAAACTTTTTTTTTTTTTAACTCACTCAGTGCAAAATTGCAGGCTGGGTCAACAATTTTCCTCACTGCTGCTTTGCATGCGTTGTGCCCAAAGTTTACTGAGGAAAGCTACTGGGCTAGACATTTCTTTAGCTTTCACTACAGGCGTGCTGGCATTTGAACAAAAGGTCTCTTTGTAAATAAGGAATTTGAATGTGGAGTCACTATCATAATTCATGGGAGCAAGACTTTTGCTGTGATGAGCACGCAAATAGTTAATTTATGAGGCCTCCACAGGGTATTTACATGGTATAGGCTCAAAAAGCTGTACTCATACCAGATTCCCCTTTGCTCACTTTGGGCCTTTGAGTGTACATTGAGAAATCTGTTTACAGTTCAGATAGGCATCTGTTGTAATTGGTTTCCAGAGTTACAAATGTTTGGTGTAATAAGTGTCTAGACCTTGAAGCGTTTATCTTTATCGTCAGAACAGCAACATAAAAATATCTGGTGTTATAAATTCCTGGAACTTAAGAGTGAGATATACAGGTGTAAGAGGCATGTACAATTCTGCTGCAAGACCTTTGATTTCATTGGTACCCAAACCTTTAGAAGAAGACGTTTTTCAGAATGTCGCAGTGACATGGACTTTTTGCGTGTTATGTATAATATTGAATATGTTTAAACAGTGCCTTGAGGTAACATTTAGCATGGCCTAGAAATACAGTGACACACAAAATAATGAAACATGAACAAGGTGGCAAGGTTTGAAGCCTAGGCCTATGCGTTTATAGGGCAGTCTGGTCCCTACACCATGTCTGTGTGGAACTGTCTGGTCCCCGAGGCTGTCCAAGTTGAGCCAGGGGCTCAGTAAGCATAAGCAAATAGGCAACTGACAAAAGAAGCAAGTGTGGAGCTTTTGGCTATGTTTTGACCATCCTATAGGCAGATAGGACAGGCATCCTCTCCCCCTTGCCATGCCTGTCTGCAATGTACCTATATGCAACGGCCTGGCCCCCCAGGCAGTACAGGTGGAGCCAGGGGCCCAGTGTGCAGACAGGTAACTGTCAAAGAAGCAGGTGCAGAGCTTTTGGCAATGTTGTAACCATCATACAGCCAGAGAGATAGAACAGACACCCTCCTCTCCCCCCTCATGCCTCTTGGTTGCATCCTGACCTAAACACAAGACAACATATTGCTGTGCTGAGCTGGTGTTGTGCAGTGCAGCTCATATATTAGCTTGCATGGGCTTGACCCGGAGTTGCAGGCATTCTTGAACAGGTCACAGTTACCGAAAGCAAGTGGGCATAGACAGTCCTACCAAGACCTGCTTGGAATCCTAATGAGGAATGGCCAACCTCACATGGTCCCATAGCAGTAATGAGCAGACATACTCTCAGGTCATCTGACACATGCTCATCTGTGTCTGAAGATGAAGTAAGAGAAGTCAAGTGTGTTGTTATATTCTGTTCTTTATTCATCAATAAATGACAGGATTATTTGTTTATTTGAAAAACAGCCATGTCATTTTGAGTAGTGAATTCACATCTCATGTATACAAGATGGTGTACTTTAAATTGCTTTATTTTCGCGTGTACAATGTATAAATTTTCACGGTTTCAGCATGTTTTACATTTCTCTGTAGATTTAATTTTACTGTTTTGGACATAATTCCTATTCAAACAAGTTTTGTGCCATCAGTGAAATAAGCAAAAATATTAGTACAGCGAAATTAAAGAAATTTACAGTAGTTAATAAATGATGGGGCCAAAACAATGAAAAACAAATTGCTTTTGCAAATTAAAAGTTGGAAAAGAACAGTCAAGTTGCTGTCCAGGTATTTGTTAAATCAGAGACCAGTTCATTTCACTTTGAAAGCAGAAACTTGTTGTATTGTTTTGTTTTTCGTTTTTGCATAAGAGTGATGGTCTCAGTGAATAGCAAGAAAAGTGTCAAATTGGTTAGGTGACTTTACCTCAGTGGATGACATGTGATGATAACGTGATGACTTTGCCTCAGCAGATAACATGTAATAATAACATGGTGATGTTGCCTCAGTGGATGATATGTGTTGATAACGTGGTGGCTTTGCCTCTGCGGATGACTTGTAAGGATAACACGGTGACTTTGCCTCAGCAGATAACATGTAATGATAACATGATGAGTTTGCCTCAGTGAATGACATTAGTGATAATTTGGTGACCTTGCCTCAGTGGATCATTATTGATAAGAGTGACTCTCAGTGGGTGACATTTGTTGATAACAGTGACTCTCAGTGGGTGACATTTATTGATAACATGGTGATTTTGCCTCAGTGAATGACATTTATTGATAACGGGGTGGCTTTGCCGTAGTGGATGACATGTAGTGATAACATGGTGACTTTGCCTTAGCAGATAACATGTAATGATAATATGGTGACTTTGCCTCAGTGGATGATATATTGATAACAGTGACTCTCTCAGTGGATAACATTTATTGATAACAAAGTGACTTTGCCTCGGTGGATGACATTTATTGATAACATGGTGATTTTGCCTCAGTGGATAACATGTATTAATAACATTGTGGCTTTGCCTCAGAGGATGAAATCTATTGATAGTTTTGTGACTTGCCTTAGGGAATCTACTTCCCTGATGAGGTGACTGTCATAGAGAAAGAGACATATCAGACATTACAGAGGTGATGACATTACCTCATAAAATTAATTGATGAGATATGACTGTCTCCTTGTCTCTGATATATTTATGAGGTGATGACTTTGCCGCACTGAGTGAGACATTTTGCATATCCTTATCAGGTTGACTATGCAGAGGACCATTAATCCTAAACGTGCTGGAATGTCAGCATCTTTTTCAGTTGTTTGGTTCTTTCATTGGGCCATACTATGAAAAGAAATACTCCATAATGTTAACACCTGTGGGCATTGGCAGCAGTGCACCCATTAAACAGTCATTTAAAACTGACAGATTAATGGAGAACTTTATCTCCAATATGGACACCAGTATAAATTCCATAGAGGGCCAGCCTTACTTTGCTTGAATGCCACCTTTCCATACAAAAATAGAAAACATTTCATAGGCTCCCTTTTTATTGAGCTTTGGAGCCCTGTCAGGTGGGACTATAATGTAAGTAGAAAATATTTGAGGATGATTGCATGTGTCTGTCTGACATTTGGAAGTGACTGATTAATTTCAAAGTGATGTCTTATATTGCAACATGTAGAAGTGTTACAAAGAGCTGAGGAAAGATGCCTTAGCCAAAGCCCTGTGCAGGCAGCCGGGGAACAGTCTCTAGCAGAGAGCAGTGCCAGGGCAGTGGACCTTACAGCCAAGGACCGTTACAAGCAGCCCAGACAAGACATCTGACAACCAAGGACTGCTGCAAGCAATCCCAGGCAAGACGTCTTACAGCTAAGGACTTACAAATAACCCAGACAAGACACCTTACAATCAAAGCTGTTGCCAACAGCGCAGGCAAGACACCTGGCTGTCAAGGACTGTTAAAAGCAGGCCAGGCAAGACACAATACAGTGAATGCTTGATCCTTCCACAACCACCAAGATTCCTTGCCTCTCTGATTGATTACTTAATGTTCTGCTGCTACAAAATAGGTTTTGCTTTGATAGGTAGGTGCGTGTGTGTTGTATAATAGGGAGGACTGGAGGTGTGGACGGGAGTCATATGCATGAATTAATGATTAAGTACCAGGGACTTCACTATAGGGAGGGCAACACCAAGAAAATGTCAATGATATTTATAGTGGATTGCAGTGAAACAGAATACAAATGTATTAATAGTAGCATTTCAGAGAAAGTGATGCTCGTATTTATGGTTTATGTGACGGAGAAGAAAAAGTAGTAAGATTGACAGTATCCTTTACCTAAGCAAGTGAGCAAACACGCCTGGCATGAAATAAAAGAAAAAAAGACCTGGAAGACAAGAGGCTAAAGGGTATGGAACCACTGACTGTTTTTCCCACAGTTTTATATTACATCTATCTGTCTTTTTGGCTATTTTTAATGTTTAAAAGCTACAAAGCTATTTCTTTTTGTGTGTTTTGACAGATGCATCTTTGGTTTATGTCATATCTAGAACTGACTTGGAATAAAGTATGTCCTTTTTCTTAACAGCCAGGTACTTATTTTATGGTGAGCGCCCAGCACTGCCCATGTACATGAATACCTAGCCAACTGCATATTGAGGACATTCAAAGATTAAAAATATTGATTTCTACATTTAATGTCAAAATTTTGCCGATGTAATATATACATACTTGTACTCCTGTTGAATGTTAAATAATCCCAATTTAACTTTTGATTGGCATCAACATGTCATCTGATGGGTGAACATGTTTGTCTAAATGCACTATTCAGTTCTTGGGCAACCATATATCCTGATTGGCCAAATTAATGTTACCACACCCAGCATGAGCTGATCGTGGTTCCTCCTTGACCTTTCACCCTTCAGTAGGCCTTTGTGTCAGTTTTACATCAGGTATCATGCACCAACTATTTTGGGAGAGACTTCCACTATATGATAATACTGGCCGTCATGAATCATTTATTTTGTTTGAAATACAATTTTTAAAAAAAAAAAAAAAGGTAGAATTAACATAATTTTGAGAAAACATGACATGCTCAGCTCTTAAAAAACTTTAAAAATCGCAATACATCCTATCTGGATATACATTAAAGAGAGTGTGGTTGGAGAATCGCAATGCATCCTATCTAGAAATATAGTAAAAGGGGAGTGATGTTGCCTTTATCCCTGGCTGGTTTTCAGGCCCCTTCCTGCCCAGTCTGGCTCAGCCCAAGCCAAAATGGGTGGAGAAAACAATGTGAGAACAATTACAGTCAACATATGCCTGGTATGGGTCAAGCTGGTGAACTGAGGAGACAAGTGGTCATAGCTTGTATAATTTGACCATCAAGTGTGCAGCATGAACGACCTGATGAGCATCAGTGATCTGACCACAATACGCAATGAACAATTGATGGCAAACACACTGCTCCCCCTGGTGGACAGGGATAGGCTCACAATGAGACGGTCTGCCATGCTGCAGTGTACACTGACTCCCTTGTACATCCTCCACCATACACTTACTGTGCACCCTAATGTCTGTGTACAGTGATGCAGACATTAGCTTGTACTGTATTACTGACTCTATGTCAACCTATTGGTAAGCTGTTGTAGGTACACTGTCAACCAGTGGGTAAGCTGTTGTAGGTACACTGTCAACCAGTGGGTAAGCTGTTGTAGGTACACTGTCAACCAGTAGGTTAGCTGTTGTTGGTGCACTGTCAACCAGTGGGTAAGCTGTTGCTGGTGCATTGTCAACCAGTGAGTAAGCTGTTGTAGGTACACTGTCAACCAGTGGGTGAGCTGTTGTAGGTACAATGTTAACTAGTGGGTGAGCTGTTGTAGGTACACTGTCAACCAGTGGGTGAGCTGTTGTAGGTACACTGTCAAGCAGTAGGTGAACTGTTGTAGTACACTGTCAACCAGCTGGTTTGCTGTTGAATCAACGGATGTGTAGGTTGTTTAGGTACACTTGTAAACCTAGTGGTAAGAGGCTGCAGATAATCTGTCAGCACAGTGGTAAGCTGTTCCATGTACATGTACATTATTAACACATTCTAAGCTGTTCCAGACATACTGTCAGTCTGGTGGTAAGTTGAACATTACAGGTACACTGTTAGCACAGGACAAAGATATTGCAGGTACATTGTTAGTCTAGATTGTAAGCTAGTGTATCAACCTCATACCTGTCAACTTCTCTATGACAAGAAACAGGCAAATTTTTGGGTTCCCATTGAGGAGGTTCTATTTGTAACAGGAATAAGTAAGAAATAAATTGATTTTTGTGAGGAGATTATCTAAAATTAACTAAGTTTCCACCAAAAAGTCTTTGAAAGCAAGGTGAAAAAACAGGAGATTCCCACCAAACGGGAGAGACTTGACAGGAGTGCAACCTGCTTGTAAGTTGCTTGGTACACTTAACAACCTACTGGTAAGTTTTTATAGGTACACTTGTCAATGTATGAGTAAGTTGTTGTATCAACTTCCTTGTAAGTTGTTTGGGTACACTTGTCAATTTGCTGGTAAGCTATCATATCAACTTCCTTGTAAGTTGTTTGGGTACACTGTCTATGTGCTGGTAAGCTATCATATCAACTTCCTTGTAAGTTGTTTGGGTACACTGTCAATGTGCTGGTAAGCTATCATATCAACTTCCTTGTAAGTTGTATGGGTACACTGTCAATGTGCTGGTAAGCTATCATATCAACTTCCTTGTAAGTTGTTTGGGTACACTGTCAATGTGCTGGTAAGCTATCATATCAACTTCCTTGTAAGTTGTTTGGGTACACTGTCAATGTACTGGTAAGCTATCATATCAACTTCCTTGTAAGTTGTTTGGGTACACTGTCAATGTACTGGTAAGCTGCCATAGATACATGGTTGATATATGTAGTGGTTAGCAGATACAGGTACATTATTGACATAGTGGTATTCCCATTGCTCTTTTTTTAGTTTTATGGTAAACGTTACATTTTTTCCCATTCTAATAATAAATATCACCATTAAAAAAAATTATTGTAACTTTTCTCTTGATTTATAATCCAACATATTATCATATGTAATATGGTATACTTAGATGGCTCTCATACTGGTGGCCTCAGTGAGTCTACTAGCCATTGTGCTTTAGTCTTTTTCAATCTTTATTATCTGCACACAATTGTGAAATACAGGTTTATTGAGTCTGAGTCTGAGTCTGAGTCTGAGTCTTCAGGTACATTGTTAATAGTGGTAGCTGTTACCCATACACTATCCATATAGCAGTGATCTGTGATGTGCTGGCTGAAGCAGTTACACCTCCAAAAGTTAGAGCCCTAGGTGTAGGCAGCAGCGTGGTGGGTATCATCAATGCACACTTAGACTGACTGTGGTGTTTCTCCATCTGACAAAAAGGTGGCAAGTAACAGAATTGAACTTAATACAAAACAGGATCAGTTTTCGTATCTCAGTTTCTGCAATATCAGCTTGAAAAGCCTACTGTCAGCAGCCAGTGGTCTCACATTGTTGTGGCAGTGGAAGTCCTGGAATTGGGTTCTTTGTTGAGGTATTGGACTTGATCACATCCAATCAAGTGTGAGTAGGGTGCTGTTATGAGGAAATCAGATTTTAGTCTGCCATATGGATTGTCATTAAATGAGAGCAGAACATGTAACCTTTACTAAGACAGCACCGTAAACAATGTCCACATCTCCATACAGGCTATATCCCTGACAGTTGTGATATAAGACCTCTTTCCTGATTTCTCAGACTACTTTTTCTTATTCTTGGATGAATTTCCATGGTTGCTTGGCAGGTGTGAGAGGTCAGTGTGTTATTACAGTCCATATTGATATTATGATAGTTTTCACTTTATGTAGAATAGAAGATTTAGCAGATGTATTGTTCACCATGTTGGGCAGCACAATGGACAGTCATGATTGAGGCTGCACTGGAGCTGTCGTGTGTGGTGGTTGAGGATAAGCTGTTACTCTAGGGATGTATGACAGCTCAGTCAGGGGAAAAAAAAAAAAAAACATGCTTGTGTAATTGGGACCTTCCTCTCTCTCTCTCTCTCTCTCTCTCTCTCTCTCTTTCTCTCTCTCTCTCTCCCCTCCTCCCTCCCTCCCTCCCTCCCTTTCTCTCTCTCTCCCTCTCTCCCTCCCTCCCTCCCTCCCTCCCTCCCTCTCTCCGGTTGGGGGAAAAGGGTGCCTGAGCAATCGGATCACCACTTGCTATTTAGACCTCAAACTGCAAAAAAGTAGTCTTTCAAATCACTATGGGAAATAAATACAACATGAAGATTCTCTAGAGCCCAGGAGTATGTGCATGTCTAGATCACATTGGGGTTTTTCTTGCTTATAGGCAAGATCGAATATTGCAAAGTGAAGTCATTTGATACTGATTTAGATTTAATTTTTTAAAAAACATAATTGAAAGCTGTGTAATTTATATAGTACCCTTTGATATTTAATGTTCATGACCTTGAGTAACGAAAACCATGTATTTTAATAAATTATGAAGGTACATAAATGTGTTTTATACAGTAAAAATATATATTTATCTAAATATAATTACACATGATATTTGCCATGTCTATGACCATGTAAGTTTACGGCAGTGATAAAAGGTTTGCCTCAGTATGCTTTGCTGGATGTCGTTATTAAATGCTCAAACTGATACTGGATATTCATACGGGTATAGATGATTCATATAGTATTGGATATGAGTTCCAGATGGAAATTTCAAATTGGACCATCCTGTAAGAGTCTTAGTGTGTGCATCTGCTGTAGCAGTTAAGTGTTGTCTGTCGAGTCAGGCTGCGCTGTTGTCCTGTGAGATGAACTGATGGGACACAACAGAAGAATGGCATTGTTTGTCAGTGGCACGGGGTAAAAGGAAGGTGGGGCCGAGTGGCTCAGCAAGCTACCATGTTATTGATGGCTGGCTGCATTATGTGTTACTAAACACATTGATTCTTATCAATGTAAGTGGCGGAGGTCAGCATTAGAAGCTTGACTTTGCCTCATTTGCCAGAGGTAAAGCCGAGCTGTATACAGCCATTTAACCAGTGCACATTGACCCAGGTACCGTACATTGTTGGTCTTTGCCCTGGCATGGCACAGGTGCCATTAACTTGTCAAATAAGCCAGCAATGGAGAGAAGGCAAAATATATTTACAAAACACCTGTGTTGTGTGCTTGTGTGGCCAGATTTGGGCAGGTAATTGTGGGTGTACGTGTAGAAGGGATAACTGCCTGGCGGGGAGGGAGATGGGTAACTGGTTGGGTCTGCCAGTTTGTGCTGCCACACCTCCCAAAATAAAAAGAAGTGAAGAGTCAACAAGAAGAATTAACGCGGGGCCGTGCCAAGCTGCTTGACTGTACTCCCGTAGATGATAAACTATGTGTAAAGTAAAAGTGAATACAGAATAAACGTGGAGAGCAAACAAAATCTTCTGCCCTAAAAAAAGTTTTTAAAAACTTAGATGAAAAGACGTAACAACCCACATACTCCAGTGAATGAAAAATAAATTGCAGAGCAGGTGAAGAATAAGAGATCGATGTTATAGAAAGTTCAAGCCTGGAATGAACATTTGATTTGAAAAATTGGCTGCCAAAAATGGTAATATCTTCTCTCTGGAGTAAAACTAATAGACTATGTAAATATTTACTTTAGTTTACTTTTACTGCTTGCAAAAGAATCATTTGGAACGGTCGTTGTTCGCAGTGTTTGTGTACAAACAATATATTCTGGAAAAACTGATTTTTAACTTTACAACTTTGCTTGAACTGTTTATCAGGAAGAAGGGAAGATCACTCAGAAACTTTTGATAGCAAGGTGGACAACTTGGCAGGTAATACTTCAAATAAACTGCACAGCACACATTGAAACATTCTTTATAAACTGGACAATATAGAGTGAAATGCTCAAAGCATGTTGTGCAAAATGATTGAAATGCTTAAAGTGAATTGCACAACACTGAAATGCACATTCCTACTCATAGTATAGTGTACAAAGTTGCACCCAATTGTACAAAGAGGCTCAACTACTCACACATAACTAGTAAACTACACAAGGCAGATTGGAATATTCCAAACAAGAGGCCCGTGGGCCTAGTGATCTGCTGACAACCATCACCAAAAATTCATGTTCTGAAATGCATTGCCTCCATGACCTTAAGAAATTAATCAAGGTCATCCATATTGGTCTTCCACATGATACACATTTGTGATACATTTGGTATTATTTGCCCTATTCATCCAGGTATTGAATGAAATATCATTTTCTTAAGTGCTTAATGACCTTGAAAAATAGGTCAAGGTCATATCATTGGGTCAAGGTGATCCCAAAAGTAGGTCACCAAGTAGAGTTTTATGTACAATGTACCCAAGTGGAATTTTGATCTGGAGGCTCAATTCTCTTTGCCATTGATGTACAAGCTACACTCTGACATTATAAAATCACTTCTCACAACTTTACAGGTCTGGCAACCTAACAAAAATAGGTCAAAGCCACTGATATTGTGTAACATACTCGCATTGGACATGGTCTATGTATCCTATTTATTGGCATGTCTATTGCAATTACTTTTCGAGATATGGAATTTTATACCTTTTAAACACATTTTGGCTCATACTTTTAATTTAATTATTGGTGGCACCACTAGTATCATGTGCAGCTGAGATTTTGACCTCCACAATCCCACTAAATTTCATGAGGATCTATTAAACGTAAAAGATGCCAGAGTGGTCATCAGATTGTCACATTTTGATCCATAGATGACATAATACTGTAGGTGGCATCACCAGTATTGAACCAGACCTAATTTTTTATATACTTGATAAGCCCTAAAAGTTATATGAGGCTATCTTGAAAACACTGGACTATATCACCCTCACAAGAAAAGTTTATGGACGGATATAAGGGTGGAGTGGACGGACGGACAGATGTGAGTGATCACATTAGCTCTGCAGTCTATGGTCCGCAAAGTTAACAAATTTGTGAATTGAAATATTGTAGCAAACTGTAAAACCAGATGGGAAATGGTCATAGTGTACAGTAGAAATCTGAATATCGACAAAAATGCTCACAGGAAACTACAAAAAATTGCGTGTAAATGCTGGTGGTGAAATGCTCCTAGGAGTAAAATGCTCATAACAAATTCTGAGGAATGCTGTAGTCCATCAGACCAATATGGCAGGACATTACATGAGCTGTTCAGAGTGGCACTGTTGCTGCCAGTATAGCTACACCCCCTGCAGAGGGTCCCAGTTGCTTGTGTAAATGTTGAGCAAGGTTTAATCATGTGGACCCCCAGATTAGCATGTGGCCACAGTTGTTGAATGGCCGTGAAACAGTTACATGCAGTCTGTTTGCCTTGTGGATTACCTGCTGGCTTGTGCAGGGTGCTTTTGGAAACAGACCTTTGAATATTTAAAGTGATTCCTACATTGATCTGTGTGGCAATCACATCAGGCGGGGCAGACTGGGTTCTGCAGGTATTCTCTCAGCCTGGAGCTGAAGAGACTTAGCACTTAAGCAATCTTATTTATTCTCACTGTGTGCTCAGTAATTGAATTGTTAGGGTGCAGTTTGTTGAGACTTTGCAGCTATGGCGGCTGGATCAGGCTGCTTACCACTTGAGGGACCAGTCATTATTTTAATAGGATGTACGTGTATGAGTGATGAAGTAATCAGCCAGACCACTGACACCAGAACAGATACATTCTCAAGTTGGTCTGGATGGGAAACTGTTTGATGTTGCAAACAAATGGTCAGAAGTCACCTTCACTTATGTGAAATTGTGACTGGGGACGTTGCAAGAGACCATCTACCATAAAGCTTCAAACATTGCAGGAGGTCATTCATTGTAGTGCTTTTGTTGTTGTCTTGGAAAAGACATCTGCACAGATTTAAACATCTCAAATTATATCATCTGCCATGCCTCAGACAATGCATTAAACCATCTACCATGCCTCAGACAATTTGATTCCATTTACCGTACCTCAGATGTTTTATTTCTCATTTCAGCTAGGCGACTGGTGCCAAAGGTTGCAGGTTCGAGTCCCGCTCGTTCCGAACATGAAATATTTCATTTATTATGCCTCAGACAATGTATGAAGCCATCCTCCTTGCCTCAGACATTTTATTCCATTTGCCATGCCTCATCTGTTTGATTCTGTGCCTCAGATAATGCATCATTCCATTTGCCATGCATCAGACAATGTATTAAGCTTGCGGTATTCCATGCTTCAAATATATTAAGGCATTAATGGTTCTTCAAACAGTCCACTGAGTCATGTTCCATGTTTCAGACAGTGTATTCAGCCAACTAATATACTTAAAACATTATGATTACTACCATGCTTTAGATATGTTGTGTCATATCAAGCCATCCATTATACTCAGGTCGCATTACACCATCTACCAAGATGCTGCACACATTGTATTATGCCATCTACCAAGATGCTACAGACATTATACTAAGCCATCTACCAAGATGTTCAGACAATGTATTAAGCCATCTACCAAGATGCTACAGATGTTGCAGTAAGCCATCTACCCAGATGCTACAGACGTTGTATAAGATGCTACAGACGTTGTATTAAGCCATCTACCAAGATGTTGCAGACATTGTATTAAGCCATCTACCAAGATGTTGCAGACATTGTATTAAGCCATCTACCAAGATGTTGCAGACATTGTATTAAGCCATCTACCCAGATGCTACAGACGTTGTATAAGATGCTACAGACGTTCTATTAAGCCATCTACCAAGATGTTGCAGACATTGTATTAAGCCATCTACCAAGATGTTGCAGACATTGTATTAAGCCATCTACCAAGATGTTGCAGACATTGTATTAAGCCATCTACCCAGATGCTACAGACGTTGTATAAGATGCTACAGACGTTGTATTAAGCCATCTACCAAGATGTTGCAGACATTGTATTAAGCCATCTACCAAGATGTTGCAGACATTGTATTAAGCCATCTACCCAGATGATACAGATGTTGTATAAGATGCTACAGACGCTGTATTAAGCTATCTTGCTACAGACACTTTATTAAGCCATCTACCAAGATGCTGCAGAAATCTGTATTAAGCCATCTACCAAGATACTACAGAGGTTGTATTAAGCCATCTACCAAGATACTACAGAGGTTGTATTAAGCCATCTACCAAGATACTACAGAGGTTGTATTAAGCCATCTACCAAGAGACTACAGACATTGTATTACATGTATATCATTTACCAAGCTGCTGCAGACATTTTATGGAGCCATCTGCAAGGATGCAGCAGACATTGTATTAAGACATCTACCAAGATGCTTCAGACATTGTATTAAGACATCTACCAAGATGCTTCCGACATTGTTGAGACAGGATTGCATATGTATGACTTTGACCTTGTTTCAAGGTCACAGTGGCCAAATGTTTTAATTTCATGCAACATTCAGTGTGACTGCAATAAGAAAGAGCTATACCTATTAAATGTGATGTGTGAATTATGGAGTATTCATACAGGATTGCATTTGAGTGACCTTGACCCTGTTTTATGGTCACAGGGCTAACTTGGTCAAAATTCATGCCATGTTCAGTGTCAGGGTAACTGCTTGAGAATAGAAAGAGCTATCTCAACCAAATTTGGTGTACATGTATGGATCCATCTTATAGAGTGCACCAATGGGATGAGTGACCTTGACTATTTCAAATTCACAGGGGTCAACTTTTTCAGTTTCATGTCATGTTCAGTGTCACCAAGAGGTTTTTAGGGTATTTTCTACTATTTTATAGTATAGTGTGGCTATTTGTAAAACTTAGTATACTGCTGTGTATATCAGCATCATACACTGCAGCTGCAGACATTTGGCCTTCCCAGGCGGGTGAGGGTTGTAGACAAAGAGTCAGAAGGCAAAGAGACTCTACTGTTGGCCCTCTCCATTGGGGGCCAATAGTCTCTTCAGCCTTCGACTCCTTGCACGCTCAACCCCTTCCGAAAGGCCACTACAGCTGCATACACTGTGCATGATTATTTACATGGTAGAACAAAATGAGCTCATGTTCCCAAGACAAAAAAAGCGAACATTTTCTTATAAAAGAAACAAACGACCTCCTGATTACTCCTAATCGTGATGGTCACTGTGTGATAACGGTACACAGGAATAGTGCAAGAGATCTCTGATGTCTTATTTATTGTTTGCAAATTGTTTGTCACCTGTCAGCCTTGATTACATTTTCTTTCTGCTTTGTGCTACAGCAAAGTCAGCTGAAATCAGTTTACACAGGGCCCTGTGTGTTTCTGGAAGTGATCAGGAATGTATGCCATTGATAGACAGAATTTTGTTGCTGAAGTCTGCAGTTGTGTGTGTCAGTCAGGCATTGCAGCCCAGATAGATCTATCAAGTTTACATCAACACCAGGCCTGAGTATTGTACTACAGCTGCTTCAATTTTCATCTATAAATATTGCAGTTTTGTACCATTAAACTGAGGCAGCCAAATGTGGTTTCTGCCTGGGTACAGTTCTCTCTCTCTCTCTCTCTCTCTCTCTCTCTCTCTCTCTCTCTCTCTCTCTCTCTCTCTCTCTCTCTCTCTCTCTCTCTCTCTCTCTCTCTCTCTCTCTCTCTCTCTCTCTCTCTCTCTCTCTCTCTCTCTCTCTCTCTCTCTCTCTCTCTCTCTCTCTCTCTCGTGTGTTTTTGTTTTTTGTTTTTTTGTTTTTTTTTTTTGAGCGAGTGGTACTCTTCTATCATTCTGATGATCTTATTCACATTGTTTTCAAACATTGATTTTGGTACAATATGACTGGAATGAGTTCAATGAAACCTGCCCCGTGTCACAGTTCAAGGGGGATGGTTTGCCTGCAAGACGTATCAATATTGACCGCTACAGAGTCAGCATACAGGGCTATTGACCACAGGTCATGGTGCCTTGACTTACTGGGATAAAGACAGGCAGTGGCTATCTCATTATGCTTGTGTTGACCCACTGTCGGGAAGGAAGCATGTCCTGGCTGAACTCTGTTGGGTCAAACAATAAAGTAGCAGAGCTGGACTGGATGGCCGCAGGAGACCGCCCGAATGGCCCTGAGCCTGCACAAGAAATAGGATGTTGAACAGAAGGCCAGTGTGGCCAGGCAGCATGCCACTTGGCAGGTCCAGCCTCCTCCTGGTCATAGATACACTTCCTGGCCAGTCAGGTCACACTTGTGGCCCCAGACCCATAGTGTTTGTATAGAGTTATGCTGTGATATAGTGCTGTCTGTGTTGTGTCTGTGTATGGTAGCCCTTGTGTCTGTATAAGGCAGTTGAGAAGTGTCAGAGCCAGTGTTCCCTGGTCTTGCTCCATAGGGATCTTTGTCTTTGTGTTTGGTTGTTGTGAGTGCAGCATGAGAAGACTGTAATGGCATTGGCATTGGCATTTTAAACTGAAGAATTTATGGTAAGATTATCAGCAGGATACATGTGTGTCATACATTATATTCATGGCCTTGGCCTGGTTCAGTTGGTCAGCTTAACAAGTGCAAGAGAGTTGGTCTAAAACAGTATGAACCAAAAGCCAAAGTACCAATTTGCAATCACAATAATTAAACACCCCCAGGTATACATTTTGACAAAAGTGTATGGAATGCTTTGGTTAAAGTATATGAAACCAAAGACAGGAGCTTTGTCGATTTCTAAATTACCATGATGAAGCCCCAAGGGGAACTCAAGTGCCACCTAGTGAGCAAAGGATGAGATATTGAATTAGACAATTAGTTCTCTTGTTTTTATTTCTTGGATGATGAAGGAATTTTGTGTGTTGTGTCATATGCTTATTAGTTGTGCATCAATTATTAAGAAGGCAGTGCTTTATTTGTCATACCAGTTTCATGTCTGGTCACCTTGAACCAGTCTAACAACAGATGCATGTCTGCATGCTATAGAAGAATTGACATTTAACTGCAGACAGCTCCCAAGTATTGGGCTCCATTACAGATGAGCTTCCTCGCATCATCAAAGACAGTAGAGAAAAGCATGCTTGCTATTATAGGACCAGGGTCAAAGTGCATTCAAAATGATCTAGAGGATAGTGAGATGTCAACTTGTGGCATGTGTCTGATCCTACTTGTTGTTATGAAAATATATCGAAGCCAGGTGCCCTTCTTCAGTAATTATTTTTCTGCAACATGGAATTCAGGAAACCACTGTGACAGAAATTGATATTATCTAAAAACACTGAAAATTAATTTTGAGTAAATGAGTGTCTGGCATTGGACAAGGAAAGATGGGCTTCTTTTGGGGGTAGCTACAACAATGGGAAGAAATACTGACAAATCCTACGCTGTTTTGCTGTGACTATATGACAGATCCAGTCCGCCTGAAGACCCTCTCAGACGAGGGTGTCGGCTGTAAAGCCGTAACATGTTGCTGGTGAGACATACACATTATTCTTGCATGCTGTAGGTTGTTGGTGAACACTGGTACTCGGACCAGCCTGCCTGCCTGCCTGCCTGCAGCCTACAGCTTCACTGGCTGCTGGGCTGCAGTTTGGCTTGCACTTATCCATTTGCAGTAAAGCCTGGGGGACATGTTGTCATGATAATTGCCACTAAATTGTGTCAGGCCTGCACTCTGCTTTCTGCTTGTCTTTAATATATAATAATCAGTGGTGAACTGCAATGGGCAGGTAATGACAAAGACCCGCTTTCCTATTCACCGATGCCACTGATACTCATGTTTTATGTGACATTTGCAGGAAGGTTCCAAGCTGAAGTAACAGTGTTGATTGGTTATTCTTTCAGAACTGGGCTTGAGCAAAAGTAGCGATTGACCAGTGAATGTAGCTGTTCCCAGGACAAGCTGCCTGCTGTTTGAAGTTTCTACCACACACTGGGGTTCTCTAAGCATATAGAAAGGTAAGTTTAGCTTCCAGAAAATAAGCACACACTTCTCGTCCAATGTAAAGCACAGAGTTCTTGAAAACTGTATCAAGATACAAAAGCCAGAAGCCAGCAGGCCTTGGGTTTATTTCTGGTGACGGAAATTATGATTTTTATCACCACTGGGTGTGAAAGTGAAATGTGTTGTTCCCTTGTACCACTGCAAATGTAGTGTTGTGCCTTGTTTACCTGTTTGAATACCATCAGACAGACAAGCCAATAAAGTCTAAAATCCACAAAGCTAACCATTTCAAGTTCTCGTAAGTAGTAACATATTGAACAAGTGAAGCTTTTTGTATCTGATGAAAAAATAATTACGTGTATAGACTTTTTCATTAGCAGATCATTGACACTGGGAAGTTTATAGATGCCAAGGTTATATTAGTCTGTAGCAGTAGCACACATGGCTTGTCTTTACACTTGTGAGGTCTTTCTTCCTTCTGATTGGCTGTTGTGAGAGCATGTCTATTCTGATTGGCTATGTTAACTTATCTCCATTCTAATTGGTAGTGTGTAGTGATGACCTTCCCCTTGGTGTCTGTGTCAGTGGTGCTTAACTCTTGTATATACATACGCTGAAAACCCATAGGATGAATAATGTGAAAGGAAACCCATTTTAGGGGTAACAGTCAATACCTGCTCCCTTCCTGTGGGTGTCTAGGTATTCTCTGTGGTGGTGCTGAGGGAACTTTCATGCACTTTCATACATCCAGCAGTGATATAAGGCTCTTTCCAGTGAGCTAAGCCTAGAACACTTGAATCGCCAGTCAGAGCCACTGGTCAAGGAGGATCACCTGACATCTCCTCTCTCAGGTGATCCTTTTAACCAATGTACCCTCAAATGATTAAAGTCTTTTTAATCTTATCCAGTTTGAGAGACACACCCTTGTAAGACATTCATGCTGGCAAAAGCTGCTGGGATATTTTTGCCCATGATCCACTTTTACGGAAAAGTTCAGATTTTAGCGTGTGGATTTAGATTTTATTATGTACAAGTGCAAGCAAATTTATAACTAATTGACCAGTGGAAGCACCAGCAATATCTTCAAGGTCTCTGTGTGGGTGGTTACATTGTAGTGCCTAAGGCTATCATCACCAGGTTGTTGGGGATTGTTGGAAACAAGAACGGGAGGCGCCACCATTTGCCACTCTGCGCTCAGTCGTACACACAGTCAGGCAGCACAGAGCCTATTGCAGGTGAAGCAGTATAAATACACAGGATAACTACATTGGCCGCTGCTTGCCCTCTGTGACTCCCTCCACATTCATACACACAAACACGTCTGGTTACAGTTTGTGTTTTCTGCCAATAAGGGTAATAATATGCCACCCTGCGATATTTCTGCTGCTCTGCAACTAACCTCCTCTCTGGATTTGATGTAGCTCTCGCCTTCTTCACGGTCAGATTGGCATATTTTACCTCGGCGTATGATAGATTGGGAAAGTTGCAAGAAAGCTCAACTTTCACCGCCTACTTCAAATGCATAAATATTGTGAGGGTCCCTGAATGGCAGGGTAGTGTTGCAGCTAGCCAGCTGGCTGACATGACAACAATAATGAGAGTCATACCCAAGCATGAACACATTTGGGTAGGGTTTTATTTGGCATTACATGATGCCAGAAATAGGAATAAAAAGCACTTTGGCTGTAAGAGGGGAGGCTGGGCTGTCAGGCTGTTGGAGGGGAGGTTGGGTTGAATGGTTGTGTGTTTGCCAAGTCACAAGGTGATGAGTGTATCAGTTCATGTTGGGATCTCACGTCCTCTATCTCTGCCTCTTAGACAAATTACTTTTCTGCCATCTCAGCCTGAAAGTCACTTGGTAAAATTAATATACTTCTTCTGCATGTACCTGAATGGTAGGTTAATAGCACAGTGTACAGAGTACAGTCCCATAATTCAGTGTATCTTTAAGGCCCACTTCACCCATCATTATTATCATCAGTAACATGTGGGCATTAGGTTAATAATATTTTGTATGAGGATCCGTTGGGTAATTCTGTTTTCCTCTAGAATCCACCTCTCTTGTTATCATCATCGACAGCCACTCCCGTCATAATGTGGAACAAACATGAAGCCTTATCTCGCTGTATCAATGTCTTGTGATGATACAAAGAAGACCTCAGTCTTGGCTTTGTTCTGAGTTACCTCAATTTTTGCCTGCTTTGCACACCTCGTGCTCAGTTCTCTGCAGGACTTTGCAGTATCTTGCCATCTTGATGCCTCGTGATGACAGAAAGAAGTCAATAATGTGTGCTCTGTTTTGAGTAACCTGTGTGTTTGATGGGTGAACTTCCTGTTGAGCATTTTCCTCAGGCTGGGCATGTCCTTGCCATTAACCTTTTAAGTGCTGATTTAAGATTGAGTCAACAGCTTTCCTCGGGACGCTTTGCATGCAAAGTGTCTTGGGGAAAGCTGTTGACTAAGACTCCTTTTTGCTTTAGACTAGGCTTGCTGGTATTTGAATAAAAGGTATCTTTATGAGGAATTTGAATCTTTTAACCATTATATGTTTAGCATTAACGAGAAAACACCTATAGCTGTGGTTAGTACTTTAAGGGTTAAAAGAGCCAGCATCTCAGGTTCAATGACCCAGCTGGCCAAGACGTACAGTTATGGAGACAAAGAGTTGAGCTACATTACATGTACAAGTGTATTTTGGCTGACTGACAGTGGCAGCATGACAGAGAATATTGGTGTGGCTTCCTTAAATTGTACTACATATTGCAGGAATCTATCCTAAACACGTTTTGTGTGAAATAAAATAATTAGTCTCAAAGACATCTGGACTATTAACATGCTTAATGTTTTTGAGCTGGTGTACAAGATTCTGAATATATCCATCACTATGATTTCACCAAAATGTCTGCAAGAATAGGTCACAGAAAGATATATCAGAACAAAATCAAGTAAATATAAGAGATTTTTTTTGGGGGGGGGGAGAAGAGTAAAAGATTCTCTTGTTTCCTTTTTGTTGCAAAATGTGGATAATTGAAGCAAGTCCTTGAAAGAAGTCCTTCAAACTTGATGAGACAAGTCTACCTCTATAGCATTACAAAAGAATTTGAAAAAAAAAGAGGAAAGTAAATGAAATACATGTAGTTGAGTTTGTTTATGGATACTGGTTGGTAGGCATGAACAAAGCACAAAATAACAACATTCATTCAATCTTATCTATGTTGTTCACAAAGCTGTGAAATTACTTTGGCACACATATGATGCTCCTTTGTTTTATCGTAATATGAAATAACGTGGCCACAAGCGATATCTGTGAAGTATATTTTTTGTTCACATTTTTTCCCGTAATGTGCTAACATGTAGTGTGCAGGCTGCTGGAGCAAAAGAGAAAACGCTGTGTTGGCACCTTGTTAACGAGCTACACAGATAGGCTTATTCCTAAGTATATGTAGCCTGGATGTTGCCGTAATTGTGAGCTCTATAGATAGTTAGTGGCAGCTCGGCAAAGATGCAGTACTTGTTTGTTAAGAGCACATGCAGCCAATCACAGACTTACCTGGGCATAACTAGCACATGCCTTCTGCCAATTTGCCTCCTTTCCAATAAGTTTCTTTGTTCAAGTGCCACACAATTTTCTTTGGCTGACTTTGCACAAATGAAAAATGATAAGGACAAATTGATTATGGCCAGGATATTATGGAGGCAAGAGTAAGTGATTCCTATATATAGTCATCTGCCAGATTCTGCCATTGTGTTCTGTTGCAAATTAACTCCCTCTTCTCTTTACCTGCCTAATAGCTACTCTTGAGGTAATACGCACAACAAACTGTTGCTCATTGATTGAAGCAGGTGGTTTTGATAGCCACAGGACACAACCTTATACCGTGTGTCCAAGTTTGGAAAAACAGGGTGTATTGCCGCCACACACCCTGTTGAAGCACAGCAGCAAGTCAGCTTGAGTGAACCGTACCTTTGTATGTGATGAAAACAAACTATGGCTGTGTTATCCTGTATGTGAGGACCTGTACCAACATGGACAAGTGCTGTCACTGATTAACCAAAAACCTGGGGGGATAAAGGTATAAATGTTGTATAAAATGCAGCAAGTTGCAACAGATATCCGATGTGTGATTACAGCAAACTGATGCAGTGTCATGCTATATCTGAGTACTTGTACCAACAAAGGCAAGCACTTTTACTGGTTAACAAAACACGCATGGGGGATAGAAATAAAAATATTTTAGTAAAAATGCAACATGTTGCAACTAATTCAACTTTGCAATGCCATGCATATAAGTTAGTCCTGGTAATGGTTACAGACTTAAGACACATAGGGTACTGAGTGCCGACCAAACCAACAGGTTGTTGCCAGTCCATCAACTGGACTTAATTCACTTCAATCATGGACTTGTGCATATTGCCAACTCAGTATTTCTTTTTAATTGCCCATGGGCCTAGGCCTACCAAAACAGCACTGTTAAGGGTTTTTTTTTTTGTTTTTTTTTTTTTGTTTTTTTGTTTTTGTTTTTATTTTGGTGCTTAATGCTGTAAAATGTATTTTATTGCACAGATAATGAAGCTTTAGATGGACTAAAATATAATTTGAATTTTTTACCAATACACATGCAGTTTTTACTCTGTTAATTTTACCCAACATTATGCCCTTAGGTCGTGGATCTAACTGGTTATTGTTACAGTCGATAATAACCATTTGATTCCAACAATCTGGCTGTTTGTTTGGTTTCTGGCTCTGAGGACTAGTTTTAACAGTAGATTATATTATATGACTGTACATATAGCAGGTACTGCCAGTGACATTGGTATGCTGTGTGTATTGGTTGACATTTTCAAGACATTGCTACAATGTGCTGTATCCGTTGGTTGACATCTACAGGGCACTGATTCATAGCTGTATCTGTAGGCTGATACCTACAGGATGCTTTGATAAGATGCTGTATCTCATGGAAAGTACCTACAGAACACGGATGTGATATGCTGTGCCTGTTCGTGGTTAGCTGCAGGATACTGCTGTGACATGTTGTATATGTTCATCAGTATCTACAGGATACTGCTGTGACATGTTGTATATGTTCATCAGTATCTACAGTATACTGCTATGACATGCAGTATAATGTTAATTGATGATACTGGTGTAATGTCTGCAGCATATGCCTATACTACATGCATATTAAACCCTTTGTTGGTATCTCTGAGATACAGCTGTAATACTCTCTTTATTCATAGATTGATAACTATGGAGTAACACTAAAGCCTGTACTTGAGTAAGGTAGCCCTGTGTGGTCAGGATGTACAGTTGCTGATGCCATTAATCTTGAAGGTGTCCAGCTTAATGTCACTCACATTGTCACAGGAGTAATGCATAGCACAAGTAACTCCAAACTGTAGGGAGAAATACACTGACGCACGTGAGCTTGGTGCAGAAAAATTAGCAATTTAAGTCTCACGTAAAAGATAACTAATAAACTGGATCCTGATTCACTGTGCTCTTTGATTCCATCCACTCCCAAAACTGATACAGCTCGTCATAATATTCGTCAAAGACTTGATATTCCACACTTCTGTGCTCAAACTGAACTCTTTGGCAAGTCCTTCTTTTTCCAGCTAAAGTGCATTTGTGGAATGGACTTCCCCTGGAGACACAATATGCATCCTACATCAGAGAATCAAACCAAAATTGCTTTAACCAATAGCCACACTTATTAAGTTTCCTAAAATACTCAATTTTGGTGAACGATTCATAGCTGCACAGCATACCCACTTGTGCTTAAGTTGTAGCCAACGAAATTATCATCTTTTAAAAATTGGTGTCAGGGATTTCGGCAAATGCTCATGTGGTTCAGCTATTGAAGATGTCTGGCATTTTTTCTTTGTCTGTCCTAAATATACTGCCTCAAGGCAGATTCTAATGTTTTGCTCAGATGATTGTTCCCTTTTAAAAAATAGCAATATCTTTGAAGCACTACACTACTATATTGCCTTCACTGGCAGATTGAAACAAACTTGTATTAGGTAATTGAATCCATATATGAATCTCATAGTTACTACTGTGCATAATTGCTATTTTTTTTTTTATTATTATACAGGCCATGATGAGATGCAGTGGCATCGAAACTAGTCAGACAAGCCTCCTAACCACCATGGCTACTTGCCTTAGTCGTTTAGCTCATTTAATTACTATTGTTGTAATTACCTTGAAAACCTATTATGTCACAGCATGTTTACCACAGTGCGTATTGGGGGATCGCTGGGGAAAAGGTCAAAGCAAGGCATATAATATAACACAGTTGTGGTCACAGTATGGCCGATGTCCTCGTAATATTAGATGAAAACAGCGTCCACAGTGCAAAACTACCTTCTGCAATAGTAGATGACAACTCTAAGGAAGAGTTACAATGATGGCTGTGCTGTTGCGGGTTCAGTTCAACAGCGGCAAGAGTCAACACTGCATCTGCGTTACTACTCCACTGTGAGTCTGAACTGCTGGCTGAGTTTGTCCCCGGCAATCCCCCAAGATGCATTGCAATAAACACGCGATGATGTAATAAGGCAACAGGGTAATTGCTATTAGGTACAACCCCTCTGTCTCGTCTTTGTACTTGGCATCTTATTTTTGTGGCCGTTTCTTTCTTTCTTTCTTTCTTTCTTTCTTTCTTTCTTTCTTTCTTTCTTTCTTTCTTTCTTTCTTTCTTTCTTTCTTTCTTTCTTTCTTTCTTTCTTCATGCTTCCTTCTCATCAACTCCTTTTCTCATGGAATGATGTTGGACATGTTTATTGTTTTGTGAGTCCCATAGTCTCACTGGTGACAAGTCAGTTATGTTGTCAGTCCTATAGGCTAACTGTAAGTAAGACTTGTGGTATTGCCAGTCCTATGGCCTCACTGTCACACTTGTGGCTGCTCTCTTATAGTGGCAGTCCTCTTTTCTCAGTGCAATACTTGTTGTATTGTCAGTCCTGTACATGCTCTTACTGATGTAAGGCAAATCTTTCATATTGCTAATCCTGTAGTATCAAAAAAAAAAAAAAAAAAAAAAAAATCCTGTAGTATCACTGCAGGAACTGTGCCAAGTCTATCATATTGCCAGTCCTATAATATAGTATTGTTGCAGGACCTATGGCAAATCTTTTGTATTTCTAGTCCTGTAGGATAGTTAGGGCCAGTGGCACGTCATACGTATATTGCCATTTTTGGTGGAATCACTATAGGACCAATGACAAATCATATTGTGAGTCTAGTAGGATCACTATAGGACCAGTGGCAAGTCTGTCATATTGCTAGCCTCTTAGGATCACTGTAGAAGTGGTGGCAAATCTGTCATATTGCCAGCCATGTACGATCACTATAGAACTAGTGGCAAGTGTGCCATTGCCAGTTCTGTAGGATCACCATAGAACTGGTGGCAAGTGTGTCATTGCCAGTCCTGTAGGATCACCATAGAACTGGTCGCAAGTCTGTTATATTGCCAGTCCTGTAAGGTCACTATAGAACCAGTGGCAAGTCTGTTATATTGCCAGTCCTGAAGGATCACTGTAGAAGTGGTGGCAAGTCTGTCATATTGCCAGTCTTGTAGGATCAATGTAGAAGAGGTGGCAAATCTGTTAAATTGCCAGTCCTGTAGGATCACCATAGAACCAGTGGCAAGTCTGTCATATTGCCAGTCCTGTAGGATCACTATAGAACCAGTGGAAAGTCTGTCATATTGCCAGTGCTGTCAGACCACTACGAGACCTGTAGCAAGCCGGTTGTATCAGCAAGGTGCTGAGTATTGATCGGTTCCGATGACCCCGGCAATATTTATACAGGCAATGTGATGCATTTTTCATGTTCTCACTACAGATTTGCTCAGGATGTAGCCTTCACAGCAATAGTCCTAGTGGCAGCCCGGCCAGGCAATGTCAACAATTATCTCAGTTCTTCAGTTGTGGAGGGGCTAATGTGTTAATCTCAGAGCTGCCAACTAGATCCTAGAGACAAGTGGCTGTTTGAACAGGGTTTCGAACAACATTTGATTTCTGCTCTCTAGCTTATTTTAATAGAATTGTCACGATAATTTTGGAAAGAACCTGTGCCATTTCTCTGACATGCATATGCGAAACGTGGCATCTGAATATATATGATGACTTAATGTACAGATGGAATGGTTTTGTGGGGTCAGAAGTGCGGGATCCAGCAGTCAGTTAAGAGATGCGATGCATGTAAACTGTGATTTCCATTGAATCGCTTGTCCCTCAAACATCATTGTCTAAAGTTGCCAAAATTGATTATTGAGATCGTGCTGGTCTGTTTGCTGTAGTGGTTGACTTGGTAGAGCTGCAGATGTGGGACAGGGGAGAATGATTAGAAGTAGGATCAGTGTGTATTTGTTGACTTGCCAGTACTTTGCAGATTTGTGGGAGATATCGATGAATAGGGTCGTAAATTGAGTATGCATGCATAATGAGGTGAACTAATGGTTCACCTGTCAGTGGGCCCCAAAAGTCAACTCCGGGGACAAAAACAGGCTGTGGCCAAGAGAGACCGCCTGTCAGCACCATCAAAAAGCTGACAGTGCCGTTGTCATCAGAAAGTCTCAAAAGGACACTTGGGCATTTTACAATGAATCATGAGTTTTTATGAGGTCTGTGTGAGCATTGGAATTGAAATTGAAAGTAAAAGACAGGGTAAGGGTAGATCAATAACAGGTACGCTATCAGCCTGGCTATCTCACAGATATTGACATGAATGTCGTTGGACGCAGCAATTGATGGCTGTGCCATGACAAGGTTTTTTTTTTTTTTTGTAATGCACAGCTATCATGCACTTACAGAGATATGAACTGGTTATGATTAGTGCAACATGGTAAATATATGGCGTGGCCAAGCCCCGGCTGCCTACAAACAAAAAGAGTGCACTTGACTGGAAGCCAATTAGTTTTCATTGGGACAATTAAGTCTTGATTTCCTTGAACTGCAACCTTTGCATTATGTCTTTTTTCAAGATAACGTATTAAGTGCAAGGACAAGCCGCCATTGCCAATTTTAACTTGATATTTGGTTACTGCTTTAATTTACCATTAAGTGGCATAGAGTTCTGCTTGACATTGCTTATGGCATTGCTTCAAAGGACTTTCTACGTGATTACACAATGAATTTAATGCACTGGTCTTGTATATGTACGATTAACAAGGTAGATTATGAGCAAATATCATGACTTTGGACCATATAACACTGACAGACCTACCAGTAATATGCCCATTGTTCCTAACATATGAAGTGCATTTTACAGGGCTGAAGCTGTGTCACATGTATAGTAACTGCTACACACGAGGTACATGATGTTCTGGGTATATGGCAGCTCATATGAGGTGCATATGCAGGGCTGAAGGTGTACCACTTATCTGTACCTGGCAACCATAGTATATGAGGTATACTGAAATCCCATATTGGGCACATGCACTGAAGGTAATGGGTTTACCATTGTATGCTTGCCCTGCCTATGAGGTGTACAGCTGTACAGCTGTACCAGTAATGTGAGTTACATAGCAGTTACAGGCATACCAGTAGTATAGCTTATCCATCCCTACCAGTAGTATAGCTTATCCCTCCCTCAAGTTACCTACCCTGCCATGCGTGTGGTTTGAGGCCTAGCAAGGAATAGTGCCCTACAAGTTGTATGGCATTTGTAGTCACAAGGCTGCATCTGTGGCACTGACAGGCCCACAAGTAGTATGACGTCTGTAGCCAGGGTTACATGTGCGGCATTAACTGTGGCCTGGGCCACATGTAAAGCACTAACAGGTGAATAAGTTGTATGACATCTCTAGCACAAAGCCATATGTGTAGCACTGACGGGCCTACAAGTTGTATGAAACCTGTAGCACAGGGCCATATGTGTAGCACTGACAGGCCTGCAAGTTGTAAGACACCTGTAGCACAGGGCCATGTGAGTAGCACTGACAGGCCTACAAGTTGTATGACATCTGTAACATAAGGCAGTATGTGTAGCACAGACAGTGACAGACCAATAAGTTGTATGATGTATAGCACAAGCCCCTATGTGTAACACTGATTGGCCTGCAAGTTGTATGAAATCTGCAGTACAAGGCCATATGTGTAGGACTGACAGACCTGCAAGTTGTATTATATCTGTAGCACAATGCCACATGTGTAGCACTGACAGGCCTACAAGTTGTATGATGTGTAGCACAAGGCCACTTCTGTAGTGCTGACAGGCTTATCAGCTGTGTGGTGTTTTTAACACAAGGCCCCATCTGTAGCTCAAGGCCACATATGAAGCACTGACAGGCCTACACTTATCTGGCATCACCACCATGCTAGGTACTATAATGTAATACCAATGGATGAAATGGCCAGCATACATTAACTCCATGGCCTACCAGTTATGACAGCCCAATATATAAGGTACACCACCTGCCATAGTTTTTTTTTTTTTTTTCAGGGGCATAAGATGTACTAATATTATCAATTGTGCCACGTAAGAGCAGAAATGATTATGGCATTTTAACAGGTCAGCTCAGTTCTGTTGCAAGCTGTAGTGTTAACTGTGCTGGCTAGTTTCAAACTTGTGACAATAAATTTCAGTCTGTGAGCTTGACTAAAAGTTTTTGTTTGGGAAATTACTATAATTTGGCAGACCAATGTATTTGACAGTGTGTTGACCAATATACAGAAGTGCAGGCTTATGTATCTGATGGGATTGATAAACTAAAAAGCATATACATGTAGGTAGGCATCAAATCTCTTCATATATAAATCATGCTCATACAATATCCCACAGTGGTATATGTACATGTAAGTGTATATACATGTATGTATGTATGTATGTATGTATGTATGTATGTATGTATGTATGTATGTATGTATGTATGTATGTATGTATGTATGTATGTATGTATGTATGTATGTGAAAAAGTAGCTTATTGGCATACACATTGTGTGTCTCTAACCTCAGGTATAATTATATATATCTACATAAGTGTAGCAGGTCTGTAAGCTGTGCTGTTGTATAGATACATATCATATACACAGGAAGCAGCCAAGGTGATACTGTGATCTAATACCCTTAGGAACACCCTGTGTCACACCACTGCATTACCAGATCACTTATGTTACATCACGGCTTCATAGCCAAGTACCTGATGTATTGCCTCACAGGATAACCCACTGGAGCCCCACTCACAGACAGGCTCGGGATGATCTATGACTGTGTGGAATGGTGCCATATGCTAGTGTGGACTTAATGTAATTTATTGGCATCACTTTGTGTCAGGGACTTTCTCAAAATATCCCAGCAAATCATGATGTTAATAGCCCAAGGACAAACCTTAAATATCCCCCACCCTTGTTTATAAGAACAAGTATGCACAATGTTCAGAGGTGTTTGAACACTCATGTATATGTAGTCTAAGGGAGTAAAATACAAATAGACAGTGCAGCATTGGTGCTTTGTGCTCAATGAAGTCAGTAAACAGTGTATCTCCTATTATTTTGCACAGATAGGACACAAAATTGCTTGTGTAGCAGACCAAAACTTTCCATTAACCTGTGTAGCAGGCCGTGACTGGCACATTATTTTTATTCGTGGGGAAATTTAGACATAGGAATCGAAAACTGTGTCACTTATGCAGGCAACACGTGGATGAAGTCTTCATCAGGTTGAAGTTCTACCCCATTGCCTCCCTTTTCCAGGATGCTATGATTTACATTTGGGAAATACTTAAAATGTTTTGAGGTGGTCCCGCCTTTTGGAGAGGTAGGAGGGCATACACATGACTCATTGGTCTGTCTGTCTGTCCTTGACTGTGCCAGGGGATCACACAATAAGAGTGGGGGATAAATGTGTCTGACTGTAGCTGTAGCAGGGAGGACCCAGTGCTCAGGGGCCAGGGGGGTTAACTCCATATAAGCTATCTGGAGAAGACTGTTTTGTCCTCACGTCTTTGTTGTTGGTAATTCCGGTTGGTAACGTTTAAGCTGATGGCCTTTTGATACAGTGTTTGCATGTTGGGTGGTTACTAATGCTGGCTGTCCTGCTGACCCCCCCCCCCCCCCCCACACACACACACACAACAGACCCCTTGTCTCCAGCCATTAACTCCTTGTTGTCTCCCAGCCATTAACCCTTTTCAGTCCACGGCTTCTTGTCCAGGGAGTGTAGTTTCTGCCTGGAAAGTTTGAATGCCACAGTGCATTGTGACTGAGCTGTCATCACAGATGACATATGAGGTCACTTGACCTTATGTACCTGACTGTGGTCCACACATCACTGCATGCATATGCTCATAGCCTCTTGGCTGTCCATCCCTTAGGTCAGATAAAAGAGTATGAAGTCCCCTAAACCCACTGCGTAGACCACAAATCTGTCCTCTACTGGTGACAACTGCAATGATAAATAAACTAAGTTATGAATGTCAAAAAAAAAAAAAAAAAAAAAAGGCCCAGCTTTCTAATAGTGTCCCAAAGTGTGATAATTGTGTTCAGCTGATTTATATAGCCTGTTAGCCTCATACAGAAGCTAGCATGGCTGTGACTATGCGGTGACTTGAGGTAAGAGCATCTCATTCAGACGCAGTGACAGTCAGTTGTGCATGGCTGTGGGGCAAGTATTAACAGTCACTGGCCATTCATATCATTCATATTCATACTGCTTAATCAAGGGGAAAATGGCACAAGTACATCTGGAAGTGATATCAATTTCAGGTTACTGGTGAAGGTTATAAAGCTGTATTAGTCCCCCACCAGGGACTATAGGTTTGCACCATGTCCCTCTGTCCATCATTCCATCTGTCTTTCTGTCTGTCCTTCTGTCCGTCCTTCCGACAAAGCTTGTCCAAGCTGTATTTCTTACACTGTGATGCCTACACCTACCAAATTTGGTGGGTGGATACTTCATGGGGTAGGGTTGTGGTGCACACCAAAATTGTGTCACTGACCTTGACCTTTGACCCCATAAAGATTTAGCTTGTCCAGACTATATTTCCTATACCATAACACCTACAGCTGCCAAATGTGGTGTGTGGACACTTCATAGGATAGGGGTGTGTCACACACCAAAATTGGGTCATTGTGACCTTTGACCCCTCTTAAAGTTTTAGCTTGTCTGGGCCATATTTCATATACCATGACACCTACAGCTACCAAATTGGGTGGGTGAATAGTAAACCTTGCTATCTATTCTCTGGTGGGGGGAATGTGTATTGCTATGCAATACTTAATCTCGTTGTCATTGTTTTTCAGAGAAATAAACATTTTGATCAAGTCTGTTATTTTACCTTGGGATTTAAATGGATTGGAAGTCTCTTATTTGAAGAAAGTATAGAGACAATTTATGCCATGGTAGTGTTTTGTCATGCTGTTGTGTCAATAGGTCACAATTACCAATTCTATGCATGTTCAGCCAAATGCAAAACCCAATACACATAATTCTCATTGAATTACATGCTTGAATAACATTCAATAAAATAACTTGTTTTACAACTGAAATGATTAAACTCATCTTACACATAAACTTACAATTAGAAATTTGGTGTGTTTCACCAGAGTGATTTTAAAGTTAGTAAGCTGCAAATTACAGGGAAAAGTAATGGGAATGCACAACTCCTAGCCTTCCTGACTAAAGTGCCCTCTACGGGATAGATACAAGAACCCACTATTCATACTCTTCCCTATTAAGTACCATTGCAATCCCACTTGATTCACATAGTACATGTAATCAATAGGAATGAATGAATCAACCCATTAGTACCCAAATTGAAAAATTCATTAAAAATCATGGATCCACACCAACACCATTTCGTGAACAGCTTTGTTTTGACTGTCTCCGCAAGATATGCTACCACCATGTTTCAGCATCATCTGAGCAATGGATTAATGGATTTGGAGAAGAAATTGAAAGTAGCTTTAACTCACAAAAACTTGTATCAAAAACAAAACAAAACAATTGCAGTGCTACTTGTTGAAAGAACCTAATATTGGGGACCCATAATTGTTCCTGTGCAATTTCAAAGTAATTGGCCAAGTGGTTCTGCAGAAGAAGATTTGCCCCCCCCCCCCCCCAACAAAGGACAAAAGGATTCATGAAAGATCCAGAAATCACTGAGGCATGACAAATTGAACAAACCTGGTACCTGAGGTGGATCCCCATCAAATTTGAAGAGGATCTCATTCTGGCCAATGGTTTGTGAGAGGTCAAAATGTAAATAGTGGATGACAGATAACTGAGGACTGAGGACCTGAGGACTGACGGACCAACTATGGACCATCAGTAAAGCTGTCTGTCAGCTGAGCTGAAAAATAGCTCCCAAATATTAAGAGGTGCTTTTCATTTTTTTTTTCTCTGCACCCTTATGAAGCCATCACTTTTGTCTGTACATCTTCTGATGCTCAGGTACAGGCCGGCACATCACGTTTTACACTCATGTTAATGCCATTACTCGCCTCCTTCGCCACCAAGGAGGGTAAAAAGTAGAAGATCTCCCAGTTGAATAGCATTTGATCAAGGATGTTTATATGTCATAAGAGGCCAGGCAGCCACTTCACAAGGTTTTTGTGCCCATACTCTCACAAACATCCTATAAAACTACATAACATGTAGTTTTTTTCCTCCACTGAGGTAAACTTGTAAATGTTGCCAGCTCACATGAAAGTCAGAAAAGTCAAAGGTTGGGTGGTGTCTGGAGGCAACAACTGCACTCCCCGGTCCTGATCAATGTTTATCTCTCAGAGGCAATTCACTATATATTTTGGGCTACATTTATTTACAAGAAGATTGAAAAATTTGCAGAATGGCTTACCCATGACTATCACGTCTCTATTAATCCATCACCGTTGGAATTGGCTGCCCAGGTTCCAGGGTACAAGGACGAGCCTACACAGATTGACGGAGGGCATGAGAGTTAAGCCCAGAGGTGTAGAGGAACGAGAGAGGGGAATATATCTGCTATGTAGAATTTGAGGGTCTGTCAAGTGGTAAGCGTGCGCCAGGGATACCCACAAACTTGAAGAGGTAGAAGTGGCACTGTAGGATTCACTCGCTGTCAAGGATTTGGTTTTCGGCTCTTTTTATTTCCTCAATTGTTGTCACTTAAGATAGTTTAAATGCTGTTTAGATTTACAGGATGCAGATTTTCTTTTTGTTGTTTTTTTCATATGTTTGTGTGGTTTTTTTTGCACTTTTTTCCTCTTCAGATTTACATCTTCATCCAAAGTTTTTCTTTTCATTTTTTCTTTTCATTTTTTGTGCTTTATTTTGGAGAACTACTTGAACAAATTTATGTCCTTCCTTTTCTACTTGATGGTGTTAGTGCCTGCTTGTGCTGTAGACATTGCCTCTTGAAGAAAGTAAATGTATTTTTCAAAATAACATTATTCAATTTAGACCAATACGGGCACAAAGCATATATATCATACCTGTGTGGGTTGCCTTTTTTTGTGTTTTTTGTTTTCATCTTTAATTATGCCCAGCTGTCACAGTCATGTTCACTTAATGTGTGACATTCAATATGAAATCACCTGGATACTCTTGTCAGTCTCAACTGTGACATTCGACCCCGGAGATGCAATTCTAGTCCACATACCTGTTGAAAAGATGACCCACCATTAAGAAGCATATTTTCTGTGTCAAGGAAGCTAAATGAAAGCTGCATGATAGGACTTTGGACAGATAGACAGAAAAGTGGTGCAGATACTGGTATTGGCTGTGTGCGTACAGGGGACTACCAGTCAGCTGCAGATGGCTGTATATGCCAGTTGGCAGCCTCGGGCTCTGTTTGTGCAAATCTCATTTTTCCCTACCATTGTCTATGTAGTAAATTAAAAGCCTTTTCATTATGCACTTCCACAGCAGTACCCCCTGTGGCATCTCTTAACATTTAATATCTTGTTTCTTGTGCACAAACTTTCTGTATCATGATTAGCCCTATGTGTTAACAGTGTGCCTTCATCTTGTGGATTATCTTGTTCACCAACTGTTCCCCCCCCCCCATGTGGACCTTTAATATTTTACACCTTTTTAAACTTTCTGCTGACCAGACTAATTGAAAAGTCATAATGATCAGGTTGACAGGTATGTCATCAAGCGGCTCCACTTGCCAGCATCTCTCGTTCAGGTGGGCCTGGCCAGGAGGTGTAATCTGCAGGCTCTGCAGCATGCAAGAGTAACCAGGATACAATGGGTAAACTAGAAAGAGTACTGGTGACACCAAACACTTATGTCAATGTCATGTACATTGCCAGGCTAGAGTAACAACAAAATGTTATACTGTCATGATCTGAGATCTCAGTCAACAGATTTAAACAAAAAGTACTGCAAATTATACATATTTGGAAAAGCTAACAAATCCGTGATTTGTTTTTTGACACAGTCATATAATGTCCTTTGCCCAATGTTTATACAGCAATTATAGAAATGCATCACCCCAATTACTCAAAGAAATACGGATTCCACTTTTTTATTTAAAGGAGTATCGTTTTAATTTTTGCGACAAAACAAAGTCCATATACTTGTCTAAAAAACCCTACTTTTCTTTTTGTATTTTTTGTACTTTTTGTTTTGTTGCTGAGATGCAAAAGTTTGAAGCTGACCAAGCAATCCCACACTTGACACATCAAAGGGACTGGGTTTTGACTCAATCTTTTGATAAAACTAAATTATTTGATCACAAATCATAGCCTTTTTTTGCTACAAACCTGATGTGTTTATGAGTATAAATAAAAGTTAAATCCATATGTCTCTTGAAAAAAAAGAGATGATGCATTTTTATGATTGCTGTATAAACACAGAATAAAGGACACATATGACTGTGTCTGAAAACAAATCACAAATATTTTTAGCTTTCCAAAAAGGTATAATTTGTAGCACTTTTTGTTTAAATATGTTGATTGATAGAATAATTTGTGTAATTTATTGCAATAGGAGTCTGATTATAGATACATTGAGACCGTATAATGTGATATGAGTAAATTTATCAAAGATACATTGATGTGGTTTGTATTAATCTGAGCCAGATTCTATATACATGTTATGTAGATACATTGATACTGTATATTATGATGCAAATTATATATCAGATACATTGATGTACCTTATTGTGATATTAGTCAGATTAAAGATACAATGACACAGTATACTGTGATATGAGTTACTTCAACAAAGATACATTGATGCAGTTTGTGGTGGTCTCAGTCAGATCATAGAGACATGAATGCAGTATACTGTGATGAGAGTTATGTATCAGATACATTGATGTAGCTTATTGTGACAGACAACAATGACCATGCAATGACACAGCATAATGTGATTCATCAAAGACACATGTACATTGATGCAGCTTGTAGTGATCTGAGTCAGATAACAGATGCATTGAACCAACTTGTGACCTCAGTCAGATTATAACTACATTGATGCAGCAAAATCTTGTAATATGAGTTGGATTACAGATTATGATAAAGGGCAGATGATAAATGGGTATATTGATGTTGTAAGCAATCAGATACATATACACATGAATACTTTTTTTTATTGAGTCCATAGTTGTGTCAACCCCGAAAGTTTTTTTACGGGAAACTTCTTTGAAAAGTGCATAAAGACATTGAAGTTTTACAACTCTTATTGAAGTTTTAACAATCAGAGTAACCATATTACAGATACATTCGTGCAAAGTAGAGGTCTGCTGGGACAATAGATACTTACATATAGTACAGTGTGTTGCACTTTTGTATTAGATACATTCATACAGCATTTTGTGGTCTGAGTTGGCATACTTATATATTTATACAGTTTGTTTTGATCTGAATTTAATGGCAAAAAAGAACTATGTACATGGCATATTGTGATCTGAGCCTGCACAATATATATATATACTGTTGTAACATCGATAAAATGAGGTCAAAAATGACCTGCGAGTAGTACACATGCAATTCAGGTGGGAACTTTTCATTTTGATTACTTTAAATTTGCATGCCTGAAGTTGGGGTGCGTCTTCTATTAGGGTTTTTGTACTCAACAAAATAAGGATATTAAAGCCTTGTGTATGTCCCAAAGCCGGGATGAGTCTTCTAATAGAGAATATATATATATATATATCATATTATGATCTTAATTGTAGGCACATTGATACATTGTATGAAGTTCTCAGTTAAATGGTAATTACATTTGATGATAATCTGCTTGATTTTAATACAAAATTGCGGAAATGTAATACAGTGTTGGTTAGATTACTGTAGAAACAGAGCGGTATGGTCTATACCAAAAATTGACTGTGATAACAAATCATCCAGGGTTGAAGTGACAGTTAACACAGACAGACCATGGAGGCAGTGCATAATGAAAGGAGACACTGAGTGACATGATGCAAGGCACCACAGATATTACAGTACCTGACTATCATGTACAAACAGCGGTGTGGATGTGCCGGGCAGGAGGGTTAAAGAGGGATGGTTAACAGGGAGTTGTGGAATGCCTGTAAATCAAGCCAGCCATAGGTGTACAGCAAGGTGGATTGCTCAGGTAGACTTCCCGACAGAACCAGCCAAGCCATGCACCTGGCCGGCCCCTGACCCATGAAATCATAAATTTATCCATGTTTGTACGCTTGACACATTCACTTTGTGGTTGGGTCCAGCACACTGTTGTCAACAAGGACAAGTAGTATGTCAAGTCCATCAGGCCACCATGGCCCGTGGCAACTTTCACTGTTCTCTATTGTGGGTCATAGAGACAGAAAGTGAACCGAGTCAGTGGAGAGACACCAGTCCGTGTTAACACCTCGTCAATCAGGCAACTGTATGAAGGACAGCAGCACAGGTGAGTGACAGTCTGGGGACTGCAAAGCAGGGGCCTTACTGACAGTCTATCCTAGTCATTTGTCCCAGAGTCATCATGCTAATGATTATGTAGGTGTAATCATCAGCCTTATCACAACCACAGCAGCCTGTGCGGGAACACAATGACAAAGCCTGCCTGGCCCCTTCCATGGCTCACTTGCTGTGCATACCTGCAGGGCCTGGGTCCCTGGCTTACTGCTGCCACTGGAACTTGTCACTTGACAGTGCAAGTCACTTAGCATCTTGCCCAGTGAGTTTGTGCAGCAGTGAGAAGGGTAAAGCAAGCCTGCAGTCATGTCACAAGCAGGCAGGTAGGGGACTCTGCCCGCCCCCTTCCCGGGGGAGCATACATTGTTCCTACACAGGTGGGCCCTCACCCACGCCATCAGTCACATACTGCCTTATTGTCGGCCCCAATCTGCTGTGATTTCATTTGCTGGTGCTTCAAAGCTATGAAATTAAGAACACAGTGAAAACAGTTTTTAACATGGCAGAAAGATAATTGAAACAGTGAATTTCAAGTCTCAGTGAAAGGTCCCAAATTAAAAAACCTTGAAAATTAACACCGTTGAAAATAAACATATTCACAGTATGAAGTTTACCATGAACCCAGGAGAAAGCTGTGGTGTTTAGGGTCTGGTGACTGTTTTGTTTGATGTGCAGTTAGGAAGGCACGTCGCTGCTGTTGCCCGGTATTCACATCACAGGGCAAAAGGACTGTTGTCCATGTCACAAGACACCCTTGTCGTGACAGACCACCATGTTAATCTGGCTGTCATGAGAGATCACCTGTTTTTTAAGACCACTTTTTTTAAAAGCATTGCAAGATTGATAATTGTCACATGGACAGTATCCCATCGCTGCTACATGTAAAATGTCAGCACTTGATAGGTTCAATCCCAGCGCAGAAAGGAACTGTCATTTAGTCTATGTTTTGAGGGGTGAATTATTGTTTCCTGGAGTGAAAATTCAAAAGTAGTAACTCACTGTAGATCACATGACCGAAACATTGTTACAACTGAATAGGAAAGGTCAGAATTAGCTCTTGGGTGTGTATTTGCCCCCAATACACAACTGAATACACAAACATTTGGAGGGCTAGAGCTGTGTGTTCCCATTAATTTGTATGTTAAAGCAACCTTAAATAAACCAGTCACTTTTTGTAGCTGTGGTTATATGATTTTTGTGAGGTATTTAGTTATGCATCTAGATGTACTGTCTGAAATTTGGTGTTTCTATGTGCAGTAGTTTTAAAGTTATTAAGTTGCAAATTACAAGTGAAGTAATGGGAATACACAATCCTAGCCCTCCACTGACTGCAGTGCCCTCTTTTAGGCAGTTCTAGGACGTTTTGTTCTTGCCCTTGCCTATTGTGATGTGCCTGCATCAGTGACGTAGTGCAACAAAATAGGACGCCACTCCACGTCCACACTAAAAGTAGACCTAGGGTATATTTTTTTTTGCAATGAATACCCAATTAAACATGGAATATATAAAATCTTACATGGTTGGAAAGGGAGTAACCATTTTTCTCTCACTTGCAATGGCTGTTGGTAAAGAAAACCCTCATAGCCCTCGGTCACTTGTGATTCCCCCCTCCCCCCCATAGCAACTCTCATGAGAGAAAAATGGTAACTTGTTCTCAGTGCCATGTAAGATTCTCTATATATATTCAAGTGCTGCTTATGCAATATCCTAGTACTGTTAAGACGCTGCAAGCTGTCAAGTGCTGCACAGATAGTATACTTGTGCTGTAACAGTGCTGGAAGAGACCACAATGCTGTCAAGAAACTGATATCAGCATGATGTACAGATGGTATTTTATTGTCATAATGGCACTGCAAGATATCATATTGCTGTACAGTGATATCAGAATGTTCTGCAGGCCAGATCTTGTTGTCATAATGGTACTAAAAGATATCATATTGCTGTATGTAAAGGCACTGATATCATAATGGTACTGCAAGATATCATATTGCTGTACGATGATATCAGAATGTTCAACAAGTAGTACACATATCTTGTTGCCATAATGGTACTGCAAGATATCATATTGCTGCAAAGACACTGATATCAAGGTGTTTCTCATGTAGCATTGTATTGCCATCATGACATCACAAGATATCATATTGCAATAAAGAAACTGATATCAAGGTGTTTCTCAGGTAGCATTGTATTGCCATCATGACACCACAAGATAGGATATTGCAGTAAAGACACTGACATCAGAGAGTTACATAGACAGTATGGCAGTGCTCCATGGCAATAGATAGCATTATGTTGTGGCAGTAATGTGCTAAGTAACTCTCAGGTGTGTGTTGGTAATAAAAGCCATCCTAATGACAGGGCTGCTGAGTGGTGCTGGGACACAGGGCCTGGGCTAGGTGCTCATCAGTCAACAGAGGTGGGGGGAATAAAGAGGTAACTAATTGTGCCTCGACAGACTGACACTGCTTTAGTAAGATGTTTACCAATAACCCATGGTAGGGAACCATTAGATAATTAGCTGCTGAATATAGAAGGTCCTAGATCATGGCCACATCTCTGACCTATGATTGTAATAGCTTCTAAATCATGCACTTGAGCAGGCCCCAGAGGGCTTCTGGTTGCATGGCCTGCCGTAAGAGAGGGGAAGATAAGCCATTACTGGGGATAACCTGGCATGTCTTTGTGTCCTCTATCTCAGCAGCTGTAAATTAGTTGACAGTGTACTGCATCTCCAGCACCTGGATAAACAGGGAAAAGCTTGTGGTTTATCCCCCCCTCTCCCCCCCCCCTTTTAAAAAAAAAATCGGGATACCTACCAACAATCTAGTGCATTAAATTCAACATTTGATGAGCTTGGGTCAAAATTATATGTAATTAAATGTACATTTAAGTTTGTGATTTGAGGTGCATAAAAACATTTCAGTGGCATGTCAGTGTCACAATGTTAGTTACTGAGAAATGGTAATATGGCAGATTCAAGTCACATTTCAAGGTAATTATGTTTATACCTGGTGTGAAAATGATCTTTTTTCCACAGAGCTGTGGGAGGTATTTATTATTTAGAGTGTTCTCAGCAGCAAAGTGTGAGGATCGGTTTCCATGCAGGGAAGATTGGTTTCCATGTAATCAGGAAGGCCCAATTGGTCAGAATACAGTACATCTGTTGGTGCAACCAGATGGCGCCTCTGAAACCACTGGGTCCACAAAGCAGAGGATCCATGCTAGTTGTAGTGCCTGATCACTTGTCATGCAGTATGCTGCCCTGCTCAATAGACTGACACTCACACAGACAGAGCTCTCTACACTTTAGACAAACTACAGCTAAATAAGTCTGGCTACATTTGCTGTTTACACCTCGCCAGAGGAGATTGATTTCTCCTGGTCATGAAATATTCATAGGTGTGTGGTATAGCCAGGCCCAGTGTGCTCTCTTTGTCCACCCTGACCAGGGCTGCCACTTACAGGCTGGCAGCAGAAGCCTACAACAGAGCCACCCAGGGGAAATTAACATGCACAGCCTTCAGTGTCTCCCTGAGAGCCCAGCAACCCCAGCAAGTATGTAAGCATCTGTGACTGTGTATTGCATTGGGCCAGCATGACTGGTCACATCATTGATGGTAATGCTTCACTCACTGATTACCACCACCACCACCAGAAAAAAAAAAAAGTGCTCTGAGTTAGCAGAAATCAATAATAAAAGTAGGAAGGATGGTAGAAGTATTTCTCTTGGGATGCTGAGAAAGCATGTGGAGTAGTTAGCATTTGTTATGGCCAGTAAATGTGTTTACAAGTTTGTCAGGTGTATCAGTGGCCTCATTGTTACTTCATTACCAGATCAGTGTGGTCTCCTCGCTGGCTTTGATCAAGCTCTGTGTAATATTCCAAAGGAAGAAAGCAGCCAGTCTGAGGAGAATCATTCTGACTGCTGCATACACACAGTTGGATACAGTGGTACCTGCACTGAAGACCACCTCTCATGAGAGACCACATTAGTTTTTACCTGAGCTGACTGTTAGTCAGCTGAGGTTATAGGATGGTATATTGTCAATCATCCGTTGGTCTGTTCATCTGTCTGTCAGTCTGTCCGCAATTTACATTTCTGACTTCTTCTCCAAAACGGTTGGCCAGATGCACTTCAAACTTGGTGGGGATCTACCTTGGGTGCGTCTCTGCCAAGTGTGTTCTATTAGTTGTGGTCCCATGATTCTTTATATTTTTTATGATTTTTTTTTTTTTCAATTTGTGGCAAAACCTTAAAAAACCTCTGAACCCATTTTAAGAGCCAATCGCTTTGAAATTGCATAGGGATACCTGAACCCCTGGACTTTTTTTATTTGTTTAACAGGTGGCACTGTGATTTTTTTTAGCTCTGCTGACTTGTCAGTCAGCAAAGCTTATAGAATCTGTTTGCATCTGTTGTTAGACTTTTTACATTTTCATCTTCTCAAAAACCGCTGCATGGAATGTTTTGATTTTGCACATGGATGTTCCCCAGGAGGTGGACCTCTACGAAGTTTGCAAATGAGATGATGATGCACTAATTTTCTTTTTTTTTTTTAATGAATTTTTTAATTTTGTAAAAAAAAAAATTCCTTGTCTCAAGAACTACCAGGCAAATTTCTTTGACATTGCACATAGGGTCACCTGGGGTCATGTAGTTTTTATTTTGGCCACCAGGTGGAACTGCAATTTGTTTTCAAATTTATTTTAATGAATTTTTTTGTGTTAGGGCTATTTTCGACTTTTTCTCTAGAACGGCTGAACAGAATTGCTTAAAATTGTATCAGAATATAGTTGAACTTGAGGCAATAAAAGTTTGCAAAAATAATTTGGAGGTGTTAATTTTTGACAAAGTTATGGGATATCAAACTTTGTGACTGTAAGTGATTGCTGCCACTGTATATGTATATATGGCAACTCAGTGCATATATTGCACTATTGTATGTGCTTTTCAACTTCTCAAAAAACAGCTGTATGGAATGTTTTGATTTTGCCCATGGATGTTGCTTACTTTTAGTTTTTGTGAAAATCTGAAAAAATTTCTTGTGTAAAGCCGCTGGGACAATGGGTTTGAAATTGCACTCAAATGGCTCTGGGTACCCATGGATCAGGGTAGAACTTGTTTTCAGTTGAAAGTATCAAAGTCAGCTTAGGATAGGCTGTTCAGACAGCCCTCTTATTGAGGCCACCCTTTCAAGACAGGATTGTTCAGTTTTATTAGTTAATTTATGTGCAAGTAAAGACCATCTGTCATTTATGACCGCGTTTGTCTGGTTAGGGATCATCTGAAATAGCAGGTGCTACTGTATATACCTCTTTTTAATTCTCAACTTCTGTTACAAAAATATACAGTGTGTAAATATAAGTATAGGTTACTGTGAATGCTTTGAAAATAAAGAAAGACCCCAGTAGCAATTATTGTATAAGTATACATTTGGAGCCAGCATAATGCTGTTGTGGGATTGCATTGGACAGGCACAGTTAACCTTATTAAAACACAAGGTAAAAGTTGAACAAAGGCTGAGTAGGCTTGTTACACAGTACACCTGGGAGCATCACCACACTGGCAGATCGCACAGCCTGCATGTTGGGAGTGTGATAATTGATACAGTGAAGAGACTTGGCTCTTGATGAGGGCTCATTATGCACGCAACACCATATAACTCAGTCCTCAAATTAAAACCCTGATGGTACACTACCATATTCATAGAAACTCATTTTGGCTGTGCCACATTGTGGTAGATGGACTGTAACACTAGCATTGCTATATACCACACTCCTGGAAAAGGTGCCATTGCCTGTACCACATTCATGTTGGCAATAGCACTGCCATACCACAGTCATGGAAAGGTGACACTGCACGTACGTGTACCACATTCATGGTGGTAATAACACTGCCATGCCACATTCATGGAAAATATGACTGTATCTCTGGTTGAGACAATGATGGCGTTTTTGCTGTAATCACGATGGTCCAAACATTGACGCTGTTAATAGCCTATGCAATGATGATGTTGCCTACACTTCATTCATAGAAATGATGACATTGTTTTAGACTCAAATGGCTCTGGGTTTGAAATTGAAATTGTTTTAGACTCAACATGGTTCTGCGTATTCCATATTCATGGAAATGAGATTCATCAGTCAGGGGCACTCCCTGAATTAATTCCCAGAAGATAATGACACCACATCTCATTGTTGTCAACCTCAGGAATTGCATGATTGATATTCCTAGAACTTTGTCCAAAAATATATAAATGGATTACAATTTTGACAATTTTTGCAGTATTTCAGATCAACTCCAAAAATCCCCTGCCTCTGTTCTTTTAAGATATGTTTGAAGCTGGCTGTAGCATTCACTCTTGCATACATGTATTTTGAATCTTTGCATAGCATATTGGGGAAAGGGGGGAATAAGAGGTCATTGTAGGGAATTCTTGCCATTTTCGTTGGCCAGATAATCATGTATGTTGCAGTCAGCACTGGCTGATTGAGTGTGTGATACTGCAGAGCTCTGTCACCATGACTTCACTCCTTCAGTTTCGACTGTAAGGACCAAATGATTGAGTGAATGGTGATATAGCTATGGCCGTGATTGTGTTCCGTAAGTTATGGTGTGAGCTGTTGGCGCTGAGTGTATGATGGCACGGCTATGCCCATGATTGTGTTCCTTCAGTTGCTGTTATGCCACAGATGGTCATGGTGTATGTTAGCATAGTCACCATGCGTATGTTCCTTCATGTTTCTGCTGTGTGGTGAGCACTGGATGATCGTGGTGTTTTTAGTCATGACAATGATTGTATTCTTCCAATTATAGCTGTGCTGTGTGCAGTGAACACCATTTAATGTTGGTGCAGCTATAACCATGACTGTGTTCCTCTGATAACTGCTGTGTAGTGAGCACCTCAGAGTCTGGTGTATGTTGGGGTAGCTGTGACCATATTGTCGTATCCCACCAATTACTACTGTATGGTGAGCACCCCATAATCTGGTATACATTAGTGTGGCGATCACCATATTGTCATATCCCTCCAGTTAGTACCGTATGGTGAGCATGTCCTAATCTGGTGTTTATTGGTGTAGCTATGACCATGATTGTGCTCCCTTGGTTACTGATGTGCAATTAGCACCAGATGATCTTGTCATATGTTGGTGTAGCTATGACCATGATTGTGCTCCCGTGGTTACTGATTTGCAATTAGCACCAGATGATCTTGGCATATGTTGGTATAGCTATGACCATGATTATGTTCCTCTGATTACTGCCATGTAGTGAGCACCTCTGGTATGAATTGGTGTAAGCTATGACCATGATTGAGTACCTTCAGCACCAGATAATGTTGGTGTAGCTATGGCCATGGTAGTGCCCCTCCAGATAGTGCCGTGCAGTGGTCACCATGATGCTGGTGTAGCCATGATCACGATTGAGTTACTTTGATTATTGTATGGCCTGAAGTGTCACTCAGGGATGCTGTGCAACACATCTATACAAATCGGTGGTGACATCCTACTGCCTTATCATAATTACAGCCACTCGGCACTGTGCCCAAAGTGCTTAATTGAGGAGTATCAGCATTAATTGTTATGGATCGATGGGGAGGAGAGTTTATACAAAAACTGCTGACTCAATTGATCTATATTTGAAACTAGGACTGCAGTGTGACAATGGATTTAAAAGATAACTGTCATTTTTGTTCCATTTCCAATTATATGAGAAGTAAATCTTGCTGATAGGCTGTTAAACAGTGAGGTGACAGGAATGATGATGATGCCACTTCGGAACCTGCCAGGGACAAAAGGCAGCTCAAGGGCTGAGGCTCACTGCGTATGGGGGGGGGGGGTGTTAGAACATGTATTCTGAGGGTCAGGTAGGAATATGTGAACACGAACTTGAGCAGATTGCAGTGAACACAGGCCTATCGATTGCTCATCCATTCAGCGCCAGCATTATAACATGTAGGGAGCAGGCCAGTGTTGCAGGAACAGCCCTTGTGTTGTGAGTGACAGCCCAGCTTTGTAAGGCCCTGCTTTTAACATGCTTAATGAATCTTATTAGCTGGTCAACACTATTTTAGGATGTGCTCAGGCTGGTTATAAGAATCACTGGTCATTATGGGGCCATGCCATTCATGTTTCCCAAGGGTTGAGGTGCTGGCTGTAGGCTCTCACGCCAGTGGCGGCCGCCACTCAGCCATGCCAAGATGACCAGTTACCAAGCGAGTTTATTGCAACAGAAAGGTGTGAAAAAAGTTAAAGAATTTGGGTAATTGTTGACAAAGATAGGTAATTTTGTCCTGTCATATCTATGGAAAACCAAGCTACCAGAGTCTTCATAATAAGAGGAGATTGCAGATAAGGTTTGTAATTGCCACATGGGCAGTTTGTAGCCATAGATTGGCCTGTGACATTTTACAATTAGACTAGGGAAGTGCAAGACAGATCTGTTACGGACATGGACACAGATAGCTTTATATTTGAAGCACAATTTGTATTGCAAATTACACACAAATCTATATAAGCTTAATTTATATAGATGTAGGGGTGGGTGAGCAATAAATGTATGGGGAATGTTTTACACATTTCTCCTTATTGAGTAATCTGTGTCAAATAATGATATAATCTACTGAGTTCCTGTATAGAAATGAAGTGTGTTATAATAAGGAAATATTTTCTGGTATATACATTATGGGAAATGAGACAACCTGACTGCTTTGTGGATTAACCTTTTCTCCGCCTCAAATGAGACAAGTGATCCGGTGTCTGAGGTCAGGTGTTTCAATGTTTCTGCTGCATGAGAATTGCAGATAAGGGCAAGCAGAAGAGCATATTTATTTGAGTCAATATCATAACTTGGTTGAGGAAGAAAATTCTTGCACATATAGCTCTTTAATGAGAACATTGCAAAAAGCTGTGGTCATGGTTCTTTTGGCTAAGGGTTGATGAACTTTTTGTTGCCCCCCCCTCCCCCCCAAAAAAAATCAATGAAAAATGAGTGGACTATCAAATAAGCAGATTGCCAGAGTACAGGAAGAAGTGCTGTTTGTTGTAGGTGGCAGATTCCCACAGAATACAGTTGGTGGTGATCCTGGCACCTTGCCAAACCCATACCAAAAAGCAGCCCCTTTTGTCTTGATTTATTTGAACTCAACTTCTGACAAATCTGGTCTATTTCATTCTGTGCCTGTGGTCAGGTAGAACACAGTACATGCAATTTTGATGTGGCTCTTTGATAGGTGTACTGGTAATTCTTGCAACAATAAAGTGGAAGGTTGCCCTTGGGAGTACAGAGCAGCCAGTGTTATTAGTCACCTTCTTAGTCCTGTGGCAGAAAATGCATTGCTGATAGTCCATGTCTTGTCCCTGTTGCACGTAATCAGAGCAGCTGCTGACTGCACACAACAGCAGTGGCTGCTGGGCCTTGCTGTTGACTACAGAACAGGCATTGCTGCTTGGCCCCACCCAGTTCCTGTAGCTGAGTAGCTGACCATAGGACGGGCCCTGCTGTTTGGCCCTGCCCAGTCATTGTAGCAGAGTAGCTGACCGTAGGACAGACCCTGCTGTTTGGCCCTGCCCAGTCACTGTAGCAGAGTAGCTGACTGTAAGACAGACCCTGCTGTTTGGCCCAGCCCAGTCACTGTAGCTGAGTAGCTGACCATAGGACGGGCCCTGCTGTTTGGCCCTGCCCAGTCATTGTAGCAGAGTAGCTGACCGTAGGACAGACCCTGCTGTTTTGCCTAGCCCAGTCACTGTAGCTGAGTAGCTGACCATAAGACAGGCCCTGCTGTTTGGCCCAGCCCAGTCACTGTAGCTGACCATAGGACAGACCCTGCTGTTTGGCCCTGCCCAGTCACTGTAGCTGAGTAGCTGACCATAGGACAGGCCCTGTTGTTTGGCCCAGCCCAGTCACTGTAACTGAGTAGCTGACCATAGGACAGACCCTGCTGTTTGGCCCTACCCAGTCCCTGCTGCAGTCAGTCCCTATGGGATATAAAGAGTGCTTGCAGGTTGATAATGCAGTCAATCAGCAGTTCATACCCTGGTGCAGATAACCGTTCTGTCTGTCCAGTTCCTGCTGCAGCTCAACAACCTGCCGGTAATCACCCAGTGTGCGATGTGCTGTCAGTGGCCAATCAGTTCCTGCTACAAGTGAACTGTGTGCATGAGCAGTCACCACTCCATTGCCCAGTCCAGACACACATTGCCCTGAAGGCATTGTCAACACGTTTAGGTACCACCACCTTAGCTGGTGGCAGTATTGTGGTTGCATGCTGTATTGTGCTCTATCAGGTACATTTTAGGGTTATACCAGACATCAGGTCATCAGTAACACCTTATAGGTGGATATCCACAATCAGATTAGCACTGCTGCATCTCAAAATGATGCTGATCACCGGTCAATGCTGATGCATCTTAATGCTATACATGTCAGCAGGTCAACATTATAGTACATTGGGCTGTCATGCTTACTATCTGGTCAGTACTTCTACGTTTCAATGTCATGCCTGTCATCTGATCTGTGCTGGTCCGTGTCAAGGTCATGGCTATCATCTGGTCAGTGCTGGTACGTCTCAAGGTCATGTCTATTTGTCTGGTCAGTGCTGGTGCATACATTTCAAGGTCATGTCTGTCATCTGGTCAGTGCTGGTACATGTCAAGGTCATGTCTGTTATCTGGTACAAGTAAATTTAAAGGTCATGTCTGTCATCTGGTCAGTGCATGTCAACATCAGGTCAATGTAGGCACATTTATAAGGTCATGTTTATAATCTGATCAATGCTGGTACATGTCAAGGTCATGTCTGCCATCTGGTCAGTGCTGGTACATGTCAAGGTCATGTCTGCCATCTGGTCAGTGCTGGTACATGTCAAGGTCATGTCTGCCATCTAGTCAGTACTGGTACATGTCTGTCATCTGGTCAGTACTGGTACATGTCTGTCATCTGGTCGGTGCTGGTACATGTCAAGGTCATGTCTGCCATCTGGTCAGTGCTGGTACATGTCTGTCATCTGGTCAGTACTGGTACATGTCTGTCATCTGGTCAGTGCTGGTACATGTCAAGGTCATGTCTGCCATCTGGTCAGTGCTGGTACATGTCAAGGTCATGTCTGTCATCTGGTCAGTGCTAGTACATTTCAACATCAGGTCAATGCAGGCACATTATAAGGTCATGTTTATATTCTGGTCAATACTTATCTCTGTACCTTTCAGGGATATGTCTGTTATCCAGTCAGTGCTAGTAGTTCAAGGTTATAACCTGAATCAGATCCACACTGTGACCTCACAGTGCCTCCTACAGTGCTGCCTTTAGTTGGACAAGCTGATCACATGCTCGCAGAGACTTTCCATCTGTATTTCATGTTAATGAATTTTAGAGAAATCCTGTTTTTCTGCAGTATAAATGTGGCAACCGTGTCCCTTCCTCGAGTGAGATGAGTGCAATTTGAATTTTGATCCCAAGTTTTAAAACAGACTTGAATTACTGTCTAGCTGTATTGTTATTAAAACACAATGCAAGCCAGAAAATGAAGCAGGTTTGACAGATCAGATGGTTGTCTCTGTTTACAGACAGCCAGTCAATATGAGGACATCCAGTGTATTCATACGTATACATTGCATCTTTCATATGTCCGCTAATACAGTTCATCACTGTCCAGGGCTCCCGTCACTGCTACCACCACCTTTATCCAAAAGTGCTTAATGTATCAGTTTCTCAGTTTGTTTTTCTGGTGGGGCTCTAACCTCATTTAGACCCGTGTGTGTGTGTATAAATATAGCAGATAAAGGATGTGTTTGGTGTCATAAACACGTAGGTAACAGGCAGAAGTCAACATAAAAAGGGCTTGCACTATGGGTGAACTCTTGCAGCAGTAGGAAAGAGATGCAGGAAGTTAGGACTGGGTACATATCAGTGCACAAATATTTGGCTCACTTTTCAATGGAGGTCAGGTGTGGCCAGCCTGTAGGCCAGACATTAGCAAAATGATAAAGTACACAAACACAAAAACACAATGATGCCACCATAGGGCAAGCCTCCTCTTCACACAGAAATGCTCCAAATATGCCACTGTGTCAAGCCATTATAGTTGGTTGCTCTTTTTTTGAAAATTACAGGGAGAACACTGAGATTTCTTTTTCCCTTCAATTTTTTTAATGATGATACAGCCAGTGCTAAGTGCCTGTAGAGGAATACCCAGGCTGTTGGCTATCATTGAAAACAGATTTGTGCCAATGGACAAGTTGTTTAAACATCATGTCCCCTGGCTGTAGCAAGCCGGGGGTTCTGTAAAGGTCAGGTATTACTGGCTCGCTATCCCTCCATTTCCACTGGTCCTATTTAAACCTGTGGTGGCCAGGCAAGGCGGGGTTTGGGGCCGCGGTTTATATACCTTTTCATGGAGTGCAAACAGAGTGGCAGTTTAGCTAACATGGGCACGCATAAGATTCTTTGAAGTGGAAGTCATTATCATAATTGTCAATAGATTTGTGAGCGTTAGACTTAACTGTAAGGTGTTGTCTGATATTGCGGGCAAGCACGGCATTGAAATGTTAGACTTGTCACTCAGTAAGTCCCCCCTGTGAGCCCACATTTTTCCCCCAAAGTTGGAGTTTTTTCCTGGTTGCATGGTTGTCCACAGCATTGTTTCAGGTATGACCTCCCTGGGCTGCATAATTTTTCTTTAAAGTCAATCAAAATAAAAGGACAGCACATGCTGGTAGTCCATGGACTAAAGGTGTCCCCTGGCAAATCAGGAAGATGGATTGGATGAACAAGACATGACTGATACCATAAAGCAGATCCTTTGTTACCCTCATATCCCCTGTCAAATTGTTCACTGCTTTATTAGTTTAACGTACCTATTTTTTTCAAGTGTAATATTGAGACACTTGATGGTTGTGTTGTAATGATCAGATGGACTGGGGACAGTAAGGATGGGCCTCTGAAAGTTGCCATAGTGTTATACATGGTGGGTCTATTATAAGTGTCAAGTGCTATCAGTGTCCAATCTTCAGCCAGGGCAAGGAGATTTGGGACCAGCCTGGTAGCGCCATCAGTGGCTCACTGTGGAGTTAGTTTGATCAGTCACCTGTAGCCAATGCCTGAGACAGCTAGCTAACTCTGGATCACCTTATAGGCCTTGCTACCTGCAAATATGGCACTCGGCCAATAGTTGAGATCAGTGATGCGAAACACCAGTATGGAGTGAGTGACTGTCACACAACCATGTGTCAGTGCCTGGTTTGAGACAGCACTCACATTGGAGAGCAGCTTGACTTGGGTTTAGGTGCAGAACTGATCAATATTCAGACCCCAGGGATCATGTTGTTCCATAACATGCAAGTTTTCCAGTGATACACCACTAAACTGGGCTGGTGCTGAAGACACTTTGTTGTATGTTTTTATGAGCGGTGAGTTATCAGTAAGTGTCAGTTATATACGTGTGTGTGTGTGTGTGTGTGTGTGTGTGTAGACATAGTGCCCCCAACCTGTACACTGATAGTCTTGCCACTGTAGGTAACTCACACTTGGGCCCAGTACACTGGACTGTCAATAAACCGGGAGCTGTAACACAAGCAATTAGCATACATGATTGCAGTCAATCAACTACATGTACTTAGATGCAACCAGCCTTCTTTAACTCATTGTGTGTCAGATTAACCCATATATTAGCCAGCATCAGATGTCAACTACAGATTTAAATACTTGAGGAAGAGCTTTCAGTCACATATATGTGTGGGTATCCATATGCCAGCTGCCTTAGTCAGTGAAATTTGCATCAGCTAGCTTTACCCATCACAAAGACAACAAAGGCACGCCATGCCAGGTCAAGGTAAAAACCACTGACCAGGGTCTTTAACAGCTTAAGAGCGACTCGGCATCATGTGTTAGTTGGCCACGGTGTCATTTTGTTCTGACTTCCCAATTTTATGACAAAGAAAAGTTGGATGGAAACAAAGATGTTGTAATGAAAGAAGTAGGCAGCACAGCTTTATGTCAGTGTCTTGGACAGGCTTCAGCGGAGTACTATTGTAGGTAGTATGAAAGACTTACTAAGTCTTTCACTTGTAAAGACAACGCAACTTTTATGTTGGATGTCTCAGACAGCCATCAGTTGAGGACCATTGTAGGTAGGACACTTACTAAGTCTTATACTTGTCACTGATTTATATTATGTTATCTAAGCCATGTGCACTGACTAGTCTAAAATAAAAAAGTGATATTGTCATATGTATATTGTGGAGAAGAGGGGGGGGGGGGAATAGTGCTACTATAGCTGTTCTGAATGATATGGGCACACATGTACAGTTGGACTTACTGTGTTGTGAAGGTTAGTTTCAGGTTCAAATTAAGGTATATATGATGATTGTGCTTTGTAACAAAGTTGAAAATAAATTCCATACTTATTTTCTGGAAGCATTCGCAAATTAGAGAAAAAGGCCGAAGTTCAGTGTACACTGTGTATGAACTGTTTTAAAAGTAGAGTTTTATTTTAAGGGTAGAAATTGCTTAGTTTTAACTATTTTCTTTTCAATTTACATTTAAGATATTTAATCTATTGAACTTTTAACATTATTATTTTTGTCACAAGGATATAAAAGCAAGAAGTCAAACACATAAATTTATATATACATATATTTTTGTAAATTTATGGTATACAATGTACTTCGTAATCTTGTTTAAAGGCTATTTATCTGAAAATTCTGAAATGATGATAAATATTGCCATTTTACCATCATCTGCATGTTCATTCAGGTATAATATTCTAAATATAAGGCTATAACTGAAGGAGAATGAAGTTAAATTTCTTGAGCATCCAAGCATGCAAAAGGGATAGGATAATACACTTTTGGTATTACAACAGAATTTGTTAATATGATTGGATCAACTTAGAAGGTTTAGTGTTCCCACAGCTGAAGGGCAAGAGTAAATTTGTACAGGTCTGACGTTGAAACAAAATGAAACAAGGCTGAGGCGACTATCTTTTTAGATCAAGGACTCAACTTGTGTTGTGAACTTATTTGTCAAATGATACTGGTCAATATTTTGTGCACCTGTGAATGACAGGAATGACGCATCAACTGTCTGAGATTGACCTGTGTTCATCAATAATATGTATATTGGATGTTTATACACATATAGCATGACTGATTGCTCGGTGTATACTTATGTGTCACCGACTCAAAATACCATCAAGTAATAAGTGAATTGTAGGTAAGGTAATCTATGCTGTAACACAAGCATGCTTTGATGCACAATTTAGTGGTCAACAGTTGTGTGTGCCAATGTGTCGTGCTTCATATGCCAGGCAGCCCTATCTAATACAATCATTTCAGCACTTGGCCACAGATAGGTAGCTTATTTAAATTGAGTCCAAACACAGACCAAGTCAGCCCCCAATCTCTATTAGGGCTTTAAGGGGTCTTTTAAATCAATGTTGTTTCCGGCATTTTGGGCACTGGGCAGGACCAGTTAACAGTTGGTGTCTTTTGTGCGGTGGCATTGACGGTAATTGAATTTGATCAGGGGCTGGGTGGCTGAGAGTGGCGGTATTGACGCAGAGGCTTGCTCTGTGTGACCATTGTGGTGCACCTGTACCATTGTGTGTCAATGGGCCCAGCCCCGCCACACATACCCTCACCTGCATAGCTAGCATAGCAGGGCAATGGTCACCACCCTTGACCCCATGGTAACCCCGTTGCACTGCCCTTTATTTCTGGCAGACATGTACCCTGTCCAGTGCCCCCCTGCAGCAGGGATTACATACCCTTGTGTCTGGGGCGATGGTATTTATTGCTTGCCATGTATGATTTGCAACTTTTTATTTAACAATAAATAGTTCATTGTTTAAATCATATCCTTTTTCTGCAACTCACAAACATAAAGACATGGAAGTTTAGACCCTTTTAACCATAGAAATATTTGAGCTTGGCTTGTGCCATTTGTTCACATTCTATGATATAACATTCTGCTGGAATAATAAGTTGATATAAAGAGAGTGTGACAATTTTGTTGCAAAAATGCCCCCCCCCCCCCCTTTAGTTAAGTATGACACACACAGGGATGACTGCTCTGTCCAGCCAGGCATTATGGGAGGCACGTTGCTGTCCATTTCACTTGTCTGCCCTTGTTTTCCATATCTATATGTGAAGTACAGTGATACCTGCTGTATGCAGCCACTGCTGTGAACAGCCACATTGCTTTTTGTGGTCACTAAGCTCAGCCATAGGAGTCAATTTCTTTGTAGAATTTATCTGTGGTGACAGGTCACCTGCTGTATGTGGCCACCTTTTCTCAGCAGAAAGGGTTGCCACATACAGCAGGAACCACTGTATTGTATTCTTGACTGTGATAACCCTCAGCAGTTACAGAAATACAAAGTCAGATGTGTCAGATGGGTGTCAATTTATAAACTTGGCCTCTTTCCTAACCTCATTCTGAGTCAGTGGTGCAGATAGACTTACTTTTACTAATTTTATCCCCCCCCCCCCAACACATACAAAAGAAGGAAAAAACAGGAAAGAGAGAAAAAATTAAGGTAATGCACAGAAGATGACAGATACCTACTGTCATTGGCAGAAATATGGTACATGTGTCAAACATATTAGACTACTGAACTGTAAGCGGTCAAAATATCTATGTTTAAAAACTTACAGGATATTTCATTGGTCAATATGTGTCTATCTGGATTTTCTGGGAGGCTGCAACACTTTCAAATCAGGGAAGTTTACAGGAGTTATGTACCCTTTGTCTGGTGATTTTTGGCAAAATTCAGAATGTTGGCCCCCAATTAATTTCTATCACTATACTACTACCCTCTATGAAAACTGTATATGTACATACTCATTGCACCTAGTACTCATGGGCTGCACCTCCAGTGCATTGATGGATTATTTAATATGTTTTTAAGATTGGTATCACAAAACTAAAGCCTAAGGGGTGTTTGCTCAGTCACAGTGCAGTTAGCCACACAGAAAGGTGAGTCCTTGCTCAGCCAGGACTCTGACTACAAAGTGTTAAATTATGGAGCATGTAATTGCTGGAATTATAAATCAGGTTTGTTATATACTCGTGATGACACATACAGCTAATGTATTACATCTGGTGCTGTACAATGTTTAGACCAAGTCAGGTTTCTCAACTTACAACTGCAACCATTCTGGTGTCCAAGTTTTAAATCTGCATGTCATTTCTTACCTCCAAAACTGAAGAGTTCCCTGGTGGCCCTCACAAATTGGCCGGGTGCCTGCAGGCCGCCCATAATATTACATAATGTTTGTGATTAATCCTTTACTTGCCACAATTCTATACCCCTTAACCAAAAGGCAGTCTAAAGATAGCCGTAGATTTACATAGAGTGTCTGCTTGCATGTTACAGAGAGCCAGTGACAAGAGCCAGCCACAGGTTCTGATGGAGAGCTGCTATATCATAAGAGTAAGTATATGCCTTGTCTTACTCTGGTGCATTCAGGTTGGGCTGTCAGTGGTGGGGCCCAGTCTGACAGCAGTACAGCTCATCATGCTGTGACTTGTATACAGTGTGTGTAATCATTGTCAGGGGCATGGTTCAGCATCCGCTACACACTGTATGCAGTGGATAATGGGTCCCATGCATGCAGACCTGTGGCTGAGGTATTGACCAGCAAAGCTGACCACAAACTCCTACACTGGGTGGGAGAGGGAAGGCCTTGCACTGGATAGATATCCACAGCTACAGGGAAGCATGCCACAGCATACACCAGACACACACAACATTGTACTGGTCAGAGGAGTTACATTACAGTGGGCCATGGAGGATACAAAAACGCTCAAACGATGCTTAAAGATGCAGACTAAGGTGCATTCAAGGAGACAAGTCATGCAGATGCATGTTTTCAGAGGCATCAGGTTGGAGTTAAATGTAGGATCAGTTGCATTACCTATACCTGTATAAAAGAGAACAGAAACACTCCAACCGACACTGAGAGACGAGCTTAGATGTATGTGAGGACATATAGTGAGGGATGCCAGGTTAATGATGCATCATAGTGTGGATAAAGAGACATGATAGAGACAGTTACAGTATATAAAGTGCAGCAGATAAACATTGCCACAGTACACACTCAGCAGTGACTAGTTCAATTCACAAGGATATTGATGTAATTAGTGGTTTACAGATGCTTCATTTTGGAGACAACACAGGAGAGATGGATATACATGTTAGGACACATGAAACCAAGTTGCATGGAGTTCAATCATCAGAGACATAGCATTCAATCAGGGTTACATCCCCAATCACACTTGCATCCAGCAAAGATGATGCTCAGAGAAATGTACCCATACTGGGCTAGAGTTCACCAAGGTCTAAGGTGGTACAGATACTCTTACATATGGGGGGGGGGGGGGAGGATTCCAAAAAAACAAATGCAGAAATTATATTGATGATGACACCAAGGAAGACAAACAAAGATACATACACTGTGGCATATATTAAAGCATGCACTAGGGATTTGGTCAGTTATGTACATTTTAGGGAAGTTGGTTAAAAATGCATATTGGGGATATAGGGTCAAAAAGGCATATGTTATTTAGAGGAAATACTGGACAATATCTGGCTCAAAATGTTCACTTCACATATTTTGGGTCCCTCATGTGGTCTTAATGAGGTGATTCCACTGTAGATCAGAGAGTCAATATGATAAGAATACATGTCACAAGATGCATACATCATCAAGCAAAATATATCAAACATGCAGACATTTGAAATGTAGGTGACAGATATAAAATGCTGGATGCAAGCCAAATATGTATACATTAGAAATACAGGCGAACGGCTGGCAATCAACGCCCTGTGTCAAAGGATGCATGTAATAGTAGGCTTGTTAGGCAGATGCATACACTGAGGATGTACATGAAGTGATGCATATGCTATGGATGTACATGCTGGACAGATGCATGTTCAAAGAAGACCTGTGGATGCTTTTGAAGATAAAATGCATCTGTACAGACAGTTGAGTGACCTTTATGTGGATGAAGTTGTAATTCCTTGTGGGCTTCATTGCCAGTAAGTATGCGGGAATTGTAAACACTTTGTGAGAGCCATATTTTATTGCTGGTTTCTTGTGCATTTTGTGAGAAACCACTTCGGGAATACATTTTTTTTCTCTGCACCATTTTTTAGCAAATGTGAAGAAAAAAAAATGAAAGAAATCAGAACATGCTTGCTTTGCTGGGAGTGAAACCTTTAACAGAATGAAGCAACAAAAATAAAATGTACTGTGACATTGTGTGTGACTAGAATGTTTTATAACTGACACCATCAAGTCCTTCTTAATGGTTCGTATTTTCCAAAAGAATGTTATTTATGTTAACGGTTGGGAAGGAGGAGATGGGTTGTAAAGCCTGCAGAAAGAGAAGTAGGGTTGTTGCAAACAGGTCTCTGTACGTTAGGGATTAGAGAGACTGTCCTCCATGGCCTGTTAGCACAAATATCATATATCAATACCTGCTTCTGGTAACCAGGTCTGTCTGTACATTAGGGACCAGAGAGACTGTCCTCCATGGCCTGTTAGCACAAATATGTATCAAAACCTGCTTCTGGTAACCAGGTCTCTCTGTACATTAGGGACCAAAGAGACTGTCCTGTGTGGCCTGTTAGCACAAATATCATATATCAATACCTGCTTCTGGTAACCAGGTCTGTCTGTACATTAGGGACCAGAGAGACTGTCCTGTGTGGCCTGATAGCTCAAATATATATCAATACCTGCTTCTGGTAACCAGGTCTGTCTGTACATTAGGGACCAGAGAGACTGTCCTGTGTGGCCTGTTAGCACAAATATCATATATCAATACTTGCCTCTGGTAACCAGGTCTCTCTATACATATAGGGACCAGAGAGGCTGTCCTGCATGGCCTGTCAGCACAAATATCATATATCAATACCTGCTTCTGGTAACCAGGTCTGTCTGTACAACAGGGACCAGAGAGACTGTCCTGTGTGGCCTGTTAGCACAAATATCATATATCAATACCTGCTTCTGGTAACCAGGTCTGTCTGTACATTAGGGACCAGAGAGACTGTCCTGTGTGGCCCGTTGGCACAAATATCATTGCCTTAACATGTCTTCTTGTGCTGTATTGATGACCCATATTAGGTTAACAGGTTGAAAATAGCTTGTTGCCCAATCATATAATAAACATAGAAATAATTGAATAAAGCCATTGTGACTGACTGGCATGACAGGACACAATATGAACATTAGAAAGTTGTTATTGTTGGACTTCTTATACTCTCTGCTGGACAGTGTTAGGCACTGGCAGGATTTGTCAGCTGCAGATGCTGTCAATATTGTCGGCAGGATCATCTAATGCTCATGGCAAATGTTTTTGGTTTTTGTTTTTTGTTTTTGGTTTTGTTTTTTTTGTTTTGCTCAAGAAACAAAACAAAAAATAGACAAATGTTTGCCAGTTTGACAGTGACAAGGGTCTTGCACTCTGACCAGTGAAATCACATGGAATGTTATGCAGACAATCATTTTTGAAACAAGTCAGTATGTTGTGGGAGCAAAACAGGAAAAAAAAAAGGGGGGGGGGGGGGACGGGACGGTCTATGTGGTATACATTATGGACACCAAGGAAGACCTGCATTTGTATACTGTGGAAGCTATCCAGAAAAAGCTATTCAGTTTTTGATGCATGCAGTTTGGCAAAGTGAGTGTATCATGTTAGGTAATCAGGAACAAACAGTCAGTGCACTGTTTATATCACACAGACAATGTGGGGTAATCAAACTGAGTGGTTTCACTGTTAACAATTGTTCCCAAACATGGGAAGAAATGAAGCAATGCAAGTAAATGTATGGGTATGGTATAGTTGACGGTAGGGTGGATCAATTGATCATGTTGAACATGTTCCCTTTTACAATACAATACAATATTATACTGTATTGTATAGTATAGTTGAGTGTTGGGCAGATTAATTGATCGTGTCAAACATGTTTCTTTTTTACCATTTGATCAACTGTTTGATTATGCTTTTCTGTGATGGACTTCCATTGCTTCAAACATTTACCCCACATGAAACTCGTCTGTTGTTAGTTTCCTTGTAACGTCAGTTGTTGTGAGTGATATATGATCCAAAGTGTCATGGTAATATAAGCTTTAATAGATCTGATAACAGAATATAACAGCAAGAACACTCACTTTGCAACATGGCAGCCATAATAGGTGATCGAATGTCACAGTCATCTAAACTTGTTTGCATCTCACAGATGGCTCCCCATGTAAATATGGCTCTAAAAGTTTACAATTGTTCAACTCCATCCTACAATTTGTGCTTATTATTTGCTGTAATGTATTTGGTTAATAAGCAGTCATCAATCACTCCACATGCAGAAATGAAGGCATTTCCAGCACTGGTATTATTTATTTTTATGGCTGTGTAAGAAGCATATATATATATATATATATATATATATACACACACACACATATATATATATATTATTGTGGAAGTGATATATAGCATCATAAATGTAAGTTTACCCCATTAGTGCAGTGTAAACATGTACTTGAACAAGTGATACAGCATGAGAGACCATAGTTACCAGTGTTGCTGGCAAAGTATGGACGTTTGGCCATCATGTCAGTACATGTACATGTGAAGAGTTCTTACATGTACACATTTGTACAGATAACACAGTGGACGTGCTCACCTGAGCAAATGACATAGCAGAGCCGCATACCAGTACAGGTGGGAAGTACAGAGGTGGCAGAACAAAGGCACTTAACTTGAGGTGGAATAAGTGCACGTGAACAGAGGTGATGTTACGTTGGTGAATACCTTCCCAGGTAGTGCAGTGTAGGTGCATGCCTATACAAGAAGTATAAAATAAACAAATGCCAGTAGATTGAGCATTCACCACACTTAGCTTGCCTAAACAGAGATCACATTGTAAGGACAATACCTGTACAACTAACACAGTAAAAGTTCCGAAGTACATACCTCATACAGCCAGCATAGTGAAAGTTCTTATCTTTGCAGCTAGCTTTAATAGTATAAGTGCGTACCAGTACAGTTTGCCTAGGATAGTTGCACCCCCATAAATGTGGCACAGTTGGTATCATGCAGGTCTGTACGATTACTATAATATATCTATATGTACAGCTAGCATAATATAAGTTCATGCCTGTGCAGACTGCAGTATGTTGAGTTCTTTCCTCTACAGCTGGCATAATATGACTTTATGCCTGTACAGGTAGCACAACACAGTTGCACATCTTCACAGGCGGTACAGTGTAAGTACATACCTGTGTATTTGCAGTGTAAATACATATTATCTGTACAGCTGGCATATTATGAGTATATATATATATATATATATATATATATATGTGTATGTATATATATATATATATATATATATATATGGTATAGTGTATGTGGATGTCTTGCCTGTGCAGCGAGCATAGTATAAGTTCATACCTGTATATGTAGCATGAAAGTACATTACTGTGCAGCTAGCATTTTTTAAGTGCACACCTCTGTATTTGACACAGGTAAAAGTATATACCTGTGCAGCATGCACAATATAAGTGTCTACCCATCTATTGGCACAATGAGAGCACATGTCTGTGCGGCCAATATAGTATAAGTGCATACCTGTATCTGCACCTGGCACAGTGTAAGTGCTTACCTGTGCAGCCACTATAGTTGAATTGCATACCGAAACAGTTGGCATAGTATTAGTGCATACCTGTGCAGGTAGCAAAGTATAAGTGCATACCTCAATAGTTGGCACAGCATAAGTACATACCTGAACAGCCAGCACGGTATAAGTGCACGATTATACATTAGTTTGGCACCGCACAGCGAGTGTTAGGATGTAGCAGTGCCGTGCAACACAGCGACCACACTGTATGCACTAAATCACCATTGAACACATTTAGCATTTATATACCCAACAGGTGAGTGTCTTATATTGGGATTGCTGTATTAGTATGTTGCTCACATGGGGGAGTCTCTGACCCGAGGGTCTGGCACAACACTTGGTAAACATGCTTAATTTGTTAATTGGCACAGGGCTGTCTACCTGCTCAACTAACCAGACAACCAGGTCTGCCTTCCTGTCTTGCCAGCGTCTGCCTCAAATACAAATGTTGGCAAGTTGCTCTCTTCCCCGGCATATTAGTCTCTGTCTGCCAAATTCAGTTAACAGAAAGATGGATAAGACCCTCATAAGAGTGGCCGGGGCAGCATTGCAGCAGTTAGAATTACAACAGCAGGCTTACAAACAGGCAGATATTGGGAGTGGGGGAAGCCAAAGTGTATAGAGTATTGATACTGGATGTAAGCCCAGGGAAAGTGTATATATATCATGGGCTGCCCATTATGAAAATAAGAAAGGTGTCTTGCAAACCTGCCACCAGTGTTTGCTCTCAATGCCTTCATCATTATAGCGCCACACAGACCCCGTTAGTTGCCATGGCAACGTGTACACAGGGGAGGTGTGAGCAGAATTGGCCAAGTAATCAGGTTTGTATCTTTGGCATTTACACTGCCTCTGCTCCATTAGTATGGGGATGAATGGCACAAATACATTTCCATAGGAAATATCATGGCCTGTCTATGATGTGAGCACATCCACTAAGTTGTGATGGCCATTAACATCACTTGATTATACCCAGTCCTCAACTTGAATGTTGACTTGACTTCATCCCACATGTTCATCCTCCGTACCAGGCTGGGCCATTAGTCCACTGCCCGGCATGCTCCGGCTCTCTGTCTCTCTCTCTTGATTTCATTTCCACAAAAGTAACATCAGTACTCAGCGTCAGTGCTGTAACATGTAAAGCATCAGCTTTTTACTGCCATTTGAAGCCCTTTTCTGTCTTGCTATTTGAAGCATGCACCTGCATTCAGTGAGGTTTTTTTGTTTTTTTTTGGTTTTTGCCAATTGGAACAGGGTTTGTACTTATGTTTTCATCTTGAATACAAATGAATTACTATTCTTTGAGCAAGCAGTTACTACAACCTTTTTAAAGTAATTTTAATGTCAGCCCACGCTTACTGTTGATCAATCAAGCCGATTTCAAGGCTGGCCATAATTTAGTTTTACGTACTGGCTATCATGTTTGTATCTTAAGTATAAATAGTTAAAAAAAAAAAGAGTATCTCATTGCTACAGTGAAACCTGTGTTTAAAGACCACCCGTAAAAATGACCAAATTGTGGTCTTTTGGGACACTGGTGTTTTATCGGAGGTTTAAGATAAAAATCACAAAGCAAAGGATCCTGAGAAGATGGTCTTTTAAAACAGGTGACCTCTCATGGTGACAAGGGGCTGTTGTACAGGTAAAGAGGCATAAATTTAAAAGCAAAGTTATGTTGCCTTGTGATGTTGCATGATGACACTGGTAAATGTTGTCATATGAAAGTGGGCAAGATGGACTGTGATCCCATGATCCCTGCCCACTTCTTCAGCCACTGAGTGCTGGCACAATATTTGAACAGTCCAGTGCTGTCTCTTCCTTCCACAGAAAGTATTACAGTTGTGCTATATGGGTCTTGAACTGAAAACCAGCCCAATAGGGCCAAAGTTGAATTTTTTGATGTTTTTGCTACTTCACAGTACCAGATCCAGGTAATGCAGAGCATGTGTTTTGCAGATCATAGGTTGTCCTCTGCACAGTTCATAACGTATGTACCATCCAAATATATAATGCATGCCCAAATCGTTAGTCTTAATTGTTGAATTTCAGTGGAGAAAACTCTTAGATGCAGGTGGTAAGAATTAAATGGAAATACCAATTGTCCATTGATATCTGGCCAAGGGACTTTTCAGTCCTATCATTGGGATGGCTTTTATCTAATATTTACTGCCTGTGTGAAGCCTGCCAAAGGCCCCCTGGTGGCTAGGCTAAGTAACTCATGTAATTGACCCTGTGGGGCACTTATTTATATATTAAATTATGAGTAACACAAGAGCAAACAGATTTGATAAACCCTAATCAATGCCAACAGAGATGGCTAGATGCTGTATATGTAGCATATCAGCTATGTGGGTTATCCTGAAGGGATCTGCTGTTCTGACCTCTGACCTGCAGAGTGACCCATGTGACCCCAGCCCTACCTGGCTTTTTGGCTCTTCACCAGGTACAGGACAGCAGCGAGGGAAAGATCAGATGCCAGCGTTTGTGATGGCCCTGGAAATTTTAGGACTGAGACACAGCATTTATATATTTCTTTACACAACAGGAATGACGTTTTTCACTGTTAAAATGTTAACCCCTTCAGTGCCAAGTTGGAGACTGAGCCAACAACTTTGCCATGTGCACTTTTGGTGTAAGGTACCGACAGCCTAACAGAATAAGCTGTTGCCTTTCACAATTTGTTGATTCTCTAGATGCTGGTACTTGAGTAAAAGGTCTTTTTTTTAAAGAAATTTGAGTCTGGAGTCAGTGTATTGCTTCATATGAACATGACGCTTGTGATTAGCAGTGAAACAGATAACACAGAAAAAGTATAAAGGGAGGGGGAGATGTATGCTTTGTAGAAAAATGTCAGTTTTGGCTGTTTTTACAGAAATAAGAAAGGAAAATAACCAATTTGAATGGCAGTTCATTCATTAAATAATCCTATGAGCTGAAATCAAAAACCAACGGAAGCCATAACCATAAAATACAACAAATTCCCAGCAATAGCCCTATAGCAATTAGTGGATAGCTGGTAGTCCACAGCTTAACACAATCTATGTTGCCACAGCCTGTTATGAATAATTACTCATTAAGTGTTGATATGTCTAATTAGAGGTAGCAACTAGTAGAGTTGTAGCCATCACACAATGCCTGTGAGTGGGGCTTCCAGCATTGGTAGCACCACAAACTCTGCCACAAACTGGCTGCCAGTGCCACTTTACGCGTGCCTATCACCGTAATGTGTACTTTGTACATACATGGCCATGCATTATGATACTCCCAATTACCTAGGTAATGCCAGAAATGACACCCCTGTCAGCAGTGCATGATAATTAAGTATTTGTACCCAGAAGAAAATTTATAGGTTGGTTATACATGCTGAAGTTATTTAGGTGGACTGCAGTGGAAGCTGACAACTGTATGTGTACTGTATACAATGTTTTATTTTGTGCCACTGTGTGCACTGTACTTTACTCAGCAAATAATGGATGTTATTGCAGATATCCGAGGTTACTGGGATATTATATTAATGACTTGGCCAACAGGGGCCTCCTGGAAAAGTAAAGTGCAGCCACGATTAATCTTGGTGGGGTTGAGTAAAGCCAACTTGTTGTGGTGGTTGATGTGTGTTTTTGGATGGAAGGTGGGCTTCACACCGAGGAGAGGTGCGCTCACTTGTCCGCAGATCATCTCCCCGCTCTCCCTGTAATGTGTCACATGTGCCAGCTTGCTTGCCGATTAATTGGCGCTGCATCTTGGCAAATGTTGTTAGACTGGCAGGGCACAATTACAGAGTTCTTGTGCTTGTTAGTGACAGCCAGCATCGCCTGTCTTCAGTACAGCTACAATCCCCTTCCTCCACTGCTGGGGGCTTCTGTAGTTATGTGCTGTGATATCGATTGCAGTGCAATGACTTACCAAAGATACACATTTGCTGGAAAAATTCAATCTGAAAAATGCTGGCATTACATTGCCACAGAGAGCTGTAAATGGACCTGTAGCACTGGTCCTGGCAAGTGGCCACACAGAGCTGGCTGTAAGTAGACCTGTAACCAGCTTCCTTCCTGCAGTTATGCTGAGTTGGACCTCAATTCATACTGTCCCTTCTGGTCTTGCAGAGCTCAAAGTGGACATGAATCCATATGATACCTCCCTAGGGATGGGGAGTGGGGGGGGGGATATTCTCCAGTTGCTGCCTTTAGTGGGTAAGTGCCACTCTAAAGGGTAATTTATTTTAATCAAATCTCCCAACAGGGGTCAAAATTTTATCAGAAAATGCTCTAAACAAGGATGACTTTTGGCTCAGATAGTCCAAATCAAGGTCAAAATTTTCTCAGGAGCATTTTTTACTCCAAATTTTCACTACTTTCCTGAAAATTCCCAAGTCAAATACTTAGTACTATATTTGGCCAAATGTGCCCCAATAAAGGGTGCTTTTCAGAAGATTTGAGCAACACCCCCCTCCCACCAACAATTTAAGTCCGCTCCCCCAACATGGATTCACATTGGAGCATTTATAGAGATACATCCTAATTGCATAGATGTATAAAGTTAGTTACTCAGAGAAGAGCTGGGCATGAAGCAAATAAAGTCAATTTTTTAGTTGGAACCACTACTGTATTCACCCTATATGGGTTGGTTGGCAAAATTGCAATAAGCAAAGGCATGATGTTTTGTGATTGTCTTACTGCAGCACTCAGTGTCAGCTCGTAAAGCAGTGAATGGATCACTGCTGGTTGATGTATTTGCAGTTTTGTACCGTAAACTCAAATGACTTTAGTTCACATATTGTTTCGATATTTGTGAAAACATTTTATCCAATTGAAATTAAGATACAGTTGTTACCATCAGGTATCTTGCATACGTTTTGCACACTTTGACTTTTTGTGCAGTTAGGGGCCCAGGATGGCAAGTAACACAGGGCCGTAGATTGTTGCCTGCCGGGTGTCTTGGCAAAACTACATATATCCCAGATGCTAGCAGTAGGGACTGCCTATCAGATACAGTACATATAATCATTCGCCTGGGATGCACTCAAGTACAAAATTATTAAATTTCATCCTATAACTGTTTTTAATGAAATTGTGGTTAGTATTTGTGATTACGAAGGGCCATGCACCACGGAAGGATGTGTTTGCTTTTTCCACACATCACCTGTATGCCATTGTGGCATTTAGCAGAGACCATTTTTCCTGGCCATGGTGTTCCTGTGTGCTAAGTGAACCCACACAAATGTATGTTTCTCATAATCCCTGCTGGGCTGAAAGGAGTGCTGTGTCAACAGATATCTCTCACAATGAAGCAGGCAGTTTAGGCCCCAGCTTGACATTGCGTTATTGATTGAAAAAAATGTACTTTCATAGTATTTCATAAGCCAAGAAAAATACTCTCTTCTTCTCTGGGATTGTCCTGAACTTGGTTGGTTGCTGAACATTTTCTTTGCTTGTGTAAATGTTTTATGTTGGAATGATGTTTGTGGTTTCAAGCAGCCTGTGGTTACAGCAATACTTATCAAAGTACTGACACCTTCTGTTGTTCCAACTACTCTGTCTCCCGTTACAGCTGAATCTATTAAAGCCAGCATTTTTTTTTAGTGTCATATGATGATATAACTGTGTAAAATAATGTCTGTGTACTCTGTCGTAGTATAGGGATAATTGCCAGAAACAATTGGCTCAAGTTAGGATAATAGATGCATGAATTTTAGTGTTTTATTTAATATCGCATGTATTTATTCATTCATTCTCATGCCTTCCTGATGAATTTGTTATTTATAAGTTTATTTACTTGTTTCAGAATATGAAGTAAAAAAGGACCGGTGTATAAAAACAGCTCAATGGTAGCTGAAAAAGAATTGGGCTCATTTATAATGACATTTCATGTAGTTAAAAAAAAGAAAGAAAGAGGCTAGAGGGAATAGAGAATGCTTTGGACTAATTTGGAAACTGGAATTGGGGGGGGGGGGGGGGGAGGTGGGTCACTCTAGTCTCCTGGTTTGAACTGGCTAAAACGCTGAAAGGACTTGATGGTGTGGGTTATGCAACACTGTTACTACATACAAATCATAAGGAAGACTCCCATCATTATGTTCACTGTGCCACTAATAAGGTAGAATGCTTATATAAGCATGAGCTGCACCGCCACTTGTCAGTGAGCCCCCCCCCCCCATCCCAGGCATGGCAAGCTAAGTTGAGGACAGGGCTGTTATTGCATATTATGGAGAAGGAGCTTCACAAATTAGCAGAGTCAAGGTGGAAGCCAGGAGTGATTGAGCATCAAATCCATGAATGATTGTGTTGTGAGCTGTGATGTGGTCAAGACTCTGGCACATAATCTCACCTAACAACATGTACTGAGGAGGCAGGTAATGATGAGTTTTAGGTTGTCTGTGTATGCTGTACATGTTTGTCTTCATCTATTTTCGGTGCCATTTATCAAGAATGTCTTTGTACGTTTTGCTCAAAAACTGTTACCTGAAACATTCACGAGGCAACAAATGAAGTGATAAAATTCCTTGGTCAGGGTGACCTGTTTGCTGGTTTTGAGGCATTTAAAAGAATTGAGTGACCAAAGTTTCACAAACAGCATCAGAAAGAACACCTGAATAGTCAAATTTGAGTGTCCGTAGAGTGAGAGGGTTGACAGCGAGGGTGAGTAAGGGGTTGACAGCGAGGGTCAGTAAAAGGGTGGTTGAGAGTTAAAGGGAATGAAGTGGTTGACAGTGAAGGGAAGTCAAGGAATCAGCAATGAGGCAGGGAGAATGGGTTGACAGTGAGGGCGAGTGAAGGGATTGACAGAGAAAGTGAGCTAAGGGATTGAGAGTGAGTGAAGATGGTTGGCAAGGAGAAAGAGTGAAGGGCTTGACAGTAATGGTGAATAAAGGTGAGTGATAGGTTTGACAGTGAGGTGAGCAAAGGGACTGACAGTGAGGGGAAGTTAAGGGGTTAACAATTTAGGTCAGGGGTTTGCAGTAGATTTAAATTGGGTATAATGTTATCAGAGAGTAGACAGTGCATATGGAAAGAGTGACACCAGCTTGTAAAATTTTGTGAGTGTGAGATATCAGGAGCAAGATGCTGACGGTGAGCAAGACTTTTAGCAATGGTTGCCTGCATGTGCGGGTGGGGGAGCTGAGAGTTGACACTGAGTGTGGAGTGACCATGAAGTATGTAAAAGTGAGAGTGATCAGTGTGCTGTACAAGTGTAATTCTAGTGTACATAGAACCTAACATACTCACAGTTAGTAGAGCAGCATGGATACATACTTATATTGCAGAGCCAAACAGCTCCTATCAACTCTTCCTCAATTATACAAACTGTGTGTCTGCACAGCCAGGCTTGTCATGAAGGACTTTCTTATAACTGAGACCTACTAAAGGTCAAGTAAGATAAAAGTAGTATTAATCATATCAAAAGTAACATAGAATCAATGTTCACCACATGAAAAGTAATATAAAGCCAGTGGTAACCTTATGAAAATCAATTAGAGGCATGCAACCCATTTTTACCCATTGGCCATAGGTGACCAAAGGGTTTGTCATCTTTGTCCATCTGTCTGTCCATAATTGAAGTTGAAGTGATAGATTAAAAATGGAAAGACCTACCCCAACCAAATGTGGTGTGTGGATCTCTCTTGTGGAGTACTTGGTCATGATTACATGTGAGTGACCTTGACCAGTTACAAGGTCACAGTTGTCAAATATATTATTTCATTCCACATTCAGAGTGTCACCACAATAACTAAAGAATGGAAAGAGCCAATTTGTTGAATGGCTCCCTCTTATGGAGTCCTTGGAAGGGATTGCATATGAGTGACCTTGGCCTTGCTTTAAGGTCGCAGGGTCAACTTTGTCAGTACCATACCCTGCTTGTTCAGTGCCACTGTGATAACTGAATAATTGAAAAAACTGCAATGAGGAGTTGTTAGGGTATCGCCTGCTATTTTCAAACTAGAAGTACTAAGAATTTGCAATGCACATACAGGTGAAAGTCTTAATATTAATAGACTTAATGAGGTAGATCATGTGTATTTCCTGTGGGTGTTACAGCATAGTTAATCAGCAGCCAACATGCATAGAGCTGACTTGGTATTGTTATGATGCATGTGGAGTGGTAACAGTGACGTCTTTGCCATTTCATCTCAGAAGTTCTCCTTTTGTGTTTGCCATTTAGAAACCAGAATTAAAGGAACAGTGATTACACATGATACAGAGGCCATCTGAGCAGTTATATATAGCTTATTCATTCATCCTACACTCTATTTGCAACAATTATTGAGTCAGACTTCTTGAACCTTTATCTAATAATAACTGACCTGGCAATGCGTAAAGCTTGAATATCATGAAAGTGACAATATCCCTGTCAGAAAGTCTATTTTATCAAGGAGTTTCAGTTCTCTACATGGGCAGTCAACCAACCAGGATACATGCCAATAAGGCCAAAGAAAAACTACTCTGTGAACAGGCTTGACAAAACCTAAAGAGATATTTTTTTTCTTTTCTAATTTTAGCTCTACTGACCAAAGGGCACAGAGCTTATGTGACCGTTCATGTCCGTCTGTAAACTTTTGCTCATTAGTGCGATACCGTCCACAGTTTTCAAGTTAACCCAGTATAACTTTCAGGACTTAAAGGCTGTATGAAAATCTAGGTCAAGTTCGATATTGGTGGTGCCACTTCATTGTTATGTAATGTATGGGTCAAAATGTGAAAATCTTGTGAGCACGCTAGCATTAATCATTAATTTTTGGTGGATCTTCAAGAAATATAGTGGGATTATGGGAGAGGTTAAAATCTGGATCAAGGTTGATACTAGTGGCACCACCTGTAGTTGTATAGAACTTATAAGTCAGTGTGTGTTCAAACGTATATAAATTCATTATTTCAGCAAAGAATGCAGCTGGTCTTATCAAATTTATAGTATATATATATATGTATATATATATATATATATATATATATATATATATATATATATATATATATATATATATATATATATATATATATATATGTATCATAGCTGTAACTAATGTTACACATTATGGATGACCTTGACCAACTTGTTCAAAGTCACCAGGAATATAAAGTTGATAGAGGTGAGTAGCTAGTGGTGGGCCTTGTACATTGAATTGCAGTTATGATGTGAATAAAACATAAATGTTTATTAGAGACAAATCCTTATTGTGCGTGAAGTACTGGTGGCACCACCTGTTGTATTCTATGGAGATTTTGCCAAATAGATAGCAAACACATGTAGTTCACTATTTTCACAATGCCACATTTTTACATTACAAACTTTACAGGAAAGATACTTTGGGTCAAGACTCACAATTTGTTGTAATATGAATGACCTTGACCTATTTATCAAGGTCACAGGGCAACACATATACATGATAATGAGTTGTAAATGCAACAATTCCTACAATATTCAGTGTAGACACATAACTTTCAAAACTACAAGCACAGGAAAACAACTAAGTTGAGTATGATATTGGTGGCGCCACCTACAATATGATGTAATATAGGTGTCAAATGTGAAAATCTTATGAATGTTCTTACATCTTTAATTTTTGATGAATCTTGATGAAATTTAGTTGGGTGGTTTGGGTGGTCAAAATCTCAAGGATGATACTGGTATTGCCACCTATAGTTGGATGGAAATTATGAGTCAAAATGTATTGAAACTTATATAAAGTCATTATTCCAGGAAAGAATGCAATATCTCTCCTTGTCTCCTTATTTACCCATTATTCTATTATTTATTGCTATATATGTCAGCAGAGCACCAGGCCCATGGGCTTCTTGTTTAAAATAAATATGCCAACTAACAGACTAACGGTGTGAATATTCCTATCTTTGTGTGACTACCTTCTGGATATTTGACATCAGTTTGCACTCATGTTTAACTAAAAAGCTCACACTATCAATAACAGTGTTTGCACACTGACCTGCTACTGTTAGTTGATTTCATCCCACAGGCAAATAGGCAATGAATGAAAGAGTGAGATGAATGAATGAATGAATAAATGAACTAAAATTTGATAATTTGTGTCAGGGGCTTTCAGGGAGGGGTAGTCCAGTTATTAGAAATGAGGGTACTTTTTATTTGGCAAAATTGAAGTGTTCTTTTAATAGTGGCATAGACATTGGTGTGCATCATCATCATCATCATCATCATCATCATCATCATCATCATCATCATCATCATCATCATCATCATCATCATCATCATCATCATCATCATCATCATCATCACCACCACCATCACCATCACCACCACCACCACCACCACCACTCTTTTAAGGGATGAATGATGGGGGAAGGTGTTACATTCTTCTTTTACAGCCACTTTATTGATTTGAAGCAAGGCAAGCAGAGAACTGTTTTGTTTGTAATGTGGAAGTATCAGGCCCAGCATTTGTCCATTGTACATATACTGACAGTGAAACATATATTGTGTTCACCTTGGTAACATATCTCCATGGTGTAACAAAGGATGTATTGGCAAAAGGTATGGCCTTGAGACATCTGCCTATCAGTAACCTGTCAGGCACTGTGTCCAGCTTCTATCTGTAGGGTATGGCCCTGAGACAGCTGTCTATCAGTACCTATCAGGCACTGTGTCCAGCTTCTATCTGTAAGTTATGGCCCTGAGACAACTGCCCATGAGTAACCTGTCAGGCACTATGTCAAACTTCTGTCTGTAAGTTATGGCCCTGAGACAACTGCCCGTCAATAACCTGTCAGGCACTGTGTCCAGCTTCTATCCGTAAGGTATGGCCCTGAGACCACTGCCCGTCAGTAACCTGTCAGGCACTGTGTCTAGCTTCCATCTGTAAGGTATGGCCCTGCAACAGCTGGCCATCAGTAATCTTTCAAGCACTGTGTCCAGCTTCTATCTGTCCATGCAGAATTCATTTCATGTTTTTGTGCAACCTTACTGAAACATGTAAACAACAAAGTCTGTGGTAGATACCTGAGTGGCATTTGAGTGTACCTGCAGCTCTTACAGACCATAACACAGGCTTCTATCACAGGTATGTCTTACTCACCATTGCAGAAGATTTTGGGGGGGGGGGGGGGTTGGGGGAGAGGGCAGGGGGGATGTTAAATGTTTGATATGTGTAGGTCATCCTCAGGTGCAATTAATATGAAGGAAGCTTTAGGTTCTGAAATATCAGTACAGTGGTACCTGTCTTGAGAGACCCCTCCAATGAGTTAATTTCTGGTGGATCTTTATGAATGTGGTGGGATTATGGGGGAGGTCAAAGTCTAAGTTGCTTGCGATACTAGTGGTCCCATCTGTAGTCTGATGAAAATTATGAGCCAAAATGTGTTTTAAAGATATAAAATTCCATTTCTAGAAAAGTAATTGGCTTTGACTTGCCAAATTTATGAGAGAGAGAGAGAGAGAGAGAGAGAGAGAGAGAGAGAGATGTATGTTATATAAGTTACCTTGACCTATTTTGTGTTAGAGAGAGAGAGAGAGAGAGAGAGAGAGAGAGAGAGAGAGAGAGAGAGAGAGAGAGAGAGAGAGAGAGAGAGAGAGAGAGAGAGAGAGGAGAGAGAGAGAGAGAGAGAGAGAGAGAGAGAGAGAGAGAGAGAGAGAGAGAGAGAGAGAGAGAGAGAGAGAGAGAGAGAGAGAGAGAGATGTTATATAAGTTACCGTGACCTATTTTTTGTGAGGTTACCATGCCTGTAAAAATGAAAAAGGTGATTTTGTAATGGCAGGGTGTAGGTTGGACATCAGTGGCAAAGAGAATCCAGATCAAAATTGCACTTGATGACATTGTACATAAAATTGGACTTGGTGATCTACTTCTACGAGTGCCATGCCAGGGATGTCACCTTAAGCGTAGCACTGTGAGTACCATGCCAGGGATGTCACCTTAAGCATAGCACTGTGAGTACCATGCCAGGGATGTCACCTTAAGCATAGCACTGTGAGTACCATGCCAGGATGTCACCTTAAGCATAGCACTGTGAGTACCATGCCAGGGATGTCACCTTAAGCATAGCACTGTGAGTACCATGCCAGGGATGTCACCTTAAGCATAGCACTATGAGTACCATGCCAGGGATGTCACCTAAAGCATGTCACTATAAGTATCATGCCAGGGATGTCACATTAAACATGTTACTGTGAGTACTATGCCAAGGATGTCACTATGAGCAACATGTAAGGGATGTCACTTTAAGCATGTCACAGTGAGCAAAATGCCAGGGATGTCACCTTATGCATGTGACTGTGAGTACCATGCCAAGGATGTCACCTTAAGCATAGTACTATGAGAACAATGCCAGGGATGTCACCTTAAACATGTCACTGTGAGTACCATGCCACAGATGTCACCTTACACAGGGCACTATGAGTATCATGCCTGGTATGTCACCTTAGACACACTACTCTTAGAACCATGCAGCCTTGGAATGTTATCCCCTATACCACACGCATAAGAATTTTTTGTGGTCTTATTGTTTTATAGTTCCACACAGAGGTGACAGTTTTATCAACACAATTTGTGTTTGCCGGTGTAGATGAAACAAGGTTCTCCGTAACCATATCTTCTTCATATGTCACTGTTTCATGTCGTTGAGAGAGACTTGTACAAGTCCATCATGGTGTGACAGTTTCGTGGTGCCAAGTTCATTTCTTAAGGGCAGGAATCAGCTGTGCATATCTATAATTATACAAAGTGATGTGTGATATGAGAGGACACAAACTATTTATCTTGGAAACAGTCAGGTCATGCCCACACCAGTCAAAGCTGCAGCCTCTCTGACAAGCAAAGAGAGTTGCGTCATTCACGAAATCCCCACATCAAAGGCCATTCTGCACATATCACTGTTAACATTTGGCCTGTCAGGGCAGGTCAGCGAGCGTCTTAAAAAAGAGATCAGATACATTGCAGCTTTTTGTCAGTGTAACCAACTACTTGCATGTACAAATGCAAACTACACCCAGTTGTCTTTACTGCTCAGCTTGCGCTCAGCCAGGTACTCTAAGTATTTTGACATTGCTATGGCTTCACACGTGCGGCAGTCAGCTCTGTAATGGATTCACTGTAGAGATGCCGGTAATGCTTTAAGGAGTCAGTCTTAATTTATTGCAGACTAGAGCAAAATAGATTACATCTCTGTAGCAGAACTCGGCCAGAAATCAATTCCACAAATAACCTGTTGTCATGGTAACAACATCTCACACTACAGATGGCAGCACTGTCCATGAGTGGGGATACCAGTTGCTGCTTAGAGAGTCAGGCGGGATGAGCAGTGACATATTGCTGGCTATCTACTTGCAGGTAAATACTTTGTTACTCAAAGCACAAGCCGGCCGTTTGTCCATGTTCTTGTGTCCAGTCAGTCTTCCTTCATGTGTAACAGGTTTTAGGGTAGAGACCTGAATACAAAGGTGTGGACAATCTTCTAACTTCAGTTATGATGATGGTTCACTCTTCATGATTTGAGAGTAGAATTATATTAAGCATTAATATATATGAAACTTAAAAAAAGAAAAAAAGAAAAAGAAAAAAAAAGTTTTTGCCATGTGTAGATATGTTTTATTTGAGCCAGCAAAATATTCCAGAATGGCTGCAATGTAGATTATCTGCATAGGTTAGAGCTGTTAAAACCACGTGCCATATTTAAGTTGTGTTCCATCCTAGTATCTGAGCCTGGAGAGGAGCGGCAGAGTGAGTCTGTGTGTGGTATGGAAGAATTTGAATAACTTAAGTTCAATAGTTACTGAATGACTTAGTGAGGACCACCCATAGTTGTCAACAAGTGTTTAAGAAGACAAACATTAGAAGTCTTGTGACAGGCTCCGCCATAGAAGTTGCTCAATACAAGGTAAAAATCTATTTTTTTTTTATAAGTGTACACAAGATTGAGAGAAAGTGGTGTCTGTACAGCTCGTTGCAATGTTGACAGTGTGTTGTGGTAGATGACATAGTTAATAGGTGAGACAGATTTCAGTAGTACACCAGGCAGCTGTATCCATTGGCAAGCAGTGCCAGTGTCGTAATTAATCAGCACTAATAATGATTCCCTGAACAGGGAAGTATTTATTTACAAGTTATGCTATGTTGTTTAACTGGAAACTGGTTGGAATAAAATACACTGAAGTATCAATAGAACAACACACACCACCAATTCCACGGAAAATGTGTCCAATCTCTGATTATATCAGATAAATTAGGTTAATGATAAATGTACTGTATGTCCCCTAAAGTTTGAGTCATTAAATAGATGTGTGGGATGTGTGGTTGTCATAATGAGGTTTAACTGTAAACAATAGCAGTGACAGGGTACACAGGCATTGACCACAGGGATGTGGGACTCACGGCCAGACTTCTCCAGACTTCTCCGGCACTCCCCTGACATTTTAATGATGTGACTGGCTCTTTGAACTGTGTCAGGGCATATGGAATAAAGCTATGTGACCTAACCTTTAGTGGTCCTGGCTGTTCTATTTTGTGACCTTGAGGCCCATATTTCTGGACCTTCATACGGAGCTCCTCCTCTTTTTTTTTTTTTTTTTTCCACGTAATCAAAACAAAAACAATTAGTTTTTAACATTTAATCTGCATTACAAGTTGGAATATTTCCTTTATATTATAGAAATTATCGTTTGAATATATCTGTGAAAAGTTGACCAGACCTTTGGGTTATTGATAGATAAATGTTTGGGAACTTCAAAACAAACAGTCTTCATGGTATTGAACATCCATCAAGTGGGGATTTGTCCTGCGCAGCAGAATGTCTAATTCATGGTTATATATCATAGCTGACATATCATTGAAATGTTCCCAGTTGAAGTGTACATCTATAGAGGAGCATAAGCTATCAGAGCATATTGCCACAGGGCTGTTAAAGTATTGTATCTATACCCATGGAGAGTCATTCAGCCATCACAAATTTTGCCACATGAAGTATTAAGATAAACTCAAGCAAAGTATATATTTTTGAAAAGGTATGATCCACCGATTCTAAATGTATTTAAATGTAAAAACTTCCATCGTAATTGATACACAGACAACCAATTCTCAGGTCAGTAATGTTATTATGATATGTGCATACAAATGTGAAAATAATTTATTGCTGAACCTACTTAATTCCATGTCAGTATAGAATTACTGGTCACATACTTGTATGTAGCTAAAATTGCAATGTAAGGGCTTTTAATATCAGTGTTTGCTTTGCAGTTATAGCCTTTCATAGTTGAAAGCATTACATATAGGGGGGACTTCATATATAAGTCCTCCAACTACAAAATAAGCAGTATGGAAAAATTCCTAGTGTAGCATTAATATTGTATCACCATTTGGGACTTTGCTTGTACCAATGTGTATTTTTTTGCTAGGTTTGTGTGCAAAATCCATAAATTTCTGATGAAGGGAGTGGTTGCTTATCAGTAATTTCAATCAAAGTTTTGCAGTTAGTTTGTATGTATTCAGAATAGATTACGGCTTTGCATGCTCTTATTTTAATCTTTGTGTGTGTGTGTGTGTGTGTGTGTGCGTGCGCACGCACGCGCGTGTGTGTGTTTGTATTAAGAAAACATATTGATCACCGATACAGAGCTAGGATACTTTAAGCGGCAAAGTTGGGCCTGATATGACAACATTAAAAGTCTAAACCTGTTAACAGTAGACAGGCATAAATAAAACAGATAGAGGCGTGGGTATTACTACAACACAACACAAATCATAGGGGAAAGGGGAAAGCCAGAACAAATAGAGATTTAACTACAAAATTTGGATGCATAAAGGAATCAGGAGAGAGAGCATGGTAAGTGTGAAAAAATAAGTACGACATATTTTGGGTTTAAGTGAAATATTGAGACACTTGTGTGTATTAAAGACTGGCGTTGTTAAGATAGGAGGGGTGCCAGAGACAGGGTGTTGGGTGACAGAGGGCAAGTCAACATGGCCCTGTGGAGGCCGTCTTTTGTCCGTCTCAGTGTCTGTGTGTTACATGTGCCTGGTCATGGTGGTGTGTCTTCCCCAGCCCACTCCCTTCTGAGTCAACACAGTACATGGTAACACTGGTGCCTGTCAACAGCTTACCCAGGGCCCTGTTTGCCGCGATGATCTGTCTGTGACTTACCAGTTGACTTTAGAGTTAAAAATGAGACAGAGCAGGTTTGTTGTGGTCCTGAGACTGTATCGTCCACATGTATGTCAGTCATGTACACACCTTTGTTATGTTATAACTTAACAGGGCCACAAGCTAACACCAGCACTCACTGCACCAGGCCTTGATCTATCTTGATCCTCCTCCACATGGCATTCTTCATAGGCTGTGAGAGACATGTGCATACACAAACACCACCACCCACTTCACCAGAGCCTTGATCTGTCTTCATCTTCCTCATAGATCTGATACTCTTCATGGGCAGTCAGAGACATGTGCACACACAAACACCACCACCCACTTCACCAGAGCCTTGATCTGTCTTCATCTTCCTCATAGATCTGATATTCTTCATGGGCAGTCGGAAACATGTGCATACACAAACACCACCACCCACTTCACCAGAGTCTTGATCTGTCTTCATCTTCCTCATAGATCTGATATTCTTCATGGGCAGTCGGAAACATGTGCATACACAAACACCACCACCCACTTCACCAGAGTCTTGATCTGTCTTCATCTTCCTCATAGACCTGACACTCTTCATGGGCAGTCAGAGACATGTGCACACACAAACACCACCAACAACAAATTCTGGCAGCAGTACAGCAGAACCTGTCTTCATAAACCACCTCCAAACCATATTCTTGTCTCTTAAAAACAAGTGGTCAGCCTTCCCTAGGAGATGCAGTATAAAACATAATGAAAATTACAAGGAGTATATCATTTAAGAGAGACCATGGTGTATGGATCCTGATAGTGTCATCCTGATGAGACTGTCAAGTGACAGTATTCTCAAGGTCCCGTCACACTAACACAGTGTGGACTGATAGTGATGATCACGCACACACCTGCAACTTACTTTCCACAACATGTTCTGTCTATTTAACCACTTTACAAGCTATTTAATTGATTGACCTTGAGATATTGAAAGTCGGGATTATTCCTGAGTCTTGGGAATGGTGAAAAGGGTGTTGTATCACATGTTGACAGGTATGAATAGAAGTAGTGCTTTGGGGGGGGGGGGGGGGTTTGAGGGATTGCCCCCATGACAGGGGTGTTGTATCACCTGTTTACAGGTATAAGCAATGTAAATACAAGTAAGGCTGGGGGTGAAGGGTTATTCTCACGATGCGCAAAGTGGCTGTTTTTACTTGGAGAAAAGTATGGACCAGGTGAACTGTCTTGTATGAATCAGCACAAATATATTGAGTATGAAATAAACATGAAGAACTAAATTCAACACGGACAAAAAACAGCATCTGACTGACTGAAGTCAGTAGATACATCTTTCTCACAGAAACTGGACTTACATATATAGAATGTGCATTGTCCCAGTAAATTGGACAGTGTGGACTCCAAGCCAAGTGGACTTCAGATCAAAACTGGATGAAGGCTTGGACAAAATGGTGCTGCTGCTGCATTGACAGTAGATTGTGGGCCAAGGCTGACATTGAATTTGGTAAAAGGATCAAACTAAAAGGAAACCAGGTTTGCTACCTGCTACACAGAATGAAAATGTTCAGTTAGGCAAGATCCTGGGTGCTCACTGATATGATCAATTCATCAGCTGTAGTGATGTGACAGTGATCACAGTCAAGAGACTGGCTGTTCACTGATACGGCGAATACAGTCATCAGCTGTAGTGCTGTGACAGTGATCACAGTCAAGAGACTCGTTGTTCACTGATATGGTAAATATAGCAGCTCTGTGGTGTTGTGACAGTGATCACAGTGATGAGACGAGGTGTGCACTGATGTGGTGAATACACTCAGCAGCTTGATTACGGGAGCTGCAATTTTGGGTGTCAAGTACAGCCTTAGTACTAATTGATTATGGTAGCTGCATCATTGGTTGTCCAGTACAGCCTTAGTACTAATTGATTATGGTAGCTGCATCATTGGGTGTCCAGTACAGCCTTAGTACTAATTGATTATGGTAGCTGCATCATTGGGTGTCCAGTGCAGCCTTAGTACTAATTGATTATGGTAGCTGCAGCATTGGTTGTCCAGTGCAGCCTTAGTACTAATTGATTATGGTAGCTGCAGCATTGGTTGTCCAGTACAGCCTCAGTACTAATTTATTAAGGTAGCTTCAGCATTGGTTGTCCAGTACAGCCTTAGTACTAATTGATTATGGTAGCTGCAGCATTGGTTATCCAGTACAGACTTAGTACTAATTGATTAAGGTAGCTGCAGCATTGGTTATCCAGTACAGTCTTAATACTAATTGATTAAGGTAGCTGCAGCAATGGGTGTATTGTGCAATAAATTTTCAACATGGACCTAGACCTTACTTCTTACTCCAGGGCATGCCTGTGCACACATACCTCACTTATCTAAGTTGTTGGCATGACCCCTCCCCATCATACTCAGTTATTTGATCAGATGTTGCCCCCCTCTTTACTCAGTTATTTGTCATGTAGGTGCTCCTTGCTGCCTACCAACTATTTGACCTGCATCTGCCCCCTTGTCCATCCTACCCCCATGCAGCTGTGCTAGCCAGACTGGAAGAGCATGTATCCAGTGGCTGGGTCCACGGCAGTTTGCTCACAGCTCCCGCAGTCTGGATCTGCCTGAACCTACCATTAGCTGCAGTGTGTATACATGTGCTTATGGTGTGATGTAAACTGTTAGTGTACTTGCCCACGTGCCTTCACTTACCTAGGTGAAGGTCCATGTGTGCCCACCCAACTGGTCCCTCAGAAAAACTATGCCCTGTATTCCTATCTAGTGGCTGCCTATGTACCAGCAGTGGCTTCATAGATGGCAGACAGACTCTTATCTGGGTTTTGTAGGGAGCACCGTGCAACCACACAGCTGGCCCACCATCCACCATGAACAAACAGAAAGGGCAGCTTTCAGTATCTAAAAGAATTCCTGATGAATAATTTTCATGCGATGTCTGATGGATCCATGTCTTCCATGACAAGGAACATTCGGAATACTTTTTAGCAGACTGAGATTTAAGTGCTCCATAGCAAACTGGAGCTTTAAGTGTTCCCATTGGCTGAAGTGAAAATAGCTGAAATAAAGTTGGCAGAAAATGTAGAATTTGACTGGAGTCAGAGTGAGCATAATAGTGGAGGCACTGTGGGGATAATTGGCACTTGTCAGTGAGGGTACTCTTGCTGACAGCCAAGTGGCCCAGACAGCTCATCTGTAGCAAGATACCGTTGTGTCGACTTATTTATTGAGGAAAGCACGGCAGAGTGAGGCAGGATACAGAAGTTCATTCAGGTTGACCTCTGTGTTACTGATAGAGGTGGCAAGCACATTCCCCAGCAAACTAATTGAAAACAACATCAGAAAGCCTCCTGGAATTAGGACGTGGACGGCAGAAATAATAGAGGGGAAAGGACAAATGAGACTTGTGGCCAGTAAGGCCTGTAATTGCCTGCACATTATGTATGTCTGTAGTTTTTGTAACCAGTTTACTCTTAGTTACGTGGTAGATAGTGGAGGCTTTGTTGGCGTGTAGGGGCCTCTCATTTACTATCCTATCCCCTGGGTTACAACGGAGCTGGCTTCTTGTGTGTAAACTGCTACAAATTTGACACGTTTGGTGAAAAACGTGGCACTGTTTTGTTCTTTAGATTATTTGTTCCACCTACATATAAAGTATTTCCTATTTCTGCAAGACTGTTTATATGTACTGAGTTTGTCAATTTGGTTCTGTCTTGAACCAAAGTAGAGAGCTGTACCAGTGGTGGTAAATGATCAAGAGCAAGAAGAATCCTGGCAATTGACAGCTTTGTATGGGCCCATTGCTATCACTGGCCAGTGCAATTCTTCACAATAAGAAGCCAGTCTTGTGGTAAAGCACAGCTGCCAATGCATACTGTCTGCATGTCAGCATTGGGTTAGGAACATACTGGCTTCATGTTTGCTGCTTTGGATTACAGTTCAGTCCAGCAATGTGGGGAAGGGGAGTGGGGGGGGGGCAGTTTTGGTGTTATCACTGGCTGTAGCAGTGTACAGTATTGATAACAATGAAGTTCAGCAGACAGCTCAGGTCGGCAGCACTGTGCCATACATAGAACAGAAGTAGGCCTGGCCTTGAGTATTTAAGGCATACCTGTCAAGCTGCCTCCCAATTTTGTTACAATCTCCAGCTTTTCTGTCATACCTTTTGGACTCCCCCCCCCCCCCCCCCCCCACAGAAGTTTAGGTTGCTTTAGGTAACCTCCCCAATAAAAATTCTTTCACATTGTTGATGTGGACTTTCCCTTATGGGAGCAAAAAAAAAATCTGAGTGTTTCACATTGGAGAATGTTGACACATAAAAGAAGGCAGCCAAGAAGGTCTTGTCATAAAGTCTGATCCATGAGGAGGCCTGACATGTGGCCCAGCAGGCAGTGCTGCTGTGGCTTATTAGGCCTGGCTGACAGCACAGCCACAGGAGAAAGCCCAGGCCAGTTTTAGTTACTAATTGTGACATATTAGGCTGGGCCAGTTAGCCCAGGCATAGAAGCTGATCTGGTAGTTTGTTGCTGTGGCATAAAATTTAAAAAAAAAAAAAAAAAAAGGGAAAAAAAAGATAGTAAATAAATTAGAAAAAAAAAAAAAACTAGCGTTTTAGTTACAAGTTCTGTCAGAGATCACCTGGTAATGTATAACTGTGGCATATATGACCTGTCCACTCAAGTGGGCTCTGACATGGACAGTCTAACCCAGTATATACTGGATCTCACATAAACAGTGCATGGTACTATAGTTACAAACTCTGGCAATAGACAGCCTGGCTATACAGAGCTACCACACTCAGCCAGGCCCTGCAGTTACAAACTCAGACAGGCAGCCTGAGTATACAGAGCTATAGCACCTTTAGCCTGGCCCTGTAGTTACAAACTCTGACATAGGTAGCCTGGCTATAGAGAGCTAGGGAACCTTTAGCCTGGCCCTATAGTTACCAGCTCTCATTTAAACAGTGTGTATGGCCCTGTAATTACAAACTTGGACAAAGACAGCCTGGCCATACCGGGCTATGGCACTCATCCTGGCTCTGTAGCTTACATTGCTCTGTGGTTACAAACTCTGACATAGGCAACCTAGCTATAGCATCCTCAGCCTGGCCCTGTAAATTACCAGTTCTCAGTGTGTATTGCCCTGTAGTTACAAACTCAGGCCTAGTCAGCCTGGCTAAACAGAGCTATTGCACCTTTAACCTGGCCCAGTAAGTTACCAGCTCACTTTTAGTGTGCATTGATGGCCTTGTAGTTACAGACTCCAGCATAAGCAGGCTGGCTATACAGAGCTATAGCACCTTCAGCCTGGCCCTGTTACGAGCTCTCACTATTAAAGTGTGTGTTGATTGCCTTGTAGCTACAAACTCCAGCATAAACAAGCTGGCTATACAGAGCTATAGCACCTTCAGCCCAGCCCTGTAAGTTACTAGCTCTTACTTAGTGTATATTGCCCTGTAGTTACAAACTCTAGCATAGACAGGCTGGCCCAGTCAAGTGACTTAATGCATGAATTTTACTTTTTCCAGTCTTACAGTCATATCATAAAATGTATCAGGGATCCTTGAATTTTGCAGATTTTGCCCTGGAAAGTGTTTGAAAAGTCCTTGCATTTCAGAGCTACTAAACTATGTGAACCCTGTTTCTAGGTTTGGCACAGACAACATGGCCCTATGGTTACAAAGTTTGGCATAAACAGCCTTACCCACCAGTGACAATGGTGGGCAGTCACAATGTCTCTGCCATGGAAAGACCAAGCCCACTGGAGTAGTTACCTGTTTTGGCATAGGGGGCTCTGTGCAGAGTAAGCATCAGATTGGGCTGGCAATTCACAAGGCACGGGTAATGGTTATACTGGGTTTGACTGTGTTTTTTCAGGTGCTTGACTGGAGCCCTATAAAACACCTTGAAGGCTGCCCGCCTGTCAGTGGTACGCCAAACATAGTGAACACTGGATACCAACAAACTAGACCCTTGTGGCACCCCTTGAAAAAATTGAAAGCTTACAGATGACAGAGGAATTCTAACCATGAAAAGTTGTTTGTAGCATCATGTCTGGCTGCCTGGCCAGCCTGTGCTCAGTTACACCAGCCACACAGGAAAGTGTTGGGCTGCAGCTTCTCTCCCAGTCTTGTGTGAGGGGGTTGCAGGGAGCCTCAATCATGCCATTCCCAGTATCTTGTAGTGAGTTCGACATTGCTTGGGGTAAATTTATCTAGGAAATATTTCTTTATTTTGGGACAAAACTAACACACACATGTATGCACATAAAGCATATACAGTTGGTATCTGCTGTTTTAACCTATACCTACTGCTACCAAAAAGTTGTCTTCCACTGCAGGTAATTTAACAAAGAAATATGGTAAAATATCAGGAAAAAGTACTGCTAAAGAGACATAGAGTCTGTAACAAGAGCTGCAATCATTTTACAACAGACTCAGACTCAGACGACATTTATTTGACACATCAAAAAACAATACATACATGTGGAATACAAGTTTCAAAATTATGATATCACAGCAGTTACCATACCATTTTTTAGTAAAATTACAACAAGCAATGTGTCGGGATGACTCCTGCTAAGGAAATAAGTTTCCGCCATCACAGGGGCCACCTTGCAGAGATATTAACTGATTAAGTAACCTCGCTCAAAAATTAGTAAACATAGTAAACACAAACATGAAACATAATCGATTTAAGAGTTACAAACACAACAGCCACCAGTGTGTTTATATTTATGTATGAGAAAGTATAATGATTAATAGTTTTCTCGTTTTTTTTAGTTGGAATATGGGGGATCAGAAAACACATAACCAGGATGTCCTCCTTCACCCATTGCCTTCCACCTTCCAAGTACAGGTTCCTCCCTACCTCCCCCCTCCCCCCCCCCCCCCCCCACTAATCAGCTGACAAATCTGAGCCAAGTAGTTCATTGGATTGTTTCAAGTAATGTAAACTGTGTTTAAAAAGGACAAAGTTCATTTGAATCAGGAGCAGGTTGGCGAAACCTGTTCGCAGATATAAATGTCAGGTTGTGCCAAATAAACAGGAGAATCTTTACACAGCAGTATATTGTGCAAACAGACCTGGCAATTTAAATAAGCTAGCTCTTCGGGCTTGTCTTTTTCATTCCATTTTAACCAGTAACAAACTGCAATTTTCCAGAGACACCGTCTGTTATTATTTGGGGCTTTCAAAAGGAAGTGGGAATCACCAAGAGGCATAGACTGTGTGGTGTTTGGGGTGACCTGTTGCAGGTCCCAGCTACCTGCCTGTACTACTCTACAGGTAGATAAGTCTGTGAGGGCAGCCCTGAGTGTGCCCCACAGCCACTAGCCAGCAACGGAACGGTGTCTACCCCTTGCAGTCCTCCTGGTGTAGGGGACAGTATTTTGCAGGCAGACTGTCAGGGAGGACCATATGAGCAAGGGATGAACACATCAGTCAATGCACATATCAAAGTGGCTACATTAGTCTTAGGAGAGCCCACCAGTGGTGTATTTATGACAATTGCTATATAAAGATGTAGCTGTCAATGGCAAATCATATTTGTGTGCAATGGCACGTTGGTATCACTGGCAAAGCCGCTGATTGAACTGACAGCACGTGCCACTCTGGCTCTGTCTACGGATCCAATAACAACCATTTTACCAAGCTGCTTTTCCACATGCATCAAAACATAATTTAGATGCTGCTTGTAGGTTGATTTATGATTACTAATAGGTTTGAGTGGGATTGCCTCAGAGCCGGTGGATCTTGGATCCCGGCCAATCCGTGCGGTTGCAAGTGGTACATGTGCGCCACACCAGGGGCATTGTATGGCGAGTGTGCCAACACAGACCACTCCACACCTGTGATCCTAGCAAGACTACACACATACGAGTGGCTGGAAGGGGTAAAAATGACAAAACAATTTCTCTAACATCATCTGTCGTGTGAGTGTGGACAGTTTTGTCAGAATGTCAGGCTAGTACTTGGACTCGGCTTAACGATTGTATGTCTGACCCCAGGGAGGAAAGTCTTTAGCATAATTATGCACAAACAAGCAGGCAGAAAATATTTACAAATGATAACTAAGTAACTGTAATTGAGGAAGACAAATTGTCAGGACATGTACAAGCGACCTTGTGACTTGTCACTTGTACTGGCTTGTGTGGCAGGACCTGTGTAGAGTTTTGACCTCTAGGGATAATGCACCAGTCTTCACATTCATGCTTATATCAAAATGAGCATCCATCAAGTCCCAACAGTGGAGAAGCCATTATCAGAGAGAACATATTTCTGCTGTAAACAATCGCCTATCTATCTAATAACTAAATAACTTCCAACTTGTTCTGTCATCTGTCCTTTGATTATTGACTGTAAGGGGCACTAGCAGGCGCATCATAGCCACGTGAGATGACTTGTACCAGTGAGTATAAACTGATACATGCTCATGTTGCTGACATTAATCCACCTTACCCACAGCTATTGGTCAAAAGAACAGTTACCATGGATAACCATTGTTTTGAATTTTGACAGCAAGTACATGATCATTTCTGGCAGGCCCCAAACCCTGTAGTAGGCCATTGGCCCTGGCTCTGACCCCTGACCCTGACCTGCACTGTGTTGTAGCAGGTACCAGTTGCAGGCTGCACTGGGCTCTCCATTGCTGCAATCCTCTCCCATGATTTATAGTTCCACCCCAGAATAACAGCGTTCATTTGTGGGCCAAAAACCAGCCCCACATGTTGCACATAAACATGCTAGCTTGAGACTTTTATTATTTGTCCCTACACTTGTGGCTATGAGGCCATATATTACAGGCATCTATGTGTCTAACAACCTTGGGAAAGTGCCCCTTGGCTCAAATAAAGAACATTTTCATCAGATAACTTGACATATTATACCAGTGAAAGGTCAAAGTGTGGCAAATTTAATGGGAATAACTATTTTAAAAGCATTTATTTATATTCAGTGTTATTTTTGTGAATAACAAGAAGGCATATTTGTATTCAGTTTTACATTTTAAGCTGCAAAGAGTTGCTCTCAGAATGCATTTTAGCTCAGCTGACATGTCAACTGAGCTCATCAGGTGGTCATGACAGTCATCCATGGTCGTTTGTCCATCTGTTAACATTTCACGGTTTCTTTGACTTCTCTCCAAAACCAGCTGGCTAGATTCTCTTGAAACTTTGTGGGGATGTGCCGCAAGACGTCATCTTCCAACATTTCTTTTATTTTTTTTTTTTAAATATTTGTATTATTGTTTTTCTGTATGTGGGCAAAATCTATTTTTTTTTTTTTTTTAAATCTCTTACACTTCTTGGCCAATTTTAAAGTGCATAGGGACACTTCTAGATACCTATTGATCAAAATTTGTGCACCAGGTGTCACTGCAATTTTTTTATATCTCTTTTATGATTTTTGTCACAGTGAAGATGTTTTCAACTTCTTTGGCATGAAAGCACAGATTCTTCATGCTGTCTTTGTGTTCTGTTGGCATCGATAACTCAGTTATTTGTTGAGTTTTGTGACTTTGATGGTGGTCATTGAACCATTGCACATAAATAATGTTGCCTTTTATCAGGACAATGGTACTTCCTCAGTGCATGGTTGATATTGAATATCTATAGGAGTGTAGCCTATTGGGTTTCTTATGGTGTTGTTACTTTCGACCTTGATTGACCTGGAAAGGGCAAATTTGAGATCAATCACTGTAAAAAGTAATATTTTCTTCTTTCACTTAAAAATATGAGCCAGGATCAATTCAGAATTGGTGGGGATGTATTTTATATGGGCCTGTATGAAATCCATTCAAGATGGATGACCTTGACCTGATTTCCAAGGTCACAAGGCCAGTTTTGTATATTTCATTCCTGCATGATTTTTTTTTTAAGTTGGTAGTTTCATGTTAATCAAGATTATAGCCGTTTATATAGTCCAGATAGACAACTTTGACCCAATTCCCAAAATCAAAGACCAGTCTGTTTGTATTTCATTTCCACATGGCTTTTTGGCTTCAAAAAGTTTTAAAGATAGCACTTTCAGTAGGGTGTAGGTTAAGTTCAAAGAAGGATGACTTTGACCTGATTCCTAGTGTTACGGAGCCATTGTTGTGAATTTCATATTTGTACAGCTTAAAAAATAGTTTAAAACTAGCACTTGCATATAACACAACATCATGGTGCACTGTCAGGTTAGAAAATGGGAAACTGACCCGATTACCAAGGTCACAGGGCAGTTATTCTGTATTTCATTTCTGTATGACAACTTCAACAGTTGTGAAACTAGTGGTTTCATACTACACAAATTACATGTATATTCCTCCAGGAGGTCTAGGTTTCTGCATACAAGATCAGCTGAGCATAGGACAGTGACAGTCTTCTTGTTTCGTATTTAGTGGTGAAATTCACTGATTCTGTATCTGTGGGTCTTTATGATTCAGGTAATTAACACCGTTGTCAACTTTTTAATGTGTACTTTGCAGATATTATCTTTCCCCTTGTCTCAGGGTGACATGTCCTGTTTGCGTGTTTTGAATGGCACATTTGTTCATTTATATTCAAAACAACAGATTAATTGACAATACCTGCCTGTATGTATAATACATTTATGTACATGTGACTGATACTGATCTGGTGGTGGAATCACCTGGCTATGTGGGAAGAACATGATAAGGTGACTAACACATAGTAAGGAGTTGTATATTCTTGTTTGCACCGTCCGTCACTTTTTATTTCTGTGCAGTACAAACACGCTTAATCCTTTACACATTAAAAAAGAAAAAAAATCCTCACTAGAATGAGTTTACAGTTGCAGTTTTAGCATCTTTGGTGAAAGTGTCAATGAGTGGTTTGGTATTTCTATCATGATGATCAGTGCAAATGAAAATTCAAGAAAACGAAGCTAATTTTGACCGGTATTTTGTCCTGTATTGTTTATGTGGTTTGTCACCCAAAGAGTCAATGTTTGTAAGTCATAGCCGTGGAACAGAGAACAAAACAAGAAGGAAAGGCTTTGCCTGAAGTATGGCTATCCGGGACAGACTGCAGGGCATCACTATGAGAGGACAAAGTACACAATGTGACAGATATATATTACTCCTACATTCATCTATGACTGTTAGTAGTAGTTATAACAGCCTATTCATTTGCTGAATTTCATGGTGAGCGCTGGTGACAAGTAGGTTAGTGTTGGTGGTAAGGCCCGGGAGAAGCTTATTGAGTGATCATTTTGAGGGGACCAGGGGAGACAACGTCCAATGGTTAATGAGGATAGAGATGTGCTGATAGGCTGTGTACATGGTCAAGTGAGGGGCGAGTGGTAGCAGACTGGAGCTCCATGTACGATCAGACAGACCTGGGTTATGGGGTCAGAGACGTTCCTGCGTTGACGTCACGACAGTCACGACAGTTTAGGGTGATACCGGGACAGCGCGTGGCTCCGGCTATAAACTGAACAAAGCCATTAGTCAAGCTGCAAGCATGCTATCAGCCAAACATGCAGCCATACACAGGCCACCAGTGGAACTAATGACTTCCTAATAGTGAAAACAATACCTGGACACCGTAGCAAAGGTAGGTGTCAGTGTGCATGATGTGCTTTACACGATAAAACCCTGAGTGGCAGTCATTTGCTGACCTGTGGAGTATAACATATTAGTGGTCATCAACAGATCCTGGCAAGCAGGTGATGTGCAGAAAATGTGACACATTTGGTGGGCGAGAGACGGCAGGTCAAACTATGTCAAGTGGCAGGTTAATTAGGTGTGTAGTGCATGAACTGTGTACACTAGTGAGGCTTCAGCCAGTAAATTCATTCATAATTTTCATCCCAGCTCCAATTGGCAATGAGGTGTGTTGTCACGGTGACGTACTTGGTCATATTGTATCTGCCAGGCCGAGCTGATGATGTGTATGCACACAAGTCAGGCATAACTGGTATGATCATTGCTCACTTTACAGGGGATGTTGATAAACATCGGTGTCACTCAGCACATGTGTACAATCCATGTTTTATCCAGCGACACACAAGTGGACAATGTCACAAGTAGTCAGCATTGTGTTGTCTTGGCATCACTTACATTAACTTGATAAATTACAGGGTGGCCAATTGGAAACTAATTATTTGATAGTTGCATTATTGCTGTCCAGGTTTAAAGTATGAGGTTTTGGTTTTCATTGGCATTTGAATCGCAAGCTGGTGAACACACAAGGCCACCTAAGCAGAGAGAAGCTGAGTAATTTGGTTATGTTTTTCTCAGTGGTACACACTTAATTTCACATTGCCATGGGCAGAATCTTGCAGTTGCCTAGTTTCTGCAAAATAATCACATAATTATGTAGACACCACACTGAAATTGTGTCTAATAAAGCCACTCAGTGGCCGTGTGGCATTGTGGCAGTGAGGCAGTGCAGTGGTTTCTTCCTGTTGTCTGTCTGTCCATCATACTAGCAACATTGGCTTGCCATTGAGTGGCTATGGGCCCATATGAATAGCGCTATTGATCAGTATGCACAATAATTCAATATGTGAGTGCTCTATTCATCACTCAGCTCGTGGCCCTTAGTGCAATGTATTGGGCACAGCGGTAGTTGTGACATCGGGCTTGACTGCGTAACAGAGAGCATCCAGACAGGAAGAGAGAGCGCGCACATGGTAAACAGGTTAGTTGATTGGCTTGACAGACCCCACAGACAAGAACACTTGACTGGTAGCGGGATAGGCTGCGTGCACCACCGGCGCAGCACCACACGGCCCTGGTGTAATGGTACATGGAGAGTGGTGCAAGTCTATTGTGTGTCAATCATTGCTGCTTCCATGTGTGTTAGTTTACAAACTGTTGTGTTGGGGACACCTCTGTGCACACTGATGGTTGCCACATCGGCCAATGTGTTCATCATTCAACATGCAGCCCGTTCATGCACACATGGATTTACCACCTGACACTGTCAGCCCGTCTTGTTACCCCGTGCACTCTCACCGTTCAGTCAGGTAAGCCTCCATTCTGTCTACAGCAGCCGGCAGTGCTTTTGTACTGAGTCCTTTGTCACTGGGCTTAGATTGCATCCACAGAAGTGGGTGTGCACCTCTTCCATTTGGCCCCAAGGTGACATTTGTGGCCCAGCTGACTGCACTTGACACCTCGTTCATTGCTGCCCTCTGTCAATCTTAAAGTGCCAGGGTCTCACTCTAACTGGAACAGGGGTGATCATTTGATGCTAATACCAGAGTTGAAACTTGCAAGTGTGGCGCTGTGTTCTCACAGTCAGCTGGGGCATGTAAACACAGTCATGTGTGCAGCAGTCAATAACTCATCTGTCCTCTACCCTCTTTTCCATTCTTACCTGTGCTGTGTGTACAGTCTGCCGGTGTCTCTGTGCAAGGTCCAAGCCACTCAAGATTTCTGTGTTGGACCCATTGCATAATTAAAAGGAAGGAGCACTGAAGCTTCTGAACCACAAAGAGTTTATTGCATAGCGACAACTTGTAGGCGCTCTGACCTACGTCTTTTGTCAGCATGTTACACATAGTAATTGTCACAGGGGAGCAAAGTTATCATATAGCATCTGTATTTGGGTATTCTATGGAAGATCCCTCACACCAATGCGATGTCGAGCACTTCTGCTGGAAGGAAAGTGCAGAGGCATTCCTCCCAGCAACACAGTGACCTCTGGTGGTAAAAATATTGAACTCTTTAGTGAGTTCACATTATGTGTCTGTTTACAAAAATATTGCATCAGTTTTAACAATTTATGGCAGTAACAGCTCAGAACAGAAATAAAACTATTTGTTGAGCACTAATGTGTATTTATATGCTTGCTGTAAAGTGTGAACTTTGTGTGATACAGGTAAAAAATAGTGAACCACATCAAAAAAAGCAGATTATCAATTAGCTGTGCTCCCCTCTCTGCATTAAGGTGGAAAAAAAATCATCATGGATTGACAACTGGTCTCCATTGATTTGTGCAATCAAATAATTAGATTATAACATTCAGTTTCAAAATAATTATCACGGATAGTTCTCTCGAAATATTCAGTTTACATTGCTTCAAACATATGTCCTTGAATGCAAATCTGGAACAGGGTGCTTTTGAAATCATTGCTGTAGAGAAGCCTCATAGGATTACACATCATGAAAATACTGAGGTAACACATTTTACATTCGCAGTGTGGATGCTAATTTTTATTTAGACATTTTATCTATACAGCTTAACCTGCTATAACAAGTTTGGTGTCAGTACGGGTAGTACTTTTCAAGGTGCTAGATCATCACAAATTACAATGGAAAATCACACAGCCTAACTCTGCTGACTGAAATGATATCCAGGAGTGGCAACAGAAATGTAAATGTGGCTACCCCCACTCCATCTATTCTCCACCCGTGATGCAGTCTTAATTAATAAACTACTGTTACTTTCTAGGTAGGCAGCCTCAGACAGATACTTTACAGAGATTTATGAAAGGTAGTTTGAAACCAGGAGAGAAGGACTTGTGACTGATTGTTTGAAATTATAATAAGCTACCGGTATATAATAGAAGACAGGGATTTATAAAAAGTAGCTTGAAACTAGGAGAGATGACTGATAGTTTGAAATTATAATAAGCTACATAATACAAGACAGGGATTTATTAAAAGTAGTTTGAAACTAGGACAGAAGGACTTGTGACTAGTTTGAAATTACAATAAGCTATATAATAGAACACAGGGATTTATGAAAGGTAGTTTGAAACTAAGAGACAAGGACTTGTGACTGATAGTTTGAAATTATAATAAGCTATATAATAGAAGACAGGGATTTATTAAAGGTACATGTAGTTTGAAACTAAGAGACAAGAACTTGTCCAAGATAGTTTGAAACTATGATAAGGTATAGATGACAGGGATTTATGAAAGGTAGTTTGAAACTAGGAGACAAGGACTTGTCAAAGATGGTGTCAAACTGGTTGTAGAAGAGAGGGATTTAGGAGAGTAATTTGAAACTAAAATACAAGGATTTGTCAATTTATGTGGTTTAAAGACACAGTGAGCATGACAAGACAGGGATTTGTGAAATGTGCTTTGAAACTAGAAGACAAGGATTTGTCAAAGGTGGTTTGAAGCTATTCTAAGCTGCAAAAACTGAGATTTATGAATGGTAGTTTAAAACTAGAAGATAGATTTATCAAATGCAGTTTGAAACTTAAATAAGCTATAAAAGATAAAACTAGAAGACAAGTATTTATGAAAGGAAGTTTGAAATTAGAATACATAAGTTTGTAACAATTGACAAGGCCCTATACATGTGTGTAATTGTATCAGGGTTCCTTTGTGAAATGGTGGTCAGGCCAGCATTGAACCTCGTAGATCAATGTAGTATTGTGTACATATCCCATGTTCTGTGAAAGGAATACTTGCTACAGGCATTGTGTTGACAGTGACAGTTAGGGAGAAGAACAAATGCCACCCACTAATCAGGTGGGCACATGTTGTCAGAGCAGGTTAAGCAACTGACTGGCACTTGATGTGGGTTGCTATGTTGTCATTAGTGGAAGTGCAAACTGCTATATTATTGATATATGTCAGTGATTGTATTATATACACGTCTTTATGCACAGATACATATAGCTGGACTATAGTGGATCTGTAATACACAACAGTTGTATGCCTCCAAAGACCCTGCAAACAGCAGCTTGACTTGTACATGTGTAGGCAGTGGATACACATCCAATATACTGGATCATGACTATTATAACCTTATGTAGTGGCTACATGTATGCTGGATCATATAAATATTATATAACATTATATTATGGCTACATTTATATTATACATATATGCTGGATCATGAATATTATAACCTTCTATGGTGACTACATATATACTATTCATGTTTACTGAATCATAAATATTGTAACATTATATAGTGCCTGCATGTATATTATACCTGCATATAGGATAACGCATATTATAACATTATAATGTTGGCCACATGTGTATCACACATATACTGGATCATGAATATAACATTGTATAGTGGCTACATATAGATGATCCATGTATACATACTGAATCATAGATATTTTTAACATTCAGTGGTTACATGTCTGCAGTATGGATACCATGTACTGTAGACATGTGCCCATTGTGTACTGTTTTCATTCCACTTATAGCATATCCCACAACTTTTTATCTTCTCAGATCTGTATTCACTGTCAGTAACATTATTTAGTGTTTATTGGTATGTGGGTAGTGCCTGTTTAGGTTTACTTTCAGATTACAGGCCCTTGACAAACCTACATAAGGCAACCATTGGTGACATTGTGTGGCAGGAGAATTGTGCAACATCTCCCCACTTACATGCCATTAAAAACTTATTGATTTAATAATTAGAAACTTACACATCATAATTCCAGCAGTTCCCTATGCATGCTCTTTTTTGTCAAAAGTTGACAGAACAACATCCCCAGACAACCTGAAGTTTCGTATGTATACATGTGCTTCCAGTCTATAGCTGTATGCTTTGATCCCCATTTTATTGCATGTCCAGGGATCTTGGCTGAGAAGACAACTTCCAACTTTGCTTTGCCCAGTCACAAGGTCTACTTTTTGCCTGGAGCATAATTTCTCTTGAATATTTTTTATTAGTTTCACACAAATTTCTCGCTTGGAAGGATTTTTTTTTTTGAAGACCAAACTGCAAGTGTAATAGTGGGATCTTTAGTGTCCCAAGCTTTATAGGATATTGTGGGAAATGTAATTAATCTTAACTTTAGAAACCACATACCTCGTGCCAATGGAATACCATAAAAAGAACTTAAGTTGTTCCACATATTAGTCACATTGTTTAGCGTGACAGTGCTTCCATTAAAATTAATAGAGCAATATATTACACACTGGATGCATGTCTAAATAGGGTTAAAACATGTCTGCTTACACAGTGAATGCCTGTTGACATACTGATGGATGATTATGTGTGTAAAGACCCAGGTGAATACATGCAAGGGAGGTATGTACCCAGCAGCCCCCTCTGCTGAGAGTTGTCCAATGAGACCACTTCCTTCAATAGGTAAAGGTCACAGTTAGTAATTCCATGTGTACTCAGCTGAAAACACACCCAGTGCACAAAATTCTTGCAGGCTAGCTAGATTTGTGTATTGCCCTTGGATTTTATGTGCCAGTTACCTTGAATAAAATGGTTACTTTTGGTGCCAATGAAATCAAACGTTTAGAATAATTGATCTTACTAAATTTTTAAAAAAAGGTGTTTTTTCTTGTAGTTGCTTTTAAATTTTTAAGTTGCAGCTCAAGTTACACAAGAAAGTATTGGGAATACACAACTCTTGCCCTCCTGACTGAAGTGCCCTCTACAGGAAGGTTATAGGGACTTTTTATTCTAGCTCGTCCCTGTTAATACAAATAAGCAGCTCTCCTTTGGGTTGGTTTGATGCAAGGGGCCCAACCTGCCTCATGGAAAGTTGACGCGGGACATGCTGTGCAGATAGGGTTCCTTGATAATTTTTAATCAAGGTGTTAAATGTAATTAACACCATAGCTAATAGATAAAATAGACTGAAGCAGAGGGAGGGAGGGAGGGAGGGGGGAAGAGAGAGAGAGAGAGAGAGAGAGAGAGAGAGAGAGAGAGAGAGAGAGAGAGAGAGAGAGAGAGAGAGAGAGAGAGAGAGAGAGAGAGAGAGAGAGAGAGAGAGAGAGAGAGAGAGAGAGAGAGAGAGAGAGAGAGAGAGAGAGAGAGAGAGAGAGAGAGAGAGAGAGAGAGAGAGAGAGAGAGAGAGAGAGAGAGAGAGAGAGAGAGAGAGAGAGAGAGAGAGAGAGATTTTCTTATTTTATATCTACTGAACAGAAAGACCACCAGGATAACATGACTGCTTTTGGTCCTGCCCAAGGGTCTCTGAAGTAGGGATCACAGTACAGAGAAAAGGGACACCCTTTTGTGTACATACTGGATGTATCAGACAGGCAGTGTTCAATGATGTCATGGTGGGAACATGAATCGGTCAAACGATGTAGGTTGCTATCAGTACTAGTACTGAGGACAATCAATAAACATTTAGTAGTACCTAGAGCACTCAGTATTTTGTTTATTGATAAGAAATCAGATTGTTTAAACAAGGGTGTCATAATACCTTTCAGTTGTGCAGAATCAATCTTTGATCAATTTTTTTTTTTTTTTTGTAAAATGTAATAAGACGAATTGTATTGTCCATTTTTGTAAAGGTGGGTATGAGTTGTTGGTGTCCTGCAGTAAAACAGTACAACATTCCAGTACAATTGTGGTGCATGTGTTTGCCAGGTAGACTCGTGTAAACAGTGACAACAATACAGCGTGCCATGCAGGCACCATCTCAGATAACAGGAGTGACCCTGATCATTACATGGTACCAGCTTACACACATTTAGACATAGGTGTGGGACAGGTCTATATAATGACACAGGTCAACTTATCTGTTACTGTGTACACACAGGCCAGTGGCATCACTGGTATGACAGCTATGCCAGGCCAGTATTCTGCTGACAGCCCTGTGTTGTGCTGTGTTCTTGTTGCACACACAGCTAGCCTTGTGCTGGCTGATCTGTGGCCTTCAGGATGTAAACAAATCTAGCAGTTTGACTTGGCTGGCTCAAACAGGTAAGATGTTTGTACATGGCTGTGCTAATAACAGCTAGATGATTATTGATCGTAAAAGAGCTGGAAGAGTATCCACTGAGGTATAACAAGCACACAGCCCAGGTAGTGCAGGCTACAACACAGCCAGGCTTATCACTCAAGTAGTCATGTCATGGTGTGATTACCTATCACAGGTCATGCTATGCTCAGACCAGGCTGATTTACCTGTCACAGAGACAGAGTGTCTTCCTGTTTCACGCTGTTACCACATCCACCTGCGTATTATTGCTGTACGAGTAGGGCCACTAATGGGAAACTTTTAAGAGTTACTCTGCCTCATTGCCACCTATTTGAGTCTAGCTGTACTTGTTTTTTTATGAAAATGGGACTGTGCCTCACTGCCTTTAGAGTGTCACTGCGTACCTCATTTGTACCCATTTGAGGGTGACTGACTCATTGGCACCCATTTGGGTGTTACTCTGCCTTATTGCTATTTGTTTGGGTGACGCTCTGTGGACCATAATTTCCACCCATTTGAGTGTAACTCTACCTCATTGCAATTTGTTTGTGTGTCACTCTACCTCACTACCATATGTGTTGACATCCATATGTTTTGAATCGGGAGATCCAGGTAAAAGGTGCATGAAAGCAAAGAAAATGAGCCATTTTCCCTTAAATTGGCATGATGTTAACACATTTTGCAGTCTACTAATGGGGAGACTTTCACCAAAAACCAAGAGAGTTGACAGATAGGGATTGCACCCATTAATCCACATTGTTCCCATTTGAACATCATTATTTTGCCCCCCCCCCCTTCTTTAACCCCCAGTTTGAGTGTGATGACACACCCTTTTCCCGTGTTTCAAGCACACATGTTACTTACACCCCATTATTCAGTAGAGAAGTAGCATTTTCATGTGTATTCTGTTGAATACACAATCCAACATACAAAATTCCTGTGGGGCTAGATTTGTACATTCCCTTTGGATTGTACATTAAAGTTACCTCGAATAAACTGGTTCCTTTTAATGCTGATAATTTTTTTTTTCAGAATCCATAAAATTATACAGCGATATGTTTTGAAAAAAAATGGTGGTTCTACATGCTGTGCTTTTTAAGTTATAAGGTTGCAAATTATAATGAAAAGTATTAGGAATACACAGGTTAAGCCCTCCTGACTGAAGTGCCCTCTGTTGGAGGGATACAGGAACCCATTCTTGTTTTCCCCCAAAAGAAAGTAAAAGCATCTTCTAACCTTCAATTTTGGTGTGTCCAACATTCAGGACTAAAAGATTGTACAATCATTCTTTTTCGTAGTTGACTTGTATTTTACTGGGAAAGTATCACAAAGTCATGACAATTGCATAAAGTAATCAGTAAGAGAGAGTAAATGGGGATTTTCATACTGGTATACTGGACATTTTTACTTACTGTATTTGCATACTGGAAGTCCCTTTATTTCTGTACATTGTGTGAGCCATTATTTATAAATTTTCTTGTTTCCCATTCCTTTTGCAAGGACAAAATCATTACATGCACATGTACCAGCATACTGGGACATCCTCCCCTCCCCCCCCCCCCCCCACTGAGAGTAAGTGAATGTACTGGTCACAGTTAAATTTGACAGTTGATGTTTGAGTACAGAAAGGTTGGAGCAGTCCTCTATTGGCTGCACCAGTAAGCAGCTTTGCAGACCACACGCAATCAATACACTATTATACACTTCTAAGTTGTACCAGATTTTGTGCTTACTCCTGGTATCCAAGCCCCTGCACAGTGTGGCATGATGTAGCTAATATTATTTTCACAGGCATGAATTGTTTGATCCATATCAAAGGCTATATTTGATTGAACCATTACATGGTAATGTGTCATAAAATGATAACTGGGTACGGCTGACATGTGCATCTTGCAGTTCAGTGGGTGTTGTGCACATGGTGATGTCAAGGCTGTGTGTGCTCAGTGTAGCTTTCATGATCATTCTCAGTGATCCTTCAAGGTTTGAACCCCAGTATACAGGACTGTCTTGACTGCCATGTGCACTTGTATATCAATCATCAATGGTCCAGCCCTGGCTCCTGTCTCTATTTGATGTGTCACAGGTGTATTGATGATACAAAGGATCCTACCGTTCAGTTTGTATTATGTGATCTTCTCACAGCTTCCCAGGACATTACCTACTTGTACCAAGCAGGAAAGGGGTGGAGCTTCAGATAGGATGCCATGGCTACCAGCTATACACAAAAATTTGGTTGGTACAAACATGGATGTACAGCAATACAGTGTATGTGTATGGGTAACAGAGGCAATGCCATCAGGGTTGGAGTGGACATCAAAAGCAGCTTGGGAACCCACTTGCAAAAGTCACATGTACTGGTGATACCAGGCACATAGCCATAGCAGAAGAGTGGACTTTTAATAAGTACATTGGATGAAGCCACAACTGTCAGTGGAGAGTCAGCATGTGGTACACTGTACAGCCAAACAGGTGGCAGGCTGGGTATTCAGCACCTGGCATAGGCGCAAAGTTGAGTGGGGGGATGCAAATGGCATTGAAGTGGCCACTTTACAGGCATGTAAGACTTCCGATATTTAGTGGAGATCTGCTTATTTTATTATGAAGTTTCACTGTTTTATATCGTTTCCGCTTATGTTGGGCTCAAATGATATTTTTGTAAAAATTAAAGCACAAGATTACCTTGTTTGTGCTTCTACCCAGTACTTGAAACTATGAATGGCCAAGGTGTAGTAACATACACTATTTGACTAAAAGAGGGCACATGTTTCGGCTGTAATGTGTTAGTGGTCTCGTGATTGGCCATCCAGCTTTGAGCTTCATTCATTGAACCAATGTGTGTTCACATAACATCCACCTACCAATGTGAAGAAAATCAACAGGGTGTGTTTGCGAAGAGACACCATGACAAATAAAGATGCACTGCACCAGTTAGATGAAGGCCAAATAGGAATGGGAACAGACAGATTGAAAAATTGAGGGAGTTAAACTGGAGACGTATTGAAAAGCACACTGCATCGGGAATGTCTAAGTGCACTGTATGCTGCAGAGAACTTTCCTGTGCTGGCTGTAGTTGGTTGGCATAAAACAGCAATAAAACAGTGTGCTTTGGGGCTCTGATTGCACCTCAAATTGTTCAAAATGCAGCATCTTTCTGGGGTGGATCCCACTGGGGTCTAAACAGTCCCCAGTCCTTTGGCCACCTCTTATACCTCTTATGATATTTTCATGATTTTTCACTGACTTGGGTCTGGAAGGTATGAAACCTGGTGACACATCATGTCATAACCCACCGTAAACATGGCACAGGCTATGTTGTAATAACACCATACATATATCAGGCTATGTTGTAATAACACCATATACATATCAGGCTATGTTGTAATAACACCATACATATATCAGGCTATGTTGTAATAACACCATATACATATCAGGCTATGTTGTAATAACACCATACATATATCAGGCTATGTTGTAATAACACCATATACATATCAGGCTATGTTGTAATAACACCATATACATATCAGGCAAGGTTATAATAACGCATGAGGCATGTGCAGCTGGGTTATGATAATACCACACATAAATCACACTGGGCTATAATTACACTGCACACACCAAGGTTGGTTATTAAAACACCACACATATATCAGACTGGGCTATAATTGCACTGCACACACCAAGCTTGGTTATGATAACACCACACATATATCAGACTGGGCTATAATTGCACTGCACACACCAAGCTTGGTTATGATAACACCACACATCAAGCTGGATACCACAGGGCTGCCAGGCTGGGCTACAATAACTCCATACAAACATCAGACTGGGCAATAACACAAAATATATGTTAGATTGGGCTCTAATAATAACAATACCATATGTATGACAGACTGGACTAGAACACCACACATCATAAGACTTAGCTCTAATAACACACCACACTTATATAAGACTGGGCTGTAATAACACCATACATATGAGGTCTCAGTGATTGACATGGGGGGGGGGGGGGGAAGTGTAGCTCAGACCATGATATAACCTCCAAATGTCAGTTGGCTGGTGATAGGACAAAGAGATATAGGCTTGTTTGTAAGAGTATGTGGTATGTATTAGACATACTATCAAGCTAGAACAGTTTGAGAGTTTACAAGTATCGATTACCACTCATAGAAAAGCTCTTAAACTTTCAAACTTGTTTTTCTCCCCCCCCCCCCCCTTTTTTTTTTTTTTTTTTTTTTTTTTTTAACAGTTGATTCAAATGCCTTTGCAAAACATATCATGACTCATAAAAAATTTACTGGTTTGAGGGGTTATATGATGACATGGAATATGTGTTCTTGGAAAATCTATCAGGGTCACATGATTCCTGTAACAGTGGGCAGTGATAACCAAGCATATAGGATGTGGAAATCCATATTTTTAGCTCAGCACTCAGTCAGGTACAGTAATGGAAAGTTTCTTGGAAACTGATATAAATTTATGTGGAAATAATGAGAATTTTTGTCCTTTGTATTGACAGATTATGAAAAGGGTTCCTTACTTACTACAGCTGTTTGATGGACTATAGACATGTGACAGGTATGGGACTGGTATTGGTCAGGTGTGTGGCTGTTGCACTTAGTGCAGTATTATAGATAAGAGGGAAACCAGGTCAGAGATGCAGTCAATATGAGGGCTTGAAGTTGATCCACTTTGATGTAAATTGCTAGTATGGTATGGTATGGAATGGTATGGAAGTGTACATGTATTGCCAACCTTTCAGACATTCTTGGGATGGGAATTCTGGGGAGATGCTTCCCCCTTGCAATTTTTCTGAAACATTAAAGTCACATATTTATATTCATCTATAGGTGATTTTGATGTACAAAAGTGGATTGTGACAAAGCAGTCTAGCTGTCTGAAGAACAAAGTAGCCACAAATCTTGTTAAGGGTGAGTTTTGCATAAAAGGCCATGAGATTGGGATCAAGATTCGGCGATTGGTAAATAGGGGATCCAGCAAATTTCAGGAGGCTCCCCAGTAGTCCATGGGATTGGCAATACTGGTGTGGTGTGGTATGGTGTGGTGTGGTGTGGTGTGGTATTGTGTGGTGTGGTGTGGTGTGGTACAGCAACAAAACAGTTATGCTGCAGTTAGTGACTGACTGATGTAGTAGGTATTATACATGAACTGTATTTCAGTCGTGCTAGGATTACATTGTGCATCCTGTGCTGCATTCTTGTAACCTGGATCTGGTGCAGTAGGTGAAGCTACAATGTGCATGAATGATAAGAATTGTGCAAGACCTCAAGGACTGATCTGCTAGAATTGTAAGTATTTCAGAGCCATACAACAGTTTTACTTATGGGTGTAGCCTTGTTTCAAACTTTCTTCTACCATTACAACATTACATGTGTATTAGGGTTATATGACCACTATGTTGCCAGTGAGTATAGAATTAAGCTGGTACGAATACATTCCAGATAAATAAAGCTACATTGTTATTGTATATAACAGCTGTCCTACAGGTTTTTAACTGTTCCACCACAAGCACATTACAGATACCTTGCAGCCACATTACAGCCACAGTACAGTTAGCTGTTCAGCGGTCTGTGGATTCAGACTCACAATTTTCCATCCTTGGAACACAAAGACAAAGAAGCAGATGTTCTACTGGTAATATGGCTCAAAGAAGAGAGCCTTTAACCTGACAGTAGACAGGCTTTTCTCAGCAGTCATTCGAAACGCTCAAATTACACTTTCCTTGGTGATGTAAATTCTGAAATTTAATATGCAAGAAAACGTGGCAAAGATTGTGAGGAAACATGGGGCTGTCTGAAAACAGAGACAGAAAACATTTGGTATGGAGGGGTGTTGCTTTATTATCGTGGGGGATCATTTGTTTAAAAGTGTCAGTGTGGCATGCAGCGACAGGAACTCATCTGCATGGAGATAGCAAGCCAGCAAGCCAGTACCTCCACTGGCTGGTAATTGAGACACGGACCCTCACCCAACACACAGCACACAACCTATCAGTCTGCCCCAGACACTCAAGGATTAATTTAATAAGGTGGGCTCAACCCAGCCATCAGCTCAACAGATGGCTGTCAGTGTACTTGTGCCAAGGACCATACAGCAAAAGTGACAGCACTCGGGCAGTAGTTACATGCCAGACCAGCTGCACAGGATGTGTAAGCTGCAGTGCAAATGTTGCAGCATAGCAGTAAATTGGCAGTGCCAGCAAGTCCTGACATTGCAGTATATTTGCCAAAATATTCAGTGCTATGACATTGTAAGAAATTGATATATAGTAGAGTAATACATTCAGTAGGGTAACAACAGTAGCTGATTAGCAGTACATTCAGTGTCATAGCAGGGCAGCAGATTGCCAGTATAATCATCACTGTGATAGGGCAGCAAATTGATAGTATGTTCAGTGATATAAGATTACAATAGACTGGCAGGGCAATCAGTTATGTGACGTACAATAAGTTGTACCAAGAATCCAATAATAACTTCCTTTCAGTTCACGCAGAACACATAAGTTACAAATATGATTACTTGATATATCTGAATGAAGTATTGTTGGACATCATTAGCAAAATTTTAGCCCTTACACATGAAGTTGGTATTTTAATTGTTGGCATTTAAATTGTTGCTTAGTTTACAGATGGCCTCTGCTTGGGTTTCGTCATGTACGACTAACTGGTCAAAAACGGATAAGGCAGCTCTATCCCAGGTCATTTTTAAATATAAGGGAACTCTTAAGGTAGACTTGAGAAAATACATAAAGAAACTATACCTGTTAAAAATTTTCAGATGTTGAAATTAGAGCAAAATGGTAAACATGAAACTGTGGGAAAATAGGTATTGGTCATGTACCCCGTACAGGTTGTCAGAATAGCTGCTTTATCCTTTATTAATATACATGTATCAGTTTATCCAGGAGGCTGTCAGAAAATGCTATGTAAATGGTAGATAGATTGTATATATGTTGACACAGTGCACAGTGTCGACTAACACAAATGATTCACAATCAAATACAAATCCAATACAACCAGCAATATACACGGCATTCAACTAACTCCTAATGTGCTAGGGATGTTTTCCCTTTTATTTATTTTGTTTCATTTTATTTTTATTGTATTTTATTTATTTTGTTTAATTTTTTTATTGTATTTTTTTCCTTCTGGGGTGGGGGTGGGGGTGGGGGTGGGGGGGTGGTCTTAAATGTAACATCTTTACCTACTACAGAGGACTGCACTAAAAGTTTTTAGATCTGTCTCAATGTTAGCAAAAGGTAATTGGACAAAATATCAATAATTATAGGGCTGTGTCTGTGTATTGTTAAGATGTCTATTAATGCAGTAGGCGGCATAAAGTGCTGATGTATTAAGCTGCACAGGCAGGTGGCATGCTGCGGTTGGGGACTACAACAAAACATTGACAAAGCAGGCACAAACATTACAGATAACAGCACATAATAGACCAGCCGTAAATCACTAAGTAGGAAGCAATGGCTGCAGCCCACAAGTACATTGTATGGTTGGCATGGCCGCCACTCTCGGCTCCCTTCTCCGCTGAAGCTTTGTCAGGATGCTTGTTAATCATGAATATATTCATAAAATGACTGGTCAATCATTTCTGCCTGCAGGCCACTAATTAGTGTGTGATATGTTTAATTTGGCATCAGCAGCCTAATGTTCCTAAGCACCTACTAGTGTGCCGCCATCTCCTGTGCAGGAGGTGGGAAAGCTGGCAGAAGTCACCTCAAGTAGCTGGTGCTCTTCTGCTCATTAGGCATATGATTTTGTAGATAAATAGGCAATAACGTGGAATACTGGCACACCAGCAACAGAGATATTGCAGCCACTCCTGCGCCCCTTCAATACAAGAAGATTGGGCCCTTAGGGCTAAATGTGCATTCATACAGTCAGCACACATTTGTATCAGTGGAGAGCCTATGAAGAAGCGGTTTAGCAGCCAATTTTGTGAGACATGCAACACATTTCATCAAAATCCATCAGAGATTGGAATTTATATTTCATGTAATCTGCTGTCAAGAAATTAGAACAACAATTGGCTCGAACAACCATTACAGTAGTATTTATGTTGTGTTGATTATCTCGGTTGAGAGAAACACAACGGGTTTGTTATTTTTGTGTTATGCACTTGAGCATCCTGGGTAATACTGATACAGGGCAATGCAGGATGCATGGATAGGATAGGTTTTGACTTGCAGTGGGACCGGTTATTATGAGTATGATGGTCATGATGCATGGAGAGGATAGGTTTTGACTTGCAGTGGGACAGGTTATTATGAGTATGATGGTCATGATGCATGGATAGGATTCTAAGGTTTTGACTTGCAGTGGGACAGGTTATTATGAGTATGATGGGCATGATGCATGGATAGGATTCTAAGGTTTTGACTTGCAGTGGGACAGGTTATTATGAGTATGATGGGCATGATGCATTGACAGGACAGCCTGAGGTTTAGACTTGTGCTGCATCAACAGAATAGGTCTGGATTCATGATGGGATAGGTTCTCATCGAAAGGATATTCATGATGCATGGGCAGAACAGGTTTCGACTACTGGGACAGGTTATCATGAATGAGACAGTCATGTCTGCATTGATAGGGTATGTTTAAACTCACAAATATGGCAGATTGTGGTACAAGGATATGATAACTTGGTGGAATTAATACATGGAATTAATACTTGGTGGATACATTGAAGTAATGCCCAGTCATATAAGGGCACCGAGTCTATACCATTGTGTGAACTGTAGGCTCTTACTTCATTCTCATTCCAAACTTGCCATCGTGCATCAGGGCTAAAATTAAAAGATCATTAAAATGTCATTTATATGTAGCAGCTTTTTAATCTTGTTTACATGCTAAGGGCTATTTATGATGCATGGATAGGTGAAGGTCTGATGCTTGGACACACATGTATGAATGAAAAAGAAGTGCTGATACGTGGATGCAACAAGTTATAGATCCTGAGTACAGAGGACAGGTTATGATGCACAGACAGGGCTTGTTTACTGGGACTCAATGGGAGAAGTTATTCTTCATGCCAGGGTATGATGCCACTTGAAGTCCATGGATAACTCATGTCAAGTGTAGCTGTCACACCTGTGTACATCTTGGTACACTGCATTGGCGAATGCAATTAAGCCAGAGATTCAGATATAGGTAATAACAAGAGGAGGTGCATGGACCTCTCATGTTCATATAGCATAGTTCTGATGAGGCATGAGATGGTCACACTATAATGACCAGCATATTAAGGAAGGAACAATTGACAGGGCCAATGAGAGGCCTGGACAAACAGATCTTGGACAAGCGCTTGTTTGTGCTATTTTGACACAGCTTGCGGGATGCAGGGAATGAAATGGGATTGTCATTGGAAGGTAATAAGGTTCCATCACCTGCATGTAGTTGGTGATCAAGCCATTGTTGACTTGGTGTGTAGTCGCCAGTTGCAGCATGAAGACCTGTAGCCAGGCACAAGGTACACATGTACTGATAGTTCTACATGGGCAGTAACAAAAGACAGGTGATACAGGCATATTGAGCTGCTGCAATATTGCAGGCAGCACCTGAACAGTGTAGAGCACCAGGAGCCACATGGTTTGAGCGCAGTCACTGACTCCACAGTAGTAAATAGCTAGAAGCCCCTTGCATCTCCCCTCAGGCAACCTGATAGGCCAAATCTAGCCTGGGTCAGAGTTGAACTTGCTCTGGAAGTGCAGACATACACTGAGATACTGAAAGCATCTTGGGCATTTTATTTTTAGGCATTCTGCATTTAATAAATGCCTTGCTTGCTGGCTGGTAAGTGTTTATGGCAAACAGGCAGAGAGGTGATATGTAAGGCAGGGCTATGCAGCTTTCACCAGGTGTGCCAGCCAGACCCACTCCATGCAGCCAGACTCCGTTCATCTGCACCCAGTCAGGAGGCAGGAACATTACCGTGCTCTTCTGGTAGAGGCGCATACTCCAATAACAGCCCCTGGTTAGTGCAACTAGAAGTCTGCACTTATAGTTCAGATGAATAAAAATTAATACTACACTGTGCAATAATACTGTGTCCAGTGTAAAGTAGTGTACAGCAGTTGGTTTTACTGAATTCATCAGTGCGTTGTGTCACAGTATAACATAAGCCTAAAGGTGGAAACAAAATGAATGAACATGCAATTAAACGGCACTATATTACTAACAAAAAAACAAAAACAAAAAACTGATGTATTGACAAAATGGTCCAGTTGAATAAATATAATAAAGAAATGAGATCAAGTCTTCATACAAATTCTATACGTGTGACACTATTGAACTTACATTGTAAAGCCTTGTAGAAGCACATACGCAATCCATGCATGACCAAAAATGTCAATCAGATACCTAAAGTTTCAGTGTGTTTGGATCTTTGATACCACTTAAAAGTCAATTCCATATTTTAGCAGTAATATTCCCAGTGACTGTGTGCTATAAACACCATATTCTGCTGATTAGTTGTCATGCTGGGATTGTTTGTGCCTGTTGCATGATGGGAGCTTTATGAACAGAGTACTTACTGAAGGGTGACAGATTTGGAATCATCTTAAAAATTAAACAGTAGTTTGGTTGATTGGGCATATGGAAAGTCTGTCAATCATGTTTCCGAAGTGAATGATTTCAGGTAGAAAGATCAAGACAGTACAGTGGACTGTAGATCCCAGCAAAACTCTCACTTCCAGCTTTTCCAGGGTTTGTTTGCTACCAAATAGTTGCACAGAAATTGAAATTAGATCGAATTAAGACTTAAATGTGAGTATCTCAGTTTTTACATCTCAAACAGAGTCTGCTCAAGATCTTTTGATGCCCATCTGCTTTTGCCCACAGATTATGTCAACTTTACTGTCAAAGAGTTTAACATGTGTTTTAAATGTAGCACTTGTGTGATTTATTATTATTTATAATAAGCATTGTATCTTCAATGATGATTTATTTATGAGGTGTTTTCAGCGAGGTTCTATGACCTGGTATTGATCTGAGATTTAAAAACTGGTAAAATTGTGAAATTTGGAACATGGTCCACCAGCATGAAGGAAATCCATGCAGGCAAATAAATACCAGTAGATATATGCAACTCATGGTGGAATAACTGTGAATTTGTATGTGGGACATGTTTGCACCTCATCAACTTTATGAACAATAACAAGTTAATTAATGTAAGAGGCAAGTATTCTTGATGGATATCCAGCTGTTCCATGTTGTTTTTTTTATGAGAAAAGTAAGAATAAATATATGCAGTAGAATTTCAATATGTGAACACTGGTGTGGTATTTTGGTTTCATAATTGTCATGGGATATTTTAGAAGTTGATGCTACAACAGCAAGATTCTCTTATCTCCAAATCTAACTTTCTCAAGAGAGGAAATAACCACATTGCAAACAAACCTAAATTCTTCAAATTATATTCAGAGACATTTAGTAGACTAGTTATAGTGCAGGTTGAATGGGATTCCATGTATCAGTTTTGCACTTGTGTATAAATTGGGTATGTTAATAATGCTTGGCAGAAGTCCATATTGACTAGGTATCCATGTTTGATGGACACATGTTGCTGTTACCAGTCAACTTTCTTTGCATACATGTATATATATGTTTTAATTTGATTGTGATGGTAATGCAGACATTGTGAGTGATGGCCGCCTGGCAGTTCACGGTTGATTAAAGTCAGGGCAGATGTTACGATAGCACACACCACAAACAGCCATGTTGATTCCTGTATTGACAGGCAAGCGGTACTACTGATCCCTGCACACATACTTGACAAGTGTTTTTAGCAGTCCATTTCACACCTCGCTTGTTATTAGGTCTTTGGCCAACTGATGGCCCAGTGATGTGCCATCCAGCTAGACTGGGCCGTGGCCGTGGCAGTCGGCCAGTCTCAGAGTCGGTGAGAAGTACACGGTTTACAGGTTACCCAGTTACCGGTTACAGTGTACTGTATGTTGGGTGACAACAGCCACCAAATGTTGCTTCAGCAGAAGGTGAATACATTGATAACCATTGTGTGTGCTATATGGTTTATGTACCTACGTATGGGATAGCATTTACATTTCATTTCAATAGCATCATGGTAGGCCTATGTCCAAGGTGTGCCACCAGCATCAGCTGTTACTGGCTCACTTTGACTATTTAATATCAAATGCCTCAGATGCTTCCATGCTCACATTGAAAGGATTCAAAGTCAGTGCAGCCATGTACAAGTGATTGCTTGGAATGGTTATGATAGGTGAATAATCTGGTGTGAAAGTCTGGGATCTGTGTAAGAGTGCAGCAGGTGTAGAGTAATTCACCAAAAAAGAGAGAGTGCTGTTACTTGCACAGTTTCCAGTAATCTGTGGACTCCCACGTGTGACCACTGGAGCTGAGGTGGTCTGGTGGATTCTTCACAAGTACAGCATATTACAAGTGATTGCTACATCAGATATGGTGTGCATATAATATACACTACAGTATTGCAGCAGTGCTGACCAAGTGTCAGGCCAAGCAAGGGCTTCTGAGGACACCTGCTGGACGCTCTGTGAGTGATAGAACAGTGTAAGTAATGCCAAGGATAGGCAGGTTATGTATTGATGGCCATGTGAGTGCATTGCAGGGAGAGTGGGGTTGTGATAAAGGATTAAAACACAGCAAAAGCTTGGCACAGAGGACTGTATCGACAGATAGAAGACTGAGGATCCATTAGGGCCCGAGGTATTCTCTTTGCTGACACGATCCTATGTGTCAAGCTCGGTCATGTTTTTAATGCATTTATGATATAGGTTTCATTTGTTGACACCATGTTAATACTCAAAAATGTTTGCAAATGTCAATGAATTAAAAGTCCCCATGCTAGATTTCAGTGCAACCAGGTTAGGCCCACCTGTGAAAATGGTAATGGTTCACATCATCTGCTGAATATCAAAACGAGGCTGGTCACATGACATTGTTCTTATGTCAGATTGGCCTACCACTCTCGCCTATATTGTAGTATTCAGTATTTAATTAAGTTTTGACCATTATTCACTTTTCAGTAAGTTGTTTAGTTTATTTGAGAAAACAACATTAAACCAGGCATGTATGGGCCTTTTCAGGTTCTTCAAGTAGACGAACAAATAACTGACAACTAAGACATGTTTACCGAAAACTGTGATGAGAAATATGGCATAATTGATATATTTTGGGTAGAAATTGTTTCATACTATATATGTTTTGCTGAAGATAGTTTTACTTGGTATTCAATAACCTTTATTTAATTCCATAACCTGTAAAAATAATAACTAGGCCTTCATACAACAAGGGCTGCAACATGCTCTCACACACATGGGGGACATTCCAGTAAGCCTCCCACCTCACCTGCCTGTGTGGAGGTGCCTCATAGAGGCGTGTATCATAGCTGCAGGCAGGACAGACTTACATAAGACCAACCTGCTCTCTGCTGGTTATATGTGGTATATTAAAGCAGTCACATACAGGTGGTCGGAGCGCCAAACACAGGTGTAGGCAGCTTGTGCTTCATGTCCCACACCTATAGTCTCCACAGCAAAGAATGAAAGCCCACCATTGAGATCGATGTGACAGCTCGACTAAAGGGAGCATGCTACATCAATAAGTGATGAAGTTTGGTCATTATGCCTGCTCCCCTAATTAAGGGTAGATTAGCTGGTAGGTTCCACCTGTAATTTTCACAGTTGTTGCTGCAGAAATGTTGAGGGGAGAGTGGAACAGCAGGCAAGTGGCCACAATGAAACATACTGCTACTGCTAATCTGTTATTAACCTCTCACTCCCTGGCCTATTGAGCCACTCACACAGATTATCAATTTATTCATAGCATTGGGATTCCTGTGAGCATTGATTTTATGACTGACTTTATTGGATGTATGCTGTTTGTAGCCACTGGCAGGAAACATAGCTACACCCTGTTGTGTTGCCAGCTTTCAGGGCTCTTTAATGAGGTCTGCTCATAGGTGTCTACCAGCAGCGTACAATGAGGCCTGTCCCAGGCTTTCCCCTCCAGTAAGGCAAGTTAAGGAGTGCCCATCAAGACAACTGGAGGGACTGATAACATGAGGCCTGACAGGAGTGACACTACCAGTTATGGACAAACTTGGATTGTGAATAGATGGTAAAACACACTTCCATGTTGTGCAGAGGTCTTTAATGGGGATATTATAGTGGCCATTGTCATTTTTCTCAGGAAGCCTACCTACATACTTCATAATTGTACCAAATTTATTAGAAAACCCTCAGACATATTGTTAAGAGTGAGACTAGCTCTCCTGGTCATCTCAAGGTACAAAATTATGAAGAGACAAACAAAATGTCAAATCTAGCAAGTTAATCCTGTCAAGCTATGAAATAAATGAAAAGCTTTCACTGGTACATAACAAACAAAATGTCAAATATAGCAAGTTTATACTGTCAAGCTATGAAATAAATGAAAAGCTTTCACTAGTACATAACAAGTGAAAGAATTATTTCTAGAAAGATATGATGCAGAAGAATTAGTTTGCCTATGTTGTGATGGTAAAGGATTCTTAGTTTGTCTACATTGTTATGGTAAAGAAGTCTTAGTTCGCTTGTGCTGTTATGGTAAAGAAGTCTTAATTTGCATATATTGTTATGGTAAAGACATTTTTGTTTCTATTGTTATGGTAAAGAAATCTTAGTTTTTCAACATGTGTGTTTCAACACTGAAGAGTGTGCATGCTGATTATTAGTGTAACAAAGTTAAATTTTCAGCATTAATGTTCACATACCCTGAGGTGCTTATTATGTTAATGGACACAAATAATCCACCAGCCCTTAAAACTTACACCGTATCAAGTGGATATAAGACTATTAATACATTGTATCACCTATTAACTGATCAAAGAAAGAGATCAGTGCTCCCCTTGTTACTTTGAAGCCAAATCTTTGGGGGAGGGAGGGAGATTGATTGATTGATTGATTAATTGAGTGAGTGAGTGAGTGAGTGAGTGAGTGAGTGAGTGAGTGAGTGAGTGAGTGAGAGAGAGAGAGAGAGAGAGAGAGAGAGAGAGAGAGAGAGAGAGAGAGAGAGAGAGAGAGAGAGAGAGAGGGAGGGAGGGAGGGAGGGGGGGTCAGGAAAAAGCATGAGTTACTAGATTACACAAAAACACAGAAGAGTGAGGGTATATCGGGCAGAGCCACAACTTAATAGGTCAGCATGACAGTTCCAGGACACACACACACGACAAGATATACCCTGGGGAAACATGGCGTGGGTCAAGAAGGAAGGAACATGACAAAGCAGGTATTCCTAGTGAGACATGACCTAACAGCAGTAGGTCAAGGTCAGCCAGGGCAGTAGAGAGTAACCATTTCATTGGCTTGAAGCACTTTCAATTCATTTATTGTCAAGGCAGGTCAATTATCACAGATTTTGCATTTCAGATCTGTCCATAAAGCCTGAAAATCTACTTTGTTCATCTTTTTATTTTATTTTATTAATTTTTTTTTTTTTTTTTTTTTTTTTTTGAAGACGTCTTTTTTTAATTTCAGATGTAAGGATAGACTAGAATAACTAAAACTTAAAAGTAAAAAAAAAAAAATCCAGTAACAGTACACTATTATATGTGAACTACTTGGCCTAAAAAGTGGGTATTTGTAGCTCTGTATGCGGTGCTCAAGGCCATGTTTTTGTGGTAAATGTAGCTGCATGGGCGGAACGGAAGTGTCATGAGGCGATGAAGACGTCACAAGAAGAAAGTCAATGCTGGTGGTTTTGCTCTATGGTCCTACAATTGTGGTCAATAAGCAGCCTAATCCCCACAGCTACACCCACACAAATATTCAACCATTGGCAGAGACCATGCAGCAAACCCATTGATACTGCTGTGAATGGTTACCATGGTAACACACGTGTCACTTTTGCGCACAGCTTCAGAACACATGCTGTGCCACACTATATGTACCTGGCTTGGGGAAAAAAAACACAAACAGCAGCGGACAAGGAAGATCATACATACGTACTTAATAAATATATAAGTTAATTGCTAACCCAGCACAGCCCGTGCTATGTATATTTCCAGATGCTACCTGATGAGATGTGGGTGGGAGGCATCTAATAGTTGCCTACTACTCTATTATAAACATCAGAGAGGGGACAAAAGGGCTATTCCATGTTAGCCTATACAAAATTGGGGATTTATGAATTAGTATGTAGTCATCGTAATGTCAAACTGTATGAATCTGTCTTTTCCCTGGTGATTTTTTTTTCTAGCAGGAAAGAAATAAGTAAAGCACATATTTGCGTTTGTTGATGTGACTGTAAACCCACAGGTGGGCCTTCAATACTATAAGGAGCATGCATCTGTGTTTACCAGGATAACAGTTACAGAAGAGCAGCACAAGAACAGTAGAGATGCCCCAGGCCTGCTGAGATATATGTAAGGGATGCTGAAAACACTGTGGCTTTACTGTACACACTGAGCTCATAAACAACTGGCCATGTGTGGGCAGTCACTCATCATCAAAGTGGACTGGGTGGTACAAAATAATCACCCTGTCATCTCTCTCCCTGTCCCACTGTCACCCGCTGGCAAATGCTCACCAGTTATTATTTTGATCCTGCCCAATTTATCGTTCATTGATTTGACAGCGTTAGAAGAGGAATCAGTAGGGCAGATTAGGTAGAGCTGGTTACACTTTACTTACACTTTAGGGTGGTTCTATTGTTTGTTTGCTCCACAAGCTGAGTGTGCAGTGTTTGTGTATAGAGATAGTGCTGCTGCTGAGAGAGTGGAGAGGACAGTCAGATGCCACATGGCCCACTTGCATCCCACATGCAAGGGACTGTTACCTGTTCCACTCACCTATGTGTGTGTATGTATATGTATATGTGTGTGTATATATATATATATATATGTATATATATATATATATGATGTATGTACATACTGTGGCTGAGGCATGCAGTAATTCAATGAATGATATAAACCACAACACAACTGTGCCTTATTGACAGTTACCAATCACTCTTCATTCAAGGATAGAGGGACAGATATCTAGTGAAAGAATATATGTATGCCCAGGTATATGTTGGAACCTGCTAGATGTGGCTACATGTTTATGGCAGAAAGGTTGATCACATACAGCATGTACTACTATATATATATATATATATATATATATATATATATATATATATATATGTATATATATATATATATATATATATATATATATATATATATATATATATATATGTGTGTGTGTATATATGTATATATATATATGTGTATATATATATATATATATATATATATATATATATATATATATATATATATATATATATATATATACATATTATATATTTACATACATACCTATGTACATATATATTACTATAATACATGTGAACTGTCTTGATGTGTTCCACTACCAGGATATTCAGTATTTATAACCTAGTCAACAAGAGGAGATTTTCGTATTTTTGTTTTTCAAGTATAAGTAGTGTTTACAAATATAAACAGCAAAAAGTAATAGTGTATTAGATATTGACACTTTGAAAGTAGCACAACCTTAATCCAAGACTGGAAATAGAATCTGCTATTGTCCTTAAAAGCTTAAGCATATGGAAGCAGTGTGCACAAAGCACAGAATAATGGGAGAGTGCAGAGCCTGTGGAATAACAGTGAATGATATGAAAGTCACAGGTTGGGTAACTGGGCATCTAGATTTTTTTGCCATAGCCAGTGGATTGGCGCTATTGTGCTAGGGAAGTAGTGAAAGGCTGGCAGAGAGGACAGGCGGCCCACGGTGCCAGGCAGGCATGACTACATTAGCTTCATTAAACAAGCTGATGCATGATCAATGATGCACAATTCATGTTGACAGATACAAGTGTGGGCCACAACCGGGCTAGGTGGCTACTGCTGCCATCTATTGGCAGGGGAAGGCAGCAGCAGAGAGCTGTGGCTGTGGTGGCAGTGACAGCAGTACATGTGTATTGATTGGTGACACCTGTAGACAACAAGTGGAAGTTTGGGCACACAAGGTATAAGAACTGCAGCCACACTTGAGTGGTAGCGTCTGCAGAGATGGGGGATGGGGTGGGAGGATCTGGTGGTTCTACCCAGGTAGCAAACCTATATTATCATATTATCACCTCCTAAGATAAAATACATGTGGCTCAGAGATAGAGAGGTGCCTGGGTCTGGACAGCAGAACTGGTCAAATCAGTTGTGCTGCCATACTCACTTAGGGGAGCACATTGAGCTGAGCAATCTGTCTGGAGGAGCATGAGGATGAGAAGGTAGCAGTGCATGGGGAGACGAGTATGTGGGGGGGGGGGGCGAGGAGGCAGATCCAGAAGACTTACACAATGCCCGATAAGATGCACAGGGGTATCAGTGTGGAGGAAGTGTAGGAGGTAGAAACACTGGTCATGGCTTCTGCCACTGTGAAGAGCACCACTGATATGGTTTGTTATGGCAAACAAGTTTATTTATAGTTGCACAGCACCAGTCAGTTTGGCAGAGAAGAAGCTACAGAGACTCGTCTCACATAGGGTAGCTGTGCCTGCAGACAGTTGATGAGCTATTTATAAAGACAAGCCAGCAAGGGGGTCACTAGCCCTGTTTGAATGCCATGCTGAATGTAGCATGAAAGAGGAGAGTGGATGGGGAGGCTGGAGAATCCTGTGTTGTATTGACGGCACGCGTCTTGTGGTGCAGTTGTGGCTCGCTTGCTGTTGAACAATTTACTAACCACCTAATCCAATGCTGGGTGATGATAAACGCTTCCTAAAGACCATCCTCCTCAGATCAGCATACTTGCCACTCTCAGCAGCTGATACTGGTACCTAAGCAAGTGCTACATTGACTGACTGGTGGCTGCAGTGACTGGAGTGGGCCGCTGGTCTATTCATATGGGAAGGTATTCCTTACTGGAAGTTTGCTGTATATTCCTCTAGTATCAGCAACAAGTCTTCATGTGGCTGCCAAATTACATGCACTTGAACTCAGGAAATGTTTTGCATCCTCAGCAACACTTCTTGATTTAGTAACAGCAGTCCTTGGTTTATGTTTTATGGTATTTCAAAAAATTAGCATTAAAAATGTGATGAACTTTCTTATACTTATGAGTCCTTGATTTATCTGTTGCAGTTGGGATGAGAACCAGTCTTCCATGCTGAGTCTGTGATTGGCAGCCAGCCTGGCCATCCTGACCAATCAAAATGAATGATATGGACAGACACATTCAACAGACCAATGACAGGCTGCAGTGTATAAAGCAGGTGAGTAAGCATTGGTGTGATTGGTCAGTAGAGAGTTAAATATGTCAGCCACATGGCAAGGATAATTCATCATGTCCACAATATACTGTCATATCTGCTTGTATTTTCAAGTTCAGATATAACAGTGTAGTTATGAGCAATGAATTGTGCACTAAAACAGGGTGTACAAGTTAACAAGAGGGGAGTCAGTTATGTTTTTTTTTATCAGCTAAAGTAAAAAGGTGTTCAAAAATGTGTCCATAATGCATCTTGTCATGGGATAGAAAATGTCTTCATAGTTTTCAACTAAATAGGGCAGATTGATTATATATTAATCATTTCCGTCTTGGATTAAGACTGAGTGAACAGCTTTCCTTGGCATAGGAAAGTGCCCAACCCAAGTCAAGGAAAGCTGTTGATCTAGGGCATGTTATCTGGATTGGTGTCATCTGCAATTCTCACTCATATTGTTTTTCATGACTGTTAAAAATTAGTCAAAAACATTGAAGCTGATGACGTTTGACAAATGTATGATTTTGGCCGGTTTAAGGGTGAAAGGGTTAAGTTCTTAACTGTGGAAATCTCTTGATGCAGCTTGCCTTTAGGGCAGTAAGATGGCTCGAGACAGGAAAGATAAGTCATGTACTAGTTGTGCTTTCTTTTGTCTGCCTACCATGTTACCACTGTTTGCCGAGCAGTGTGTATGTGTGTGTGTTTGCCACATGCTACATGTAGAGAGCCACAGAAAACCTACTAGAGAAACAAAGACTGCCGTATCATAACTCTCGCAGGTGGAAAACAAATAAGTCTTGTCCAGCTGTACGAGTGTGTTGAGAGCACTGCCCCCACATCAGCTGGGTAGAAGTGATGGGGCTGTGCCAGCCCAGTGATTCATACAGGGTTGTAGCAAGCAGCGTAACCTTGATCCATGTAACCCACTCTTTGTGCTGCTGGCATGATTATGATCGTCTTGATCCACTCTGCTGCTTTCTATCAATGAAGGCTCACGCGCATTTTTTTGCTTTTTACATTTTATTGTTGTTGGTTTTTTTTTGCCTGGTGGCCTTTGTTATTAATCAGATTAGCCTTTAAAGTGAAAAGGTGTCCATTAAAAAAAAAAAAAAAAAAAAGTGAAAGCAGGAGAACAAAGAAGCTTACAGGTAGAGTAAAATAGAGACTTTCATAGGTATAAGCACTGGCTGACCCCATGGGCATGCATCAGGCTGGTCTCTTTGCCTACCTGCTGATGAGGCTAATGCCCTTTATTCAGTACATCTCATATTTTCCCTACCAGTCTGTGAAAGAGAAACTGACTATTATGCTGGATGCATGGATCATTTCTGGGAACTTAATAGCAGCAGCATGCTTGATATGGAACTCTCTGTCTCTGGTCTTGCTGTATCATCCCATCCCTTCCCCTCCCATCCCCCCACTCTCTCTTTTATTTTTCTTGAACCGATTACTGTACCAGTCAAACAGTCAGGTCACCAGTGAAACCCTCCTTACAGGATGCAGTATTATAGACATAGGTCAAGTTCAAGTTTATGAAGAGATAATCCCATGATTAATAACTCTCTTTGGAAAAGTTTGCAGTTAATGGCAGGGCATGATTTCAGGCTGCACATGTCAGTATCAGGCAAACAACTTGTCTTCAAATAGGTGTTTCGATTTCCCTGTGATTTTATCTCCGATTATTGAAATGATGTGATGATTATATCCACACAGTAGTCCCCTTCTTATACAGGCCCCCAAAGTGGGGCTACTCCCTCTACAAGGGCCACACCACCATGCAGCAAATATGCCATTGCAAACATTTCCCTCTGAAGATAGGCCATATTGCTGGTGTATTTGGGGTAGCCTATAAGACTAAAGAGAGGCCACTGTCCTAGGCCATATTGCTGGTGTGTTTGGGGTGGCCTATAAGACTAAAGAGAGGCCACTGTCCTAGGCCATATTGCTGGTGTGTTTGGGGTGGCCTATAAGTAGGGGGAGGCACAGAATTTTCAAATTGCCCCTTTCTTTAATTTTTTCATTTCATATGATAGTACACTCAAAATGATTTTCAATGGTACCAAAATTATTGAAAATGGTCAAGTATTTCTCGAGATATATCAATTTATGTGTCTTCTGGAGATGGGGCTTGCGTCGCGACCCCGAAAGACCTGTTCCCTTATATTACAAAACATCATCTTTCTCTCCCATTTTTTTCCAAATACTATTTCATAAAACCATTTATTTTTCATTTTTGTGCAAAAACCTGATAAATACACAAGAAAAATAAAAAACAGTGAGATATATATGTATCATTTTGAAATTTCAAGGGTCTCAACTTCCATTTTTAGACTCTGGACTTAGTTTTTTTTCACGCGGCAACATCAAAAATGGCTTATTTGCTGCAATTTTGAAAGTTCTGTATTTTCAAAAGTTTCATTTTTAGAGCCTTGAAATTTCTGTTATGCATGTAACTAAAAAAGTTAACAACAAATACAAAATTACACATTTCATAACTTTATTTTCACAAAAATTACAGTTTTTGAAAATCGACACAGACAGAGGCCATCCACCGAGGTGTCAAAAAGTGCCCGTTTTGCCAATTTCACTACCAGGTATTTCTTTCAAAACCCTGTCACCCTATAAGCCATATCATTTTATAAACTGCAATATTGTCAATCTGGAACACATAATCTAACAGTATAACACAATAAAATGCAGAATATAATGAATATTTATAAATTTGGTTATAATTATTTATTTAATATATATTCATAAATTTTGTGTGATTATTATAGATTCTCCGAAGATGCCGCGGCTTTTCCGCTGACGACACTGGATTTTCACTATTTTGTATGTTATACTTGAATCTTACGTCAGATGAGAGGGCCTTCTGGCACAATTTTATCATATAACACCAAAAACACAGGTCTGAAATCCATTTGTGTGATGGTCAAATGAGAAAATCAATCAAAATGCCCCCCCCCCCCCCCCCATTCACCAACGACAATCTTTCTGGACCAATCTACCAATCTGCTAACAACCCCATGTGACACCCTTTCCCATGGTGGCAAAACATCTATCAACTCTCCTTGGATGCATTTCTTCCACAATTCAATGGTTACCCCAGCTTCCTAACAGACAGCATCCAGTGGTGGTGATTCTGCTTCCTCACATGTGGTCTCCTACAACATATAAAAGACAAAACACCGTGTCACCTTTTATGCAGTGACTACCTTAATTTTCACAATGACAGATTACAGGGAGAGCTATTCTCACCAGAAATGCCGACCTACACGTAGAATTTTGCTTTTGAGTTATTTATCATTCAACAAGTGACTTGTTGGATGATGATTAAAGTATTGACTACACAATACTATTAAAAGAAAAGTTTCATATGTGAGTATTGATAGACAAGTCAACTTAATCAAAATAAAAAAATTTAGTAACCAAATGGAAATGTTTTCTTGACAGAGAACTCATTTGAATCCTTTCAACTGACAAAAGTATATATCTATACTGATTTTATTACTTTTCAATGACATTTTAGCATATTCTGAATACATGTATTATAAACCTAAATGTTTATGTGTGTCATGGAAAGGGCAAAAGGGCTAGCTTTCTTCAGCAAATATTGATAATAGAGTGATATTTGTGATAAAATAGCAATAAAATGTAGTTAGACTTGTAAGCAACAATGACATGCATATAAAAAGATTGCATCACTAACACATGACTGGAGATTATGCTCATTATATGACCAAGACAATGTGACAAAAGCATTCTTTCTACTATGTAACATTCACAGCAGCATGCATAGACACAAAACTAATTCCTAATCAGAGGATATAAAATAAATTGATCAATTTCTGTCTTGAGTACCAAATACAAAGACAGACTTACATGCATACATTTCATTCAGTGGTACATACATGTTACCATTGTTGCAAGGTACAAGCAGAGTTCACCCTCCCCCCCCCCCCCCATTAGTACTTTGAATTTGGATACTAAAGCAAATTAGCCTGCCCCTAAAATTGTTAAATTGTGTCTTAATCATAGACATATGAGAATGTACAAAATTGAAAATTCTGGCATGAAAAGATGCATAGTCCCATAAATCTTTCTTCTGTTCATGTTGTTTTGCTGTGTTTTGTTAATGATGTACTCCTGTAAGTATGCAAGAAGAAACAACTTAACACTTTGAACTTATAAAATGTAATTTACACCCAAAATAGGGGAAAAAATCAACTTTGACAAGTTCTCATATCATTTTCAAAGTTTATGCTTTTGACCTGTTGAATTTTTTAAATCTGTATCAAAGAAAGAAAGCATCCATAGTCCCTTACACCACAATCCCTGCAACTTATAACATTCACGTGAAAGTCTGATCTACACACACACACACACACACACACACACACACACACACACACACACACATGTGGGTGTATAGTTGAATCTTGCAAGTAGGCCCATACCATTCAGTACATTTATTCTAAATCTGAATATAATTTGACCAATGCATTGCAGCAATAATTTTCTACAGTAATGTGATGCTGTATACAGATATGAATTATACATAGAAACTACTCTTATTCAAATTCTACATGAAAAGAGCTTTCATTTAGGCACCAGCATGCCTGGTCTAAATTTTGTTTTATAAATCATGGTCTGTCAACAGCTTGCCTCAGTGCACTTTGCACACAGTGTGTGCAAGGTGTGCCCAAGCAAGCTGTTGATTCAGTTTCAAAATCGGCACTGCAAGAATTTAAATACATGAAGCATGAAGCCGAAAACAGATGGTTCATATAAGAGGTGAAGTTATTTGGCTTGCGATTACACATGAATGAATGTCAGGGGTTGTCAGGTTCTTTTCAGGTATAATCTGCAGACTGAAACAATGATCAATTACTTAGGCCTATGAATGAAAAAGACAATAAAGCCAGAATTTGTCTCTTTCAAATTTTTGTTTAATTTGTAAGGATCTAAGAAAATGGACCAAAACATTGGTTCATACTATGATACTATTCAATAAGTAGATTTGACTTTTAAAACTGATTTTTTAACCCAAGATGACAGTGACACACACACAGTTAAGTCTGTTTTTGTTCAAGTGTAGAGGAGATTTTGACATCTGATATGTTATTTAAAAAAAAGAAGAAATATTTATTGTGCCTAAAGATAGTGAAAGACAATATGTGCTTTCAATTGGGATATGCATGAATGGTTGTAATTAGGCCATGCCTGTTTAAGTCTATGCATCATGTCAGCTGAGTTTTCAAACCAAAGGAGTGAGGGACCAAACACAACACAATATCTTTCTCGCATGTCTTTTTCATACTTATGTGTAATACATTTCTTAACATTGCATGCAATTTTTCTGCAAATCATACATCACATTTAACATGAAGGCAGGTGCAAAGTAAGAAGGGAGGCTGACAAGAAAAATATAGTTTAACAAGCTTGGCCTTGAGAGAGAGAGAGAGAGAGAGAGAGAGAGAGGAGAGAGAGAGAGAGAGAGAGAGAGAGAGAGAGAGAGAGAGAGAGAGAGAGAGAGAGAGGAGAGAGAGAGAGAGAGAGAGTGAGAGAGAGAGAGAGAGAGAGAGAGAGAGAGAGAGATGAGAGAGAGAGAGAGAGAGAGAGAGAGAGAGAGAGAGAGAGAGAGAGAGAGCAACTTCTGTGGAAAATGCTCATAACATGGGTACAAAGAGTAAGCAAGTGCTTGAAAACCTCACTGAAAACAAAAATCACTATTTGTTTTTAAATGAACATGGATGAATTGTATTTTCCTTCGACCAAACACAATAGTGGATGAAAGTGACCCCACATTGCTGTTCTCACCGCCAGGTCTCCATGTGGGCATGTGCATCAGAGTTTCATCTTTTAAAATATAACAACACAAAACAGTTGATAATTGACTTAACAGACATAGGGACTGTCAAAAGGTTATTTTAACTGAATGTCCCCATTGGTACTTCAGCATTTTAAGTTTTCAGACAGGAAACAAGCCTGTTAATGATATGGCCACAAAAAATGGTCTGTTAAATCAACTTTCCACTGTAACTCCATGCCATCACCTTCATACACTAGACATTTGCAGTGTACATTCACTGACTTGATTGAACAAGCCAAAATGTTATCTTAAATTTTGATAACATTTAACTCCCAGCAACCAGCATAAATTGAGCAACAATTAATGACAGGTGATACCAGAGCAAAATAGACACTAATTCCAGATGAATGTTTTAATATTGTTTATCTGTTCTAAAGAACACTGTTCAAAGTGTTCCATTATTTTTGTATACAAATTTACAGTAAAGAAATTTCTTTACATTTTATTCATTTTGACATATTCAAAAACAATTTAACTTATTATTTTGGCAATGCTGGTTGTGTCAGAGTTTACCTACTTAACATGAGGTGTGGACACAATAGGTTTACAGAAGGTAATGACCTTGTCTATGTGTATGTGCATGCCCCACAGTGCAATGAGGGAAACCCTCTTGTAGTAAACACTGTCCACATTCAGCACTTGCCTGAGATGTCCCCATGCCCAGTCACAATGCTGATTGCTTCGAATGTCCATCTCACCCAAAAAAGCGAGATAACACACACATGCAACAAAGACCCCTATTGTGTGCAAAACTCATTTCTTTATGTCTTATGACATAATCATAAATCTATAAATAACATTATATATTCCATCTTCATGACGAGAGGTTGCTATCAAGAAAAAAAAGATTTAGTTTTCATCAACATGCATGGAATAACCTTTATTCATTGTGCACTATGATGAAAAATAAGAAGTGTCATTACAATATTACCTGCTGTACAAACCCATATTTCATGAAAGACCACAAAATGTTTTTGAGACCAGCCTTTCAAGGCACTGGCATCTTATTTCTCTGTTAATTTAAAAGAAAAAGACTAACTGTTAAATGAGAACAGTTTTGTCTTCTGGCAGTAGGGGTGGTCTCAAATAGTAGGTACCACTGTACTCTCAATTACCTACATGTACTTAACACTACAGCATCCCTTGATCAAAAGGAAAAAACTGCAGTCATGAAATAATGTCTCATGACTTTTTTTTAAAGTTGTATTATATAACAAAGTGTATTTTGCATTTAAATATTTTCACTTAAGATAATATTAAACATATGGCACTACAAAGCATATTTATTTGTCTGTCAAGCACTACACCTCTTTGGATTTTTTAAAGCATCATCATAATCTTCAAGTGTGTGATAATGTAAATTGTTTCATGCATCATCCATCACCAAAGGCAAAGCAAAGCTAACTAACCTATTGCAAATTACACCTCTTCCACCTAATCCTTCACCAAATATTACTATTCAACTACAGACTACAAGTCTACAGTAGTTATGACATAATTAAAAAAAATTACCTGGCAGTAGGATTTAAGATAGGCTCTTCCACAACTGACTGAAAATAAAATTAAAATATGCTTGCTTTAGAAACCTTCACAACAACAGTAATCATTGATGAAAATAATAATAATAATAATAATAATAATAATAATAATAATAATAATAATAATAATAATAATAATAATAATAATAATAATAATAATAATAATAATAATAATAATAATAATAATAATAATAAATATAAATTGACTTTGATTTAAGAATGAGATTTTAAACTTTACCTTTACCTAAATTAAAAGAGCTAGGTGAATTTCTATTTCATGATGCCCCCCCCCAACCCACCACTTAATCATAATTTACCCTTGCAACTTAATGTAACTTAAGTAGGCCTATGATAGAATTTATATTTACTTATCACAATTTTAATATTAATTATTTTTTTTGTTGATTATGTGCAATTCCATGCAAAGAGAGCCAAAAGAAGGTCTACATATTTCAAATGTTACTTGAGTAAAAAATTTCAAAACATGTTTTTTGATCAAAATATAAGAGAAGGAAAACTTCATTATGTGCTCCAATGCCAAATTTTGACTCTATTATCGCTCACTGTCACGCTCCCACTTTCACAGTGAACCGAGTAGAATTACAATCCACTATCATCTTTGCTAATCTTAAGCCATCGATGGTCAAAACTGCTCCTGAACAGATAAAAACAGCTGTCAGAAATATTCTGTGCCATTATTTTTTCAATATCAAGTATATTCTCCATAATTACTGGGGTTTTTTTCTTCGGGCTGGAAATTAACAGTGACGCGATAGCAGACGCTTTTTCCCTCCCTGTATCAGAACAATTTTTTGCTATCAATTTGCCTATTGCCCACACTAAATTACTTTCAAGTAATACTCGGAGCATTCATAAAGAAATTCTCATACATATTATGGGCAGTTATTCATGCTGGACTTTCCAAAGTGGAACAGAAAATCTGAACGAAGAACAGCGTACTCACCCTCGTAAGCGGCGCCATGATGGTTAACCAAGGAGACACGTCACGCGCATTTTATATGACATGCCTTGCAGATCCAAGTTTCGCATTCGCGTTTTTTGTCTTCGTATAAAGTGACATATACCATTCAATAGAGGAGATTCTGGGCTATGAAAATCCGTGTTATCGTTTTTTTGTCTTTACAATTTACCATTTTTTAAAACTGATTGAAGTTTTTAATCGGATTAAAAAATAAATTAAAAAGAAAAAGAAAAAAACGATAATTCGGATTTCGAAACTACACGTTTCTAGCTTTGTAATGATATGCTATTTATAACGAAAGAGTCAACCTTGGCCCTGCGAAACGTCTTTGAAGATGCTATGGATTTTGTTGCCGCGATGCGAAAAAGGCATCTCGCTGCCGGCGCACTTTGTATTTTACCCTGTTTTTGACGCAGGGTGGGGTAACAACGCTTGTGCAAGTCATGCAGTGAGTTACATCACCGGAAAGAGCATTTCATTCTCTTTCAAATGAACACAAACTCATAAGATTTCATAAAAGTTTATTACAATAAAATTGGCACTCATTCATGCATGTCATGGTCATTCACGCATGTAAATTAACATGTTGCGACATAGCGTAGACGGCACTCTGCCGGGCCCTACTATAAGACTAAAGAGAGGCCACTGTCCTAGGCCATATTGCTGGTGTGGCCTATAAGACTAAAGAGAGGCCACTGTCCTAGCCCATATTGCTGGTGTATTTGGGGTGGCCTATAAGACTAAAGAGAGGCCACCATTCCTGGTAGGCCATATTGCTGCTGTGTTACATGTAGGGTGGCCTATAACATAGGACTACTGTACAAGTAATTTATGTTGTATTAACTCAGTTAAAAATAGAACAGTTAATGAGGATTTCAAAGAACAGTTTTATGAGAAATCAGGGTCAGCTTTAAAAATTCAAATGACTGTAGCATTTTAAGATAAAAAAAAAAATGAGCTTTTGATGGAAAAGTATTTGTACCCCCTCAGCCTTATTGGCTGATGGAATGTTGTCATGCCTGTGCATGTGTCTAACCATCTTTTACCCTTGCGGATATAATAACTTGAACAATTTGACCCACTATGAAACTTATACTGTAGAAGCATCTCACTGGAAGCTTGATCAAATTAGACATTCAGCAGCCTTGATCTATTTTCAATGGCACCAGGAGTCATCACATTTTTACACTGGCTGAGAGGTCTCAATGGTGTTTCTGCCTTATATTCCGAACAACTGAAATCATAGTATTAAAAATGTACTTTTTTTTTGTTAGACTAAAGGAGAATAATGAACAATATATAAGAAAATTAATTTTTAGGGGGTCCAGTTCGAATCCTTGTCAGTGTAAATATTATATCATACAATATTAGCCATGAATGAACAAGCTAATGGCAGGCTGGATGTAGAGCATGGCAGTAGCAGAGGATGTGTACGATGTGTACAAAGAGACAGGTGTAAGTATCTACAGGTGTCACCTCATTCCTCTACTACAGAGTCACTTCAAGTCTCATCACACTGCTAACTAGGTCTATCTACACCAATTAGTACAGCATACAAGCCCACTTCACCTAGTGCTTAGTGATGATAGCAGGCTGGGGGCGCCATTAACAACATACAGACCTGCTGGCTGGCAGACAGTACAGCTTACAGTATAGTCTGCTCCAGACTACAGCCACAAGAGAAAATGTGGCAAATTATTGCCTGAAATTCACAACATAGATTCTGGACATTCCATCTGCTTATTCCAATAATAAGATTTATTCTACTGATAAGTCAAGTGGTGAATAACAGAAAGAACTTGGATCAGTACATGGTTATAAAAGGCTAAGGACTAAAAGAGAGGTTTTGTGGTGATTAAGACTCAAGTGATAAGTGTGACAAAGTTGCAGGTAACATTGTTATCTTTAACACTGATTTAATATAATGATAGTTCTTTCACTTCCAAACACATAGTACTGCTATTTATTGACGTGATTTTCATAGGATTCATTGGCCATCAGTATAGGTTTGTTAGAACATTGTAAAAAACAGTGACATATTTCACTTGTCTCAGTACTTTTACATAGTTATAGCTTGCATACACAACCTAAGCATGTTAACTGTTTCATTTGGACCTAAATCTGTTGGGAATTTGTAAGCTGATATCCAACATTATGTAAAGGCTTCTCTCTTTACGTGATAAATTTGCCCACAAGACAATTTTCTAACATTTAAACTTTTTAGATTTTTGCATAAAATTCCAGTTTTGGTGAAGCTTTGAATTTCATTAGGAAAAATTCTTTTTTTAATAAAATTTTAATCATGCGTGGCAGTTTCTCAGATGTTGGCTTTAATTCACTGATCACTTAATGCATTGTTGCACATTATTTTATACCAGGAATTATCAGATCAATCAGTCAAAGGTTACAGGTCATTCTGTTTCACGTAAGTTATACCTGCTGTACACCATGGCTTTTTAAGTACATTAGTAACTTATCACCCTGAGTTGAAGCTCTTTTCCAGTAATTGAATATGTCTGGGATGTTGCTGCAAATCAGTGGATATAGACCCATTTATTGGCTAATTGTTTATTGCACGTACATAATGTAGTACAAGTTAGATGTGCTTTTGATCTTGATGCTGTGCAAATCACTTTTTGTTGGGATACGTGTATTTTAAAACATTGTCTGAACCAAACTATATAAATTTGCTGTACTGGCATCAAATAACCACAAGTCTGGTCACTATTGCAAAGCGTTTATTTTTATCGTGACATCCTGAATTTGCATTATATTTGTAGAAGTAGCATTTCTCCATGTAGCATAGGAATTATTTTGCCCATTTTACTGGTCTTTACTCAAAGTTTTTTGAAAGAACTAGGTGAGATCAAAAAAAAAAAAAAAAAAAAAGAAAAAGACAGTTCAATATACACCAGCTCTTTGTGTATGTGAAGTATTTGATTATCCATTTGGAATTTCACAAGACGGATCACTTACTCTCTGTAGTTTAATAGATGCCGTAACTTTGATTTAGAACTATTTACATTTACATAGTTGTTTTATAATGCAAATTCAGGTGTTCAAAATGTTTCACAGTACATGACACCAGCCACAAAGTAGGGGGTGCCTAACCCAGATAAGCTACAGGTCATTGCATCAGACATTGAGTAGAAGTCTGAGTGGGTGCCATGAAGTGCCCTGGATGTAGAGGGTAAAATGTGCTAAAGCTGGCTCTTTTTTAATTCCATGCAATTGTTTTTCCCATATATCAAATTGGGTATTTGTACAAAAAAAGCCAATCAATGTTTTTAAAACAGACATGTGGGATTGGACCCATTGCGAGATTGTTGGACTATGATGACACCTAAACACAATTGCCCCAACAAGGAGGAGATGTTAATAGAAATACATAAAATGATTATTTGGCATAATTAAGAAGTAAATTGGATAACGATGTGTCAACAAAAATAAAGCGATTACGGAGATAATAGGGAAATGGCTGGTGGACTTTGGGCACATTACGCATGACTGGGTAAGCCCATCAATAGGTGAAGGCACTCCATTAGACCGCCACCCTCATGACAGATTCTCAAAGGCCCACTTGTAATGACCTGCTTCAGCCAGACGACCCAACAGCATGCAACGTGTAACAGTTATGTGACAATTCTGTCTATTGATTCAACTGTAATTGTAAACTGATGGGCCCAGCGAGATGGTCATCACAGGAGAGATAGTGTTGTCAGGATCCATGTATCAGTTTACAGACAGTTATCAGCCAGATCACAACAGAAGCACTTTAGAGAGGGACGAGACATTTACAAAGGTAGCTCAGCAAAGACGTCTCTACCCACAGTTCTGGCACAGAATCCCTCTCCCTGTCACATGTGGCAGATTTCGGGGAATCAATGAATGCAATTGAAGATGTGTATTTGTGGGTAGATTAGCCGAGGCACAAGGGGTCAGACAGAGGTTACATAGACATCCGTGTGGACTTCATCACTCACTCGAGTTTGCCACCAAATAGCATGAAGGCTGCATTCTAATTACGTGTCTCTTTTCTAGCCATCTTTATCATCTTGAATGTCATTTTTTGGCTGGGTTTTCACCATTTAGTCTTGTGTTCTTTGAAAAATATGCCAGCAAAATTGCAAATTGTGATGAGGAAGAAGTGTTTGGTGTGACCAGCATTGTGTCTGGGGACAAAGTGATGATTAGATGATCATCTTTGGAAGCGTCTCTTGATGCTGGATGACCTGCGGCTGATGATCATAAAACAGCTGCATCAGCAGGTATCCATACAACCATGGCCCAGAGCATGGAGAAATGTCAAACCTGCTGCTTGGAAGCCAAGTAATCAGGGAGGCACAGTGCTATACAGATCTCACATTCATAAGAGTATCTGAATTTACCAAATTCTTCTCAATAAGCACCTGGGATGCTTACAAAATTATTATTATGTAAGAAGCCTTCAGTGTAGAACTCTACTTTGAACATTATAAGCAAAATACTGTGAAAAGATAATCAAATGTAAGGGTTTTTGGTCTCATTTTTGATCATTCAGATTCCCAAGTAGGTGAGGGGTGGGGTGAGGGGTCCCTTTATTAGGGCAGGGTCCTGTATTGGGAGGAATATGGTGGTTAGTGTGTTTGGGTCTTGAACACATCCACCCATCTGCAATTCTAAGTTTTCCAGAAAATAATAGTGACAGTTAACTGAGTTTCAGGTCAGTTTTGATGATTCTGTCTTAGCTTCTGAAAGTTTTTCACATGTATAATGGTCCCCTTGTTTGAAGAGACCATGTGTAGGAGGCCCCTAGTGGTAATCTTTCCATGTTAATGTACCTCAATGGAGACATCAACTGACTCTGTAGGGGCCTACTATGGGGTCTGCTGTTAAGAGGGTCCCTGAGGGCACAGAATGCTCTCATGTTAATAGTTTACATGTTGCTTTATTGTTCTAAGTGGTGCTCCAGGTGCTCAAAATTACCATATTCTTGATTGTCTTGTCTAGTAACAAATTTACACCTTTGATCTAAATTTCTATCAATTGTCTGGGGGAGGGACTAACTTCCATGTACAGATATTGTCCACTGGAAGTTAAAAGAAACATGGAATATGTATGTAGGAGGCAAATAAAATACAGAATATGAAACATTTAATTTATTTTATTTTGTTATGTTTTATTTTGTTTTGTTTTATTTTATTTTATTTTATTTTATTTTATTTTATTTTATTCTATTCTATTCTATTCTATTCTATTCTATTCTATTCTATTCTATTCTATTCTATTCTATTCTATTTTATTTTATCAAATGCAGGAGTTAAGGTCAATAAAGGATGATAAAGTCTATTTGTATTCTTTCGTACAGTATGTACATTTTCATTATATAATTGTCAGATCCTGGTTTGTTTGGGGTTTTTTTGGGGGTGGGTGGGTGTTTTTTTCTGTTTTTTCTGTTTTTTTTTCCCACTGGTTTGTATATGTTGTTGAGGGGAACACTGTGTACATAATGGTCTACATTTGGAGTCAAATACATGTGTGAGAAGTCACATATGCGTGTCACTTATCTCAGCATACAAGTCTGCAAGTCATTTGCTCTCATTTTGTTATTAAACATTTTTTTTTTTTGTGCCACATGGGTCTAGACCCTAGACTGTCAACAATATGCTCCTAAAGTTGGGCAGCTTATATAAATAGGTGTCATATGGTGTCAGAAAGTTTTGCAGCCTATTTATCAAATGTTGAGATCTCATTAGCATCAGGCCTTTGTGATGGTGAGTTGGTGACAGGAGTACTATTGTTGGCAACTTTGTGTTGTATTAAGTGTCCATATGACACCGCACAAGACAGTGTGCGCTGAAGCACGGGGAGCTTTGTGTTTTACGTAGGCTCATCTCTAACCCAATCAAATGACTTGCGTTATAAAATATAAACCAAATTTAAGGAGTCCCCCATGTACAAACAATTGGGAATATCATGTTGCGGAGGCAACTTTTGACCTTTGTCAAAGCACAGAGCGGAGAAGTGGCAGGGAGCCTGACACTTGAAAACAACCCACACATGTGCACAGTGCAGTGGCCGTATGATGGTTCTCTGTGGCTACAGATTGTTCCCGATGTAAGTGTCAAAGGTGCAGCCAGGACAGTTAACTTACAGGTCTATTGGCTGAGAAGGTGGACACAGACAATCAACTTGTACCTGTGAACAGTGCAGATAAAATCACAAAGGATGTCTTATGCTTTACTGCCATCCCCATCACTACCCGCCCCCACACACACTGTCAGGATTAACTGTGCCACCAAGTGTCATGTTGTGTCCAAGGCCATATTTCCAGATTGCCACAAGGTGGCTCTAGTGTACCCCAGACTGATAAAATGATTCTCAGTTCACAATTTAAGTCTTGCTGTTTGTTCACTTCTGGTATGATGGTTCAAGTTTGGTGAGAAGCAATACTCATAGGGCATAGCTAAGCTTCAAAGGGGCAAAGATTAAAGCAGATTATTATTATTATTATTTTTTTTTGGGGGGGGGGGGTTACTCTGGCCCAGTGTTGGTGGGAACTGGCATTTCAAGTCCTCCATTATGAGCAAGGTTTCTCAAGAACCAATGGATGGATATGAATGACTAATTTTCCAAAAGAGACCTCGTAGATGAAAATTTACCTGTGGGATTTGTAGGTTAGTATGACCTACTTCCATTAACAGGTAAGCTTTGATCATTTAATGTTTGTAACAGTTATTTCATAGATTTTTTATGAACAGTTATTTTGTAGATTATTTATGTGTCATTCAGAAAAGCTGTATGACCCTGCAGGCAAAAAAGCTGTACAGCAAATCATATCACTGCATTGATGGTAAAGAGGTTACCATATTGATTGATCTGTATCAGTCGCTGTATCAGCCAGATTCCTCTCCATCGACTGAGGCTAAAAAGCTGAGGTTACCGTATGGCTTGACTTGTATCACTGTATCAGTCAGATGCCACTGCATCAGGTGAGGTCAAAAGGCCTCGGCCGAAACAAGGGCATCTGACCTGATACACAAAGTGATACAGATCAAGCTATTTGATAACCTATAAACATACAAGGATGTATGAAGGTGCATGCATTGCAGGATAAGTGTCATTTGAAAACACTAGGGGACTAGTGTTATGAATCCTAGTCTCATATATTTCTCATGTTGGCCTGCACCTTCACATAGGATCCCTGGCCACTAGAACCCACATGATCACTGGCCAATACCACACCATTACAAGTGCTGTACCTGTACATGTAATTCTGACTTTCATAAGCAATTGTCTATCTTTTTGTCAAACTGCTTTGTGTTTTCTGTGTCCTTGCATATGCTGGAGGGATCAAACAGATTGTCTACCTCTGTTAGCATACAGTTAAAGCTAAAAAAACAAAAACAAAAAAAAAAAAAAAAAAAACAACTGCAACAAAAAACATTCTTTCATATGATGAAATTAAAGAATAAATGTAACTAGCGAGTGCCTGGGATCTTGTCTGGAATTGCATTCACCTCATTCCGAGCTCCCGGAAATGTGAGGATTTAAAAAGTTCCTGTTGGCAGTCCAGTTTTAATTGTCTCATGTATGACAAGTCAATCACTAAGAGCATGTAATTAAGAGGCAGACCCCAGGACTGGTGAAGTGTTACTGGGATAGGAGTATCCATAACAAAGAATACACAATAGATGAAAGAGCCTTTTGTGAAAGCTGAGGACCTGCTGCATAATTGACACCATTATCTGATGACTTTCCAAGCTAAAGAGAAATGAATCACACTTTACTTGCCTGGGGATTCCCTCAATCAAATCTGGTCTTTATTGCAATGTGTATGGACCCCATTTACCTGTGAGTGGCGCATTTATACTGGACCCTTTTATGAGGGACCATCCCAGGGGCAGGGCTGAAAGTAGTCAGTCAAAAGAGGCACAATAGCATGCAAGAGGTAGGGCTCAAAGGGTCCGGTAAGAATGGTCTCGTAAGGCAGGTGACCTCACAGGGGAGCAGTCATTATGTGCATTATTACTGTTATGTCTCTGTCTTTGGACAGTATGAGGTTTGTCTCTATCTGCACATCCTTTCATCCTCATTAGATTGATAGCTGGGGAATTTTTTTTTCAACTCTTGCTCAAGGAATTGTTGCGAAGCAAAAATGAAATAAATGTGTGCTAAGATTTATGATAACCTGTGACCTACTGTTATTAACCGGTGAATATAAGTGACTGCTCATGACAAGACATTGTGTCAATCTTGCCATTCAGGCTCCAAAATGTTACTTCATGTTTTGTGATGGAAATATAGAATACATTATTAAATGAAACCTGGTAATAGGGAATACCTGACCCTAGATGCTACCATTGATAACAGGGTTTATTACACATGGTGCCATCTACTGGCCTAGTACTTCAGGTTTTCTTATTGGTCAATAAGTGTAATAAGTGTCAACAGAAATAAGAGACACACTGCATGACTATGTGATTTAATGACACTTGCATTTTTCTATTCAGATTATGACAATGGCATTCTTTGAAGGCAAGATGACAGAACAAAACACAAATTTAATGTACGTTTTGTTTCTTTCAGCACCTGGCCACTCCTAGCGGCTTCCAGAATGCAGCCCGAGAACTGCTGGAATGGTGCTCCGACACGCGGGCATTTCAGAGACCATTTGAGCAGGGACTCATCAGCTGTTTGACGGTAGGTGCATGCATTTTCTTTTTTAACTTTGTTTTAATTTTTAAGGAAAATGTGCCCAGAAGCGAAACTATTAAAAAATTATGCATGTGTTGTGATATGACCAGCATTATAATAGTTGTAGCAGTTCGAAAATGCCAGAGACATATATGCTGGTGATGAAGTTACTAAAAGATCGTACATTTTTGGCATCAGTTTTGTCTATGAAATAGTTATCAGTGAACTAGTTCAGAAGGTAAGTTATGTGGCCTAACTCACACTTCAGGAATTAGATGGATGTCGTCACAAGTGGAGTGCATTTTGGGGGAGAACTCACAGCTTTTTTGTGTGCTGTGTCTTCTACAGAATACTAAATATACTCAGTGTGTCTGTTCGTGATTTAATCTGGCACTTGGGACTAGATCCAAGATTATTTGGCTCAGCTATATTCAGTACCTGTGCAGAGGGTCACTTTAGTACACCACATTCCTCAAACTTTTGTTTGTCTGTTGCTTTCTCTGCCCTAGTGAAGAACAAAGGAAACAAACCTATGAGGAGGAGCAGTTACTTAATAGTATAACAGTTTTGAGTTTCACAAATTTGTAAAATTAGACATCAGAGATCAAAGATAAAATCAACTCTGGGATTTGCTGTAATTTCCACTTGTTGTGAGCACTTAATTAACTAGTCAGGCCAACACCTGTAGCAAGCACTGGTAGATGTTATTCTTGAATTTATGGTAGTCAGCTTTTAAGTTTATTTGACTTTGTACTTACACAGTGCACTACAGCAAGCATACTATCCCCGCACCTGGGGGGAGGGGGGGGGTTCTCTAATAGAAGATGATGATGATTACACAGGGCCAGGAGCACCTTGGGTTGTGTTGGTTTATACCATAACCTGGTGATATTCTGGTGTAATGCTCCATTGACTGATGGTTGAAGCTCTGGCCTGCTTTATGAGACTGTCATGGCTGGGGTACAGATCAAATAATTACGCTTGATCTTTTCACAGGTTTGTAATATAAGTGTAACAAATCATGCTAAAGCAAGGCCCCTTTCTGTTGGGCCACTGTCACACTGAGAGGAACACTTTATGCTGTGTCATTTGGAACGATCAATCAGCGGAACATTGCTGCCAGCTCCATTATTATTTCACCGTATATTCCTCATCATAAGACACAGGCTTTTTTCATATGTTGTAAACTGACAACTGATATCGTCACAACCTCAGGTCCCAGTTGAGACAAAAATCATCAAGGTTGATTTGAGTGTTACCAGTTTAGTGAGTTCAGACAGGAAGATGTAAGCCTGTTATAACCTGATACTGGTAAATTATGCACACATTTGGGTCCATTAGAGGGGATCTGAAAGGATATATATATTGTTACTATTGATAATTCATGTCCATATGGAAAGTAAGAGGAGCAGTGGGATTGTATTGCTTACTGTGGCTATGCAGAACCCTGGCAATAGGCTAGACCAGGCATCTTAATAGTGTCTTTGGCCCAGCAACCTGCCAAAAAAAGGTACTGACCCTAAAAAAAATGGAAACTTCATGTGACCAAGGGGGGGGGGGGGGAGAGAGAGAGAGAGAGAGAGAGAGAGAGAGAGAGAGAGAGAGAGAGAGAGAGAGAGAGAGAGAGAGAGAGAGAGAGAGAGAGAGAGAGAGAGAGAGAGAGAGAGAGAGAGAGAGAGAGAGAGAGAGAGAGAGAGAGAGAGAGAGAGAGAGAGAGAGAGAGAGAGAGAGAGAGAGATTTGCTGGCTGTGTTAACTATTTTTTCCATCAATTGAGATTTAGACAGCAGGTGAGATCAGGATAGCATTTGGTTTAAACATATTTTATCTGCAAAGAGAATTGGCCAAAAGGCACAATGCCTATACATGAAGGCCTCTTGTACATGAATTGACAATTCAACAAAAAGTGGATAACATCTAGATAACAAATAGAGAATGCTCAGGACATAACAAATATTATGGGAAATAGGGAGATAATAAGGAAATGGGTGGGCATTATTCCTGTAAATACATGGATGTATAATTGGAGGTAACAACAAGTAGAATATACATGACACATATCTCTGTAAAATTTTTACCTTGTGTCTAATTAAATGTAGCTAATTATGATGGCACAGCTGCAACCCGATGATAAGACAGCAAAACATTGAATCTTCAGTGGTTCTTATATATTTGTGAACTGCTTGGAATATATCTTGATTTCCAGAATTATTTTTTGTTGACAATCCAAAAAGTAAGGTTTTTAAATTGAAGTCTGCAAGGGGAATTCATTTTAGTTTGGAGTTTGTCTCTCACTGTAGTGTGTTTGTTGCATTGGAAAAAATGATGAAAACTGTCCTCTGCCAAGGTACCACAAGAACAAAGTGGTGATTCAACTAGATTCTTCAATTAGATTGATCCTATACAAATCCTTATTCAGCTGGATAGAGCCCATTCTCAGTCTAGCATGAATGATACCTATCCTTCGATCTCCAAAATAGAACATTTCATTACATTTAAGATTGTATTTATTTAATTTCTCCTTAAATTCAACTTAATTTCAGACATTTTAACTGATTGTGGAAGAAGGTTCCATTGGCGCACTGTAGCAGGAAAAAAAAAAGAATTATAAAAGATACTTGTATGAGCATAAATTGAACTAATATCCTGCCTTGACCTGATATTATAAATAGTTCATTCTTCAACAGTATGTGGAATTAAATTGCATAAATATGAGGGAGCTAGTCCATTAACTATTTTGTACATAAGTATGAGTTTGTGTTTCCGTTGCCATTCAGAAAGGGGCTCCCATCCTGGTTCAGCATATATTTTACCATGGCTACTATGGCTCCAAGCCCGCCCCCCCCCCCCCATAGGATAGCATTTAGTGGCCATATGGAATATACAAGTGTGGGGGTGCCTGGCAGTTGACAGGGGATAGCCCAGGGCAGGGATAGGGTGGAAAGGGTGAAAAGACTTACTGAGTTAGGGATGGGGTGATGGATGTGTGTATGTGTGTTATTTACCCCCATAATGCCCCAGCCAGGAGACCTACACAATCCTGGCTGTCCAATCTCAACAGACATTCCTGTATCTCATCAAAAATCAAATAATTAGTTTCACTTGTCAGGTAAATTGCAATACTTATGTAAAAGTGAAGCCTGTGCTGTCAACAATGGCTGTGGTGTGATGAGCAAGGACATCGCCTCAGGGATTCTGGGCAGCTACTTTTGGCTAAGGGAGCATTCTGTATTCTCCATGGGGCTGGATAACGTCTGCTTGTGGCTGCAGGCAAACTTACCCCATTACAGGATGATCCCTCCACAGTCCCCCAGTGGACTTGTTTGTGATTGATGCCACGCGGATCAGCTTATATTAGGCAACACTCCAAATTAATGGGAGCTGAGATATGGCAGGGAAAAAATAGACCTTTCCAGGGCAATGGTCCTTTGTTAATAGTCGGGACATGCTAGGTTGATTGCTGAAGTGTCTTTTGGGTTTGAGAAAAAGCACTAAATAAAATGAAAAATGCTGTTCTATTTTGTGCTCATTTTGGGAGTGGAGTAAGACAGTGCTACTCATCACTATATTAATTTGTCATCTGTTTCACTTTGAGCTGTTCATTCCACATTATCCAATCCTTGGCCAGCTTACAACTGTAGACTTGTTGGCTCTTACAACACTGTCAAGTAACAAACCAAACAACGTCGTTTCATTCAGGAACAAGAAGTTATTGTTGTACACTGCTGTAGACAAACATGAAGGTATGATCTAAATGGGGTAAAATTTCTGTGGAAATGAAGCAAATGGAGCCAAGTCTGCAGACGTAAGCCTATGGCATTGGTGGGTCTAAAGCACCAATCAATCAGCCAGTCAGTGTATTGGTGAGGAGTGATCTATCAGGGTGTCACATAGTACACCCTGTTTTTGCCAGCGGTATCAGAGGTGTCAATAGGAGTAATCAGTCAATGAGGCTTAAAGCCCATTCTCCGTAGCTGTACAGGTCATGACACCTTCCCCATATAGCACAACAGTGACAGTCAACCTTGTACACCCTCTGGCCGTGGGCACAGGTCAATACCAGGTCCCCATGACGCACTCATTTAATAAAACGTGTTTGTTTTATGTTTAGTTAAACACAGCATTTGAATGTGAGCAGCATGTAGTCATATTTATGGTCCATTGTGCTGGCGTGAGGGACCAAGTATGTTGGCAGACAAACTGCTTCAGACACTGGCTCTGTGGTCACATCGTGGCAGCAGAGGGATTTGGGATCTGCTCAGGCAAGAGAGAGTCTCTTGTGACCTGGATCTAATTTCTGTCCAAATAGCTTCACTCTAACAGCCCATGATAGCGGACAGTTGTCTGTGGGTTTAGTGATCGCCACCAGGCAGCTTCTGTGTACAGTGTTGCTAAGCAACCAATTTCATTGGCATTTATGGCAATAGGATTGGGGGTTCTGGATTTTTTCTTTTTTTTTTTTATTCAGTTACATTGTATAAATTTCCATTGTTAGCACTGAAACATAAATTTTATTCAAGTATTTTTCTGAAGGCTATTCAAGTATGTGACAGCAGAATAGCAGGCTGAAACTGCAGACAGAAGTATTGTATGTCCCAGTGCAGGTTGAGACAACACACAAAGTCTGACAGTTTGTATGACCCAGTGCAGGTTCAAACTGCTGACATAGCAATGGCAGTTTGTGTGACCCAGTGTAGGTTCAAACTGCTGACATAGCAATGGCAGTTTGTGTGACCCAGTGCAGGTTCAAACTGCTGATATAGCAATGGCAGTTTGTGTGACCCAGTGCAGGTTCAAACTGCTGATATAGCAATGGCAGTTTGTGTGACCCAGTGCAGGTTCAAACTGTTGACATAGCAATGACAGTTTGTGTGACCTAGTGCAGGTTCAAACTGCTGACATAGCAATGGCAGTTTGTGTGACCCAGTGCAGGTTCAAACTGCTGACATAGCAATGGCAGTTTTTGTGACCTAGTGCAGGTTCAAACTGCTGACATAATAATGGCAGTTTGTGTGACCCAGTGCAGGTTCAAACTGCTGACATAGCAATGGCAGTTTGTGTGACCCAGTGCAGGTTCAAACTGCTGACATACCAATGGCAGTTTGTGTGACCCAGTGCAGGTTGAAACTGCCAAACCTGGCAGTTTGTATGACCCAGGACTGGTGGAGAGTATAAATAAAACATGGTGGTTTGTTTGATGCAGAATAGGCGAGACAATGAACAAAGCTTGGCAGATTGTGTGACCCAGTACAGGTGAGACTATGAACAAAGCCTAGCAGTTTGTACAGCCTAGTGCAAGTTAAGACTGGGGACAAAGCCAGGCAGTTTGTATTGCTCAGTGCAAGTTGGACTGGGGACAAAGCCAGGGAGTAGTTGAGACTGGGGACAAAGCCAGGCAGTTTGCATTGCTCAGTGCAAGTTGAGACTGGGGACAAAGCCTTGTAGTAACAGTTGCAAAGGCAATGACAGGAAACAAAGCCTGGCCTTTCATCTTTGCCCATCTGCCATCATTTACCATAATTTACTTGTACTGTATATGCTGGTCTGCTTTTTTTTCTTTCTTTTTTTTTTTCCGGGGGGGGGGGGGGTATATTTGGGAATTTTTGTGCCAATATTGCTGTTATTTTTCCCTTGTTGTACAAAGCTCTTAGCTTGTCCCTGCAGGTTTGGTTCATGGAGGTCAGCCCCAATAAACGGAAATATTCCATTTAACATTTTCATTTGTTGGTGCATGAGGGCATCAGTTTGTCTGTGTAGTTGAGTCTGTGACAGACAGGTGGGCCTCAATGTGGGTCAGCTGGGAGCTACCTAGCCCTGTATAGAGCTTCCATCACAAAACGGTCCAACCAATGCCATGGAATTGCCCCTCCAGAGAACAAACAGCAAGGCAGCCACACTAAGCAGATGGGGGATTTCCTCCAGCACTGAAGCAATTTCAGCGGCAGATAAAGCCTTTGTTGAGAATTGGGAAAGGTGATGAGGCTTGGGGCAGAGTATATATATACTGTAAACCTGTCAAGAAGGGAGGGCCAGCCATACACATAACACAGCCGCTGGCACAGTCAAAGCATTTACTGTCCAGCCTCCTCACCAGAGCCATTCACCACACGTCATGCTTGCATGTACAGAACTGGAAGCCCACCATGAGCATAGAAAAGTGCATTTTTATTGGCACCTATGTTGTCCTGTGATACCTCTGATGTGCTGTATCATTGAGGGTTTCCCAGCTATGCAAAGTAACAGACTTTGAAGAGACAGCTCATGCTGTGTAAAAATTTCATGACAATGTTGGAATTAGGAATATTAGAGGGGTTGATAGGCTTGGCATGATGTGTGTAGAAAATATGATGACACTGTGACGGGACAGACCCTGGAGTAAAGCAGGAGATGACAGAATGTCTCCCACTGTGGACGAGACAGTGAAGTAGACGATGGTGTGGAGGCCAGAAGCATGGACAGGAGTCTAGCATGCAAGGTATGGAGAGAGACTCAGGAGGATAGGAGTCATAGCAGAGTGAAGCAGGTAGGGGAGAATGAGGCCCACTTAAAGGGATAGGAGTCACAGCAGGATGAAGTGGGCTTGGCATGATGAAAGGAGGCCAGCAGTGAGATAGAGAAATCCAGGCAGAATAAAGTAAGCAAGGCATGATGGACGCAGGTCAGCAGTGAGATAAAGAAATCATTGTAGAGTGAAGTGGGCAAGGCGTGATGGAAGGAAACCAGCAATGAGGTAAAGAAATCATACTAGAGTAAAGTGGGCAAGGCATGATGGAAGGAAACCAGCAATGACGTAAAGAAATCATAGTGGAGTGAAGTGGGCAAGGCATGATGGATTGAGGTCACCGGAATAAAGTGGGCCAGGCATTATGGATGGAGGTCAGCAGTAAGATAGAAAAATCAAAGCACAATAAAGTGGGCCAGGCTTGATGGAAGGAGGTCAGCAGTTAGAGAGAGAAATCATAGCAGAATTAAGTGTGCCAGGCATGATGATAGGAGGTCAGCAGTGAGATAAAGAAATCATATTAGAGTAAAGTGGGCTGGGCCTGATAGAAGGAGTGAAGTGGTCAGGGTATGGTGTAAGGGGGCCCACAGTGTGATAAATGGAGTCATGGCAGGGTGAAGTGGGCAGGGCATGGTGCAAGGAAGCCCAAACTGAGATATGAGTGTCAGAGCAGAGTGAAGTGGGCAGGGCATGTAAGAAGGTCCACAATGAGATATAGCCCCACAATGAGATTTGGGAATCAGAGCAAAGTGGGCAGGGCATGATGCAAGGAGGCCCATGGTAAGATATGGGAGTGTGAGCCCAGGAAAATAGGCAGGGCATGGTGTAAGTTGACCTACAGTGAAAAATGGGAGTCAGAGTAAAGTATGCAGGGCATGGTGTAAGGAGGCCCACAGTCAGATATGGGAGTTGCAGCACAGTAACATAGGCAGTGTGTGGTGTCAGGAGGCCCATGGTGAGGGATAGAAGTCATGGCAACATAAACTACAGAAGGCATGGGGTGCATGGATCCTGATAGAGCAAGGAAAGTGAGCGGTGTAGTGCAGCATTGGCTAGAACAGAAGGTCACAAGTAAACAAAGCACACATGTTTGCACTTGTGTAAAAAGGCATTGAGTTACCTGCTGGTAAGTGCCCACCCTTACCAGCTTGTGTGGGGTTCCTATCAGAACTGCCTTCCTTGTTTCTTGCAGCAATACCAAGCAAGTCCTGGCAACTCGTGTGCACCTCCACAACTTTTCTCACTTCTTCCTGCATAACACAAATACCAAGCAGTGTAGCAAAGCAAAAGGATGAAATTGAAAAGCAATGATGGGGAGATAAGGCAGTAGCTACCATACCAGTGTGTGTAATTGGATGCCTATCTGTCAGCAATGCATAAATATAGCACCTCTGACGGAGTCAGATGCAAACTTTGACATTCTCACTTTAGAAAATAATAGAGTGATGTTGGGCCTATTAGTGGAGGAACCCATGCTGCACGGCTGTACAGTCCTGTGGGCAAGACTTGTGGAATCACTGAGCGGGGACTCATAACTTCATGGCAAGCATGCCTTACAGGCTGATTAAAATATGATATATGGAGTAAGCGCATGTAAACAGCACCGTGTATGAGCAGTGTAAACTATACAGCACCTTGCAATAGCTGAGAACAGAGTAGGTAACAAGTTTGTCATGTCTGATACCAGATGTAAGCACCATAAGCTGTACACAGGCAGGACTGAGTGTTATATAATGACATAACAACTGTGTAGCAGTTATTTTGAAATGGGAAGCCAACACACTGGGCCAGATGAGAGTGCTGAAGGCTTTAATGGTGACAGACTGCTGTATTTTGTAATGAGAGAATTGCAGGCTGTATTGATACATAATCAGGATCCCTAAATGAAAACATTGGTGGCTTTATTGATATGGAACTTCAGTGTCGTTACATAAGAGCATTGTAGGCTTTAACGTCCAGGACTTCAGTGTCCTTACATGAGAACATTGTAGGCTTTATTGATACAGGACTTCAGTGTCCTTACATGAGAACATTGTAGGCTTTATTGATACAGGACTTCAGTGTCCTTACACGAGAATGTTGTAGGCTTTATTGATACAGGACTTCAGTGTCCTTACATGAGAACATTGTAGGCTTTATTGATACAGGACTTGAGTGTCCTTACATGAGAACATTGTAGGCTTTATCATTTACAGGACTTCAGTGTCCTTATATGAGAACATTGTAGGCTTTATTGACACAGGACTTCAGGATCCTTGCATAAAAGCATTGTAAGCTATAAATTGATATTGGACCTCTGTGTCCTCACATGAGAGCATTGTAGGCTTCATTTATACAGGACTTGAGTGTCCTTACATGAGAGAACTGTTATGTTCACCTGACTTCAGTATCTCTCTATGAAAAACATGGAGCTTATTGATACATAAATTCACTGTCCTTGCAAGCAAATATTATGGACAGCACTGACACTCCTCTAAGCTGACATGAGAGCAAATTAAGCTGTATTTGTACAGTACATGTACTTTTGAATTCCAATATGAAAGTACCATAGACTAAGGGACTTCACCTTCCCTTATAGAGTGATGGTCAGCAATGTAGGCAGGACAACCCACTATTTAGAAAGAGGAATGAACCATGTAGACAAGGCACCTTTGCCTAGGGAATGAGCTGTCTGGAAAATAGTCCTTTGCCCAAGGAATGAGCAAAGTTGGCAAGAAGAATTCAATATCCATGGAATGAGCAATGTGGACAAGAGTTCTTTTTGCCAGGACTATGACTTAGCAAAAAATTTTTAAGGCTGTCAATGCAAGACTGCAGGAATAAGACATCTTTACAAACCTATACTCGCTACCACAAAGAATGAACAATAGTGAAACAGTTTTGATGCTGAGGACCAAGAATGAGCAATGTGAGCATGGCTGGAGTGATTCAGTGCCAGGTGGCAGTGCTTCACTGACCAGGATTAGGAATAATGAGCAATGTTGGCATGGCTAGAGTGACCAATGCTTTTTTAGCCGTGCCTTCCTACCCAAGTCTAGAAATGTACAATGTTGGCATGGCTAGAGTGACCAACGCTTTTTTAGCAGTGCTTTACTACCCAAGTCTAGAAATGTACAATGTTGGCATGGCTAGAGTGACCAATGCTTTTTTAGCGGTGCTTTACTACCCAAGTCTAGAAATGTACAATGTTGGCATGGCTAGAGTGACCAATGCTTTTTTAGCAGTGCCTTCCTACCCAAATCTAGAAATGTACAATGTTGGCATGGCTAGAGTGACCAATGCTTTTTTAGCAGTGCTTTACTACCCAAATCTAGAAATGTACAATGTTGGCATGGCTAGAGTGACCAATGCTTTTTTAGCAGTGCTTTACTACCCAAGTCTAGAAACATACAATGTTGGCATGGCTAGAGTGACCAATGCTGTATGGCAGTACTTTGTAACCTAAGTCTAGGAATGAGCAATGTGACATGGTAAAAATCCATTGTCTAGAAGAAAGGAATGAGCAATGCAGACAGGGCTACATTGGGTAGGAGACTCAGCAATATAGACAGGGCTCCAATGGCTATTAATGGGATGGAGCAATATAGACAAATCTCCAATGGCTATTAATGGGATGGAGCAATATAGACAAAGCTCCATTACATGGACCTTGGAATGAGAAAGGAAGACTATTGTAAATTGCTTTAATTTCACTGTATTCTTATTTTCGCTTATTTTGCTGATGGCACAAAACTGTCAAAAATAGAAAAACCGCGAAAATTTATACACGCGAAAATAAAACAATTTACAGTAATTAAAATTCTCTGCTTAAACTATGTGAATGTGCTATAGACATAAAGTACATGTATCTACAAATGCACTGTAACATGAAAATGCAGGCAGACATAAGCCACGAAGGCAGGAGGCCTCAGATGTTCCAAGGTACAGGTAAAGATACAGTACAGTGATTCATTCTTAATTCATATAGGTCTGGAGGTGTCTGAGGAATGTGGAAAACATGTCATGTGGCACAACTCAGAGGCCAAATGGTTTAGTGTTAATAATGAGGTTGGTGTGTTTGCTGATGGAGCAGAATATCTATATCTGAGGCAGGCAGAAGCTCCATACCTCACGGAATGAGGCATAGCATTCTGACATTCCTCACATGAGCCAGAGATGTCAGTGTGTGTTTTAGTAGGCAGATATTACAGAGAAGTACTTTGCACTCTAAATACCTGAAAAAGACCAAAGGGGGTTCATCTTTGACAAGATATGATAGCTCAATTTCATTTTATTTCACTACAAGGGAAAGCAGGGAGGGGGGACAAGTAGGGCAGTGAGAATACCTCCCATAGCACAGGGGAGAGGTGATGTTGGTGCCACATGACCCCTAGATTAATCTACCATGTCCACCCTGTAGCATTCCCAAAATAAACAGCAGAGGGAGCTTGTGTGGAGAATGATGCATGAGAGACGGTTGCGAGTTTGACTGTAAGCACACAGGTCCAGCAGATTGCTGCAGTAGTCTGTCAGCTCTGTGCTAACCATTCTCAATCTAGCCCAGCTTGTATCAGCGGCCAGCCAGTTCTTCACCATTCATATGGCTACACTGTCAGCCTGCAAGGCCCCAGTCACAGGTGACTCCTGCAGGAAGCTACAGTCACGTAGCAGTCGGCTTTACTTGCCACTGGTGTCAATACCCTGAACAAAGAGCCCAAAAGGCATGCATAATAGATATGTGGACTCCCTGAGCAGGTTACCCAATCACTCCGCCAGCCCTTGTATCTCCTGCAAAAATTGTCTGGTCTTGAAATTTGAAGTTTGTTGTAAGTAGGCAAAATTAATGAGAAATAAATAGAGTTCTGTGGGGATGGTGTGTTAGAGTCTGTGAAGACCAACATACTCATATTGCAGTCTATGCATCTAATGTAGTTTTTTTTTTTCTACGTCTTCTTTTTTTCCCCTTTCTTTGTATATGACTTATGTTGATGGCTGGCGTCTTGCAGGACCGCCAGCTCTTTGTTCACCTTTTCCTTTCTTTATGGTAGCCATTGCAGGCAGTTATCATTCTCTTTTCTTTGTGTATTCCTTCTCTCCATTCCTTCCTTTTTCTTTCTTTCTTTCTTTCTTTCTTTCTTTCTTTCTTTCTTTCTTTCTTTCTTTCTTTCTTTCTTTCTTTCTTTCTTTCTTTCTTTCTTTCTTTTTTCTCTCTCTCTTTTGTTTCTTTTTTACCTTATAGTTCTTTCTTCATACCACCCTTGCTTTCTTTCTGTTCTTTTTTCTTTCCTCCTTGTCATTCATTCTGCCTGTCTTTTGACTGTGCTATCCTAACCTTTATCTGTCTCATTTATATTTTTATGTCATCCTGCCATGAAAACCTTCCAATTTTACTTGCTTCATGCATGCTTTGCCTGCACCTCTATCCTTCTGTACTTTTTATGCTTCCCACCCTTGTTCTACCTCTGAGTGTTCCTATGGCCTGTATGTCTCCCTTCTTTCTTAATATCTTCCTTGCGTGCTTCTGTGTCATGTTTATTCATGTCTTATTTCTGTTGTCCTTTACATCTCTGCATTTCTTCCTCTTTTAGTGTCCTTATTCTCACTCTCACAGTTTGCCTACAATGTTCATATATATACTAATGTCCCCTGGAAGGCAGCCGAATGTCACAATGCTTCTTGAGGCCACGATTGAGAAGAAAGCACCACATTGTGTTAGGGAGAGCAAGGGTTGTCCCAGACAGTGGCAAATGCTGGATACATGGAAACATTCCACAGCCTGAGAGTGTATATGAGGTGAGGTATGTTGGTATGACCCCAACAAAGCCGGGGGACGACAAGCAGACCCAATATTTGCCTGGCATATTGCAGTACATATATTTGCTCACGGTGAGCCAGAACACAGCTATTTGGCCCTGTATTGTGCTCAGTGGAGCATCAGACATTATTCACTATTGGTACTATACCACAGCTCTTGTGATGACATCTAAAGTAGGCAGTGCAAATTGTCAGGTCAGCCCGGTAAACCAGGCATAATATGCTTGATTGACTGTGTAAAGCATTTGACAGTGGCCTGATAAATAGTTAGGTTACACTGCTATGTACCTGCGATGGACAGATATGCTTATCCTGTTCTGGCATGTCTTACCACTTGATTATATGTAGCAGCACACACGGCCACTGTGTGCTCTGTCAGCTCGCCCGTTGACACGAGCAAACTTAATGTAATTTTCAGCTTTTTCTGTGCATTTCCCTTGCTATTGCTGTCTGAAGGTGAGAGAGAAAAGGTCTGGACTTCCTGGCCCATAGTCAGCTAAATTTCTCACCCATTGGCCCCAAGTCAAGTGCTGTTTGTAGATTTGATCAGATAACCATAATGTGACAAAGGTATGCATATCAGTTTCTACAGTAAGACTTACAAGGTTTAAGACCCTTAAGTAAACCTTATAGGCTTACTCCCCAAATCTGCTTACTCCTCTTTGCTCCAGCTGCTTGTGGTCGATTTTGTTGGTGTAAAGTGGCTTTACAAGTTGTTCAGTAGATGTGCGGAAGCATGGGCCCATCAGACCCATGATGAACATGCACACAGCAGTCAGGGTGTCAATTGGAAGCTACTGTAACAAGTACTCAAGTGGCACCTGGCTGTAGAGGGAGCCACTTGTCTGATGCCTCCATCAGGCTAGAAGAGGTTGATTGTCAGTCTCTTTGTTCACCTTGATTCTAATTTGCAGAAGAGAATTCTTGGACAGATTGAGTTGTAAATGGGCACAATAAGATGAAAGATCAACGTGGAAGATTTATTGACCACTTTGATGTCTGTATTGTTGCTATTGGTTGCTGCGGTTTCATTTCATTTGTATGATAGATGTAGTATAAAAATATTAGATCAGTAGAGTCTGGTGTTACATGGAAGATGTTGATGACCCTGCACTAGCATAAGGATCAAAAGATGGTAGAACAGCATGTAGACACTGAAGCACCTGTCAACCTTGTAATTTTCTTGGGACATTATAAAGTGAAGCCACTGCAAAGCATTTTGGTTGCTCTCCACTGCTGTAAACTCAACATTTTGGTGGCCAGCCACTGCCATGAACTCAACAATTTGGTGGCCAGCCACTGCCACAAACTGAGCATTTAGTGATCATTGACTGTGGTGAACTGAACGTTTTCATGGACATTCATTGCCATGAGAAGTGGTTATTTTGGTGGACATCCACTGCCATTGTCTGGACATTTTGATAGGCATCCACTCCTGCAAGTCCAGTGTATTGGTGGTCATCCAAAGCCATGAACTGGATATTTTGATAGACCTCCACTGCCATGAATTTGCCATTTTAGTAGTGCCATGAAATACAGCAGTGAAGCCACTGGAGAACATTTTGGTGGCTGTCCACTGCTATAACATCAGGCAGTAAAGTTACTATAAAACATGTTGGTGTTTACACACTGTCATGAAATCATGCAGCAAAGCCATAGGAATATATTGGTGGCTGACAACAGTTGTGAGAGCATGAAACCACTATTTTATGTTGTGATTATGTCTTGTTCCCACTACCTTGTTGCCCATGTAGTGAGCCCTGTGTGAGCCACTGAAGCATATTGGTGGCTCACCATTACCATTAGACCAGGCAGTGAAGCCACAGGAGCACATGGATGGCTCTCCAGTACATTGATACAATGAGATTATGTTAAACCCTGAGAGACCTAGCACTGATGGATTGGCATGTAATTTCTTTCCCATTTAACCCATTCCTGGTCAGAGTACAACAGAGTCAATAGCTTTCCTTGATGTGGTTTGGGCACATTGTGCCAACCGACACCAAGGATATGGACCCAGGGTGTGCCATCATGAATGGTCTGATATGCAAATCTGTACAAAAATGTTTTCTGGTAACAAAAAATTTAACTAAATACATTAAGGCAGATGACGATTTACATCTGGGCACTTCGGGTCCATATGAGTAGGAAAGGGTTAAAATCACCAGCAAGGCGCTTGTGTCATAAATGTTATCAGCTTCTTGTGTGTTATAAAGAAGAATCAGCAGCTTTCTCTGGTACATCATGGCTGCATTGTACCCGGAATGTGCTGAAGAAAGCTGTTGACTCAGTCTGTAGAAGGTCAAAGCTACTGAGACACAGTAGAGAGACACCAGGTCACCAGGTATCCAGCAACAGATTGCTGTAAAGTGCTTTTCAATCAGCTTTTTCTAGTTGAGTTAGTAGACTTGTCACTGGGAACAAAGTTAAATAGAGAGTAAACTTAGTTAGCTTCTTTAAGGCTGTAAGCAGACGCTGCTCACTGCTGAGACAATGATGGGGCCACTCATTCAGCTCTCTTCTCACTGTAGATTAAGCTACTGAGTGCAGATCAAAGGTAGAGCTCAGTTGTGGAAGACTAGGCTGATTGACAATGACGGCTGCAGAGAAAAACAAGTTGAGGCACTACATAGGTATCTGGCATGCAGCAAGACTGGTAGTCCATTGAAGATGTCCAGGGCCATCCCCCTGGCCCAGACCACCCCCACTCCCACACCCATCCCCAACATGCAAGCGATGTGTATGGTTGTTGGAGCTGACAGTGGGGCTGGTTGGGCCCAGTGACAGCCCCCGCCTGGCTGCTGCCATGCCTGCCTTACATCACAGCCACAGCAAAGGCAGACCTGGCTTTGGGCGCAAGGAAGACTATCTATCATACAGATACTGTACCACTGACTTAATGCAGGCCTTCATTTATGCCACATCTAGTCAGTTTGCACCCAGGAGCTGGTCTGTAATTTGCCTTTAGTGGAAACAGGAAATTGCTATTCTCTGATCCTGACTGTCTGTTCAGCTTGGTGCAGTCACCCCTACACCTCACAATGGCATGCCCCATGAAAGCAGCATTTGCCCCCACTGCCCCATGAGAGGCAGTGAGCCAATACCGAGAAAGATTTGTTACTGAGGCTTGTCAGCAGTATGCTGGATCCCTACCTTGGCAGTAGTTAGTGATACAGAACCATCAGCACCTTGACTGGATCCCTAACTTGATCCTCAATACAGTAACTACCCGTGAAATAATGATTGTGTTCTGCTTCATAAGTGAAAACAGTTATGGTAATGATATAACACATCGTGGACTCCTTTGAACCCATTTAGTCCCAAAGAGTTTGAGTCAGCAGCTTTCTTCAGCATGCTAGGAATGTTGTTGTGGATCTAAACGGTCCACAGGTACGGGGACAATGTGCCATACCTGCTCAAAATTAAAAGTAAAGACATTGGATGATACAGTATGATTAAAGGATCCCCATAGTTATATTGTAGAAATTGGCAATGTGGGTATTTTTTTTTTCTGGGAGGATGAGTGGTAGTCCAGATCCAAACTTCCTGAACTACCATGTATGATGGGGGGTGGGGGTGGGGAGGGGGACTGCACTCTTTGATTCTAGATTTAAATGGGTTCTGTATTAAAAAGGTTGATTTCTGTATTGATGGATGTAGGCAGGAAAGGTATCAGTGGTCACTGTAACAGTTATTACTGTGCATTGTATTGCAGCAGCAATAACTACAAAAAGTCAACTCACCAACCATGCATGATGTAGGTAAAATAACAATATCATGTTGTCTTATGTAAATGTATATGTGGGCCATTCAATATTAGCATGGAGCATATTGTAGTGCCAAATATGTTTTATTTTTAGCTTTTTTTTTTTTTTTTTTTTTGCTTTTTTTGCGTTTTTATACCTAAACAAGTGAATTCAAAAACACCAACAAAAATCTGGAACAATTGGATTCTTTTTATTTTCTTCTCAAAAAGTGACTATGGCTCTATTTACTAGGTCATAGCTGACCAATAAATGCAGAATACCGTTATAGAGGCATCCTTGTAAAATGTATTTCTCCTGGAGTTCACAGTGATACAACGAATATGCATTTTCACCACATGTATTTTGTTTATCTGTGCTATTACCTTTCCCCATCTCCGCCGTGTACCTTTATCAAACCAGGTGAAATATTTTCACTCAATCTTTCTTATCATCTTGGATGCAACTGCTGGAAAAGAGAAGAATTAGTCACTAAAATGTAGGAAAAGTAGTACCACTTTTGATTCTAGAATAAAATTGCTGTCCTAAATGTGGACTGAAGCGTCAACATCTGGAACATGCCAGCATTTAGAGTGGCATTTTTTTTATTCGTACAATTTGAGAAAAGTATTACTACGTTTGAATTGGAAATAGAAATGGTGTCCTGAATGTTGACTCAAATGTCAATATTTAGGACATGTCAGTATTTAGGACAGCACTTTTAATCTATTAAAAAGGTAAGTGCATATATTATTTTTCTTAAATTATAGTAATTCTTTCCTACACTTCCCACTGATTTGATTGCCGATGAAATATTTACCCCCCCCCCCCTTTTTTTTCTATAGTAACACCTATCGATGTCCCCCTTCCCCCTCACCAATGTAAATCCCTACCTTATCCGTTTTTTAAGTGTTTGACTTGTTGATAGAATGTCAGAAATAAAAATCCTGTCCTAATTGTTGACTCAGATGTGGGCTTTTACAACTAAATGACTTCATTACATTCACTTGATTAATTTTTGCTGATTCATTATTACTGGTAACACTTAAAAAGGTTTGATAATTTTTTTTTTTTTGTTGCAAAACTGTGTCACTGAGGAAATAATTTCCTCTCTGTGTGACTTTTACTGTGTTTGGCACTGTTTGTATACATGGCACACAATTGCAGAGGAAACAGGGATGGATAACGCAGGTTGATGCAAATGACAAATGCTGCTGTTCTGCGATTCTGTCACACACAACAACACATCAAAGCAGATTGTTGACTATTCATTGTATATTTGCAGAAAGTATGCAGTTACTTTAAGCCATGTAGTTATTTTATGCTGCACTTAGACTGGCTCATTTTTACCCTTGGCACATAAGTGCCGGAGAGTATTGTCGTCCATCCATCTTGTCAACGTTACTGCAATATCTCAAATAAAATTCACCATAACTGTACCAAATTTTTCTCACAGAAGGACCTTTTGATGGACCAGGTTCTTACTGAAAACCAGCTTCCTCTGATTATTGTTGAACGTTTTATGAAACCTAATGTGTTTATTTGAAGGCTGTCTGAGTGGCATCAACCCTGATGATGTTACTGCTACATCTAAAAAAAAATTGACCGCAGTTTTACCAAATTTTTGTCAGATATGCATCTTATGATGAACCAGATTTGTATTTAAAACCAGCTTCCTCTTTGTATTTTATAAACTTTTTGGGAAACTTTAAAGTATTTATCTTCAAAGCCGTCTGAGTGGTGCACAAGGGGACGGCGACATTACCATATCTCAACAAGGATCCAACGCAGCTTCACCAAATTTATTTAGAGATACACAGTGTAGTGGACCACACTCCTATTGAAAACCAGCTTCCTCTTATTAATTTTTAACTTTTTTCTGGAACTTTTGATGTACCGGTATTTATTTGATGGCTGTCTGAGTGACGCACAGTACAGTGGTCTCTGTCACCAGAACTTGCCCCAAGAACACATTCAAAAGTGCTCCTTCATTAGATAGACAGCAATATGGAAATTGTATATTAAGTATTAGTATAGACCCATATCTGTTACATGGATTGCGACACAGGCTAAGCCTATAGTAATCACTCTCCATGGCACAGATGGTGGCGTATACTTTCCTACCTGCTTCTTTAGTGGAGGAAACTGAAGGACTCAGAGAAAACCACCGTGCACATTCAGAGTGGTTGGAACTCTTTCCACTTGCTTCCCTGGCCATGAATCGAACCCAGGCCACATAGTTGAAAGGCGAGTGTGTTATAAAGTATAAAAACAAAAAAAAAGCAAAACAAAAAAAAATTGAAAGAAAAATTATTGTGGGCACTGAGAGTTCTCTGAACGATATTTTTAAGTGAGCACTCCGACAGTTAAGGATTCCATTTTTTTTAAACAATTGCAAATTTAAGATGTCATGAATTTATTAACTTTTGAAAACCTACCAAAAAAAAAAAAAAAAAAAAAATGAAATAGCAATACATACACTCACCAAAAGGAAAGCAATTTTCAGTAGTATTTCTCTGTCTGGATTTCCTTTCATGAATTGTGGAAGCACAAAATTAAAACCAAAGTAAAACAGGTAACATTTGATTGTACCAGGTGTCAGTTGGTTTCAAGAAAAAAGTGTTTTAAGTCTCAGCAACATGGTATGAATTCTAAGAGGTTAGTTTTATCAGTTAGGCTGGTCCCCAGACAGCTGTGCTTAGCCTGGCTTTACTTTGTTTGTTTGCCTGATAACACAAACTGTTTTGTGGCAGGGTACTAGCATATCAGTTCAACTACCACTTGGTGCATGCATGCACGCATGAATGATAAACATACATAATATGGACCTTGTCAAAGACAACTAATATCTAGGGTACACTTACAATGTGTCAAGGCAAACCCGAATGTAATTGGTAAACATGTTACTGTCAGACCATAAATCAGACCACACAACAGTCCAAGGTGCCTCGGCAGATAGCTCAAATTGAACAAGTTGACAGCAGATCATATGGGACTACAGGGGAAGCCCATTCAACCTGTATCATGCTCATGGGATTATTCCATCAGGAGACAGGTACAGATGACCCCAGGTTGTACTCTGACATACATAGACAGTCACAGACAGACAGTTGACATAATGTTGGTGGGTTAGACACAGTGGTAATATTGACAGTGGGGATTACCAGGATACAGATGTCAGTCCTAAATGGGTCCTCAATATGCCTGGGCATTGATGGAACGCTGACAGCTTCTGAAATATCGCTGGGGTCTCTGAGAACCAGGGGGGGCAGAAAAGGCGGTTTGCTGGAGTTAGTGGAGAAGGATTTGTGGTACCTCATGTGCCAAATTTGTCTGAACTAATTTTGAAATTGCGAAACATAATTGAAAAATATTCTCAAAAGTACCAGACACTGCTACTTACAGCTTTCTCAAAAGTACCAGACACTGCTTCTTACAGCGTTCTCAAAAGTACTAGACACCGCTTCTTACAGCTTTCTCAAAAGTACCAGACACCGTTTCTTACAACTTTCCTCTCTCTTTGGCTGTCAGAGAGCTATAGGTGGGACTAAAACATCGCATGGCTCAACTGTTTGCATATTCTTCTTGCACTTTTTGTTGTGAAACCATGGATCATGCTTTGTCTGTGTGGACAAGATATACAGCTGCATCCTTAACGTCTTAATAGATCTTACCCAGTAAGATGGCACCATTAGGGTGTTACTCAACCTGCACTATGGATAAATTGGTAAGGCATCAATGGAGATGTCTTATGGATGTATTTTAAGGCATCAATGGAAATTTCATACGGATATATTTTTAAGGCATCAGTGGAGATGTCGTATGGATATATCTTTAAGGCATCAATGGAGGTGTGGTATGGATATATCTTTTAAGGCATCAATGCAGATGTCTTAAGACTGCATCTTCAATCCTCTGGGGACTGAGTCAACAACTTTCCTTGGTGTCCTGAGGAAAGTTTTTGACTAATGATGTACTCTTCTTGAGAAATAGATGACTTTTATGACGCTTGACATGTTATAATTGATAGAGGGAAAAGGTTGCATGCCATCATGCCTCAGTATAAGATGGGGGTGGGGGTGGGGGGAGTAGTGGAGGTTAGGTGTCCCCAGATATGCTTTACATTTGCATATATATGATATATCAAAGGACGTGTGTTTGATTTTATAGGACCTGCCTAATTTCATCATTTAATTTCATCGGTAAGAGGACAGGCCCTATGGCTACCATAATGACATTATCAGTAGACCTACAGTATGGCATTTAGCAGTACTGGGATCTACATCATGGTTGTCTAAAAGATGGTTACCATCTTGCCATACGGCTTCATGCTAAAGTGTCACGTTAGCATTAAATGTGTCACTATCAAATCTCATGTATCCTCAAGATGTCCCAGAGCCTACCTTATGATTAACATGTCACCAGCCTTCTTTGCTCATTTTATCACTTGGCCTCTATTTAAAGTCTTGCAATAACCGCTTTACGACTGTACTAACCCTCCAGAGACTGCAGTCAACAGCTTGCCTCTGGTGGCAAATGCACCGAGGAAAGTTTTCAGTGATGGCTCATTATTCTTAATGACCAAGGAAAAAGGAACAGATGACATTTACAATATGAAACTCTTGATAATGGAAAAAAAAAGTTGCATTCACAGCACATTAGGGTGATAAATGGGTTCCTCAGAGTTAATAGTACCCTGTTTTGATACCTGCTTCTTATCTCGCACGTGTCAGTTGATCTACAGTGTGGCTAACATTCATGTGTCAGTGGGCTTGTCTTTGTAGCCACATCCTGATAGAATCACTTTCAGCAGCGGATGATGTCTTGTGACACATCACAGTGGTCAAACAGTGGCCGTGGAGCGGTGGTGCTCACTGAAGAAGGAGATATGTGTGCGGAGGGAAGAGACTGCTGGAGGCAGGTGGCGACTGCAGCCAATCATCCCCCCACTCCATTTGCATGCAAGGTGTAATTTGCTAATGCACAACTCAAAAACGCTGTTTATTATCACAATGTATATTGCCTTCAAAATAGATATTGATTCAGTGGACATTTAAATATGGCAAGTTAATATTGATTTGAGTAGATGGTAGCAGCTCAGCCTCCATCAATACAGGGGACTGGAGGGAGAAAATTGCGTGGGGCCCCTGGGACACATACTGGAATTGAATCTGATTCTGACAACTTAGGGCAGCAGCCAAGGGTCATGAATGTTAAAGATTTATCATGAGACAGCAAGCAATCCCAGCATGCTATGGGTAACAATGCCTGAGCAGCTGTAAGTACTGCAGAGAGCCATAGGGCCATTTTGACCCCAAAGTGTGGCACTCCGGCGTGTTCCCTGCTATATTGGTGGATCTCAACCTGCTGACCTGTAGTGAACCCTACAGTAGCAGGCGAAACTAGTTTATTATGCATGTCCTCAGATGCTGGGCTGTTGTGCACCCTACTTCAGACAAAGAGGACCACATTTGCAGTGGGGTGACCTCCTGAGCTGACAGGGCCCTGGCAGGAGAGCAACAAGAGTACACAATACCAGGATGTAGAGCCTCCATGGTATGCCACTTGTATACAGTCTGTGTGTAGCCTTGGACGGTCAGGTTACATCCGCACACCACATGCAGTAGCCATCCACAGCATCCTATGTCTTACAGTGGCGCGAGGCAGATTTGCCCCTCTCCCCCCTCTGCCAGAGCTTGGCTATCAAGGGCTTTGAGCACCTCCATTATTGCTGTCAGTCCCCGCCACACGCCAACAATCACTGGACTATTTCATCTGGCCCCTCTGCCTCATTGAAAACATAATGACTACTAAATGATAAACACTTTGCCCTGCTTTGTGCCATTAAATTACATTAAGCTATTGACTGCCATGCTTCTGTGTGGCAAAGAAGTCCTATCTCTGGCACATTTCTTTTTGCCGGTAATCATAAACTTTGATGTGCTTCGTAAGTGAGAGTTGCTATGGAAACCAATCTATCCTTTATTTTTAACTTCTGCCCTGACATTTTAATTTGATAAAACTGCAATGTTAGTATTTGGAGTGTACATTCATGACAGTTATGTTTTTATACAAGCCGAAAGGGATTGGCAATTTTCATAGTTCCTGCTGTCAACTCTAGGGGTCAGTACAGTGCATACAACTTGCTACCTGGGACAAATTTGCCTTCTTTGTTCTTATCTTTCGGTAACAACAAAACAAAAAAAGTCTTGTCTTTGTGCATACACTTATCAATATAAGTGCAAGAAACATACCAAAATAATATGATTACTACAATGTTTTTTGTTTTTGTGTTCCCCAGAATATGAAAAATTATACTTCATGGGAAGCATTCAAGATTTGTGTGTAAACCAGCAATAATTGCAGTGTGCAGTTATACCTTCATTATATTTTCATCAACAACATTCAATATGTAGACTGTATACTTCAGTAATCCACAGTTCTTGAAAGACAGTGTCATCAGAAAATGCCTCTTGGGCTTGGATGACATAACTTGATGATTCTGAATTGAAGTCTTTTGGGGAATAAATGAAGGGAGAAAAAATGGTAATTTTTCATCGTATCAGCTTTAACCGGCTTTGGGGGGATGATATGATATTACAGAAGTGAATTGAAAAGCTTGTGTTGCTCACCGAACACATGATCTGGTATCAGGAGGGATTATTTGTAAATTCATTAACTGACAGGGCAACAGTGTTAGTCATGCATGATTTACACAGTCATTTACAGCCAAGTGGGAAGACCGAGAAGGCAATAGAACCCAAGACACAGTCTCAATTACCAGATAGCACTCCCAGCATTCCCACAACAATAAGTGTCCTGATTTGTCAAAGGATGTTTTATGTGTACAAGTCCCATCATAAACAGCTTATTAGCATGGCTATTGACTAATGTGCCCAGCGGTTCCTCAACTATTGAATTGGCAGCCCAGTTAGCATTTGTTAATGGATAAAGACCAGGCAAGTGCTCCTATTGTACACCAGTGATGAATGTGCCGCTGCTGGTCTGTAATAAACACTTATTGATGACAGTTTTTATGGTTACTCCTTAAATATGCCAAAGCTGCCACTTGTAATGAAGGCCTGAATGCTGATGGACAGAGCAGTACATGGCAGCATTGAGGCTGTCACACAGTCCCCATGCACTGCTGCCAGAGTGCTGACAACATATACTTATTTTGTAATATGCATAACCGCTGTGTAGGCCTCTCCACAGATGTACAGCTGTCAGTCATTGATTGATTCTGTTTGGATTCACTGAAGTGAATATTTTCACTGACATCACATTCTTGCATCATTATGGTCATAACGGCAACAGATGAGCAACATGCAATTTGTCACGTCATTTAAAAAAAAAATGCACTGTTAACTTGTTGCAGGATAGATAAAAACCAGCCGTTGTTGTTGAATAAGTTATACATGGTTGCTGATGAACCTTTGATGTAACTGTTGTGGTGATAATTTATTATATGTGTGTTTGAAAGGTGTGACATGATGGGTATTTCATAATGGTGCATTGGTTGATTCTTTATCTGTGCTCTCTTGGGTGCTGATCTGTGAAAGTAGTTACTACAAGACCAAAAAGAACCAGAGACTGTGTTAAACTAGGCTTTCAATTAAAAAATACTGAGTGGGAGCGAGAGCTATTGTAAATAACATAAAATGTGTAAAGTCAATACTCTATTAACCCTGTGGAGACTAAGTCAGCAGCTTACCTTGGATCACCCTGGGTAATAACCCGGTAGAGACTAAGTAAGTAGCTTCTCACCCTGGGTAATAACCTGTGGAGACCCAAGTCAGCAGCTTGCCTTGGCTCACCCTGGGTAATAACCCCGTGGAAACCAAGTCAGTAGTTTGCCTTGGCTCACCCTGGCTGCAACGACCAAGTGTCCAGAGTTTGCCAATGAAAGCTGTTGATTGATGAGGTATTATTCATAATGACCAAATTAAAAAAAAAAAAAAATAGAAATAATCAATCAGGTACTTGCTGGTAATTTTCAATGGGAAAAAAGTTGCAAGCATGTGGAATTAGGTCCATCTGGGTTAAAACTGTCCTGAGATTTGATGAACCTCTCTTGTTATGCTAGAATGAAGTGTTTGGGTCCATGAGGCAGTAACATTATGAGAAACTGTCAGGTAATGACAATGATATTAAGGGTATTAAGAGACAGAAAGTGTTGGGAGTTTGAGGAACTATGAAAAGTTGACAGTGTGAGAAAACTATTTGCTGGACAATGTCAGAAACTGTGTAGTGTTGACATGTGATACTGTAAATTGCTTTTATTTTGCTGTATTTCTATTTTTGCTTATTTCGCTGATGGCACAAAACTGTGAAAATAAAAATACAGTGAAATAATATCTTAACATTGATTTGATACAAATTATGTTCAAAATAGTGAAATTTAAAATTCAGTGACATGCCTGAAATGCAAAAATCTGTGAAAATTCATACACATGAAATTAAGTACATTTACAGCATATAAGCAACTATAAAAATGGCAAAAGTGTCAGGAGCCACAAGAGAAAGGCCCACAAAGTGTGGTAATTGAAAGGAACAATGTCAGCATTTTGATGTGCAGTCAAAAGTTGGTGATGAAGTGTGGATAATATTAACAGAGCCTCAAGGTCCTTGCAGTAACGGAAGATACACAACAGAGGACTAAATGCTGCAAATTTTTTGTGCCCTTGTTTTTGTCGGATGCTGTGCATTATTGACAAGATAAAGTATGCCTTCTCCACTGGCATTGGCTCTACCGTGCCCCCTGGGTTGTTTTGATGTTTACCTATGGTGTTTTTCAGGTGGTCAGCCGGGTGGCAGCACAACCAGGCTATGACCTTGACCTTGGCTACAGGTTGCTGGCTGTTTGTGCAGCACACAGAGACAAGTTCACCCCCAAGTCTGCAGGTAGGTCACCTTGATTGACACATACAGCAGCAAAACATATCAAATTTGCCCAGCAAGACCACATCCATACAAACAGCTTTTCACATCTATTTTTTTAACAACTTGTATTTGTACAATGTACTTAGAAGTGGAAAAGAATGAAAGTTTTCCCACAACTGGAAAAGAGTAAAAGTTTTCCCATAGCGGGAAACTAATTAAAGTTTTCCCGGAACTTCACAGATACAAACTGCACTTGGTTTGTGTTGTAGCGTATTATTATTACTTATTTTTTGTAAAATAGATCTACAGATTTTTGTAATGCATTTACATACACACTTATATGTCATACTCAGTATCTTTTGGTGGTCAGAGCAAAAAATTAACAAGTTTGAAAATGAAGATAACAGACCTTCAAGTGATAAAGTGGTGGAATGATATCATGGACCAGAGTGACATCTGGTGGAGTTCAAGGAATTAAAAATACTTCTCTCAGCAAAATGTGGACAAAGATTTTGCATGCAGACTAATTGGATCCACACTTTCTCATGCAGGCTTCTGTTTAAATGCTTAGCACTGAATAATTGAAAATATTGGCATTCCATTAAATTTCATTGTAATCAATGCTCATGATGACTCAGAAAATCCTTTATGTAGTCAATGAGAAATTCCCCAGGTATCACATGTGCCATCTGTGAGCACACAATGAGAGGGAACAGAATTAGTTCACAGATTTTCCACTAGAGGGCACACCATTCCAGTCAAGATTGAGAAAGCGCCCGCCTGAAGGATGTGTTTGCACCATGTTAACAGTGATAAATTTGATGCAAGGCTTTCACTTTGGGTGGTCTTGTGAAAAGAGAGTTGAGAAATGATAAATTATGTGCATTTCGTGCTCCTTTGAGTCAAAAGCAGACAAAAAGTGCAAAACAGATCAGCAATCAGAGGTGGACAAAAAGACTGAAACAGAGTGGCCATCTGTGCATCAATCTTGTGGAAGTATGAGAGTACATACATACATACATACATACATACATACATACATACATACATACATACATACATACATACATACATACATACATACATATATACACACATACATATATATACATGTACAATGACAGTCCAATCTGTATCTCGGGCACTTCCAGATATAGGCTTGTACCTCATGAGATTCCACTTCAAGTCAGTCAATACCTTCTCAATATATTCTACAAAAATGAACAAGTAAAGTAAAATCATGGGTTGTCTCCTAAGACTTTTTAAAACTTTTTTATTTCTCTTTGTGAGGACTTCAAACTTTGGTTGCCCAAAGCACTAGAATATGCAAATTGTCATTGATCCTGTTCACTGTAATTTGGATAAACATGGTAGCAGGATAATAAGATTATTACATACATGTATTTTTTAATCATTTTCAGTATATATGGTTTTTATTGCTTCCACCCCCCCCCCCCCCCCAATGTTTTCATACATTGAGTTGTGCACACAAAGAAATGCATTATTATATTGGTGGCATGACAAAGTACCATGTTACAATGTACAGGGCGTATAAAGTGAGTAAATTTTGTAAAAGTAATCTATGCAGGAAGAAATGTCCAGTGCCAGTTGGAGCACAGCAGGCAATGTGTGAGGAGTCAACAGTTTGAAGTTTGTAGGTTGCCAAGGCGGGCGTGTGGGACTGATGGCTAACAGGTCGGGATCAACCGTGTCAACACATTATGGATGTTCAGTGGAGCAGGCCCAGTAGCACAAAAGAACAGTCGTCTGCCCAAAATAGACAGCAGGCAGCAGCGTGTAAACAATTATGCCAGCAATGCTGGTTGCCATCTTTGTTGATACCAAGCGATCGTCTTCAGCTGTGGCTTTAATAGAGTGGGAACAAGGTTATCTATTGTGTCATCCCATGTTTTGTATGTGTAAATCCACACTCTCACTTGGCGGGAACCGCAGAGAAGCACCCAATCCCCTTTCTCTCGTAGGCTACAATATGAGTGATGAAGATCTATTGAGCAGAATGCGGCCACTTAAGATTTGGTATTAGGGTAGGTCAGGAGAAGGGGTTTGTTTCCTGTTGCCTACCAGTTGCACACAAACTGGTGTTGTCTTGTCAATACCTGCAGGGTGAAGGGCATTTGGATTGGGAAATGAGAGTGGCTCATTGGTACAGATCACAACACACAGGCACTGACACCGACTGTGTGACTGCTGACCAATCACATCACCTTGTAGCATTGCAAATTATCTACCCAGTTAACTTGTCCATGCAGAATTACTAATGGTCTATTGATCTCTTGAAATATTTATTTAAGGAGCACAGAGAGAGAAAGGAAACTGAACACAATGGCGCACACATGTGGGTATTCTTGATGTTCAGCAATACCTCGCCAATGGATCTGCAGGGTGGGTCTGGGCAAGTCAGCCGCTTTTCAAAATTCATCAAAATTCATCACGTAGGTGTAGAGCTGTAATCCCATTATTTGAAGTATTATCACACTGTCTGCAGGTGTCTAGTATGCCAGCATTCAAAGTAAGGGCCTCCAGCCAGCAACAACCGTCTTTGTGTAAAGCAGTTTATTGAGTGGACCCTGTTTAATTTACTTTCATCTTGTATACACATCTGATGGATTTTTCGTTGGCATTTGGGGGGGGGGGGATTAATTGGAGTGTTACCTGGAAATGGTTGCAGATTTATCCTTTCCACTAAAAAGTCCCAGTTTCAAAGAAAAATGACACAATATAAAGTTGGGCCCATAGACAGGGTCATCAGTGTCATTGATCACAGACATGATGTCACAGATAGCAGATCTCATGGAGCAAATCAATGGTATATTATCATTTTAATTGATTAAACACACCATATTGTAATTACCAGCTATGGCAGATTGTCAGATCTCTAAATGAGATCATGTTGTAAACTGTGTATATTACCTGGTATGACAGATTGTCAGGTCTCTAAATGAGACAATGTTGCAAGCTATGGCAGATTGTTAGATATCTAAATGAGACAATGTTGCAAGCTATGTCAGATTGTCAGCTCTCTGAGCAAGACAATGTGGCTAGATCTGGTCGATAGTCAGCTCTCCAAATGAGACTATGTTGCAAGCTTTGGCAGATTGTCAGATCTCTAGAGAAGACGATGTGGCAAGTTACTGCAGGTCCTGATCTCTTCATCAATCAATCATACCACCAGTTCTGGCAGATCCTCACACTTTCATTTAATCAGATGTACTATAATCCCTGCTTCAGCAGTGTCAGATTCCTGTTAATCAAATACACCATACATGCATAGCCACTATGAGGTATCCTTATAAAAAAAAAATTCCAATACTGCCTGCTATGGTGAGTTGTCAGATCTTTTGATGAGACATACCATAATGGACCTGTGACAGATTAGATTTTATTGATTGTATACACCCTGCCCCCTGGTGTGACAGATCATCCAGTTTACTGATCAGACACACCATACTTCTAGACACCGCAAATTATCTGATCTCAACTGACGGGCACCAGCGAGTTCCTTGGATTTACACACAGCTGATTGATTTCTGGCTTCTGAAATGTCAGACGGTGGAGCCTGTGTCCAGCAGATACAGATATGGATGCTATGGTCTATGTCAGCTGTGCAATGATTGTCATGGATCATACATAAGATGCATCATGTACCATACTTTCCTCTATGGTGTCCCTGTCCCTCTTCCTGGTTTATGACCCAGAAAATTGTAGACTGACTGTCAGATAACTAAACGAGACTAGATGTTGCAAATTATGGGTATTACAGTACAGCCAGTAAAATTTAAAATGTAAGGATCTGCAATAATCGATGCAAATTCCGCCAAAATAATGTCACAGTATTTAAAACATTGACCTGAATTTGCAATCTTTCTTTCTGAAAATTTCCTGAGCATCATGGGTGCTTTATAGGAATAATACGGTAATTGTATATGTCAGATTGTCAAATCCATGTTGATCAGTACCAGCCACCTGCTCAACATGTAAGATTTGTCATGAACATGGATCAACATATGGCACATGCTGAGTGATCATGGATCCTTGGATCAGTAATTGTTGGCAAAGGGACACATGTCACTAAATTATGCCACACCATAATTAGGGTTCCTCAGTCAAAAAGCAGGAAGATTCAGTTTGATCCAGCTCGTCAGAATGTGACAATGTGAACGAACAGCTTTCTTGTGTGTGGCCATAGTGTAGAGTCCCGTGATGAAACAGGAAGACGGTTTAGAATGTGGACTGTAAACACAGCATTATGCGTGTTTTCCGTAAATAGGGTAATAGCAAGTTGTCAACTAACAGGAAAGAGGTCCTACTAGGCAAACTGCAGTAGAATGCCAGGGTTGTGGTCCAATGCTTCTTGCTCATTAGACCTTTCAATAGCTACACCCAATTATGCACTAGGTCAACCTGAGTGATAAATTATCTTGGACAGTTTGGCTGTGTACTGCCTTTCTTTTTCTCTCTGCTTGGTGGATCGGGTTACTGTGATTGTGAAAGGGAACAGGGGAAATGTTTGAGCTTTTGAGGTTTGGTAGGACAATATTGAGGCAATATTGTCAGTGACAGTTCTCTTGATACACCAGCATACATGACAAGTGGCCCAGTGCTTGCACAGTACAGTTGGACCACTGTCAATTTGTTAGCTCAGCATATTATGATCTCTCTATCAATAATATAGCCATTTGGTAACATATCATTCTATTCAGCGTCAGATAATATTAATGTACATGAAAACATGTTTCATTTTTTATATTCTTGGATATTTGCGTTGTAAAGTCAGCAGTCATAAAACTGAGGAAGAGAAAGCAACAAAAAGAGGATCATGTGACAGGGCGGGGGTTTGTTAGGTACACAGTGAACAAGGGCGGTTTGTAGCGGTTTCAATGAACAGGGTCATCATAAATTAAATATTGTGAAGTGTCATTTAGGGCCAAGTAAGTCCTGGGAACTTGGTGGTTTTTAGTGCTGACAGCATCAGAGACTGTGGGAACATACTTGTCAAAGCTGGCCTTCAATAAATGACCATATCAATTCCAAATGAATGGCTAAGGTGGGCATGTGGGGAACCATGCTGACATGAAGGGTCAAAGTTGAGGGGGTCAGAGGTGAAATACCCCATCATGTGCCCACCCACAGCAACAAGTCAACTGATGCTTACAGGTATATGTGGGCATCACTATCTCAACAATCGCCCACACACACCTCATCAAGGGTTTCTCCCCAGCTTTGTTTCATAAAATATTCATCTTAATGCATTGAAACAATTACAAGATGGAAGTAGACAGAGACTAACTGTCATATATAAGGCTGCATCCTCGCATGAGAAGCTCCTGCTTGATGGCTCTTGATTAATTGATTGCATAGGCCCCAGCAAGGTCGTCCTGTTGCCGCACTAAAATACAATGTTACTGCTGTCACATTTTGTTGTCTTTGATCTATACAGATGCAGCAAAGTTATCATTGCTAGTATGGTCAGCTGCAAAGTCTCTAAACTTGTTTATCATGGATTTAATTTAGGTTTAAGAAGTGTAGCACATGATGTGGTATTAACAAGATTAATGGAGGTTTTTTTTTTTTTTTTTTATGTAAACCTGCCCATATCTTACACAGAGCAGAGGCACGTTAATGTATATCCATTCATTAATAACTTACTTTGTAGACTGTAAACCTATCAAATGTGTTTAGTTGATTATCTTTTTTTTCTTCTTTTTTTAATTGCATGGACATTTTATGGAATGTTAATATTGTTGTCATCATAATCATGAAGAGTGACGTCACATGAAATCAGGAGATCCAGAGGGACGGGCTGTATGTATCTGTAGGCAGAGTGTCTGAGAATATTGATTGGACTAGGGGCTTGTCTGAGGAAACCTTTAAATGTATTGATTTTCAATTTGACATGTGGCAATACATGAACATGTGCTCAGGCCTTTACACAGTAGGTTATAGACTGAGTCAGCATTCCTGATTGTCAAGTCGGCCACACCGACATTGTTTGCTTTATTTGTGCTGTGTCGGCAGTAATGTATATATCATTCATAGAGACAAATAATTTATTTTCATTCATTCTATGATGAAAAATGTGACTTTTTATTGTGTACTCATCTGACCTGTATTGAAATAGGTTTTCCTAAGTAAGGAATGAGAGTGTCTGTCAGCTTTGCTATTAGTTTTTGTTTGGGCTAAGCGAGTGACTCGTTATTGATAGCTAATACCATTACAGTATTCAGAGGGGTATAGGTATTATGAATTGAAAGAAAATTTGTGCAGGTCCATGATAAAATGTGAAAGTATTGAAGTAAAATGGCAATTGTTACAGTTGACAAGAGGAAACAATTTTAAAGTGCACAGGGGGAAAGTAATACTGTTATCATTGGTGTATCATTAGAATGACCCTGGTTGTTCATGCTTTGGATGTATATATAAATATTATATGGTATGACACTGTTTTATTCAACTCCAGAATGATGTCCATTCTTGGAGGAGATATGGATGCATTGACACACACTTTAAAAAAAGAAAAGAAAAAGAAAAGAAGCCCCGTTTTAATTGGGGAGGTCAGTGGTTCATTTGGCCCAGTTATAACAGGAGGAGTTATCGTTATCTCCATATCTGGCATAAAGTAATGAACAAATTGTTCACTAGGGTAAAACCTCGATATAATGACACCATCAGTTCCCTGCAAAACATGTCGGGTAAATAAGTCAAATAGCAAAGAAAGCTGATTCTAGTGCCTCACAACTTACGTCCTTAAGTGAATCTGTGGGATATCTGGGTATTGTTATAAGGAGTACTTGTGGTCATGTTATCCTGTCCTTGAAAATGCCAATGTATCTTATGCAACATTCAGTTTCTATTGAATCGCAGGGTAGAGGGTTGGAACGGAGACCAGCTCACCTGTAAATACAACTTCCTTCCTGCTGAGGAGTCCAGGTATGGATGAAACCGGACAGGCGTTTTGACACATCATATATCCACTTTTACGAACACTTGCCTCATCTTTCTATTGCATTGTTGTAATGAGGTTTCACTGTATAATTGGCTCAATGCATAGTTTGCAAGCTTAAAACTTCTGGGATTTTTTGGGGGGAGGGGGGGTAGGGTTGAAGTAGCCCCTCTGACATTCCAAGCGTAGCTCTACCTTTGTGCAATAACCGCAAGGAAAAATTTTGGGCCGTAATTTGAAATGTGTAAAGGGCCCATGGACCCTTCATCCTAGAAGCCATAATTGAACAGTGCCAGAAGTCCAACAGGTGGAGACTGAGTTACATGTTAAACATTTGTCTGGTGACCAGTCAAAGGTCCACCTCAGGAGCTTTCTTATGAAGAAGACCCCAAGACAGGTTCCAACAAATGAGACAGGAATCTTGTCGCGATTTGACACTATGTAAAATAGTTGATGGTGGCAATGACAGGGAGCTGTGCATTCAATGTAACAAAGACTGGGTACCACACAGCACTAGCAGGGCACAGTAAGGCCAGTTTGGGTCCCATATAACACTGGCAGGGCATAGTAAGGCCAGGTTGGGTACCATATAACACTAGCAGGGCATAATAAGGCCAAGGTTAGGGATCATACTGCCTGGGTTCAGTAACTGACAACAATACCTGGACATAGTAAGGCCAGAGTTAGGTACCACATGACAGCATAGCAAGGCCTGGGTTGGGTACCAGTCAATAGTAGCAGAGCATAGTAGGGGCAGTGTTAGGTACGATATAACACTAGCAAGGCATAGTAGAGCCTCAGTCCCACACTACAACAGTAGCAGAACAACAGCAGCGCCAAGGTTGGGTATCAAACAACAGCATAGTAAGGCCTAGGTCAGTGCTGTCCAGCTGAAAATATGTGTAGCAAAATTTTCTTTCCTTGTAGCATTTTTGCCACTTCTTTACATAAGAAACACTTGTTTTTGAGAAAATCTGTAGCATTTCTGAAGAGCTTTGTAGCAAAATTTTGCTACAATGCTCCAGTTGGACAGCCCTGCTGGGTGTGGGATCATGCAACAGTATCAGGGTATAGTAAGGCCAGGGTTAAATACCATAAAACAGTGAGGTGATCTAGTAAGGCCAGGGTTGAGTACCATACAACAGTATCAGGGTCCAGTTAGGCCAGGATTGGGTACCATGCAGCAGTATCAGGATACAACAAGGTCAGGACTAGGTAGGGTATAACATTATCAGGCTATGGTAAGGCCAGGGTTGGGTGCCAAATAACAGTAGCAGCACATAGTGAAGCCAAGCTTAGCCCCATTTGAGCCACTCGTCTTGCAGACCCCCACAAACAGATGGTACACACAGTCACACACCAACTGTCTGCTGGTCCACCTTTGTACCTCATGAGCTCATTAATTTCAGTGAACTACAATTCTCTGATTCTGTGGCAATTGCATTAACAATGGCAAGAAGACAGTGAGTGATGCATGTTTTATATATCACCCACAGTTACACTTGGTTTCAAATAGCTGTATTGACGGACAATGGATAGTTTTCTTTTCAGTTAGGAATCAAAGCTGCAGATGACAGAACAGAATGGGAAAATATGGTTGACAATATTGATTTCAGTCAGAACTCATCAATGAGATTTGCAGCAGCAAAATGAAAGAAACTCGCTTTAAGGCAGAGGAGGGCTTTGAATATCAATGTGAGAGGCACAGACAAACAAAATGGTAACTGGTACTGTGAGATTTTTTTGCCAAGAAAAAAAAAAAACCAAACAAACAGAACTCAAGCATTTTGGTTAAAACACAGAGCACCTTTCTTCGTGTGGGTGTTCATTGAAAACATTGGTTTTGTTTGTATGTATTTGTCTTACCACTGGAAGAAAAAACAAAAAAAAGGGGGGTTACCATCAGTGATGGTAGCATTAATTAGCAATCCCCCTGGTACCATATGTTGTTTTGATGGCACGACATCACATTGATATGACTTGGCTAGGTAAGACATCAGCCACAGTCTTCCTTGTTTCCAGGGCTGTTGTCATGTCAGCATGGAATAAAAAAAAGACCGTGTCTGAGCCATCTGTCTCCCTGCTCCAACAGGACAATGTTTAGGAGAGAACAGCTTTGTTAGACTGCCAGCCATTCTTGATGCTTGCAGCCTATTGTGTCCATCAAAGAAAGGACAAGTATGAGGGAGGCAATGGGAGGGTCCCATCAAATATTGAAAGATTTGTCATGTCACAGTTACACATCTACTTTTTATTTTTCACAAGCAGGGGTCTGTCTCATGGTTGTTAAGCAATTGGTCTTCTCCAGTTTGCAAAAAAAAAAAAAAATATATCTCTGGGATTTCCACTTGTTAGAAATGAGAACAAACATTTTTCATGTTGGAAGGACATAGCTTTTACCCCCTGAAGCATGTCTAATTACAATGTTATAAGGCAGAGACCCGAAGCAGAGACTTAAATGCAGCCACACTTGTCCCATAGAGAGCAGTGCCACAAATTGTGGGCCCATACAGACATTCTGTCATTGTCCAAGGCTTTGTGTAACCAACACAGACGCAGCCAATCAATGGAGGGAGATGTGCAGAAGACTGAGTTGTAAAACAGTCTACTTGTATGGAAAACAAGCTGTTTGTTTGTTACATCAAATGGGGAGTCCATCAGCAATATAACAAGACAGCCAGCTCTCCTTCACAGGGCTCTTAGGCCACACAATGAAGGCTCCCTTTGATCTGGTTCCCGACTCGGTTGCTCTTCTTGCCCCTCCTTTGTTTGCCACTGCCCGCCAACTTGAATTTGTTAGAAAGTCAGTTCAATGCAGTGCCATAAAATGGCTGCTTTCCACTTGTTGCACTCAGCCCACTTTCCAGCTTGTCTTGCAACTGTAACCTCATGTATCATGAATGCCAACTCATTCAAAAAAGGTCAGAAGTGTGTGTTGAATACCAGCTTTAGGCTCTTTCAGATAAAGGTGGGACACACCATTTTTTTCCCCTGACTTTTACTTTTTCTGATTAACCAGGAACATGAAATGAGCAAATCGTGCTTCCATACATGTGCTGATACAGAGCTCTCGCGTATTGAAGGGTGGAAAATGCATTGCCGAGTTATGTAATGTTTAGCCAGGGATCATATGAATATTTCATTTCTTATCATGCAACTCATTTGTCCTGTTTCAGCCACTTCTAACAGAAAACCCAACTACAAATTACCAATGTGTTGTCACTTATAATCAAAGGGAGTGTTGAGCCTTGAGTGGGTGAAAAGATGAAAGATGGCTGCCACAATGAAGTGGGCAGCAAGGATGTTAGGAAACTGATTATGTACCTGTTCATAATGCTGATAATGGAGATTGTATAACTTCATTGAGACCAACAGCTGCCAGAACACGACCAGGAGCTGGTTACTATGGCGACCACTGCCTTGCATCAAACATATACTTTCAATTTTTAGTTTCATCAAATTTCATGTTCCAAATGATATAACAGGAAAAGTGGTGATCCGGTAATTTATGATTTCAGCAAAATCATTACAAACAAAATTGATGACTTGTGTAGGGTGAATGTTACCAAGCTGTTCAACTTGGTGCTTACCAGTGTTTGATTACATTAATAGTAATCAGGGAACAGTGCAGTGTGACTAGATGCTGCAGCTGTATGTGGTTATGCTGTTTGAGATCAAGACTCTTCGCTTATCTGTGCTGGTTGAGGTCAAAACATCCTTTACTAAATGTGTGCTTTTTGAGATCAAGACTTGTAGTAATCTGTGCTGGCTGAGATCTAGAAGACTACTCAGTAATGTATGCTGGTTGAGATCACCTTGAGAGCTCCTCAGTTACCCATGCTGGTTGAGATCAAGGCTACTTAGTTGCCTGTGCATGCTGAGATCAAGATTTCTCAGATGAGTGTTAAAGTGATCTAAGGTACAGGGAAGCAGGTTCTTATATCAGTCCAACAGTACTGCTGATGATTTTCATGGCTTTTTCCTGTTTAGGAGTTTTCCGTTTTTGACTCTCCGTCTGTTGGATATTTAGGGGCCGTCGATTTTGGTCATCATTTTCGCCTATGAACAAAACATTCGTATGGGGGGGGGGGGGGGGTCAGAATTAAAATGATGATTTTTGGTCATAACTTTTTTTTAAATCAATTAAAAAATGAAATTTTTTAACTTGTCAATGTCAAAAAACTTTAAGAAGACAAAGTTATCATTATTTGCAGGTCCCGTTTAGGTGTCAAAATGTCCATGCATGTTACCCTGTAGGCTGCAGCCCAGGCTCCCAAATGGTCAACAGAGAGGTGTTAACAGGTCTGCTAGGCTTAATGTAAAAGGTGTCATAAACTTCACCATGTGGTATACCGTTTTTAACAGTCACTTCCTTTCCCAGATTTGTCTTATATAAAATAAAATCGTGTTTTATAATAATTCCTGTATGTGTTTTCATGTTTTCATCATTTTATATTCATAGACAGCATTCCATATAAAGTATGAATCATTTAAAACCTAGGTATGGTGGGCCTGGCATTCATGAAATGATGATTTTGGTCATAATCGGGGGGGGGGGGGGGCAAAAAAGTTATGAATGTTTTGTTCATAGGCAAAAATGATGACAAAAATGGACGGCCCCTTACCTAATTTTATCAACAGCCTTTTCCATGTTTTGGTTATATATTTCCCTGACCTTGAAACCGTGCATTTGTCTGCTACACCATGTGAAATTGATAATTTTTTGGCAAAAATGGAAAATCAACAGCCCTACAGAAGTGGCAAAGTTTAAAAAAAAGCCAATAAATAAAAACATAGTTACAAACAATGTATGAATGGATCCTGAGTTCAGAAGGATGTACTTATTTCTTTTTTTTGGGGGGGGGGGTTGTTTCAGGGGAGCAGGATATGCCCTCTCTATAAGTTGAAAATAAAAAATAATGGTAAAATTAAACAATTTAACAAAAATTTTGTCATGTTTTAATATATATATATATATATTAGAAGGAATTTTGTAAAATAATGTGAAGTTTGTGGTGACATAATACATAACAAAAGTAAGCAATTTTTTGTGTGTGAAAACCAAAAAATTGGCAGGACTACATTTCTTGTAGGCTCTAAGTTGAGGAACCAGTGACCAGCTGGACATGTGCAGTGGAGACAAAGGTCAGTCCTGCAGGTAACCAGGGTCACCTTGTATGAGTGGCCCTGGAAAGGCTGTGACCACGTGTCCACTTGCCGTGTTTCATATCAGCATCAACAACCGCCAGCACAATGACAATGTCTGAGAGTGGCCCTGCTGCAAGCAGCTCCATTGTGGTAGCTGCCACCTTGTTCAATGAAAGTGTCAACTGATCATCACGTAGCCTACAGCCAGGGCATAGTCACTGTGGTCTGCTTCAAGCCCCACCTGCACGTCAAAAGGTGGTGTTACTTCTGTGCCACCTTTGATCTTTGTACTGGAATCGAGTGATGGACAAAATCTGTACATTTTATCGTATTGCCTTGGCAGTAGTACATAGACTGTATTGTCAGCGATACTAACAGAACGAGGGAAAAAAAGTACAAAATATCTTCCATAAAGCCTTAAGTAAAGTATCCAATAAATTTATGTTTTTATTTGGCATAATAAAAATTGAAAGTTTCTCTTTGTTGCATAATTTGTACAAATTTGTTATTCTCTAGTACTCTGTTGTGCCTCTCAGTCATGACATTACATTATTATTAAATAAAGGTCTTTTGTAGTCTTTCTGTGGCAGATGTACAAATCAATAATGGGATATGTAACAGGTGACAGGTACTTTATATAGTTGATGCCAGTCAACTGTGATGGCAGTTTGGTCCAGCTAATTATAAACGTGATGCCATACACATGGTTTTGACTCATGTGAGTAACAAGGAATAAGCTGAGTGAGTGGAGATAAAACAATTACAACAAAACAACATCAATGTGGCACCTGGCTTCGGCTCATATGTGTCAATGGCACACGAAGAAACAAACTGTTGAGCAAGTGTGAGGGAGAGTTATGTCTCTTAGCCTGGCCCAGTAAAACTGTGGCCATGAAATGACTGCCTCTGTTTCACCTCTGGCCTCCTGTAGATTGTCATGCAAATGAGGTCATGAGCTGATTAATATTCATGCATGGTTGCCTGGCCATTGTTCAGTGGGCTGTGAATGGTGCAGACTGAGCTGTGGTTGGCCTACTTTCTGCCTTCTGTGCACAGTGACTGGCACTCTGTACGCCACTCTCTGCAATACACAGGTGATTCCTCCAAGCTGATCAGAGTGAGAAACCGTTCTGTGCCCAGAAAAAAAATAGTGACTGTACGACTGGCATACAGGTCCACACTGCACCATGGAGGGGTAAGTGTAACTTGTAGTACAAGCTTTGTCAAAGAAATGCAGGAGAAGTGCACATTGCTCTAACAGTGCTGCTGAAAGACCCATGTAAATGGTGAGCCAAGGAGTAAGTCTTGTACCATAAGATAAGTGGTGGCTTTGTGGCCACTGGTTAGTCAACTTTAGCCTGTCTGCAGTGATCATGTCACCCAGCAATCAAAGTGTTTGAAAGTTTGTGGCATGCGATGATTAAAAAGTTGTAGATAAAACAAGAGAATGTAGGTCATTGTAACAGAGCTGGCCTGTGCACGCGCAGAGCAGCAAGGCTAAATAAATGTGGTAATTACACCAGGCTAAATATAGAGCAACAGGCTAGGTGGCCAAGTTGGCACCCCAAGTCAAGGTGGGCCCGTGGTGTCCACTTACTGGTCAGTTCTAGGTAACCTGGATACATAACATACCAGTAATGCCACCAAAATGGCCTCAGTTGCAGTTGTTTCAGCAAACAGGATACCAACATGCCCCACAGTTAACATGCAAGCTGATTTCAACAAAGTTTGGGCCTGTAAAGTTTTTGCTTGACAGGATAAGCTGCACAGACACGGGGCTCTGGTGCAATGTTGAAAATGTGGTACTTCACACTTGGCAAGGCACAGGTTGTGCACTAATGCTGGGGTTTCTTATTGTCTGAGTACAGCCCTATGACACACAATTTGCTTAGCTTTTATTTATGTCGTATTGAAGACCAGAACAATATATGTTAGGGCAGCCACATGAAAGACACACTTGAGTGCATTGTATGTCCATATGTTGACAAGAATGTCTGCCACAGTGGATACATGTGGCCTCTTTGGCAGGCTTAACAGATTGTGAACTCCATTAATGTTCAACAAACAGCTAAGTACACTATGTACATCCATAAGTCCTTGAGTAAAAACACAAGTGTATTGATAAAGAGTTAAGTTACCAGTCAAGACTTCTATTTATGTAGCAGCATAGCCATTATAGTATGAACACTTTCAAGTTTGGACCCTCAAGTATACAGGGACATATATTGGCCTTCAAAATCTGCAGTCAAATCTGAAAATGAAACTGTAATCACAGTAGAATTTGATCTAACTCTTATATAATGCATGTTAAAATGAATTGGCTAATGGCACCAGTAGTCCCTGAGTATATCTGCTTATCTAAATGTTACTGAGTGTCAATCTCAACATATTCACCTTTTTTAAGTAACCTGCTACACAGAGCTTCGTCTGCATGAGAGGAAATTTCTCATGTTGTGCAGACATAAATTATGGCTCATCATAATATTGAGGATAAAATTGATTCATTCTGGAAATACAGAAATTAATTAAATGTCAGTCTGGTCCATATGTATCTCGATATCTCGTGATTGATTCAGTTTGTGTTGTGTTGTGTATATATATATATATATATACTTTTTTAATTTCTGGCTAAAAACATGGCATGACCATTAGCCAAGTGATGCTGCAGATGTTTTAGATTTGAGTTTGTGTTCTAGACTCAGACTACCATTGACCATCACATCTGTACAGTTAAGTCTCCATATGCCTGTCAGGCAGAGCATCTCATGATGCAAGACTTAAGTTTTAAACCTGCTTACAACTCCATATATTTTTGGTAACATGGTATGTTTATTCGATGTTCCTTACTTACTTCTCAAGGAAACACAACATACCCAGGTGGATCCTAAGGTATTTTATGTGCTGTGATGTCCAGTAACCAATGGAGATCTTGTTGACAAATAAATGTGAAAGGTTCGTGTTCGTGGATGCTTTTAACCTTCATAAAAGTTCTGAATTATGCAGAACTCGATTGTGGATGTCTTCACACAATGCTGGTGTGACCATTCCACAGACAAGTCTATTTGTACCAGTCAAGGAAATACAAATGAATTTGATTGATCAGAGACAACTTGTTATCCAGTTTTGTTCTGTGCCACAACAGCTCTCTTGATGTTGCGACAATGCGTGTGAACAACTGCGACTGGGAGTCGTACAGGAGAAGCAGTCAACATGTGAGTGCCGATGTATACATATACATGGGTAGAGAACAGGTAGACATTTGAAAGGGGGCCAGGTGAAATTAATTTTAATGATTTGAAGTGTATTGCCGGAGGGGCTGTACATAGAGGAGCAGGAAGCAAGGTGACCTAGACCACTTCACTCATTGAAGGCCTGCCATTGTCTGTACACTGCATAATTACAACATCCACAGAAAAGCCTACATGTAGGACAAAAATAGGCTTGTTTTGCTAAGAAGACTCCGAATGGATGAATCAGTGTGTAGGCAGACTTGTTTGAATGAAGTATACCTGTATACACAATGTGTGTGTCTGTCTGGATGGTTATGCTTGAAATAGAAACGTATGTATTGGAAATATTTACATGTATTGTGCTGTAAATAACATTACTGACTTGCTCAGTGTTGGATTCCATAGCGCTAGGATTCTCTTGTGTATTTCTAAGTGCTGTGGTAAACAGGTTGATAGAGGGAGGAGCTAAACAGAAATCAGGAACGGAATACATTGTACTGGCTGTATTCGTGTTAACTATGGTACTGTTTGGGTCTGTATTACTGAACAAGACAGTCAGATATGTGCTGGTAGATCCCCTTGCCAAAGAAGGCAAAACAGGTGGCTCTCACAAAAAGTGGCAACTTGAAAATGATTAACCTTTGATAAGTAATGGTCACATTTGGTAAACACGCACAGAGTTTGACATGAGGAAAAATGATCAGCTGTTTGGAGTAAGAGTTTGCTGCCACTGCAAATGTTAGTACCGCTCTTAGTGTATCTGTCAGTGTGTGGGTATCTGGGTGGACAACTGTCCTCATTGCCTGGTGACAGTGTTGTAGGGTTTTTTTGCAGGGTTGTTACTATGCATGTCTCGTATTGGTGTCGGCTGTCAATCAAGAGCACACACATCTATCTTGTCTCTGTGTTCTATTTGATAGGACTTCACCCAAAACCGTGACAGTCTTGCTAAAAACAAAATATTTATAGTTTCTTGTGTTGGGAACCTTTTGGATACCGCAAAAGTTTCCCATTTTTTTTTTTTTTTTTTTTTTTTTTTGCGCGTTCATCTGTTATTTGTGGGCACAAACAAATTCGGAAACATAAAATTCGCTTAATATGTACATTTAAGCCACTCATTAACAGTGGATGACTTATAATAATTACTATTGTCTGTGGGTCAGTGAGGGGTCATGAAATTTAGTACTATAAGTACCGTTTCAAACATGATCAAAATGTTGCACCATTCCTTAGACTGCAATTATACACAGATGGGAAGATTTTGTTTTTGAACTGCCATGGGCAGTAGTAATACAGTGTGTAAACTTAAACACAAGAGGAATACAGTGTGTAAACTTAAACACTTTTCCAGCAACATTGAAAAGACAAAATTAATACAAATAAAGCACGTGTATAAGACCAGAGGAAACTTGCTGTTGTGGGCACGCTGACGGACAGCTTATGAGAGGCCAGAGAGTTGACAGGGAAAGTGGCAAGTGTCTGCTTTGTGGAGCAGCACTTGTATATTGCTAAGGGTGTAACTGTTCCATGACAAATTGTCACCTGAGCAAGCAAAGGGCACACGGGCTACCTGTAATTATAGTAGTGGCACAAGTCGAGTCTGTTTCTCAGCACACATGGTGGTTAAGGATATTTAAGTGAAAGTAGACTGCACAGCAGTCATTAACTTATCAAGTCAAATAGAATTCATGGACTTGATCAGACAGGATGTACAAGATTGAATGTAATCACAAGTTGAGGAAAAACTTCATGAATTCATTTCCATTTGGTACTCACAAATTTAAATTTGATACTGGCACACAAAAAGACTTGACATGAGGGTTCAAGTGAATGAGAATTTCTCTGTAGATTGATTTTATTTTATTTATTTATTTATTCATTCATTCATTCATTCATTCATGTGGGAGGGGGGATGGAACAAATTAAGCACGAGTTAACCCTGTGAGAATGTCACTGAGTTAGTCTTAATTGCATATCAGTGTATCCAGATAACTACATGACTGGAGGAAGTCAAGTACATATCAGCTGTTGGATTTTTTTTTCCTTTTTTATAAATCAAAAAGTAAACATGGGTACTATGCATAGATTGTTCTGCATCAAAATGCTTTATTGTGAATACTCTGTGCAAATTATGTGATATCTTACTTGACAGTCAAGACTTCATGGTTGATATCAGTTACAATTGGTTTGACCCAATCATGTAGGGTTTTTTTGCCCCTCGTTTTGAATGAGTTGAATATGACTGCTCGTGTATAGTTGTCCTTAAACAATTGTTTGTGATTGCATCTGCTTTTTTTTTTTTTTTTTTTAAATAATCTCTTGGAATTCTCTGGACATATTTTGTGAAAGAAAATCTATTGGTGGCACCACCTGCAGAATCACAACTGTATTCCCTACAATATAATCTTTATAGACCTTTGATAAACAAGGACAAAGCCCTGAAAGATATGGGGTAGTTTCTTGCTATATGTATGGACTTGACATTTGTTGTGTCGGCATAGCGCATGTAAATTATGCTCTGGAGGATCACACATTCTAGTCAAGCTTCAAGTGGTAGCCTAATTAGGACAGACCCAAGCCAATAGTATCAAAATGTTTGGGCATTCCTTACAACTAATGAAATTGAAATTTACACTGTGTCTTATTTAAATGACCAAAGATTAACTCATTCCATACTATGGTCACATGCCTTGGTCAGTGCCAGAACCACTGACTAAAGACTATAGGCATGTTGGTACTTGAACAAATGCTCTTTTCATAATGAATTCAAATATGCAATTGTTGTCTTAAATCTAAGTAAATATACGGAAATATCAGGGACTGGTATGGCATGAGTTAAGTAAGACTTGACCTAGCAGCAGCAGCAAAGCAACAGTTGAAGTCAACAGCTTGAGTTACATCATGCATGTCTGTCTTCTTGCGGCTTGTTGGGAATCAGTTGCTTCTGTGAGAACTTTTGCCAAAACGTTACAATATGTTTAACTTTTCTAAGCAAGATTCCAGTAAGAAAGTCAAAATGTACAATGTACCAATCTTTGTCAAGCCCAGGCTTGCTACACATCTCAAATATATGGGGAGCACGTGGACCTGTGACTTTGGAGACATTGTAATCTAATCAGACAGATGCTGTCCATGCTGCACTGTCTTTGGCAAGCAGACTGTTACTAAAATTTTGTGTTACACTTTGTGGATGACATTTGATCTATTTTTGCAAGGTTACTGAAGTTGAAATCATGTCTTGGATTTCAATATATGTAACACGGCTGATGATATCATAGGATTAGGAGCACAGGTCTCATGTTGCTGTGTTCACTGTTACGCAAAATGCGCACTTCTGGTGAATGAATCCGTCACCTTTCAGAACTGACGAACTATCTGATCAAGAACCTAAATCTCCACCAGAGGGCAGCAGTGTATATGTTCATATTTTGGCACAACTCCACTGAGGTCTTCTTGTTTGTGTTAGCTCTGGGGTTCTGACCCCTGACAGGGCTGGGTTCTTGGTATACATGTGTAGACAGCACACAGTGTGGGGGCACTGGTGTGTATGTGTGTGTATGCAGGATCACTATATATTTAACCCAGTAATCCAGAAGCTGATACATGGGAGAGTGAAGTCAGCAGAGTGCAATATACCTCTATCTGACCTGCTCCCGTCAGCTAGTCCTGTACTTGTGCCAAGAAAAACAAGCTCATTTGTCCTTGGCACTTTGGTTCAATGGATTTAGATATGTTTTTTCTCTACAGCCTGGGCACCTGGTCTCGGATACATTGCTCAGAGTAATTTCAAAAAAAAAAAAGATATTTCATTGTTGAAACATTAAGGTATTCATATAAAGTACAATTGTCCTTTCAAGACATGTTAAGGTAAAAAAGTCAGAGAGTGAAATTGCATTCAAAATGCTCTTCATTAAAGGGTCATAGAGAATTTGCCATTGAGCAAATGTCAAATAGCTTAAGCTAATCCAGATTATAATTACTAATAGCATTGTGTAAGTGGACACAGTTGTGTTGATCTCCTGTTGTGCCACAGTTGGACCAAGGGGCAGCCAGGTCTTATTAAAGAGCACAAGCGCTTCAGAAGACACATATTTTTTACATGATCTTATTGTCCAATACACAAATAAACTCCTTGCAGGAAAAAAAAAAAGAAGGTTTTAATCTTCAATTATTATTCACAGATCATTTCACAATATGACAAGCAATGATGTGAATAGAGTGCCTCATTTGGCAGAAGAGACAGTGTGCATGTGACTTGTGTTACTGCTTGTATATGTGGATGCAACAGGGAACAAATAAGCAGCAGCACAGTGCCAAGGGGAGAATCAGAAGTTGTATGTGGAGCAGGCAAAAAATAATCTTGCTGATGTTGGACAGGTAAGACATAAGAAGGACTCGTGTTGTGTGAAGTAGATCCACAAGTACCGTGTTGCCTGTTTTGAGAGCCACATTTATTGTGTTCTCTTTTCCATGTTGTACCTGTGATAAAGAACCGGGTTTTTTTGACCTTCCCCATGGGCAGTCTCTCGATACAGAGACCACTGTACACAAATAGAAACAGACGGCAAGCAGGTCTGACATGCATAGGGAAGAGGAAGGGTTAATACAGTGAGAGGGTCAACAGGTTAAAATATGAATTACCAGCAAGGTATAGATGAAAACAACTCGGTGTCAAACGTGGTGCAAAGGGAAGATTTAAACGATGATGTGCTGCATGAGGAGATTTAATGGTGATACAGTGCATGAGGAGATTTAATGATGATATAGTGTGGAGGAGATTAAACAATGATGATATGCTGCATGAGGAGATTTAATTATACAGTGCATCAGGAGACTGGATGATGATATGGTATGTGAGGAGATTTAAACTGATAATATGCTGCATGTGGATATACAGTGCATCAGGAGATTGAATGATGATATGGTGTGTGAGGAGATTTAAACAATGATGATATGCTGTGAGAGGAGATTTAATGAGGATACAGTGTACCAGGAGATTGAATGATGATATGGTGCATGAGGAGATTTAAAAACAATATTGATATCATGCATTGGGAGACATTGACAGTGTTTGATACTATGTATGTAGAATCAAAGATAGTACTGGTCAAATGCAAGATAGGAACAGTGCTAACAAGGTGCAAAGCAAAAGTTCTAACTGGCACTGATATCATGCAAAGGGAACACATAAACAGGGTTGATGTGCAGGAGGGAGGTGTAAACACGGCTAATGTGGGCAAGAGTAAAACCTCCAGCTAGCACTGATATCATGTAAAAGGGAATACATTAGCAGAACTGATGTGGGTGCAGGAGGGAGATTTAAATAGTCTGACAGGTTGCAAGAGGGATGATGTAAACTGTAAACAGTGCTGATAGGGTGCACACAGGAAGATGTAAACAGTAAAGACATGTTGCAAATGGGAAGATGTTAAGTTCTGAAATAGTGCAAAAAGGCAATGTGTAAACGGTGCTGATATGTTGCTTAGAAATGAAACTGGCAATAGTCAATGTGCAATGAGAAGAGGCAAGAAGCAAAACAATTTGTTTCAGTGATGGGGGAAGGCATGCACACATGTACTGTGTCAGTCAGATTTGCCCGTCTGGGGGCCTAAAAACAACCTAATGCTTCAATTAGATTAATACAGTGTGTCCAGGCAATGCCGGCTGATCTGTAGAGTAGCAGCCATGCCAGGGATTGCCAGTCAGTAATGGAGACAGATGTGTGGCCCTTTAATTAGTTTACAGGGCAGAACCTGCCGGCCAGTGAACTTCATCATGTGTTTGATGCACAAAGTGCAATCGCTAATACTCACAGGAACCACACTTTGTGTCTGATATTACTCGGTCAATTATCGACCAAATGTTTAGTTTTGACAAGAGCAAGGCAGATTCAGGGTGGTGCAATATACCCCACCCCCCTGCCAGCACTGTTGGTAAAAGAATCTCGATTGCAAGGATTTTTGTAACTAACTGAGCTTTGCCTGCAGTGTTGCCCCAGTCAGATGGGGGGGGGGGGGGGTGATTGGTCATTCAAAGTGGGCAGGTATTGCACTCCAACAACAGGATATATGGTGCTTTCCCGAAATAGACGGATATCATAGTGATGTCCTGGTAACAGGACATGTATTATCTGTCCTGAATGGGCAAGTGCCTCTGTATCACAAGATCTGTGGTGATCATAGATGTCCTAAATAAAGATGAGTGATGACAAGATATGTGGTGTGCTCTGAATAAAGATGCTTGATCAGAAGATACCATCACATTACATGGTGATGCCATAAGTAAAAATGCCTGATCACATAATATAGATAGTGATTGTCCTGCATAGGCAAGTGCCGATATCCTAAGATAAGTGGAGATGCATTTAGTAAGATGCCTGATCACAGGATACATATTGATTGTCACAAAATGGGCAAGTGCCTGATTATATGGTGTATGAAGATTGTCCTTATTAGGTGATGGTTTCATCACAAGACATTGGGTGATTTGTCCTTAAGTGACAGGGACCTGATTACAGGGCATGTGATTGTCTTAAATTGGTAGGTACCTGATCATGTGACTTATTGATTGACATGTGATTGTCTTGAATTGGGAGGTAGAGGTACCTGATCACATGACTTAGTGATTTTCCAAACTCGCCAAGTGATTTTCCAAACTCGCCAAGTGATTTTCCAAACTCGCCAAGTAACCAATCACAAGATATGCTCTGATTGCAATAGTATACTGGTACCCTGGCCATAGGATGTACAAAGGCTGGAGTACCACAAGAAAAAATATGTGGACGGTTTGTGGTCATTTCTTCATTTAGTGGTCATTATCTATTGCCAATGGGTCAGTTTTGTGACAGTTATTGGTCACTTTAGGCAGTTAGTGTTGATGTTTCCATAACAACATGCTGCTGCTGTGAATGAGAGTATTTCACTCAGAGAAATGTAGGCATTGGAGAGCAAGTTTATGTATCTGTCACTTTGTTCACCTGGATGCAGACAACCATGGTCACAGTCTGGTCTGTTTCCTCCCACATGGTATTATGGGGTCAGCCTCATATGGCTTCCTCATCTACGCTTTAACTGGTAACTTGGTACATGCAAAAATATATTTTGCGTCAAAAATGTGTCCTGCTTTGTTGTCATTGTGGGCTGTTGTGCTTGCTGATCCTTGGTATACAAGGGACCTTTACTTGAGGGTTCAGCTTAGCAAGCAAACACAAAGTCATTTCCCCCCCACAGAAAATCCAAACGCCTGTTTGAAACAATAGTCTGGACCAAAGAAATGCTTTTACGGTATTTGATTTGTTTGACTCGGGTGAGTTTACAGTGAAAGTGCTAAAGGGGACCATAGTTGACATCCTAGCACTTCCAGACAGGAAGGGGTTAACAAATGCAGTGCACACCTTCAAGCCTGTGATGTGGCAGGGCTGTGGGTGAACATGTGTCAAAAGATTGATACTTGATACTGATAGTGCATTGTATTTGGTGTGGCATAAGCAACAGAAAGGACACAAATATCAGGATTTCCTGTGAAATCATGATTGTGGACGACTTTTGAAATTTCCTAAGGTTCAGGCTTCCTGAAACGGTTAAAAAAAAAAAAAAAAAAAAAACAACTTGGTACAAAGTGAAAGAAGTATGAGTGGGCTGGGATAGTTTCGGGGTTGTTTCCTGTGAACAGGTTACAGCACTAGTACTTGTTACCTTTGATGGAACAAGTGTCATGAAAAAAACAACCCTGAAATGAGTGAAGTAGGCATTTAACAGTCAAAAGATAAGCAACTCGATATGACGTGAAGGAAGCCTAAAGGATGGGGTCAGTCAATTAAGCAGTTGACATACCTGCTGAGTGAATGCCTACACCTATCAAAGTGCACTTTGGGCTCACATTTATTGTGTGGGAGAGAAAAGATGTGTTTTACCTGAGTGAATTGCTATGCATTATTATAAGTGCTAGGACTGCTAAACAGTGTCAAGCTATGGACTGTCCCACCAGGTCAGTTTCACCACAGAGCCCTATTTCAGCAAACATCAAAGAGCCTGAAAGGATGAAAGGTGACTCCAGACAAATGTTCACCACAACTTAGGAGTGTGAGCATTGCCAAGTGGGATCATTACAATTCCCCAACCGGTATATGTAGTCCTCATTGTCATATGACCATCAATGTATACCCCACACATCTACACCACGTATCTTATAATGTGTAACAATAGCAAATTTTTTTTTAAACTCCTACATGCAAAATTTCCGGTGGTCTTTGAATGTCAGACCATAAACTTTGGCCTACAGACTCATGCCTGATTGTTCCTAACTAGTTTTACCAGCAGGTTATTGTGGAGATTGTATACACTTTTATATGTTAAGTGAATCTTGTGAATGATTGCCATGTACCAGTGTCCTCCGTGCTCCCCCCCCCCCCCCAATCTGAAAGCCAACACAAACATTGATATAGCTTATGTGCTTATGAACCAAAAGGTTATAATAGGCCAAGTAATTGGTGATAGTATTGAAAGATAAGCCGGTAAAAGAAGGTGGTTGTGATAAAGAGGAAGGAATAGATGTGGATTTTTGTCCGTCAACAAACTTGAGTGGGCAGTATAATTATATGGCATGGAGCCAGGAAGAGACCCCGCATTCTGTCGCAATGAGACAAAGCATGCAGTTAATATGGAAACCAAGACCAACAACAAACACAAATCATGTCAGCAACCTGGATCAGGCATTCTGATTGGCTGAGAGTGAGAGAGTACCCAGAAGTTAGGGCTTGCTGGGGGAATTCCTCACGTATGAGATAAGGCCAAGAAAGGCAGGTATTGCAAGCAGGATTCTGCTAGTCCATTACGCATGTGCACAGTTGTCTGGGTGGCTGGACTTGTTCTCGGCTAGGGCCATGCAGTATGTATGAGTGGCCCCCTTTGTGAGCACATCACCAGTCAATCTTCAAGGTAGCCAGAGTCCAGCCTCAGCTTAGTAGCCAAGATATATAATGTGAATGAGTTCACAAACTGTGGGCAGTTCACCTTGGGTAAGCTCTGCGTTTCAGTATCCTTTCCATTTAAACCAAATACAAACGTGCAAACCAAAAAAAAAAAAAAAAAAAGCAGAAAAAAAGCTGACTGTTGGTATGATTATTTTTGTGTTCAATAAACAAATTCCTGCTTCCCATTGTTAGTTTTAAATTGAACTATGGCAATCATTTGCAGTTGGAAATAACAATGAAAGGGAAGTTATGAAGAAAAGCCCAAAATTAATTTAAAACAATGAACTTTACGCAAGTTTTTGTTTTTTGTACACAAAACATAAAAAAAGTTTTGCTTTTTGTTTTGTTGTTGTTTTTTTTTTTTTTTAATTGTATTTCATTACGATCTGGAGTCGAATTGAAAAGTGGCCACCATTGATGACATCAAAAAATTAAGTGAGAAAGTGCTAATTCAAGTACTCTACACTTTATATTTGCACCTTTGATTCATTTATGGGTCACTGTTGACATTTAGAGCATGGACCGATGAAAAATGGTCACCATATGGTTGCATAAAAGTGTTATGTCTGACATGAGTGTAAACAACAAATCCTAGTGATGTACATATACATGTAATTGACTGCTGGTGACAGATTATGGCCTGTTGTATGTCTGGTCTATCACAAATATGTATAAGTCTGCTATTGTGGCTCCTAATTCGCATTATGTCAACTTCAATGATAGGGCCACACACTGTTTAGAGATTGTAGCTTTAGAGAAGTCTGAGAGTTTAACTCTGGATAAAATTGATGATGGACAAACCTAGGATGTGAAGTCTACACGTGATAGTTTTGAAGATAGATATTCATCATTTAAATTGTTCAAGTCCCCTTTTAAATAGGTATAAATCCAAATCCTACAACTTTTGTTTGGGGTTCATTGGATTACAGCACAAGCCTATGAATTGAAGTTGGAATGACACCTGTACCTATAATAATTTTGAAGAAATTGAACATTTAAACTTTTTTAAAGTCAAAATTGAACATTTTTGTGTGTGGTTCATTGGATGCACTAACATCACAAATCCTTTAATTGAGGTAGGAGTGGCAACCTGTACTTAAGATAGTTTTTAAGGTGTCCAAGGTTTAAATTTTCAAATGGTTACACATAAATTTAAAAACTGTCACCACTTTTCTTTAAAAGCCAGACTTTTATGCATGTAAGTATAATCACGCCAAGTTTGTAGTTTCTGCATATAATAGTCTTCAAATAAAATGTCAGACATATTTCCTGGCAAAGAGAAAGACACACAGAAAGAAAAAAAGAAAGCAAGGAAGGAAAAAAGAAAGAAAGAAAGAAAGAAAGAGATAGAGGGAGCAAGAGAGAGAGAAAGATAGAGAGAGCGAGCAAGAAAGAAAGATAGAGAGAGGGAGAGAGAGAGAAAGAAACATAGAGAGAGCGAGCGAGAAAGAAAGAAAGAAAGAACAGATAAGATGGTGGAGGTGGCCAGCCATAGCCAGGCAGGATGACATGTTCCCTGATTGCTGCCTGTCACTTTTGCTACCACCATCCATCAAGGTGTCTCTGTGACACAGTGTGGCCAGATGGTCCATCTGCTAAATACAGGGACCACCTCAGCAGCTACCTTGACACACTTTATGTGACCTTGAGCAGTACCTGCTTCAGCCGCACCTCATATACCCCTCATGTATTTCAGTATCTCAAGTATAAGGTGCTCTGTGATACAGTGGCTGTGGATGTACCTGAGATTGATCAAATTTATTTTGTCTAGTTAGTAAAGTTGATGCAGACTGTGATACAGCCCCCCTCGGTGATGACACTTGTATGCTTAGATGACCCAGGGCAATAACATGCAGATTAGTTGGCAACATCCTGGCACACTTATGTCTTCTTAGTCATTGGAATATCAAATCAGACTGCTGTCTTGGTCTCAATATGTCTCCGTGTCAAGTTGGCACTGTCTGTTCAGTAATAAAGTCAAAATTGCCATGCACTCTCAAACATTGCAATTTTTGGTTTGCTGGAATTTTGTATTAGTAAATGGCTCATCTTCAATAACACAAAAATAAATGTTTTTGAGCCCAAATTGAGGGAGGCCTGCTGGTGTGAGGGGTGGACTGTACGCCTATGTGACAGTCCGGGTGTCGGTGAAGTGTTGAGCAGTACCTGTGCCTATATATATATATATAACAATGATATTATACATTACAGGTTGTCCCAACAGCCCAAGGCAGAAGTGTACATGTACTAGGCTTGTGTGCTAGCTGCCAGTGATTGTCACAGTCAATATGCATTGTTTGTGTTCCAAAGACAATATTGCCTCATGTAGTCAAACTCTTGATATACATTTAAAATTAAGATTGTAACTCCTGGGCAGGAGTAGCCTTTCCCCATGCTTATATTATATTTGTCTTTGTATACTTTTTACTATCATGTAATGAATACTTTGACACTAAAACTGGATGTAGTGAATTCCAGTTCAAAATTACCTGTCAACTAACTTCAGGGCTGGACATCCAGGATTTCTCTTACTTGTGACATTGGCCCCACAACACTTTTTTTCTTAAATTCAGACAAGTGATGGGTTATATCTCGATAAAGCTCAAAATTTCTACTTGTCCAGCCTGAAAATTTACTTTTGCTGGACAACAGGGCTTGCCACAATGCCAGACCCCCCTAAAGTTGTCATTATGATTAGAACACAGATGTATTGAACCCAGTAATTCTGGAATGTGAAAGATGCCACGAGTGTGGAAAATACTATACATTGGTTTTGAAATACTGTTTGGGTGTTAGCAGGGAGGTATTAACATTAACAGTTTAAATGACACAGGTAATTTTGTGAACAGCTCTTATGTGTGCTCAAGCATCACAAAAGAGGTCAATCAAACCATAGGCGCAGTAGATCAAACAACAAGAAGAGATCATTTTTGGATTGAACCAGGTAAAGCAAACCTTGGTAGTATCTTCATGTTATGTGTCCTGGGTGTGCCATCGGGGCTCGGTTATGTACTCCTGGCTCTCAACATTTGTGACCCAAGTGGAATTGATTTGTGCTTGTTCACGATAATCATTAAAATATGATGTTGATGTCTTGCAGATTATGAATTATGGAAGCATAATGAAAAAGTGTGTGGATTTTGATTTTCAAAGAAGGAATTTATAGATTCTGTACAGTTAAATCAAACAAATTTTGGAAAATCTTATCTTTTGTCCCTGGAGGCTGAAGCATGTGTTTGTTTTTTTGATTCACAAACTAGTCTGGGGGGAAATTAAGGAAAAAAGGAAAACGTCTTAAAAAAAAAAAAACAATCAAGATACACGTAAGGCCTGCAGGCTAGCCAGGCAGGCAAGCCTGAATTTGAGTGGGAAGTGTGAGTTCATGATACCTGTGACCAATTGGCCAGTGTCGAGACAAAGTGATAGCGCATTGTCCATTGTAAAGCAAACCTGAGGACACACAGGTATGTGGCAGTGAGTATAGATGTACAGAGAACAGGTCAATGGCAAGTTTAATTGAATTGTCAGGCCAGCTGGCCCTTGCCAGGCTCTATCCTCTCTGCCTGGCAAATCTGTAATTGACCATACATTGGGCTCATAACGGTTGTTTGTGTTGGCCCTGTAATCATGCCAGCCCTCCGCTTGCTGCAGTTACAGCTTTGTGTGGCACAGAATAGGCCGTGCTTCATTTGTCTGTGAGAGCAATGTATTTATGGAGTATGGTGTAGTGTTTGATGGAATAATCAATGATGTATGCTGATTGTCATCTCCTAACATCACTACCTGCTTAAACGTATCCAATTATCATAACTGTGTGCTCATTGACAGTCTACTCTTCCATAATTAAATACACTACCCTGTGAATGCCTTTTTTTGTAACTAATATGTAATGAGAATTTGTGAAAAAGCACAACACGGTGGTGAAGTATCTGTGCATAATGTCTTTGTGTTTAATTTAGTTGTGTGTCATCATTTTGTGAAACATGATTGTGGTGAACAGTGGGATTCCAGAAAAATGACAAGTTTAATATATGCAAAGCTCAACTGTGTCAACCGTTTACTATGGCTTTGTGATTAGGGAGGGTGTCAAGTAAACAGAACAGCTGATAGCAGGTGTGAGGCCCACACTGTTTGGAAATCGCTATTGTGCTAGGGGGCCTTGCAAGTAGCCCTGGATAAAAGCAATCAAGTCAAGATTCATTGAGCGAGGTCAAATGTGTGTGGAGCAGGCAGTCAGTGGCAGTGACTAAATGGGACCCGGCAGGTCGTGGCACAACTCAAGACATGGCCACAAGCATAGACATGTGAGTACCCATTCAGGTGGATGTGGTCCCGGTACACAAGCCGGGCCAAGAGTACGGGAGAGGGGGCCAATGTGATAGTGGGGCTGTCATGCAACAGTAAGACAGGCAACTGAGATCAGTGATGAAGCTCATTGATTGCACTGTCTCCATTGTGTGGGACAGCTGTGTGCTGTGTCGCCCAACAATGTACAGCCACAAAGCACACTCTCTGAACCCTGTCTCAGTGTGGTAGGGTATATAACAGTGTGCGACTCCTCGTGGGCACACTGGCACAGGTACACCATTCTGCAGACATAGACTGGACTCCCCGGGTAGCTCTTCTGGTAATCTTTCATGGTACACCACACATTTGTTATATATACACATCTGTATGTAGATGTTGGTGCTGGAAGGCATCTGATGCCTTCATGATAGGCTATAGTATACTAGTAACTCTTTCCAAATTCTCAGTGTGCCCAGGCCCCACTTTTTCGGCAGCACCACTCACCTGTCTAAGTATTGTATAAGGGGATGTCTGAAATTTGGTAGAAAGGTTGATAGCAGGGAAACTGTTGGCAGATTATGTAATACTCAGTCCCTCAGTGACCAGTGCTATTAAGGAGGAGCCTGGCTGCCATGGAAACCAGTCATGATTACGTATCTAGTACATTCATCAGTTGGGGAGCTTTCTAAATGAAGCTAACTTAGTTGCCATGGTAACCAAACTGAAAAATCCAAACTTTGGTGTAGTTTGACTGAAGGGTTGATACAACGTGTTTATTTGTATGTTCAGTGGAAAATTTTGAGGAGAGATGTAAACAAGGTCGAGTGACATCCTTGTGTTACATCCAGTGCTGAGGTTTACATAGTCAGCAAGGTCTGGTGGTGTTTCACTTGGGCCCGGTCCAGGGAGGAAGTAGCCGAGTGGAGGGTTACTTGGTGTGCCCAGCCACACAACTCCCGGCAGTGATTTACTGTGGTCAGTCTCACTCAAGCCTGCACATATCTGCCAGTCACTGGACCATATGGCACTATGCCTGCGTCAGTGCTACACTAGGTCAAAGGTCGCATGAATATTCACGAGGAGGTCAGATTTGGATAGCAGAGACAACATACAACATGCCAGGACTTAATAGGTAGAAGTGTGTCATAGTACAGAGAACTGCACACCTACATGCACACAAGAGTAGACATGATTTATACGCTGACTGTGAGCCACAACACTGGGACACAACAGTGAACTTTGAACACCAAGACACAGCATTTCCTGTTGGTGAGGCCCACAAATTGAATGTAAGTACAGCCAGGTAATTCGTAAAACCAGCAAATGTGGCCAAAACGTTGCCAGAGGGCAGGCCAACATGGTGAGCAGTATCACTGGCCAGCTGTTTGTATGACAGTAACAATACAGGTGACAAGCTCCGGGACATACCCATGGCACAGTGTCAGCTACTTGGTCAATGCTGGCTGCACCCACAACTTGATATATACGTTACACACATGTCAGTGCACTTACACTGCCTGTTCTCTGGCTGTCCCTTTTGTTTTTGATGGTAACAAACTGTCATTTGTATAAAGTACAGGTCACTGATGTGAATCAAAGTGATCAAAAACAATTCTGTGGACTGTAAATTTATGATGGGAAATTTTAAAATTTGTCAAAAATGTCAGAAGATTTGCTCATAAACTCCCCCAAGTAAGAGGCAAAATTAGAGAACAAGGAACATACACATTGTATTGTTCACAGTTCCAGTGACCCATTTCCAGTGACCAACATTGTGTTACATGTCCCTGTAATTTATCCACATGTCATGTTTGGAAAGTGAAAATTCATCAGGTCATTATTGCATGTGTCAAGTCTAGTTTTGAAATGGAACGCAGAAGTGTATGAAGTCGAAACTGTAGGTTTTTGTGTGGCCAGTGGTGATTAAGGGTTGGATACAAGCAGGACCTGTTGCTTGTGTGTACTGTGTGAACCACACAGTTGATGAACATTGTTCCACAACACCCACCAGTATTGGTACACTGGGTGGGCCCAGAGTGCAAGAAAACTAGGGTGTTCTCACTGTAACCTGGCACACTTACGTCCCAGATTGTGCCCACAGAGATGCCATCTTCCATGTTTTTATGCCAGAATTCGGCTTTTATGTTCAAAATTTCTTCCTAAAAGGAAACTCTGAATGTTGCTCAAAATAGTTAAAATATTCTGAAAAATGTAAAAGGTGGGTTTATATCTGTCAGGTAGGTAGTTTATTGTTTTTTTTATAGGTGCTCCTCTCCCCCTCCAACGGGTGACCCATTATGTTGTGGGGATGTCAGTCTATCTGTCCATGTGACTGTGGTTCTGTCCATCTATGATTTGTTTGTGAACAAAATATCTTGAGACTTGCCAGTCACCAGTAACTCAAATTTATTTGGTTTGTACCTTAACACAACTTTATTACATTGTGATGACCTTGACATTATCTTCAAGGTCACAGGAGCCATGTACGTGCAAGCAAACATGGACGCATCAGTCAATGCTTTGCCTGAAAGTGTCTGGTTTTTTCTTCAAAAGTGACAGTCAGTGGAATCTGTACCCAGGATGCTCACTCCACAGTTTGCCTAATGCAAGAAAGAAAGTGAGTGAAGGCAGCATGTCTTAAGACTGTCATCTTCATGTGGGTTAAAGCCATACTATCATATGGTGCACTGGGTGGGCCCAGAGTGCAAGAAACTAAGTGTTCTCACTGTAACCTGGCACACTTACGTCCCAGATTGTGCCCACAGAGATGCCACCTTCCATGTTTTTATGCCAGTCTTAAGAAACCACTCTTCATGGGTAAGTTAAATGCCATACCATGATTTTGTGGTCAGCCTGACTCGAGACAGCAGTCACCAAAAGTACAGGTGTCTCCATGGGTAGGTTAAGTGCCTAACTATGATGTGGTGGCCAGTCAATCTTAACACTAGCCATCATTGGTAGATAAAGTGCCATACTATGATGTGGTGGGCAGTCTGTCTTAAGACTGCAGCCATCATGGGTAGATAAAGTGCCATACTATGATGTGGTGGGCAGTCTGTCTTAAGACTGCAGCCATCATAGGTAGATAAAGTGCCATACTATGATGTGGTGGGCAGTCTGTCTTAAGACTGCAGCCATCATGGGTAGAAAAAGTGCCATACTATGATGTGGTGGGCAGTCTGTCTTAAGACTGCAGCCATCATGGGTAGATAAAGTGCCATACTATGATGTGGTGGGCAGTCTGTCTTAAGACTGCAGCCATCATGGGTAGATAAAGTGCCATACTATGATGTGGTGGGCAGTCTGTCTTAAGACTGCAGCCATCATGGGTAGATAAAGTGCCATACTATGATGTGGTGGGCAGTCTGTCTTAAGACTGCAGCCATCATGGGTAGATAAAGTGCCATACTATGATGTGGTGGGCAGTCTGTCTTTAGACTGCAGCCATCATAGGTGGATAAAGTGCCATACTATGATGTGGTCATCTTCTGCATGCAGAAGGGCGGGGCAGGAAGAGGGTCAGTAAGGTGACCAGTTTAGGAGTCAATAAATTAAGTACACATAACTCCTACACACAGAGTGGCTGATGGATGACTTGGTAGATATTTGTGTACTGGGCCCACAAAAGATAACTGGACAGATATGGGGTCATATTGTTATATGAAGATGTGTTAGGGAAACCCCCATAATCTAGAATCTACCAAATCCAGATTATTAGCCCTCAAATTTGAACACTGTATTCTAAAACTTTTCCTCCAAAGCATGCCCCTGACTCACTATTATGTTCACTGATGTCGGTGCTCACTGTTTACAAACACATTTATAGGACTGAGTATAAGTTAAGCATTAAGTCAGTTGAACACAGCCAATCGTCAATGATCATGCATTAGTCAGAGGAGACTTTTTCATCCCAGGGACCTGTGTTATGTTTTCATATCCCTAAGTTTAAAGTTTTAATACTTTCATGGCTTGGTATCATGATCAAACAGGAAAGATTGCCCCCATTGGTTATGGAAGGCCTGGTATTCCAGCTCAATTCCTAGGTAGTATAGAATAGTTTTGACAAGTTTTAGAGTTGTACATTGTCATTCCCAAAGAAAGCCCATGGCTGCTTGAAGGGTCTCATATTGCAAAGTGTCAAATTGTGAGACTCACTTTCAGGCACAAGTTATGAATAGTCATTGGCATGACAGTATTTTTTCGTAACACTTTTCATTCCTTTCAGAACTGATGTGAAAATATACTCACCCCTCATATCGGAGCAAAATGGACACAAAGCTAACTTTCATTGTAATTGAAATTAGAGCCTATGGATTTGTGTCAAATGGTAACAACTAACATCTCAAATCTCAACCTGTTTTGTGTGTCACACCCTGGCAGCCTTTTCCTGGTAAGACTAAGCTGGAGTCAATGACTTGCCTCAACACTTGTTGGGTGCAATGTACCCAACCTGTGCCAGAAACCTATTGACCTGGAACATCTCATGGTAAAAGGTCTAATAGATAAATATCAGCAGAGATGTTTTGTATTAACATGAAATTTAGGTAAAAACAGAAGCAGACAACGATTTACATGGGGTTACTTTTTGGACTATTTGAGTGGGAAAGGGTTTTAATTAAAAAAAAACAAAAACAAAAACAAAAAACAGTGCCAGTAAATTAGAGATCATGCATAGTTTCGGGGGGGGGGGGGGGGGGGTCCATGCAAAAGGCCAGTCTAGGTGGGGAAACCTGCCACTGTCATGTATAGCAGTAGACACTGACCTGACCTGCATGCTCTTTATCTTATTGATATCCAGCCATGCATTCTTGTATAGCAGCAGGTATTTTAATGTGGCATCATTTGATTGTTTCACGTACGACATAAGCCTTGCAAGTTGTTTTCGTACACATACCAGTATGGTTTCTGGGTCTTTTTTTTTTTTTTTTCAATATAATAAAATGATATTTTAGTACCTGTACTTCTGATAATAGAGACAATAAATATCTTTTCTCAATAAATTTTACTCTGCCCAATGTGGAGAGGACTGATACCTGGTTGTTTCTTGTATATCTCTCAGCGAATCGCGCACTTCAGGTTCATTGCATTTACATATCCATGATGCGCAGTGAGCTTCCTGCATGTTTCTGAAACAGAACTTCCTGTTGATGTGCTCACAGTGATACACAAGCCAGTTTTTCTTTTTTTTTTTGAAAAACGTCTGTGTAACATTGATTGTGGAAAGAAATTTTTAAATGTTCTTTTTAATGCCATATACTTGCTTTGAAAACATGGAAAAGCTGCATCTTGAAATATGCTGGTAATCCATAATGAACTTAGCCATAATTTTACATGTACAATCATAATTTTTGTCACTTTGTTTTTTTTTTTTTTTTTTTTTTGTATTCAGTGACAATAGATAGAATCTGGGGAAAAAGAAAGTAAAATTGATACTGACAATACAAGTGATAAAGGGTATAATTTTACATAACTTTATGAAGTCTACATTGATTCGTCAAAGAACTTGTCACTGGCACCAATCATAAACTCTCATTTGACATCACATAAATTAGCCAGGTTATGAACTTTGATCTTTCTTACTGTATCACGTAAAGCCTCCTTAACCCCTGATGAAGGGCAAGGTAGAGCCTGCAAGGTGTAGGGGAGACTACTATATATCTAAACTTTACTACATGCCTTGGTTAGCTTCATTTATTGTATCACATAAACCTCCAGGTGTTGTTCAATTCAAGAACATAAAACGATAGTGAGGTAGTAATGAATTATTTACACTTGTGTTACGGCAAGATTTGGGAGGGGGTTTGGTTTGGGAAACACTACTCCACATTTTGGAGATTTAGCCCCCAAAATTGAAATCTATGACTAATTTCGACACCTGTCTCAGTTTATACATTAAGCAACATGTATGTATGCAAATGGAACTGGACAAATTTTTAAAGTACACATGTGCTTTGTCTTGTACTTTAATGTTAAGGTAGCATGGGCAAAGCTATCTATTTTTATACTGAAATCAGCAAATCTGGGTCAGCATTTTCTCAAAACCTAATGAATCAATTTTGACGAAAAGGTATTGCAGAACTTAAGTCTAACTTAGGTTTGGGTTTCTGCGTTTTGCGATATATTCTTTCTTTGTGTGAGTTTGTGGCCCATAAAAATGAATAACAAAAATGAATATATGAATGCAACCCTCAATTAAATTTTCCTATCGGGTTTGCAGGAAAAGGGAAGAAACCAAACCTAGATATTATGATACAAAGTTTCAAACCTGTTAGCCAAATGTAAAGCACTCTGTGAAAAATATACAAATTCGACCCTTACACAGCCAATTTTGCCAACAAAAAAATACCTTTTTCCCACTTTCTTGGATATATGTTAAATCTACATACCCATACCAACAAGGATATACATAGTTTTATGGGTCAGAAAATAAAAGTCAAAGGGGGTGGACTGGTTGAAGACAGTCCTCCTTGAAGTGCTGGGCTTTGCTGGTGCTACCTTAAGTGCAGGGAAATATGAAGGGTCTTGTAGGAACTAACTGTTACAACTTTTGTAGAACATGTACAGGCAACAGACTTTGAGGCAAATCCATTCACGGTATATGACTTGTCTAAGAATGAATGGACATGAGCATCACGGTGAATACAACGTTATGGTATTGTATGTAGCAACATCCCATATCTGTTTTCATAAACATGTTGCAGCATTAAACAAAGCTGACTTCTTTATGAAGGGTGACAGTGGATTTGTTTTGGAACATTTTGCCTGCCCACATTCTGCAGAGAATGCCCAGGGAAAGCATTGAAAATGTGAGGCATGCGTATTGTCTGTCAATTTGAAGGCAGTAATCATAGTGTGGACTAAAAATCTATTAGTGGGTCTATTATGTTTTTTCCATAACTTTTTGGGTGGTTTAGAAGGCTTGTGTTTGTTATTGTGAAGTAATATGAACAGATTCAAAGGATCCAGATGTACAGGGTACACAAAGGACCCAGCCAGTGTGAAACAAACAACAAAGCGTTGACAATTGTCTCGCTGGAGGCTATAGACATGTATATTTGTTATTGCTCTTTCTGCATGCATGTATAGCAAGGACTTGTTGGCACACACTCATCATTATGCTGTTGTGTGGAGGATAATGAAAGCAGGGTATTGACTGGGTCACTACTCTCTGCTCCACATGTGTGAAGTCCTCTGCTGACATCAAAATGATGGACACGCACTTTGACCTTTGACCAATGCCTTGTCACCATTTGCAGCAGTGCAGGCCAGTGTTTGGCCACAGTCATAGCTCTGGTCTGACAAGCAGGTTAAAATGCTGCATGTTTGCTTCTCTCTCTCCTGTGCCTGGCTTGACGTCATTACCTAAAGCGTAATTCCAGGTACTCAAACTATTATTTTTTTTTCTCAAATGCAGTTCACATGTAAAATATGCAGTTGTGGCTTTTATCATAATACCAGTGCTCTTGTGACTGGCTGTATCACAATTTTTAACCCCCTTTTATGAATATCTTGTATGTTTTCGTAAGTTAAATTAGCTATTCTGGAAAAAAATTCCTTCCAATTTGTGAGAACATTGGGTAGGCGGACTGTATTAATTGAACTCTGAAGCATGGCATTGCATGAGCCAGTGGTGAGTACAAGAGGCAGAACACAGGTGTGTGTGTGAGGCTGGCAGTCTTGCCTATGACTTTGTACACCAGGAGTATCAGTTGTCCAATTGGCTACAACTTGAATGCCAGGCTCAGCTTTGCTGCATATTTACATTATTCATGTAACACTTGTTGACAAAGTGTCTGCAGTAGGGTTATGCACAGAGTGCAATCAGAAAGTCACTTGACCAAATACCTCAGCAGATACCTGTAACTTGGGGGAGAAAAAAAAAGGCTTCTTAATTATTGTGTTTTGGGTTACAAGAAGGAGCCACTGTTGTGTTGACTTGCCAAAAGAGATAATATACAATAAACATTCAACCCTATCCTTCCTAAAACTGGCCAAATCCTGCAGTGGCTGGTGGTCAAATGTCATCTGCTTCAATGTTTTTGAGTAATTTCAACCATAATAAAAACAATTTGAGAATTATAGATGAGATCTGTCAAGATAACATGCCTCAGGTCAACAGCGTTCCTTGGCATTGTTTAGGTACTTAATGCCCAACCTGTGCCAAAGAAAGCTGTTGACTGTGGTTTAATTCAAAGGAGAAAGGGTTAATCAACAAAAATGTCTTTGTTAGAAAGAGTTATACAGGTACATGGATAACGGAAATTGTAAATAAAGGAGAATCTACAATCACGACATGCAAGTCTAGGGGTCGTGAGGCAGACATACCAGGGCAGTTACTCAGTGAATGGATACACCAGACCCATGTGACCAGTTTCACAGGTGTCTTATCTTGTGTCATGCATACGTAGGTTGGTACAAGACCAAGTGAGTCAGCATTAACTTCTAAAGACGTCAAATATCAGGGCTACAAATTAGGTGGGCAACGTTGTCATTGAAGTCAATCCATACTACTTCGGTAGAGGCCTCAATGGTTTTCAAGTCTTGCCTGCAGTTCATGCTTCTCTTGCCTGCATGACTTACTCAGCAATGCAAAAAGCACTGACATATGACATGTTGGTAGAGGAATGAATGCTCCTTTCAGTGTAAGGAATTTGACTTATCTCCTCTGATTGCACTTCATTGTGCAGCAAACCTGTCACTGTTGAAGAAGCTGACTCATGTAGCCAAGTGTCACCATTTGATCTTATGTAGGTAAGAGCCCTAGAACTGTGTACTCTTCTCCAAAAGTGTACATGAGGTACATTTCCTGGAACATGATGTACACATGCAGATTATAAGCTTTCTTAGCAGAGCGGATCAAATGCCGCATTATCATTTTATTAGAACAAAGTTCTTCTGTAAGATCATTTTCAAACACACAAGAAATACTTGACTTTGTGTGGAATAACACATCAGTGATGTGCTTTCGTGATGTTCAGCTTACTCTCATGACTGACAAAACAGTTCGTCGTGACACCTCAGTGTTTTGCATCTCCCCCCAAAAAGCTATGTAGTGCCTGTTCCCTGTGCATTCATGTGTCTGTGTATCCTTTGTCAGTCAAGTATTTTATCTTCCGTAAAGCTGGGATAAGAAGTTGTCCATGTTGGCTGGAGTGTAGATAGAATCTTCTTGCCACCCACCAGCAAGAGACAGGGGCAGGGAGAGGAAATGACATGTTTATTGTAGAAGTAAGAATACATACCTGGTGAGCATCCAGGAAGTCAGCCCTAGAACATGCTGACCATGACCAGGAAGTCCCACAGTATGGGCTTATCTCTGACCAGCAGAACAGAAAGGCAGGGCCGGGCTAGAAAAGCGGGCACTGTTTGCTGTACTGGTTTTGTGGGATGCATTTGGTCCTATCTAGGACTCTGAAGGCATATCCCACAACTATTACAAGTTCTAACAGAAAAGCTGGTGTGAGGCCATTTTGTGATACAGGGTGACCTTGCTGGTCATGCGGGTCAAGGTCATCTGCAGCTGCATGACATCACTGACTTATCGCGGATGTCACCTTGATTTTGTACCCAAGCTGGATCACCTAGGTCTTTTGTATATACATTATGACCTCATTAGTTTTGAAGACCCTGCTTTGCGACACCCAACAGTTTGTGGCCAAGTAAAGCTTGCTCTTTGTTTACTGTTAAAGGTCAAAGACTTCAAATAAAAAACACAGGCCATCTGCTGTGTACCTGGTATTTGTGATATGTCACTGTATTGACATTCACCTACAAGAAGGTATGGTCTAAGTTAGTGTGTATGGCAGTGGAAAACATTTGTCGGCATTTTGTTTTTGTTTTCATAAGTAGTATATGTCGTGCATATTTTATCGTGGTACTCAAAGCACATTACTTTTGTAATACAATTCACACTTATAATTGTTGCATTAATGCCACGTAGATGTGGTCTCCCAAGTGAGTCACATTGATACAAATGTACGTAAACAGTTCTCAGTAGTGCACAGGTTTGCTGAGTTAGTTGTCGCAAGAGATATCCGCCTCATTGGCTTAGGTGAGCAGCTCAAACGTAAGAGTCTATGTATGGATACTTATGTAGACCAGGGCTTGTTTATGTTTCCACTCTCTCTCTCTCAAAGGTCATGGAAAGTGCGAGTATGCAAGAAAGGCTGGCAAACAAGAGGAACTGATGGCCGACATGTGGACAAATCAAGGCCAGACTGACCTTACCTGATTGGCTCTGGCACACTAAAACTATTCCCTCTAGTTGGACTGTACAAAAAGTAGACTGGTTAAGGTGTTCAAATTCATCTTTTATCATCAGTCTGATGAGAAAGGTCGATTAGAATTGTATGCTTTTGTGATAAAGCTGATGTGTAGTTAAAGGGACGATATTCTGTGAATGTAGATACGAAACTCTGTGGACATTAAAATGGTTCCTTTTATAAGTGTGAATAATCACCACTTGCATGATGCACATGTGTGAATACTACAGCATTGCCCACTCCATTGGCTTTTGCAGAGAAATGAGGCTGGTTTGCGTTTTCCCTCAGAGGATAATCTCTTCTAGAATTTAGATTACCTATAAAAGTGATCTAACACAAACATAGATTAGCACAGCTGATAAAGAGTGTGTGTCAGTTTTTTTTTCTTTCTGTTAGTGTAGAAACAACCTGTTGTTTACAAATTAATTATTTATGTGCAGAGACCAGTATTGTCAAGCAGCTGTTTCATATTACTCAGTCATGAGAAATTTATGTCTTTGTATCTGAAGATTTCAGAACATTATGAAGACAAATTAGCCCTAAAATTGTTCAGATCCAATTGACAAACTGCAAGGTTAGTCTTATGCAAAGAAGTTAAGTATTTTATATATGGTTTGTGTTCTGGGCATGATCATCAGAACTTCATTTCTTTTTTAAGTGTTTGTGTGTCAATTATAGTACGCTGTATACTGTATTTTCAGTGTCATGGTGTGTACTGTATATGCTGACACAGTGGTACCTGTTGTAGGCTGCCAGGGCCGTGAGATATTGCCTGTTCCTTGTGACCATATTTTTTTTTTGGCAGCAAGTGACTATCTTATCTGTGGTGACAGGTGACCTGCCATATGTGGCCACTTTAAAAGCAGACAGGGTGACCATATACAGCAGGTAACACTGTACTAGTGAGCATTTTTATTGTGTAAGGGTTCAAACAATTATGAGGACAAAAAGCATCACATCAGTGCCATCTAGTGGCAAAAACTGGAGTTAATATATTCCATTACTGACACACACACAAAAGACTTGAGCAGTAATTATGTATTTAAATTTACTGATTACAGACAAAGAGACCAGGTTAGAATTGATTAAGAGAAGTAATGGGAGGAGGGACTCCTTGCATCATTGTATTTCCTGGTGGCTATGGTGTACTGTGTCAGTGTCAGGCTGTGTGTAGGTAAAGTGATACATGTGTAGCCACCCAGTCTTTGTTCTGGTAATACCACTGTGGCCTGGCTGTAGATTGCCTAGCTGCAGTGAGCCACCGTCCACAGTGATAATGCATGAAATTATTGATACTAAGGATAATATCCTTATAGAATAGGTCACCATACTTTTCTTTTCTTTTCTCTCTCCCCCCCCCCCCCCCCCGAAAAAAATATAAAGCACCCTAGGGAGCATGGGCTAACAATAAATAAGTTGAAGGGATGTAAACAGGAAATTCCAGATTGTGACAAGGAGATCATGAATGTATCAGGGATGCTGCCTGATCAGCCAATCCTTTGGTAACTCGGTGAGTTCGTTGGGTACAGTGATGTGAAGATGGTGAACCAGGAAGCTGACTGTGCTGTTGATGGCTGTACTGGCATGTTGCACTCCCTCAGCTAGTCCTCCTTAATCAGGGAAGAAATGTAGTGAATCATGCTTTGTGTAGCATGGCAGAGGATAGTGACCCCACAGTCAGATCACTGCACCAAGACCATCACTGCAGACACGTCAGATGCCAAGCACCCAGCCCCTTCCAAGGAAACTGGGGTTGCACACAAGCCAATGCCAACTTGATAGGTCTCCTCAACCAATCCCAAAGGAAGAAATAAAAAAAACAATTCAGAGACAGCATCTGACCAGTTTCAACCAATTCCCACAGGAAAGCATTAAAAGGGGCAAAAAAAAAAGAAGAAAAAAAAAAGACCATTGTATGACAGAATTTATGTGATAGTGTTAGTACCCTCCACCATCCCAGCCCATCCCAGCCTGCACCACAGATAGAGAATAGGAGACAAGTTGCTATGGTGAATTGTGTTCAATAACAAGCCATGGACTAATTGGTGGCCTTGATACTTCCTGTTTGTAACAAACATAGCACGGATTGGAAACCATCCGCTCAAATTCAGTTTCACCCATTCATAGTAAATATTTTTAACATGGCTTATTTGTCCTTGGGAATGACAAGGTTGTATCCTTGATTGATAAAAAAAAAGTGTACTGATACCATCGAGTCATCACGATTCTTCATTTGCATCCATCTCAACCCGAAATGTACATGTACAATGTATGTACAGATGACAATGAGTGGGATTTATGCAGAATTTAAGAAGCCTTTAACATCAACAAGCCAGTTCAAAGCCTAGAAAACCATAGGACTTAATTTATAAAGTCCTGTAAATGTGCAGTGATATGCAGTTTTAATCAATGTCATGTCCTTTGATTGCACCAAAATCTCAAGTTTTTGATAAACCAGGAACTTAAACATGGCCAAGCATTGCTTTTATCAGATCTGGATATTGAAACTTTTGCCGTTTATAATTAACTTTAATTTATTTTTTTCAAGCAGCTACTTCATGGTGAAAATGGAAACATTTTGACCCATTAAATCAGAATTGTCGACTGTTACAAGTTGCATCTCTGCCCTACACAAGTCATGAAAAGTGATTGAATTTTACGTGACTTGAAATTTTTTTTCCTGAGCTCTGCAGAAAAGGTGGCACGGAATGTCTTTGTGCAAGTTTGTGACAGACACTTTAACGTGTAGCTGACTACTAGCTGGTGATGTGAGTAGTAGAGTACGGCATAAAAAAGGGCAAGAGGCAGGTAGTCAGGTATCATTGCTGTGTGTTATTGTTGCAATAGAGACACATGACAGGCCAGTTGTAGTTCTATACCTCCATAGAGGATGTGCAGTTGCCAGGAACAGGCTGGGCAAATAGACACTTGTTATTAAGCAACTGGTAATAGGAATAAATATCACTTACGGCGGAGACTCTGTTTCATCCAGGTATTTCATTTTCCATTACGTTTCTTTCAGTTAAATGCAATAATATACACGTTTGTGGAGTTTTCCCTGATGAGCATACACTGAAATTATTAGTGTGTTATTTATCAGTGAATGTCAATCTGGCTTGACTTAGTAGGCATTTGTGTGTTGTGGAGAGTTTTAACCAGAACAGAGATACCTCTAGTTCATGTCACACTTTGTTATGGGAAATCTGACTTGTTTTTGGCATCAAATTAATTAATGGATGATTGTGTGTGCACAGAACCGGATATAGACTGCACAATGGTTTAGAAATTTGTACCATTTAGCAGTCACATTAATTCGTCACCGGCCATGATATGTCGTCCCTATAGATTGTATGTAAAACCTGTGTACATGCATAAGTGCATGATGAGGCCCAATTAGCAGATTGGCTGCTCCAGCTGTCCTGTATCTCTTGCCACAGCTGTGGTCCAACGGTCAGTCCTTACGTATAGTATAGACACTGAGTAGTTCAGACCCAGGGACACGTGCCACTTACAGAATAACCACAAATACATACTCAATGGGATGACATTGGTTTGATATTTCAGTAACGTAGTGAACAGGTGTTTGAAAAAAGCTGCAGTAATACACAGACTGGTACAGGTTAGTCACTGAGATGGTCACCATCTTGGACTCTACCACCAACTTGGCCTTTGCTTGACTACATCATAGAGACAAACAACTCTGCCCATCCAGTTCTTCCCTGATTTTTTTTTTTGTTTTTTTTTGATTCCTGTAGCTGGACAGGGCTGCCAGAAATTGTTTTTTTTTATACAGTGATGGGTTATTGTGTATATTTCAGAGGAAGACTGCGTTTAGTTATCAAAGGTTTGAGACGTGAAGTGGGAGGCGGCTTTAAAAGCCTTGGCAACACAGTGGCTGTATCATATATCTGCTGGGGCTTATGGCTGCTTGACAGTGAAAACAAGCCCAGAGGTATCTTAAGACAAATGTGTACGGCTGATTTAACTGCTGTCATAATTAAGTAGACAGGACAACATGCTGGCCTACCAATCAGTTGGAATCATCAGTGAAATGAACATGAAGCACAAAAAACAACCACAGAGGTGAACTAGTAATCTGTGTCTCAGTTATATTAGCGTAGAGTGTATTTATAACCACTTGTGGGTGTTTGATCATTGATACAGACCGTGGTGCACAAGGTCACATTATTTCAAGGTTGTAGGATATACATACAACTTAATGAAATCTATGGCTGATGTGGGAGTTGTTGTGTTGATATCTTTAGGAACAGGCACCGGTAGTTAAGGATCCCTGCAGTTTGGTGACACAGGTACAAAGACAGATAGGAGTATATCTCCAGAAGATGGAGCTCTCCTTCCATGTAAAAGAACACTTATCTTGTGCCTTATCCCTGTATTCTTAAACAGCCCCAAGTCCAGATGAACCGAAACTTAGACTTGGTAACCAGTGAGTGGCTTCATTAATATGTACAGTCTGTAGGAAAACTACAGGAGGAACTAGATCATGGAACCTGCATGTGATCAAAGGACTGGAAGGGATAAACCGTCCATTAATCTACCTATCACAGCATATGGAAAGAGGTTGAAATCCACCACCCACCCCAACATAATTCCTTGCTTTACCATGCACCTGTGTTATTATTATTATTTTTTTTTTTTTGAAGAGTTACTTAGATGACTACAGTTCTAACCAGTGGTTTCTCTTGATGTGTTTCAGCTATGCTGTCCTTATGGTGTGAGGACCTAGGAAGATTATTACTGCTTCGGCACCAGAAAAACCGAACACCAGAAAGTGGAAAAGGAGCAGCAATGCACCCCCAGATTTCAAAGAACCTGCCGCCAGTGCCAGCCAGGTATGTTACTGATATAGGGTCACAGGGCCCAGCACAGGGTCTGGGTCATACCTGCTGACTTGCCTGCTAAACAGACCAGGTTGTACTTGCTCTCCACCCACACTTGCAAGGAAGAACCACAGAGCTTGGGTCTTCTTTGCAAGCAGACTTGCTGTATCTGCCACCTACAGATAAACCCATTTGATATGGACCAAGTTGCATAAATTCGGTCTTCTGGTCTTTCTTTAACTTATTCCATACTATGGTGACTTTGCCAGGCAGTGCCAGAACCACTGACTAAAGACTATAGACATGTTGGTACTTGAATGAAAGCTCTTTTCATGGAGAATTGAAATGTGCAATTGTCTTAAATCTAGGTAAATATACGGAAAAATCAGGGACTGGTATGGAATGAGTTAAGATTTGTGATAATAAAAGATTTTCAAGGAACTTTCTTGCGTCAAGAACTGCCTGCTGAACAGACCAATCTCCACATGTTCTCAACCTGACTTAAGGTATACTGCAGACAACACAGTGCTTAGTGTGCTGTGGAGGCAGGCATAACACTGTAGGCCACAAGTAACTGCTACTGCTCACCAGTCTGAGAAGAAACATTGCTTCAGAGTAAGCAACAGATACATTACCATAATCAATAGACCCTCAGTGCCTGTGCCAAGTCACCGTTTAATTCCAACAGTGAACAGAATCATCATTGAAATGTACCTATGTGTTTGGAGAATCTCCTCTCAGGCATGGTTCAAGGTTTGATTTTTTTCCCCCCCTAGAAGACAAGTGATCTCTCAGGATTTTATGTAGTATGCCGTCATGGGTCAGTTTCAGAATACATCAATAAATATTGTCATAGCAAGTGAAAGCGAGATAACAATGTTTTTGGCCCTGCACGTACACCTGCCTTTTATGCCCTCAGTGTCCACCATACTTTTTATGAGAAACGGTGCACTGCTGAATGCAGGGTAATTGAGTGGCCTCCATTGTCCAGTGACAAAGCTCGTCTTTCACAAGTTGGGACTTCTCAAAGCAGCGCCAGTGTTTTTTGTGGTGTCCCAATTCTGTAAAAAGTGTCATTGGAGTGAACATATGAAAGTGGCTAACAATGTTTTTTTTTTTTCATTTTAATATAAGTTATCAAAGATCTTGGCCAGTCATGTGGTTTGACAGTCTGTGCACAGGTAATGCTCCATATGCTTGGTACCACTATTAATGGGATATGCCTCCAAAACTGGCCAATCTGTAACATAGTACTACCTGTATATAAGACCACCACTTCAGCCAGCCAGCACTCCAGGTTGTCTTTCAGATTTGATTGTACAGGTAAATTTAACAGGAACCAGTCAAATATGTGTGAAGATAGGTTATAAAAAGCCAAACAGTCTTTTGAGGAGAGATAATCTTTGTTTTAAAGGGCAGTTTCTGTGGTAAGTGATACAGTTTGTCAACAAGGACAATTATTTATCGCTGGTGTTCAAAATATATAGTGATTGCGGTGGGTAATACAGATGACTACTGAATCATATACTTTGGCAGATGGTACACTTACTTCATGAAAGTTTTTTTTTTTGTGATTGACACAGTTATTTAGGAGTGGTGTGTGTGTGTGTGTGTGTGTGTGTGTGTGTGTGTGTGTGTGTGTGTGTGAGAGAGAGAGAGAGAGAGAGAGAGAGAGAGAGAGAGAGAGAGAGAGAGAGAGAGAGAGAGAGAGAGAGAGAGAGAGAGAGAGAGAGAGAGAGAGAGAGAGAGAGAGAGAGAGAGAGAGAGAGAGAGAGAGAGAGAGAGAGAGAGAGAGAGAGAGAGAGAGAGAGAGAGAGAGAGAGAGAACATTGCTGGTGGATACTGATCTCTAGTTAATATATAGGACTTTGTTGACCAGTCTAGGTTGAGACAGTGGTTGTTAATAAAGGAGATTATTGATGGTGTCTATTGCAGTAATTATATAGGAGGTTGTTGGTGGAGGTTGATGCTGTTATTATATAGGAGGTTTTTGCATGAAGGCTGATGCAATATTTATATGGGAGGTCATTGATGGAGGTTGATGCAGTTATATAGGAGATTGCTGATGGAGGCTGATACTGTTGTTATATAGAAGGTTGGTGGAGGTGGCTGATGCTGTTATTAAATGTAGGAAGTTAATGGTGGAGGCTGATACAGTTGTTATACAGGAAGTTGTTGGTGGAGGCTGACACAGTTGGTCTATAGGATGTTGTTGGTGGAGGCTGATACAGTTGTTATACATGTATAGGAGGTTGTTGGTAGAGGCTGATACAGTTGTTATACATGTATAGGAGGTTGTTGGTGGAGGCTGGTACAGTTGTTATATAGGAGGTTGTTGGTGGAGGCTGATACAGTTGTTACAAAGGAGGTTATTGGTGGAGGCTGATACAGTTGTTGTATAGGAGGTTGTTGGTGCAGTTGTGATGAGTGTGAGGACAGGCATCCTCTGTTACCAATGTATCATCAACTAGTGGCAGTTTGCTGAGGCTGTTGTCTGATTATCATAATGCAACTTGGGTCCAGGAAGACCAGTTTTATGCTGATTGATGAGATGAGGGAGAAGCAAGCAGGGCCACATCTATCCACTGAATGATACATACTAAAACAAATCAGGCCACCCCATCAGGAGACATGCTTCATTACGAGGGACAGGTCAGTGTAAAGCAGCCGCCACACTGCGTCAGCATTATCCACTGCCTCCACCAGGTACACTGACGGCTGAGCACTGCTACAGCAGGGTCACCAAGGAACAGACCCGCGATCACTTGATCCGCAGTTTTCTGATCACCCATTGAATGCAGACTGCCTTCGTGAAAGCAATTTGTGCTGGATTAGAGAGAATATAATTTCATTAGGTGGAAGTGGGAAGAATAAAGCAAGCACTCCTGCTTTCTGCTTTTCCAAGAAAACAGCTGCTCGTAAAGCGCAGAATGACCATGTCAGTGTACAGCTTGTTGCGAGCCTGTTGCTTTCAGGTGACATGGTTGCTGTGCAGAGACTGGTAGCCAGGTAGTGATGGTACAAATGACAGCCTTGCAAGCTGACACTCTCATCCGGCAGTGTCTAGGATGACAAGAGATGTCCTTTCACCAGTTTGCCTCACAACTTTAGCCAGTGATTGGCTTAGGACTATCATAAAAGCCATATAGTGTTTCTTGTCATTGTAGAATATTATTTTGACGACATCTCTGAACTGAGGGCTCATTTGGACCATGTGTGCTCGTGGGTATTGCCTGCTGACTCTTCATCAGCAAACCATAAATGTTTGTACAAAGTTTGATAGAGGGACAGTTGACATTTAACAGAGCAGGTGACATTACAACTGAGAGCCTAAGCTGACCTCAATAGAATGTAAATTGGGCAAATTAAGGCTTTTGGACGAATGGTGTGGTGTTTCCAGTGCTGTGCTGTCAGTTACATACATCACCATGAGGTTGATGGCTGTGAACTTTACTGGTGTGACCGGACTCAATTATATGTCAATATTGCATTGAATTCATTCCTTAAATTACGATTGTTTGGAGGGGAGGGAGGGAGGAGCTATAGGTTGGAGGCAGTGTGGAACTAAGTTATGGCTAGTAGTACAGTGGCCACAAGTAATGCAATCATGTTCTTGCAAACTGTTTGCTCCTACTGGTGATCTAGTGGCTGGACCTAATTGTGTCAGCATATTGTGGCAAGCAGTGGACCCTCTCTGGTGTTGAGGTTGGACCTAGTTTTGTCAGCAAGCTGTTCATTGCCAGGTATGAACTGGTGTTTTGGTGGCTGGACCTAGTTAGGTCACCAGTGGTCTTTTGGCAAGTGAATTGTGGCAGGTGTACTATGAATGGCTGGGCCCAGTTCCTGTGATTGTCTATGTGAATGTAGCAACATGCTTCTGACAGTGTCTCAATGTGACTGAGCTATGTTACAGTGACTGTACTTTGTTCTGTCTTTCAGTGATTCTTCAATGCAGTGGCAACAGCCAAACCAGCAGGCCCCTCCTCAGCCCGGACATGCGGGTCAGCAGCTCTCAGTGGTCACCACCGTGTGGGGCGTAACGCAAACGACACAGAGTGGCCCTTTTAACCATAATCCTAACACCCCAGCCTTCACCAACACCACCATGTCAAACACCCAGTACACGCAGCAGCCACCATTTGCTGGCAACCAGATGCCACACAAGCCCCCATTCCCAGGCAATCCAGGCAACGTTCCCTACCGGCGAGACGGAGGTTACAGCAGGCCAAAGTAAGTATCTGCTACCATGCCTCTTTCTACCGGTATGAACGTACGACTGACAGGGGCAGTCACAAAATATACCCATACCTTAATGAATGATTGATTCACAATTTTTGCACCCAAAAAAAAAAAAAAATTTTAAAAAGGCAACGATTCGTGGCTTAAAAGTATATCCCTGGGAGAATACCACTTGATGGTGACATAAGTATGTGCATATATTCTAAGGCCCAAAGTGTGCACGCATTCCAGGGAGAACACTGCTGTGTGTTGACAGCTGTCCATGCAAGTACATCTAACTGAAGTATGGCCCAGGGGGGAACACTAGGCAGTTATGACATCTATCAGGGAATGTAATGGGCTGTGTTTCATTTCAGGCAGAACATTACTCAGTATTTACCATTGAATACACTAATATACTACGCCATGGTGTATTTCAGAGAGGACACTGGGCAGCATTTACAGCTGTCTGTCCCCAAACATGTGCCAGGCTTTTACTGTATTTCAGGGAGACCACTGCTTGGTATATACATATATCATGGATAACACATATCCATACTGAGTTTGACACGAAATGCTGGTCACTAGAGACCAATAAATGCATATGTGGTTGGCCATGCTATGTTTTAGCAAGAACCCTGCTCAGTGTATGCACAAGTGACATGTTGCTGCAGGCAACTTGGTCAAATTTGTGCAGTCTCTGTGTATGAGAGTAAAGCTGATGGTGCAACATGCAGACTGCTTTGATAGGGCCTGCGTCACAAAAGCTGACCTGGATAGGGTCTAATTCATAAAGCTTACCTGAATAGGGCCTGTTTTATAAAGATGACCTTGATCAGGCTTGTGTCACAGGGATGGCTTTGATAGGGGTGTTACAGTGATGACTCATGGGGCCCAGACTCACAAAGGTGACTGGATAAGGCCTATTTTATCAAGATGACCTTGATCAGGCTTCCATTACAGCCATGACTTTGATAGGGCCTGGTCACAAAGATGACCTGGACAGGGCATGTTGCATGAAGATGACCTTGATCAGGCTAGTATTACACTGATAACTTTAATAGGGCCTGTGTCACAAAGATGACCCATGCAGGGCTCGTGTCATAAAGATGACCTGGGTAAGGGCTGTGTCACAGAGATTACTGTGGGAAGCCCTGTGTTATGATGATTTTTTTTCAGACTCTTGCACAAAAATTACCTTCATAGGGCCTGTGTCGTAAGGTGACCATGACAGAACTTGTGTCCCAAAGATTACATTAATAGGACCCATGTCAGCAGCTCTTACAGCTTGTCATGGTCCATACAAGATGTGCAGCATGTACACTGTATTGCAGCACTTTCATGCCAGACACCTCTCAAGAGCACAATTCATTGCAGTCAAGTTCTTCCTATGTGGTACACATCTGCAGGACATTTAGACTGTAAAATATCTGGGAGATACTTTTTCCTACAGTAATACGCTGTACAGAGCAAGTCGAGCCCGTCCCTCTATTACTATGTGTAATGACGAGGGGGGGGGGGCTTGACTTTTTTTGTACTGTAAATTTGGCCAGTTGGTCAGATACAAAACTTGATGTATTTTTGCTGTGCAGAATGGCATTTTCTTCAGTCATAGAAACATGTTTATTCTTCAGTTGTGGAAATTTGCAGGTAGAGAATCAATTCTATGTGACCAGACATTCAAAAGTTGTTGGTTTTAAATACAAATGTATTTTTAAGCAGCTGGTACTTAGGCGGTAGATCATGGAGATATAACAGTGGGTATCTGCAATGGGCAGAATATGTCTGCGCCTGGGGCTGTATGTCAGACTGGGTCTCTACAGTACATTGTTTCCAGGGCTGGATCCTGAAATTTTATAACACAAGAAGACTAAGGGCTCAGACTTAATCTCAGTGGAAACACAGTGATTTTCAAAAGTGTGATTAAAGTGGTGTTGTGATTGTAACATTGTTTTATGTGAGTGAATCTGTAAAAAAAAAAAAAACATACCACAAGAGTCGGTTGCTGAGATTGGTCTTGCTTTTCTCTTGTACTCGTGTACATGCGTCAGTGGCTGTGGGGTACTGCCACATGACAGCAGGAAGAATGCTGTGATACTTGATGTCCGGGCCTGTCATGTAAACGCATGTTGTGGGCCCAGATGGAGGACTTTGTGTAGACAATACAATCCCCAGGCTTATCCTGGGTCTATCTAAAATAAAGCATGAGCAGACAAATGTTGCATTTTCATTTCTGAAGGAATTCTTGAAACTTGTACTCTCACCCCTTAACTTCCCACTGAATTTTGTTTTACATAATTCCCGTAGTGTCTGCTTGCAATTTATTTTGAGACAGAATCTGAATGTGCTATCAGCAGTAGTTTTCTTATATGACAATGGTAATAATAATAACAAGAACTACTACTATCACTGCTATAATGGTCAGGCACCTTCAGGACAATGAAGTTTGAATAAAAACACAAATTAGAAATGTTCAGGAATTCTGAAAAATACTTGACTTCTGGTAAACACGTGGAGTGGGTCCTGACATCACTCAGCGCAGAGACCTGCGGCAAAACCTGACATGAAGTGGTCTCTCACAGTTTGGTCAGGTACAAGGTTGCACGTTATGTTTCGTGAGGAAATTGTGCCTCTAGTTTCACTCGTCTGAAAAGTCATTTCTTAAGGTTGATTATTTGTGAAGTTTTTTTCGGACAAAGTTCACTGGGATCAAAGATATTCTGAAGTCTCCATGTACACTTACAAAAAAATTCTTATCATTTATGATATGGGGGCCTCTCAGTGAAGACACTTTCAGATTCATAGTTCTCAAGTTAGCCTGTTTGAATCCTGCACAATAGAAGCTACGGTACACTTATATGGCTGTCTGTCAGTCATAATCATTCCGTCCACTCATCACCTTTACTGATGTGCACAGCCTGCATGTTCCTTAGTCACTTCTTTCATCATAAGTTGGATAATTTGACCCGACTGAAATGCCAGTAAATTGCTGGGCAGTGAGTCAAGAGTAAAACTGTATGTCCATGGCAGTGATGAGAACATCTGTCCAATCAGCTCACCTGCGTCATCTCTGGCCTTTGTTTAACTTCAAATATTTACACAGTGACAGCAAAAGTATTTAATGATGTACAAATATAAGTCAAGATGAGGCAGTGTTTTGGCCTGTATACACATATCCATTGTGCAAATAAATGCCATATTTTCCCTAATTAGAGCTTGAGGCTCTTCAAAACTTGTATTGATATTAGCTGAAATTAGGGGCAGATATGTAAATTGTGTAAAAATAAATGTGATAAACTGTACAATATTTCATGTAATTCAGCTTTTGTTTGACATAGACGCAAGTTGAATATAGCTGGTCATGGATATAATCTGATCATTATAGCTGAAAGTAGCGACTCTCCATGTAATAATCTTTTTTCCCCTGAAGTTACTGATTTCTGATTTTCATCTTCATCTTCCAGTGGTTACCCTCCTACTCCAGGGACACCCGGGAGTAACCCGCCCAATGGTGGCCCTCCCCCAGGGGCACTGTCAGCAGCTGCCCTGGTGGCAGCAGCAGCAACCGCGACAGCCACAGCTACAGCCACAGCCAGCATGGTGGCCCAGATAGAGCACCAGCAACAGCAACAGGGGCCCCAGGAACAAATGATGAACATTAATGTCAACCAATATGGGCCACATGGGCCACAGGTGAGTTGTCAAGCAGCCAGCTACCTTTGCTGTCTTATATGGGGGTTAAATGGTTACACGGGATACTGGTGTGGTCCCACCACAATATGAGTATGGTCACTGCTCAAGTCTACAAAGTATTAACAGTGTGGATGAGATGAGAACACGACTGATAAAAGTTCCAGCTGTTATGTTGACCACACTTGCCTGCACAGCTAAACCTTCAAGTGCCTGGGATTTGTTTTGGGTGTCGTGACTGACCTGTCACTGAAGGCCCAGCAAAAGTAGATGACACGATAACCACGCAGACTTACGACAGTTCCGTGTGGGTACTGAGTATAGGAGAACAAATAAGTGATTATTTGGAGAGCACCATTTCTCCTAAATCACCTGATATTGTGTGGGCCAAAAAAAAAAAAATAACACCCTGTCCTATTTATCATCAACTGTCTGCCAACTGCTCCTGAGACATCTAATGGACACACCATTGTGATGATTAAGAACCTGTGTCCAGGTGAAAAATATCCTCAGCAAGTTGATTTATGGCCCAGTTGACCAAATAAGGTATTCACTACAGACAGGACATGGTGGGATATTACAATGTAGCCAAGCTGTGTTGTAATGTTACACACTTTAATTACAATGTCACAATGAGCCTGGCATAGCATTGCCATAAAACAGAGACATATAAAACTGTCAACAGGGCATTGGAGGGTTGGCTTTTTTTTTTTTTATTCTTCCTGAACAATATAACTGCCTGTGACAACACAGTCAAGTGTACATCATTGCTGATGCTCCAGGTGCTCAACACTAAATCATGGCCAGTAAAGACCTGGCACATAAAGAGAATGAAGACATCAACATAACATCACATGTAATGAAGACTATTCCACCATATGGCCGTGGAAAAAACAGCATGTTGTTTTGGAGTGCGGAACATAAAGGCCGGTACAGGATCAATGAATGTACCTCGCCAGTAAACAAGTAGGGACCCCTGCCACAGTTACGAAAGCAGCATAACGAGTGGGTCAGTGGTAAGGCACAGAGGTGTAGCTGGCAGCGGTTCAGTCACCCATATGGACTTAACCTGTCCTCCACCCAAATCCATTGCATTATTGAAGTCTCCCCTCAGAAGGTAGCCATTAGCCGAGTCTGTTATTGATTCTCCATTAAAACAAAGACATGGGGCAAACAGGGAAGAAGAGACTGCCTGCTGTCTGCTACTGGCTGGCTGCCGGGTGTGGACACTACCTGCAGCAGTTGCATAATGCACACCCACAACACTTTCTGCAAACCTTGGTATTCTTTTTCATGTTGGGCCATGGTACAGTAACACCCTGTCCATGGGCTCTCACTACCAGATCAACTCACTTTTGTTTTGGATCTTTTATCAATAACCATCATATTCATCACCAGTTGTGGAAGGCCAGACATATGAGGCCCTTTGTGGTTACCATGGAGACAGAATAATTACCGTGGGTCCAGAGTTAGCTTTGATTGGGATAGAAAGAAGAAGAGCATAGTGACCTGACTAATCTGATAAATAGATAGCTGGCTGTACAAGCCCTCCTCAATCTGTTCTCTCAATATTGTACTGACACTGCCACCACCCGAGCAGTACCTCACTCCATGGTGGAGGTAACAAGCCCATCAATCTCCAATCAAGATCAATCACTGCGGCTGATTGACAGGGGGACGCAATGAGGCATGACCCCTGTGCTTAATTGAAGGTGGACCAAAAGAGATGTGTCCCTGACTGTAGTTGTATAAGTAGTCAGTAGACAGTACAGTGTGCGGCCATTGTATCATTGATTGTTACACGCATTATGCAAACTGCGAGCTACAGTGAGAACACACAAACAGACAATGCTGTGGGCTGCCTATAAATATTGATGTGTAATGTTTTCCAATTATCATAGGGCAAAGCTAGCAGTTTCGCTCCATTATTGGATTCAGTGTGTCCACTTGGCCTTTTTTTGAAGCAAATTGATAGTGGTTGGTGTTAATCCTTTGTTGTAGCTGCATCTAGCAGAACAAAGTAATGTGTCAGTAAGTTGTCATAATGCTGCTAGCATAGTCTCATGGATAATGGAGAGGTATCAAGCTGTGTTATTTTGTATCCACACAATGGTCTGAAATATCACAACGAGACCATTGCGTATTGCAGCATTTTTCTGGCTAGTGCCATGGTATGAATACTGGTGCTGTGTATTGCAGCATCATGATTACTGCTGCAACAGTATGAAATTGTGGATCACATTTCTTGTTGATGTAGTATCAAATACTTAAACAGTTTTAACACCATGGTTGGGAATCATGGCAGCTCTGGGGGAGTGAAATGATACTGGAGGGGATCTATCATGACAGCATAGTGGGAGAAAACTGAGACTGCAGGGATATATCATGGGTATAGAGTGCAAGTAAATGGAAACTGGAACTTGTAGAAGGGATATATCATGGCAACATAGTGGGAGTGAAGTGAGAGGATATATCATGTGTAGAATGTAAGTAAAGGGAAGCTGGAAGGGATATATCATGGCAGCGTAGTGGGGGATGAAGTGAGACGCCAAGGAAAATATGGATGCATTGAAGGAGTGAATTGATGTTGGAATGAATATATCATGGTAGCATTGTGAAGTGAAGTGAAACTGGAAGTAGTACATCATGGCAGCGCAGCGGAAGTAAAGTGAAACTGGAAGGGTTGTACTATGCCAGCAGAGTGGGAGTAAAGTGAGACAGGGAGGGATATATGATGGCAGCTCTGTGGGAGTGAAGTGATGCTGGAAGGGATATATCATGGTAGCATAGTGGGAATGAAGTGAGACTGGAAGGGATGTATCATGAAGTGAGACTGATAGGGACACATCAGGGCAGCATGCTAGAAGTGAAGCAAGGCTGGAAGGGATGTATTATGGTAGCATAGTGGGTATGAAGTGAGGCACAAAGGGTCATATCATGGTAGCAAAGTGGCAGTGCAATAAGACTGTAAGGGATATATCATGGCAGCGTAATTGGAGAGAAGTAAGACCGACAGGACATATGGTGGCAGAGAAGTGCCATAATACTGGAAAGGATATATCATTGTAGCACAGTAGCAGCGAAGTGAGACTGCAAGGGATATGCATGGAAGTGTAGTGAGGCTGGAAGAAGCTCTGCCCACACCTGGGTTGACTGATCGGTCACACAAGGGATACTCCTGTCCATGTCTTCAGTGTTCACCTCCTGGTGCAGTATTAAACCCTCATGTATACTGCAGTCATGTGGTCACAACATAAGGGGTGCCTGAGTGTGGAGTAGGCTGCCTGGCTAACAAGCTGTGCTGCTTATATGGTGGGCTGCATGCAAAGCTTATGCATCTAATGATTGGCAATGGGGGTCTCCAAAACAAAGCGGGATTACTGGAATAACAGATGATGAACACTATGTTCAGCCTCATTGTAATAGTTGCTCTGCCCACAGTCAACTTAGTGTTCGGTAATTGCGTTAGTGCAGCGTTAATGCATTTATGCAAATCATTAGGACCATCCATCAAGATACAAGAGCACTTCATTACAGCAGCTTGAAGCAGGGACTTGACTGTAATCTGAACAGTTACCTCCTCCATGCTTGTGCCTGCATGATACGTGCCTGCATTCCACAGCATACAAATTAGAGAAACCAGGATAGGCAGACTATGAAAAAAAAATGAAAGAAAGGGAAGAAAAAAGGCGAGCAGGCTAGCATTAAGTAATGATACAGGAAGGTGATTGATTTTATTTGAAGCAAATGTCAAACAAGACCTTGGTCTAGCAGTTGTCACCAATGAATACAGATAAGGGCAGACATTGACTGGGAATGGTCTTGGTTTTTTTTTTTTCTTAGTGGGTACCTGTTTGTTATTGTGATATCATTAACCAGTGATGAATAAGTTGCCCTTTGGTGTTCAGAAATATTGACAAACCCTAGGCACAGGAGAGTTTTCATTAATAATGCAGCACAAAGATAAATATGTCTGTCAAATGGAAGAGCAGCCGATTTGTCTGGCCCATTAAACTTAACCATGGCAATAAGTGAAGTGACAGTGGAGGCCCATATCACAGTGGCTATGCACCAATAAGAAATACCCTAACATGTGCATGTCGATGGTGATGCAAGAAACGCATTGTACCAAGTGGCTCACAGTGGAATATTTGCTTGTGCCATCATCAGCGAGCATTGATTATATTACAGTGTGTGGCTACAGTGGAACCAGCACAGGCAACCCTAGATTTGGCTACCTCCTCTGTAAGCAAGCCCCACACTCCATCAGCACTGATATTGATCTGGTCTACCTGTGACATTTCCATAACACACAAAACAACAGCAAAACTGCCCTCCCTTGTCACCCGAGTCAGACTACAGCCAGAATTCAAGCCCCTTAACAATCGACCTCAGTAGGCTTCCTCTGGCAGTAATGTATGTCACATATTTCCATACATACAGAAGTATTTTCCTTTGTTAATATAATGCAAAGTGTAACTAATTGACATCAATAGTGAACACCTGGTCAGCCCAGGTCTTTTATATCATTCACCTCTCAGGCTACAAGGAGGACTGACAGACAGAGATGGAATAAACACTGCTGCCACCTGGTGGTGGTCAGGGTCACATGCATCACTGAGTCATTATTTGCAGCACTTGCTTTAATGCTCAAGATTGAACACATTTGGATTGGTATGACAGTTTTGTACATAAATACTGACAAATGCTCTCCCGTGAACACATCAGCTACCACTGTATCATTGGGCAATGAAGCAGGGGAGGTGGGTGTGATCATGATAAAATATGGATCTGTTGAATGGGGAGTGGGAATGGGATCCAAATAATGACACATCATTGGCAACAAGACTGTAGGCAAGCTGGTCCACATGGCATGATACTGTGCATCAGTGTGGATGATACAGATATTCATTTTTGGGCTCCACGGGCAAATGCATTTAGTTATCGCCAGCACATCGCACAGTCAATGCAGGCAGAGGGGGAATGCACGACACAGACTTATGTATAGTGTAGTACCTGAGGGGTACAGATGGGTGTCTCTTGCAATATTGAATATGGGCTCCATTGCCAGGTTAGACCAATCAGAGGCAACCAGCATCTGCTTACAAGTGTATGGAAGTGGCGCACACCAGCTTCAAATAAAGGGGACCTGCTTAGGTGAGAAGTAATTATGGAAATGGTGAAGTGAAGTAGATGGACCACAGGCCAGTGCATTGTCCGCTGGGGACCAGCGCCTCAACACTGAGGGCAAGCAACATGTCTAGAGCCTCCCTGGCCACCAAACTTCTATCAAAATGCTAATGGCCGGCAGAGGTTTATTTGCTGCCTAATAATGCGGCCTATCACTTGGCTGGCGCCACCAACAGTCTTGTCGTACATATCACAAGACCAGCATGGGACAGCTAAGCACAGTGGTGATAGCAATGCTGAGCATCATAGCAATAAATCATGAAAACAAGAAGACTCCAGTCTCACCACACCAAACAAATCAGTCTGTCACTGACCTACGTCTAGTATTTTCATTTTCTTTTCTTTTTGTTTTTTAAATTGCGGATTAAAAGTATTGTAGCAAAGTTATGAGTGGGATCTATTCTGCACACCTTTATTGACTAATGTAAAAAATGGAGAGATCTCTTATGTGCTTTCTCATAAGACTATTTGTGTCAAACTGGGAGGCACACGTACAGCCATGTAAATAAATAGCTTGCTAAGGTTATAACAGTGTATATATGGCAACTTGATGCTGCAGTACACCATCCAATTATGTGGATGTGATGTCTTTTTATATAGTAGTGTGCAACTCAAGTGTAAATGTCAAATGCAAGATACATGTCATATTCAATAATGAAGCTGTATAAAAATACATGTATATCAAACAGTAATAGCACTTGAATAATAGAAATGAATCACAGTGGAAGCAGTCTTGTCTGTAACGCACTGCATCTTTGGTAAATTGTGACTGAAAAATTATTTTAGAATTTATTTCTGTCATAATGCATTTTAACTGTTTGGCTTTGTTTTATATTGTATTGTTTCACTATTATACATATATATGTATATGAGTAATTATAATATGTTAAAGACAAAGGGCTTGGTTGTTAGATCCCTAATTTCTCTTGTCTGTGGGACTTGGTTAGTGGCTTGAGATAATGCATGCTCCCAGACTATATGCTGCCCTGACCTAACATCGGCAGCAAAATTGTGAATGTGGGGATTGGCTTTGACCTGATACATGCCTGATATGTATGTTATTAACATACTTTATGGTAGAGAGTATGGGACAGCTGTTGCATGGTGTATGTATACACAGATAGCCATATACCAGTTGAATGATGTTGATTTATCATAAACACAAGCAGTCACATGTGTAGAATTTATCATAGATACCGAGCAGCCACCTATATGTAGTTCAGCTGACAGTGCAACTTTTTAAGTGTTGCAGTTGTCCACACTATGTTTTTTGGCTGTGTGTTGTGATCTGTGTAAATGTTAAGAGTTACACTGGATTGTACCATTAATCTGTGTGAATGTGAGGAGTTAAGGCTGTAGCATGATATTTTGGTATAGAGGCAGACTATGGGTAATAAATACCAAGCAGTCACATGTATGTTTTTGACAGTGCAACTTAAAGTGTCGCCACTGTCCTCACACAACATTTGTGGATTGCCTCCTTAGTCTGTGTGAATATGCCAAGAGTTTGACGTGCAGATGATATTGTGGTATAGTGGTGACTGTGGGTAATACCAAAAGGATATTTGGGTATGCACAAGGCATGTGGTGCATGCTGCATGGGTAGAGGTCTACCTGGTAGTAACAATGGGCTTTTCTTCTTTTCCCTGCTTGGGTTGTATCTAGATGCCACCTCATGGTCACGCTGCGGCCCAGTTCAATAACCAGTATGGTCCCCCTCCACAGCGGCCACCACCAGGCATGAACCCAATGGGACAAGTGGCGCCACCTGCATCACAAGCTTCAGGCCCGCCTGGACCCATGCAGCGCCCGAGTCCGGGCCCGATCAGTGGCAAGCCTAACATGGCAGGGATGTATCAGCAGCGTCGGCCTGCGCCCTACCCAAGTCCACACCAGTACATGCAGAACAAACGGCAGCAGTTCCCTCCTAATGGACAGCAGCAGGTCAGATTACCGGGAGGCCATGTACAAGTAGGCATTGAGGTCCCAGACCTGTCACCATATCTTATACTCTTCTCTCTCTTCACAACCTCCTTGTTTCATTGTCTGGAAATTGACACCAAATTGTGCCATTTTTCAGTTCAAATTGGTAAATGAATTTCAAAATTTTGTGTCGTCTCTTTATCTTTAAAGGGACTTCATTTTTTGTTAGTACACAATGAAAATAATGGCTGGTAAATTCTTTTTGAATGATTAGAATGTTTTGAGGTGAAAGGTATGGAAGACCACATGAGGTCATTGTGCCCACTTTGTTTTATGTTTGGTGTCCTGTGTTTGTTGTGCTTCTTGGCAATTCACTTCGTTGACAACAAACAAAAACTTTACAACAGAAAAAGCTACACAGTTTTCAAGGTAATGAAATTCCTTCACATTTTAGGCATTGTGCTTTGTTAATCTTAAATTATTAGTTTTTCATTTTAGAACAGTTGATGTGCGTATAGGTGAACTTAAAAAAATGGGTTGTGTCATTAGTTGTAGATTCTCTCTTGTTAAATTTCCATTAATAGGGGCAACAACAAATGTGTTCTATTGCACAGCTAGAACTGCATATGTTGCAATGCCATGGGCGTGCCATTTACCATTCAGTAAGATATATTTGAAAATTAAATTTGATTCAAAAATCTTATCTCTTCTCTCATCTTTATATATATATATATATATATGCTTACTATATTGATATTTAAAGATGAATATCAAGTTCTGTTGTATGGAGACACAATTTATTTTGTACAAATAGATGGATGTTTGTGTAAATGTATGCCCGAAGTGTTGAAATATGTGGTACAGTAAAACCTACACTAAAAGGCCACTGTCATGAGAGAGACCTGCAATCTAACAATTTTCACCAGGGAACCAGACTACCACCACAACTTTTATAAAAAAATATGAAGTGTATACCTGTGCTGAACAGGTACTATTCTTATTCATACTTTTTTCTGTAAGAAAATCAAAATAAGTGTGATGCTATTGAAGCAGACATTATTTATAAACTGGGCAAAAAGACTTATGGCAGGTTAAAAGGGTTAAGGCCACTTGTGTAATATGACAGGAGGGCTCACCTATTTGCATGTCTGCTAGCTTCCAACAAGTAAAATTCCTGTCATCACAAACAAAAATTTTAAAGCTCTTGCCGTAAGGGCAACTGAAAACTTTTGTTGCTCTCACAGATAAGATTTGAATGGATGGGCAAAAGAGTTAGGATGGGGGCAAGCAAGTTAAAAAGAAAGAAAACAAAACAAAACAAAACAAATATATGAGCCCTACTAGTGATTGGGTGAGGTGAAGGTCTTAAATGGCAGGTTACACTGTAAAGGTGGTCTTAATGGTGTGTTACACTGTACACAGCTTCACTGATGTGTTGTCATTTACTGATACAATGTTTACGTTGTTTGTTTACTCATCAAATGTTTGTTGTTTACTTACAGCAGCAGTACTTGCCTCCACAAAGCTATGGTCCCAGCTCCCAACAGTACCCCAACAAGCCCCAGTACCCACCTCAGCAGCAGCCCTTACCCTCACCCACCTATCCCCAGCCCCCGGGACAGAGGCCCGGGACACCTGGGTATGGCAATGGTCAGAATCCCTACATCAACGCACAGTATCAGCATCATCAGCCAAGACCTGGCCCGCCCAACCCAGGATACAACCCACAGTTCCCCCCACAGCAGAACTACCCTCCTGTGAGTACAAATGTTAAGCTGCTCTGACATTTTGTTTCTGTTTCAACTTCAAATGGTTTCCATTAAGAATTTTTGCATTGTGTTAATTCTGAGTAAATCCGTACATGGGACTTTGAATCTCAGAAAAGAAGACAACAAAGATTATGACCAGTCTCAAGAAGTAATACATGACATGCCTCAGTACAGTCATATCTGACAACTGACACTGATGTGATGTAACACTAAGGTAACAAGAAGTGAGAGTTCAACACAAGGTGTTCCAGGAATAGCTGAAATAAATAGATCTATTGATAGCACTTCTGATGAAGGATAGGTGAGTTTGTTATTCATAACTCTGTTCACTTATCACCATGGTGTCTTGTTTTCAGAATCAAATGTATGGTCCACACTCTCCGATACCCGGTAATCCAACTCCGCCCATGACTCCTGGCACCAACGTTCCTCCTTACATGTCCCCGGGAGGAGACATGAAGCCCAATCTGGCTGACCTCAAACCTCAGATGCCTATGAAGAGGGACAATGATGAGCTACGGCTGACCTTTCCCGTCCGAGACGGCGTGGTATTGCCTCCATTCCGCTTGGAACACAATCTGGCTGTTAGCAACCATTCCTTCCACCTACGCGACTCAGTTTATCAAACTCTTATGTGGAGGTGAGCAAAAAGAGCTTGAAGCTTAGAGAAGTTGACAGGATACTGTTTTCATGCTTTGGATTTTTTTTTTGGATGAGAACTTAAACAACAGGAATGATTGCTGTGTGACAGCAGGATTGCGAAAACATATATTGATAGGAATTTAAAAAGGTATTGAAAGTGGGCAATTGCAAATTTTGGAATTCATATCATGTATGATTTTTTTGCACAGCTAATGATAACCTAGTAAAAATATGATATTGATAGAAAGCAAGTTATAATAAACACACCTTGCCCTCTTAAATGAAGAGAAAAGGTAATAAGTTAGCTATAGATTGCCAAATAAACTCTTCAACTCTTCAAACTCAGTGCAATAAAGAGTGGTGCTTTCTTTATGGTAAAGTGTTAAACTGTTATTACACCACTGATATCTTTATGGCACTACAGGGTGTTTGTGATTGTTTTTCAGGTCCGATTTAGAGTTACAGCTGAAATGTTTTCACCACGAAGACCGACAGATGAACACAAACTGGCCTGCCTCCGTCACAGTCAGTGTCAACGCTAACCCGCTCAACATAGAGCGGGGAGAGAACAAGACCTCACATAAACCTCTGTACCTCAAGGAGGTCTGTCAGCCAGGCAGGAATACAATACAGATCACAGTGTCACAGTGTTGTTGTGTAAGTATGGCTCCCCAAACCAGCGGTGTGCACAATATACATGAGCTAGGTGTGCATCTTTTACAAGTGTAAAGTTTATGGAATGGAGACACCTTGTTGTATCAAGTAGGTCAGGCAGTTAGTTGCCCCAGGGTGTGGGACCTCATTAAGATGCCAAGAATAACACAGCAAGTCGGACATGTTGTAGTGAATACTGGTATGCAAATCAAAATTCACTCTGCTGACAATTATGAATTAGATGTGTAATCCTTGGTCTAAGGAAACTAATTTACAAATCAAAATGGAGATACTCAGCATTTGTTCATGAATTAATGTACATATGTATTTGGTTTTATGTGTTGAGATTTAATAGTTTTACAAAATGCATTTTTTTTTTCTCATGAGTATTTTGTCCTTTTTTTTAAAAATTCTGCTGGATGCATAGATCAAAACATAAATTGTGTGTTCGTTTTTGTTTGCAGTCTCATTTATTTGTTTTACAACTGGTACATCGACCGAGTGTACGATCGGTCTTACAGGGATTGCTACGGAAGCGATTATTGCCTGCAGAACACTGCATTACCAAAAGTAAGTTGCGTTAGCAGTAGTCTGTCTTCACAGCTACTAGCGGAGGTCAAATTGACAGAAATGGCAACAGAAACATAAACTGCAGGTGTACAGTTTCAGTCCGGGTAAAAATACACGCAGTAACTAGCTTAGTGTGTCTTTCTTTGCCTGAAGCAAATTTCTGTTCACATTTGGTTGTATTAGGTTTCTGACATACTAAATGCCAATTGCACAGTGAACAGCAAACATAACAAGTTATTGTTCTGTTATCCACCGCCAGGAGCCTATCCTTTATTAAGTATCTGCATTCGATGAGTTAACTTTCTGTACAGAGTGTGAGGCCACAATGAGATGCTATGATGAAGTTTGAGGGTATTCTTGACATGAAGTTGGGCCTAAATGGCTTAGAAAACATGCTTGCAACTCCACATTAACCTGCTTTTATATTGACGTCACAGTTATTTCCCTTTGTATGCTATTAGTATGAGCTCAATATGAGACAGTGTTGATGGTTGGTGATAATAGGCATAGAAGATATTGGGGGCATGACTAAAGCCAACACTGATAAAACAACAAAGGGGGTCTTGTTTCCTTTTGTTGCAGTCAAACGTAACTTCACTAGTGTTGCTGCCAATAATAATCCTATGAATGGGGAAGATGGTGTGGAACAGACAGCAATCAAGGTGTCCCTCAAGTGCCCTATCACCTTCAGACGCATTACCCTCCCAGCCAGGGGGCATGATTGTAAACATATACAGGTAAGCATACAAATCACAACCAACATTATGTGCAGTCTTCTAGGCCTGGATAACAGTAGTGGCATCTTTGGTAAAAATTAAATGCAATTGAAACCGACTGTCATTAAACCAAGGATATTGATATTACATTTATTATCTTTTATTATGACTATGTTGAAGAAAGTTACGCCCTTTGAAATCACTTTAATATCAGGTTGACAGTAAACTGTGAATATAAAGATCAAGAATCCACAAGGAAAGTTAATGATTTGCTGGATTTCATGTTCAAGTGTTTTTGTGTAATAGAACAGTCCTTATGTCTGTCAAGGGTTAGGCTTTACTGTATATAGCATTGTCTCTCAAGGTGCAAGTTTGACTGTATATAGCATTCTCTCTTAAGGTGTATATTTTACCATACATAGCTTTGGACCTTGTGGTGTACTTGTACAAGAAGCACTTTAGTATTGGGTGGGGTTACTACAAAACCTCTATGTTGTTTTTTTGTGCCTTGCAGTGTTTTGACCTGGAGTCCTATCTGCAGTTGAACTGTGAGCGGGGATCATGGCGATGTCCAGTCTGCAAGTAAGTAGTAACTTGATGTCTGTAGTCGATGGTCACCGACTGTTCTATTGACCAAGTCATGCATGTGCTTTGCTGCTGTCAGATGTCTGATAGCTGACCTTGGCCTTAATTTTTGTCTTGCTTTTCAGCAGGACAAGGGCAATGGGAAATACAACCATAAAATAGTTCCCTCTTTCAAAAAAGATTAGCAGAAGGAAGTGGAAGTACTTAAATTGCATGGACTTAATAAAGGACGATATATTTTTTGTTTGCGTTATGTCAGAATAATGTATATGTCTTATCCCATAGATGTACCATAGTTGATTTACATGCTTTATGATGCATGTAAGTAAACAATTTTTCAAAAATGTCAATATGATTGATGGTGCAGATTTGAAGGGCTAAAATATGTACTAAATGGAGACAGAAGCTGACGTTTGTGTTTTGTTGCAGCAAAACTGCCTTACTGGAGGGTCTGGAGATAGACCAATACATCTGGGCTGTACTGACCAGCCTGGCAAACACAGAATTTGAAGAAGTAACCATCGATCAAACAGCCAGTTGGAAACCAGTGCCACTTAAACCTATCAAGGGAGAAGAGCCCAGTGAGTATAACAAGCGTAGATGACGTATGTTCACATTCAAGTACAACCCATTGACATACATCTATGTGAGGCACGCATCTCTTTCTGGTACCCTGGCGTGGACTGCAGTACAGACCATGTTAACCCTCTGAGCAGCCTCTTTGCCTATATTCATTCCATCCATTTGTGCTGAGTATGTCAAGAAAATGCTGCAGTGTGTAAATCTGTCAGACAGATCAAGGAAAACTGCAATGCAGTGTCTTTGTGTCTCTTAATGCCTTGAGACATATGTTGCATTGAACACTAAAGCATGGGGCAGCCTAATTTCACCCGGGATTGTTCGAAGAAATTGTCCTTAAATACAACAAGGTTAGCATACTGGACCACCATGTTAACCCTATTAAGCAGCTAGGGTGCTTACCAAATTCAACCAAAGTGAGCCTCATTAATAGCATATACATGATGGCAAAGTATAAAATTCTGTTAGAAGTTTCAGAGTAAACTGAGCTGAGTCAACAGCTAGCTTTTGGATGGACATCCACATTCAAGGAAAGCTGTTGACCTGGACCATACTGTTCTCATAAGTAAGGTTCATTGACAACTCTCATTAAAGTTTGTTGTCATTGACTCACAGGTGAATAAAAAGTCATTGGAACAAGAGACATTTTACCTGCAGCCAGTTCTGACCACTTTAAAGGTGAAAGGTCACTAGGGCAGGAATGTTAAAGAAATGACAGAAGAGCTAACCATTGTCTTGAGAGTTAGCACTTCTCCAGGCATTGTTTCATTTGTGTCTGTTTTTTTTATGTTTGTGTATGTATATGTACAAGTATGTATGTGTATATATAAACATGTATGTATATATACACATACACACACACACATATATCTACAGTGAAACCTCATTATAACGACACTCAGATATCTGACATATTCATTATAATGACATAAGTTTTGAATGGCAAAAGTTCATTTTCTTTATTTGAATCATTTATCTGACATATTCAGTTATCCGACACGTTTCTAAGGGAACAAATGATGTCATTATAATGAGTATGTATGTATGTATGTATGTATGTGTGTGTGTGTGTGTGTATATATATATATATATATATCATAATGTTCTAAGAGAATGTGCTGAAGTATGTCATAAGCACAATGAGGAAGTTGGGTGGCCTGGAAAATTTAAGAACGAATTGAAGTATGAATACAGGTCAGCTTCCTGGAGCACAGGCAGAAAATAGGTAAAAGAAGTGGATGTGTATCAACAAGTTTCGAATCCAAAAAAAAAGTTTGGATGCTTCATGTTGTAGTTGTTTGTTCCTAATTGATTATGTAGACATTCATGTTTGTGATGGCAGAGTGATTGTTCATTTTATAGTGTAGTATGTGGACATTCATGATTGTGATGGCCAAGGGATTGTGTAGTTTATAATGGAGTATGTGGACATTCATGTTTGTGATGGCCGAGGGATTGTGTAGTTTATAATGGAGTATGTGGACATTCATGTTTGTGATGGCCGAGGGATTGTGTATTTTATAATGGAGTATGTGGACATTCATGTTTGTGATGTCAGAGGGATTGTGTATTTTATAATGGAGTATGTGGACATTCATGTTTGTGATGGCAGAGGGATTGTGTATTTTATAATGGAGTATGTTGACATTCATGTTTGTGATGGCAGAGGGATTGTGTATTTTCAGGTTCATGTGGTGGGAGGTGGATGAAGGCAATGTCGCCAGCAAGTATGCAGATGCCAACAATGAACTCATGGGATATGGGGTTCCAGCCTGGCCCCCAGGGTCCCCCACACTTACCCCCAACACCCCAAGGTAAGGCTCCCTTTTGTTTCATAGTTATGGTCATTTCCTGTCATTTGTGTACATTGGTCAGAGGAGGACCAGATTCGGACAACATATTGCATTATATTCTACAGTTTAACATATAGAATGAATTCATTTGTTCCATCTTGAAGCCTGCCTGATTTTCCATTGCTTGAGAATGATTTATACCAGTATTAATGCTACAGGGCAACTTAATTCATTTAATAATGGTGAGAAATTGCAACCAGTGTGGTTAGTATAATTACAAGAGCATAAGATGAGCATTTCCTTGCAGCAAGGTGACCAGTCGTGTTGACAGATACTATTGTGGTTACATTACAGGTGGTCCCGTTCCATATAACAGTAACTATGGGGAAGGAGGGCCGGGCCCAGGTTCTGGGCCTCACTTCCAGGGTACAGCTGACTTCCTGGGACCACTATCTCACATGAGTGACAATATCGCTGCAAATGACATGGTGTCTGTAGAGAAACAGTTAAATCAGGCTCACTCTGAGCAGCAGCTGAACCACGGCCCGCCTCACCACCCGCCCAGAGTACCCAGCCACAGCATGGATCAGGGCAGCCAGCCCCTACGTCACCCTGATGCGGGCACGCCAGTGTCATCGGGTAATAACCCCTCAACACCAAGCATGCCCACTTCGTGTAACAGCAGCCAGCCATTGAATCATGCCCCACCGCAGCCTAATAACAAGCAGGCCAGTAACAGCAGCGCAGGAGATAACGCCAATAACCAGCTTTCACATAACACCGAGATTGGTAACGACTTGAACTTTGACCCCGCGGCCATAATTGAGGGTGAAGGGCAAGGGCAGGAAGGGCTTGATGTAAGTGTGTTGTGTCACTAATAGTAACATCCCTCATTCTCCTCACCCATACTTCCACACCAAGGTCGCGTAAGACCCTGTATCACTGATACCATGTGAGGTTAAGGAATTGATAAAACGTTCAAGTGGGCCCTCAACAGAAAATGGCTTTCTTTAAAGTGTCCTCAGATGAAGGTTTAAGACCATATATACAATACACTCATACTGTCATATTCAGATCACTTTCAGTATTTTTTCGTGACTGTATATAAAGATATTGCTGTGGTTGGTCTGGAGTGATGCACAGTTGAGCTTTTCACAATGCTAGCTATGTGCAGCATCATTCCTAGAACCACGGAAGAGTCATAGTGATTGAGAAGGGTGCCGAAGAGAAATAAAACAAAAGGGGGGGGGGGGGGGGGCACAGAAGAAACAGCTTTTTATGTAATATTTGCTATGACAAGGAAAAAGGGACAACTTGACTATGAATGGCAGCCATGATGTCAGACAGGCCACTTTTAAATCTTTTCCCCTTTGAATCACTCATTTGCTGATCAATTTACTTTAACAAGAGTTGGCAGTTGTCTGTTAAGTTAAATTCTTTGTACTTAAAATTTGGGTTACCCCTGGCAGTAAAATAAGTGCGTTAAGTATACCTCACCCAGGCCCGCGCCTTGGAAATAATCACACCACAGGGGTGTAGAGATCTGTTGCCAGATTCTAGTGCTAAGCTGAAACTGATGATGTGTCAACAGATTTATGCATTTGGCCTCAGATATGATATTTGTGCACTGGGCTATAAAGAGAAGGCACTGCTTGTCCATTCACCCTTTTAGTGCTAAGTTGGAGACTTAAGGTTAACAGCTTTCCGCAGTCAACTTTGGCCATAATACACCCAAAGTGTGCCAAGGAAAGCTGTAGAACTGGATTGTTCTTCATCTTCTCAAGAACTACAGGCATGCTGCAACTTCACTTTGAACTTGGTATCATTTGCCGATTCTGATGCACACAGCTTCTGATGGGTACATCAGTTTCTGTGGGTGAAAGGAAGTGAAGAAGTCGACCTGTTGAACTGTTTTGGGCATTTAAGAGAGGATGTGTCACTCATGTTTTTGTTTGGTGTTCACTGTCATGAAAGTAGCAGTGACCAAATTTTGGCTGATAGCATTGTGAGGAGCAAAGCATGAGTGTAGTTTGACGTTGTGGTGACACACTGCACAGTTTGAGTTTGTGTCTCCAGTTAGCCACACTATGTACAGCATTCTCTCCCGTGCAGCTAACTTTTCACTTTTGATAGTTTTTTTGCCAAATACAAAGAGAGCTTCTTTTTTTTAAATGTGGTTGATACAGTTCCATTCATGAGTATAAGCTTGATGGTACTGATCTGGTCTATGTTACTGTGATATAGTTCTGAGACAGCAAAGGGGTGTTATAGGAAGAGAAATGTACATGTATACATCAGTATGTGAGACTCAAATCTTTGTGACAGCAGTTGATGCCATTTCTTGATTTTGCAGATATTTAAAACTATTTATTTTTAACTTGCAGTTATTAGCGGATAATATTGGTGACCCAATGGAGCTTCTATCATATCTTGGGCCCCATGATGGCTCAGGTGCCACAACTGGTAACAACGCTAACAACAACAACGATGACCTGCTTTCCCTCTTCGACTCATGAAGCTCACCTGTTACAGTCTCCCAGTCCTGGTGACTGTTGTCTCAACTGATGTGTGGCCAGCTTGCCCAGTAGTGCCCTCTACTGGCATGCAGGCACATTAAAAATGTGGGCATTGACTGGAACCCAGGGAACTGTGCAGTGTTTGTGTACTCAGGAATACAAAAGACTTTGTAACGAAGCAAGTGTATTCCATGTCTCAAGATACAAGACAAAAAAGATCCCTTCTCCCAGGGTCTAGCTGGTGGACATTGGACTCTGTATATAGTTTGTACATACCCAACAGAATGCATCAGCTGTAATGCAGTGCCCAGGACAGTTATACACTGATGAGCCAAATTTGCATAGAACCCTGAGGATTAAAGGTCACAAGAGGTAAAAGATGGGGCATCAGGGCATTGCAGGAGAAACCATTGCTGGCTGGTTCATTTCTCATATCCTTCCATGCTTTTGCTGAAATTATCTTGGCATGTACTGCTGCCCCCTACTGGGCAAACATTGGACTAGCGTGTACTGCTGTGCCACAGAGTGGATGGCTGGCTGCCGGTGGGACATTATGATGGCAGTCAGCCCGGCCATTACTGATGCTTGCTCCTTCACATCACTGTCTGCATTGCCCGTCAACAGTGTACCAATATGTGTGGACGGTTTTACCCTGTATTGTCGGTGGTGACCCAGCTTGAACAGGTCATCCATCATATCTCTGGTCTGGTGCTGTGTCCAGGGAACATTGATATAGTGTGAAGTGTTTATAAGGACACGAGTAGGTCAGAGATGAGGCAAGGCAGCACAGACACAGATCACTTTTTTGTATATTTGTAGAAATTTTGTAGTCACCTTGGTTGAGTGTATTGAAATGTAGGTACCAGGTGACCAGTTGGCGGTAGACATTCTTTAGCTAGAGTCTTCCTGTAAACAACATCATAGCCTAAGGCCACAATCTGCCGGCCACAGAGGCGTGAAGGGTGGAGATTGGGTTCTGGTCCATGTGGGTGGGTAGTAAATGCCTGACCCTGTCATACAGCTAAATGTAGGGTGCTGATGAAGAGAGGGGTTATTACCCGGGTATATTGTTGCAGATATCTGGGCAGGAGCCCCGGTATTTGATTGGTGTGTGTACAGCTGATGAAGGACCCGAGATACCTTGTAGTGAGTTGCCATAGTTACTGTGTATGGTGTCCAAGTATGCAACTGACAGCTTATATGGAGCCCCAGTGATTTTGTATGGTGTCATCACATGTGTTTGCTGACACCAGAGCATGAAGAGCCCTCCTAGCCGTGCCCGGTCCATTCAAATAAGCATGCAACAAGTTATCAAGAGGGAAGAATATGGCTATATTTGGGGCCCATATGTGCAGACTTTCAGGCTGTTACAGACTTGACATGGGCTGCCACAGGGTTAATGGGTTTGTTCTTGCCTGCATTTTTGTTCAGACTTTTTGCTTTTAATTTACAAGATCTGCAAATTTTCTAGAGAATTTTGACTGTGTGTTCAATATCATTGGTGTATTAAGTGTATGCAAATATTTTTTTTAAAAAAAAACCACCAAGAAACAAGAGTAAATGAAACAATAAATGAAACAACAGAAAGTAAAATACAGATTACATGTATGTATTTGTAGCCTTTTTCACCCCAAAGCAGCCTGTGCCTCCTGTGATGGTTTCACAGGGCAGCACGTAACATAAATGTGTGGTATGATACAACATTGAGAGGGAAGAGAAATATGGCATCAATAAGAGGGAACAGCAAGGATAATATGGTATCAATAACAATTAATCGGCAAAAAAAAAAAGAAAAAAAAAAAAAACATAACAGGGAACTGTGGCATCAATAATGAGACCAGCACAAAAAGAAAGGAACCCCAAATGTGGCAGGCAGAGGAAACAAACGGGGAAATATGGAAGACGTTTCAGTGCGAACTACACACACGGAGCACATCATTCAGGTGAACGTGCCCAGGTCATGGATCTGTGCTCCTAAATCTCTACATTTTTTCCCTATGGTGCTTCTAAGCAAAAGAAAAGGATACAAAAATGTGTAATGTTGCATTGATATACATATGAAGAATTTTTTTTCTTCAGAGCACTACTGACTTTTTACTAGTATACAAATGTTGTGGACAAGTTCATGCTTTAAATTTAGAAGAAGAAATAGAAATCTTATGGAATAAATCTTTGGAGAAAATATTCCAAATGTCCCAAGTGTATGATTTTTATATAAAGCTATTTTAAATACCATGACAAAGGGGAAATGCAAGGAGCAGCATGACCCCAAGAGGTCTGTGCACATATCTTTGTAAATTAAATGTATAACTTATAATAAGTATCGAATATTGAGGGTGAATATCGCCAAACTTTTAAAGTTCCATAATGTAGTGTTTAATTTTATACCAGCATATTCTGATCTGTAGGAACCTGCAAGTTCACCTAGAAAAACTGATGAAAAGTTATTTATTTTGAAGAAGTATCGTTGAAGCTGCGAGCTACTGTGGACCGCCAAGTTAATACTGAGAGCTACTAATTCATACCAAGATCATCATTAAGAGCTATCCGTTGAAACCAGATTCATTGTTGAGAGTCGTCACGTTTTACCCAGGTCAAATTTGAGGGCCGTGAAGTCATACTGATGTCATTATTGGGGACTCTCAGTTCATACAGAAGTTATTAATTTTGTTGCCAGAGTTGACTTTTGATACAGAAATCTTTATTTCTAGCTGCCAGTTTATCTGAGTGTCAAAGGTATTGTTGACTGTTGATAGCCAAGTCATTGAATGTATGGGTGACTATTGATAGTCAGGTCATTATTGAATGTATGGGTGACTATTGGTGGTCAGGTCATTATGGAATGTATGGCTGACCATTGCTAGGCAGGTCATTATTCAATGTATGGCTGACTGTTGATAGCCAGGTCATCATTGAACGTATGGCTGACCATTGCTAGGCAGGTCATTATTCAATGTATGGCTGACTGTTGATAGCCAGGTCATCATTGAACGTATGGCTGACCATTGCTAGGCAGGTCATTATTCAATGTATGGCTGACTGTTGATAGCCAGGTCATCATTGAATGTATGGCTGACCATTGCTAGGCAGGTCATTATTCAATGTATGGCTGACTGTGGACGGCCAGATACAATCATTATTAAATGCCAGGTCAACTGTTGAGAACCAGGTTCTCATTAGGTATGTAAGCACGAGTGCAGCTGCTGTAATATCAGGAATAGTAGAGCAAACAGTCTGAGATAGCCCAGGTATTGACAAGTAAGACCTACCATGTAGGTGATTACTGGAACGTGGGCCCAGACTCCAAAGTGGAAAGCCTTAAAGAAGGCTTCAGGTAACTTGACACTGGGAGACTGGTGTTCTGTACAACCAATGGCAGCTGGGAGTCCCTTGATCATTTTTTTCCTCTCACAGGGCAGTGGAGCATTGTGTCATGATTAGCATCTTCTCATAGGACCTAGCCATCACAATTGTCATTCTTCCTCGGACAAGAAAACCCAGCGCCTGGATAACCTGGTCTATTTGTAACATATTTAAACATTTTAGTACATTTGTATAGAATTTTGTGTTGTCAAGTGTTCACTGGTAAATACTGTTTTAGGATAAACACAAAAAAAAGTGCAAAATGGTAACGATTATTATAAATTATAGTCTAGACCAATGGTATCCTTGTATATATTCAATATGCTCCTATGATTTGCATAGCATCATATCGTGTAATTTTGAAATGGTCTGTCCAATTTCCCTATCATTTTATATGCTTATTTATGCTTACATTTACACGACAGGAGTCCAGTGAGCAGGATCAAAGCTGGTAGCCCAGGGCTCTCCTTGGCTTCATTTTACGCCAGTAACGTGGCCCTCCTGTGGTTGCCATGGTGACTTTGTACAGGTTTATTTCATTATGAGTTTGGAACATTCTAGTTTTGCAAACACTAGTAGGTGTGCATGTTTGTGTGAAGAAAGCAGTGCATTTTAGTGTGCTGTCCTCCCCAAGACCACTCCACAGTCCTGCTCTGCTGCAGGCACATGCTGAATAACTGTAGTCTTTGCTGGATCGACTCTGCTCTTCACAGCAAACTTCACAATCCACTATTAACTAGCAGTATGTCAAACTGCAAGACCAATGAAAGTTCTACCAGTAAATAGAAATACACATGTATAATATATATCCACACGTAGGATGAACAGACTCATCACCTCTTTTTTTTTTTTTTTTTGGGGTGGGATTAGTTTTTACCACCAGAGTTGTGTACATTGTTTTATGTACAACAAAGGACAGGTATACTACACTACAAAATGTGATAAGAGATTTACCACGGAACACTTTACACCAGTTCTGGTGCCTGATACAATGTAAAAAAAAAAGAGAGAGAGAGAGAGAGAGACGTGACATACAGACAATCTGGACTAATCATGGTGCCAGGTGCAATGTGAACATTACAAACTTCTATCTGTATCAATTTTGCTACCTGATACAATGTCTCAAAATGGGTGATCATAGATACAGCACTGGCAAGTGTGGGATACAATCTTCCACTGCAGAATTATGCTTCTAAGTAACTAAGGACAAAAAACAATTGCTGAACAATGTCAAGCCAGCATCTTGCAGTTGTGTACAGTGCTGACTGTAGTTTGTATTTGTAAGGTTTTTTTTTTTTTTTTTTCTCGACTGGCCGCAAATTTAAATGTGTTAAGCAGCAGATTGTTATTGGGAGCAGAGATGATGAAGTAGTGCACTACATGACCTGCAAGTGGCATCAGTTACTATTTTATGGTGTCCATATTGACCCATTTCCACACAGAGGCCTACGCACTGCCACTGTAATAACGTGGGTACAGTTACGCCAATACTGATAGTACTAGTGCTTTATGCCGCCAGTGTCGCTGTTTTGACCAGTCGAGTGGGAGCAGTATTGTGTCAAGTGCTAGCAACCTCCACTGGTAATAACGGTAATAACGTGGGTACTGGTAGCTGCTGATAACCGTACTTGCGTTGAGTCTAGACCTGTATAACCAGGTCTTAAAGAAATACTCCAACCTTCCATTTGAAAAAAAAAAATATATATATATAACTGAGTGAATAAATCAAGAGAGAGCATTATCCCGCTGAAGCCAATTATTTGAAACAAAACACTGAAATACACACAAGTGGTGTTGATTTGCACTTGGCCAATACTATCAGTATGACCCACACTGGTTAACCACAACCTGCCTGTTTTCTTGCTGAGTCTGAAATAGTAATTTGACGCCCTCCCAGGGAGTAAATGTACAGTAACAAAACCAAAAATGACAGTGAGCATGACTTTTGAGTCATCATTGATCTCTATTGTATTTGCAGCAATGCAAGGGCCACTTGGGATGCATATAATGGTGTCAGTGTACCAGTCAGCTCATCTTAAATCATTATTTTTGGGTAACTGGATACAATTGTCAAATTGTGTAAAGTGAAGAAGGAGTTTCTTTCTGATGCCAAAAATCATTTAATACTGTGACGTTATGTCGCAGTATTAAATAATTAAATGCCAATGCTAGAAAATTTCTGTGAATTTCAAATGTCAAATGTATTAAATTGCTGCAAAATTCTGTGCATGATAGAATGAAAAAGTATTGTCTTTGAATGTTATTTATTAAGAAGTATGGAATTGTAATGTCAGTGCCATGACATCAACAGGGGGAGTAATTAGCATGCTCCTATAAACAATTTAAAAGTGGAAACATATTGACAGAGGTGTTTATTTATACGCCAATAAACACCCTAGGTCCTAACAAGACAACTGATACAGACTTAATGATACTTGTACAAGGTTGCAATTTTCTACTGCCAAATTTTAATTAACGTTTTATTTATTTATTCCAATGATGATCAAATCCAGATGTTTTTTTTTTCACTGTATGACAATACACAGTATGTAAAAAATTTGGCCAGATTTTGTGATGGATGCCATGTAGATATGTGTACACAGACATGGTAGTTATCGGGTAGTTATGCCTGGACTCCAGTTCTGAGTGGACACATGTACTGTTGCCCTAGACTAACAGCAATAGAAGCATACTTTGGTAACAAGGTATTATACAATCCTTGTTCTCAGTAGGAATAATGCACGGCTAGTTCATGGTCACAGCAGGATTCTTGTAATGGCCATGGGCAGAGCACACCGTGCAGTGTCTGACTGTGTAAATAAACTGTTCCTCCTGCCAGTAGCACAATCACGCTTCCAACACCGTACCACCAGTAGAGGGCTCTGCTGTAGCTAGGGATCTCATCAACATATTTGTTGCACTTATTCTTGATACATAACGCTCAACTTGAGTCTGTTCCTGATATATTTCTGAGTAATTTTGTTGTCGAGTAAATCACAAGTCTGCTCTGCTTGTCACTGTGTTGGTCTCTGTGCAGACATCTTCAAGTAGGCAGGGAACATTTGTCCTTACACACCAGCATACCTCTTCACGGAAACATGCTTTATGGCAGCATCAAATCATCTGCAGATATAGTTTTTGAAAAAAATCACAATATAGTAATGCTGCATTTGTATATATCATGATCTCAAAATACCTGACTGTTGATCTGTGTTTCATGACAGGACAAGCGGGCGGGTGGGAGGGGTTGGGTGGGGGGTGGGAGCATTGCCCAACACTGGGTGGTGATGGTGATTGGAGGTGTAGTTTTGTGGTCCTAGTTGACAGATCTATCCACTGTACAAATACTTCACCGTCAACTTGTGCAATCAGATATATGTTGTTCTGGCAACTGTGATCTTTTGCACCAAATATGTAATTTAGTCTATTATATGTGATCAACAATATTTATCTAATAAAATATTATTCAAACTTTGAAGCCAGTCCGTGTGTTTTGTGTTTTTATGGTTACTTGGTGTTATTATAACCAGTTGTCTGAAAGCCTGAGTGAAAGTGTGTGTGTCAGGTTATTGCACCCAACTTGCAAATTATATGTCAGTAAACAGATATATTTTGTTGGATGGATGAACAAAAAAACCTGGTCGGACAGATGCAACACAATTTTTAGTGTGCTGACCAACTGGATGGTTCATTGCAATGTATATTGCTAGACATCATAGTCCAAAGCATTGACCCCCTTGAAGTACTCAACACCATGTATAACTTTGGCCCAGAGAAGCCAATATCGTGGGACCAATGGTAGTGTGAAGTAGCTATAGAGCCCTTCAATGTCACTAGAACTAGAATTTTATTTCAATTACACATTGACAGCAGTACTGGATGTTCCTATTTTTGTAACCCTCCCTTAACTTTTTTACACCTTTTTAATGACCTGTGTTTTGTTTCTTTTGCACTTAAAGTGTAAAAAAAAAGGCCCACTGAACAAGCAAGGTATTGTCAGCATTATCATTATTAAACCACCACTAAATCACTCTTAGTGGCTGCTACACAACCTTCACATTGGAGGTGTCTGCCATGATTGTTAGGTTGTTATTTTTTGGGATTCAGTACAGGTTGACCTGGCAAATCTCTTAACTAATCTCCTTTTAAATTTTTCTGTTGACACAAACAGAGAGGCAAAAAGCCTCCCAACATTTTGGCACTTTCTGCATAAACGGTGATATGGGACATGCCAATTATGAAACGGGAAGCATTCCTGTACCCAGATTGGTATCAAGGTCTGAAAATTTTACATGTAAGGGAAATTTAATCACTGGTATTGAAAGAGTATATCCTGAGGATTTCAAATTCACATTTTTTTTTTAACAAGTGTATGAAGAATCCAATTTGGAGATTGAATATTATGCATGCAAATGAAAATGGAAAGGTCTGGAAAGTTGCTCATTCCATATTGAGTGGCAAGTCTTTGGTAATTGGCTTTTCCTCACAAGTTATTCTTCAGTTGTCCCTGCTGGCCACTGAACAGTTGCTGGTCATGTACAGAATCTGGTAACATGCACATGTGAAAGTCATAAGCATCACATTAGATTTACATGTATATGCAAATTAAGTTGCACACATGAGCATCATGGTTGCTTCACATGTTCACTAATTTCCTTATGTGAATGCTCATTTGAGGGAATCCCCTACCTGATTGGTTCAGGCGAGCAAAATTGGTTTTCAAGTGAGCATCACATGCCTGAGATTTAAACTGTAGGCAATTAAACTGATCACAAGTAACTAAAGCTGTCTGTCAAAGTGTGCTTAATGTTAACACAATTATATATTTGACTGAAAATCAAATCTGCATATAGTTTGTAAAATTACATTTTTAAATCAAGCAATTGAATAAGACTAGCTTTAGCATGCCAACACCCGAGATACAAAATTTCTGACCTTCAGAGGAAAATGTATTTAATATATATATATATATATATATATATATATATATATTATTATTATTATTATCTATGTATGTATGTATATATAAAAGCAAATATTGGGACACCTTTATTTTTGGAAACTGAGATGATTATTCAAGCTGTAGCTCATACCAGGATGTAAAGGCATAGTCAAAATCATACATGTCACTCATGAGATGCAGTACGTGGCGCTCATATGAAGCTCACAGGCTATAGTATATGGGGTGTATAGGAATGCTCACATGAGCATATTGCACATCTGGAGTTAGTTTACGTGAGCATTGGTCAGGTTTTGCCTCAATGCTCACCTAACTTACATGTTAAAATGCAAATGTGCAGCCAGGTCAGCATGCTCATGTGAGCAACCAAGGTACATCGGGTTAGAACATTGCAGTAAGGGGAGTAGATGATTTTGAACAACCTGTCAGAAGTATTCCAACTGGCACATAGGTCATGAATGAAGACGCTTCTTTAAATGTTTATGAAACTATGAATTTTGCTTCATCTCAAAGTGCTGCTAGTTTAGACACATGTGGTGACTAAGGTGTGTTTGTGTAAGGTTGAATACACGTGGTAGCTTATGTGTGTTTGTGTAAGGTTGAAGTGACACAGTGACTAAAAGCCAGGCAGTTGATATTCTGATGAGCAAATTGAATGTGGCTTCCACTAACATCATAGGAATACTGACATGGCAAAAACGGGACCATAATATACATGTACCACAGATTAAAATATACAATTATTTAATCAATGGACAACAATTTGCTTTGGAAATTGAAATTTTATATTTTGTATGCATATGTATACAATAATTTCCAGTATTAAGTTTACACTTGTTAGCTGTGGTGACCACCAGGTGGCAGAGCTTATAGCGTATTACTCATGTCCGTCCATCCATCCTGTCCTTCTGTCATAAACCTTTTATGTGAACATGAGGAAGTCCACAGCTTTCATCTTATAATTCTATGTAACTTTCTGGACTTATAGAGGTTTGGACATATTAAGTTTATGAAAATGTAGGGCCCTATTGATATTGGTGGTGCCACATTCAGTATTATGTAATATATGGACCAAAACGTGAACATTTTGAGAATTTTTTTTTTTTTTTGAGAATGTTGTTTTTCATGAACCATCATTTTGAGAATTTTTTTTTTTTTTGAGAATGTTGTTTTTCATGAACCATCATAAGACATGGTAAGATCCTTGATCAGACTAAAAGAAGAGAGTACACCAAAATTTGGTGGTGCTGCCTATATGTATAGTGTTACAGAAGATACAGACCAAACTGTGTTGAAAACATTAAAATTTCAAACTTAAAAAAAGAATAAAGCTAATGATATCAAATGTATCATAAATTGCTTCATTCATAGTTTGATATGGAGGACTTTGACCTACTTTTTCAAGTTCACAAAGGGAATACATTTAAAGGATTTTTAGTGATGGTCATTATGTCTTTGTGCCAACACAGACATACTGTTTTTCTATCTATCTATCTATCTATCTATCTATCTATCTATCTATCTATCTATCTATCTATCTATCTATCTATCTATCTATCTATCTATCTATCTATCTATCTATCTATCTATCTATCTATCTATCTATCTATCTATCTATCTATCTATCTATCTATCTATCTATCTATCTATCTATCTATCTATCTTTCTTTCTTTCTTTCTTTCTTTCTTTCTTTACAGGCAAATTTGTCCAACATTTCATTTGAAAAGTATTATATGTAGAAACTACAAACTTGGCACAATTATATTTCTATAGATAAAGTCTTGCCTTTTTATAATGAGAGGTCATGCTTTTCAAAATTATACAAATGAGGGCTAATTAAAATTTTAAATCTTCAATATCATATATACTATAATATATGTGGTTCCGAGTGTATAGGAGTTCAATCATAGTAAGGCAAAGGCCATCTGAAATGTCTAGGTCATGTCAAGGTCAAAGGTCAATTCTAGGTCAAAATGTCATTTTAAAAGTAAAGGTTCACTTCTGGAAGAGGTCATCTCAAGGTCAAAGATCATTTCAAGGTCAAAGACCACTTCGATGGTAGCTTTCTTTTAGCCATAACTTGGTCAATTTTTATCCTATTTTGATCATGTTGGGCTCAAATTGTAGCTATTGTAACACTTCACATTTTTGAAATTTACATGTGACCTCTAAAGATCAAAGGTCCATGCCATGTGACCTCTAAAGGTCAAAGATCAATGTCATTTGGACCTTTGAAAGGTCATCCAGCCATAACTCTGCCAATTTCCATCAAATTCTAATCATGTTGGACTCAAACTGTAGGTATTACAACACTGCACATTTTTGTAAGAACATATAACCTCTAAAGGCCAAAGGTCAAGGTTATTTGGCCCTTTGAAAGTTTCATCTTGCCATAACTTGGTCAATTTTCATCTGATTTGGTTCATGCTGCGCTTAAAATATGGGTATTGTAACACTGTACATTTTTTGCAATTACATGTGACCTGTAAAAGTCAAAGGTCAAGGTCACTTAGCTTTGAAAGTTTCATCCAGCCATGAGCTTAATGGAATGTGAAGTTCCAAAGGATAAAAGTTGTAGCATTTAATATTTACAACTTTTGAAGGCACACAGACAGATTTGCTTTGAAGCAAAAACCTCTTTTCTAGTCACATCTGAACTTGTGGGCATATACCCATATACCATTACAGAAACATTATAGAGACAAAATTCTATGGCATGGAATCACAGAAGTGCCACTGGTGGTATTAATAGGAGCTAATATCATAGGTGTCAAAAACACATTAAATTCATCATTGTAATATTTAATTAAGATAGAACTACAAACTTCACACCAAATATATATATATATATATATATATATATATATATATTTATATTTATATATATATATATATATATATGGGTGGTTTATGAGCAATTTTACACTGCCCACAAAAAAAGCATACAATGGAATAGGTCCTACAGCAGGTTTGTGGGTCATGCCCATTGTCTGCGGGTTAATTATAATCCTCAAACCAGACCGTGGGCAGTATATACCAAGTATAGCTTACCACAATTTCTGGGCATTTATAGCTTCCCATAATATCTGAGCAAATTTGCTAATTTGTACGTTTCTGAAGCGCCCTCGGTGGTGCATTGAATTTAAGGCAAATATGGTTTATGGGCATTTTCAACTGCTGATAAAACGAACAACTGCCCACAAGACTGTCTGAGGATTACAATTCTGCCCATAATCCACCCAAGACATAACTGTATATATATATATATATACTGAACCCCAATGAAAAGTATCCACATAAAAAAATTAACACATTAATTTTGTAAGTTACTAAGTACTGTGTGTGCATATATGCATGGTTTGGAGCCTACATCAGGGTCATTCAGGACAACTTTTTAACTTTTGCTGGGTTGTTACATAATGCATGTGACTTTTGTGCACCGAATATGGCTTCTGACCACCACTCCTATTGGATGGCTAAAATGACCTGATGTTTTCAGTGGCTTTAAAAAGGGATGTTCAGCCAAGAAAAAAGCCAGTGGTCTCAGGTGTGTTGAGGCGATCATGCCGCGTCTGAGCCAAGGTCAAAGACACCATGCTTTGGGGCTTGCAGAGGGTGGAGTCCCAATCACTCAAATCGCACAAAGAATGGGGTGTACTCGGCGCACCATCCAACGACTAATTGAACGGCAACAAGAAACTGGATCCGTAGATGATCGGCCTAGGCCTGGCCGAGAAAGAGTGACAACACCTGGCCAAGACCGTCACATCCGGCTGATGCACCTGCGAGACCGTTTCCGTACAGCAGCCCAAACAGCCCGTGAGACTCAAGGGGTGAATCACCGTCCTGTCAGTAGTTCTACTGTGGAGAGGCGACTGAGGAGCAGTGGCCTAACAGCCAGAAGACCTTACAGGGGTAACCTGCTGACCCAACCCAGAAGAGAAAGACGACTGCAGTGGTGTAGAGCACACTCCAGGTGGACTCGCCAGCAGTGGAATACCGTCCTTTTTACTGACGAGTCCCGTTTTTGTGTCAGCAGAGCAGATGGCAGAGAACGTGTGTGGCGCCGGACTGGGGAGAGATATGCAGATGCCTGTGTCCGTCAGGCAGATCGATGGGGTGGACCCTCTGTCATGGTGTGGGCAGGCATCAGCAACCGCTACCGGACACCCCTAGTGGTCATTCAAGGGATCCTCAATGCTAGGCGGTACATTGATGAGGTGCTGGAGCCGCACATGGTCCCATTTATGGAGCAGCATCAAGATCTGGCGATCTTTCAGCAGGACAATGCACGTGCACACTCTGCAAGATTAACAATGAACTTTCTCAATGAGAACAACATCAATGTCATGGAATGGCCAGCGTTCTCACCCGATCTGAGCCCTATTGAACATTTGTGGGATCAGTTAGGCCAAGGTATTCAACGGAGGACACCTAGGCCTACTACCCGAAACCAGCTGATCCAAGCTCTGCAGGAAGAATGGAATAATGTTCGCCAACACAGAATTCAAACCCTGGTCAGCAGTATGCGCCGCAGATGTATAGCATGTGTTGATGCTCGAGGTGGCCACATCCCATATTGAACAGAAAAATTTGTGTGACTTTCAATTAGGGCAGTTAATGACATTTTTTGCCTGTAAGTGACGTTAATGTCGGTAGAGCGTGACATTATTTTTACGCCAGAAAAGTGAATGCTTTGTTAAGTTCTAAGCACGTCTAGGTATGAAATGTTTCAAGTATAAACAATAAAATACTTCAAAATTGGCATGTGGATACTTTTCATTGGGGTTCAGTATATATACATGTATATATATATATATATATACATGTATATATATATATACATGTATATATATATATATATATATATATACATGTATGTATATATATATATATATATATATATATATATATATATGGTCAAATTGTGTCAAATTCGGGTGGCATTGACCTATTTTTCAATCTCAGTAAGCAGTTTAGTCAAGAACACTAAATTGAGAAAGAAAACAGCTTATGGCACCACAAATGTGTATCATGAAAATTTGACATCACACAATGTGGATGACCATGAACTACTTTGTCAAGGTCATAGAGGGATTAAACTTAAGGATATTAATGTATGTGATAGTCCTATGATATGTCAGCAAAGCATTAGGCCAATGGGCTTCTTGTTATGTATTTACATCAACATATTTGAGTCTCAACCACAGATACATGGTGGCCACTTTGTGAGACTACATGTATATGGTGCCTGGGGCTGCAACATGGTTAATCAAGATTTTGGGTAGTTTGCACCCAACAGTTCTAAAACAAACAATTTAATGGTTTTGGATTCTACCTCACCCCCACCCCCATCCCCCAACCAAAATAAAAAATATTTTTTGCTGTTTCAAACCTGGCAAAACCACACAAATTAAAATGCTTTTAGTTGCTACTTATGCTTGATGAGTTCTTTGACCACAAACAAGTTCAGGTTCACAACAGTTTGAATTGCAGTTGTTCTATTCTACAGCTGCAAACAAGCCAAGATCCACCACCACCACCAGTTAGACTGAAAAAGTTCTATGCAGTTCTTACATTAGCAAGTTAAGGTTCAAAGCTATATATTTACATTAAATCTAACTTTTAACATTGCAAGTATAGGGGACAGCCTGGTGTGTTGTGAGACCATAACACCTGAGCCTTGTGTGTTATCGTAGCATAACACATGTGTCCCACCCACATTCCAATAAGCCACGCCCAACTGGGTTTCCAAGAACTTATCACTTGAACATGCCAGGCAAATCAGTTTCAGGTCATTTCTTTTAATTCTATGTGTTAAATTTCTTGTAATCGAGCAGAAAAATTAAGGGGGAAATGTAAATATAAGCAATGAGGGTCGCTTTTGTGTGTGTTATGGCATAGCGACATGGGTGATTGAAACTGGCATTGGACAAGGCACACTGGCGTGCACTATGCCCATGATACCAGCTTCAATCACGCACATCATTATGCCATAACACACACAAAACTGACCCTCATTTCTTAAATACTTTCTCCATTAGTAAGTATACTTATGTCTCAAACACCAAATGTTGATCTCAATCGGGCTATAAAATATGGCCCACAATTGGAGTAGGCACTATTGAAAAGATGTCTAAACAGACAGACTATCACTCTGACAGCAGTGCCACGTATTGGCAGTTATGGGAACTGCTGGCAGCCAGGATGGCACCCTGCCACATATCATTCCTCCCAAGAGTGGCCAGTGGACATGATGAGCTCAGAGCAAAAGCAGGGAGGTTAGGTGGAATTTCTCTGGAGTTTCAGAGGTAAGTATACTTACTAATTACCCAAAATATTAAAATTTCACATATTAATTAAATGATGTTTCACTTCTCAAACACCAGATGCTGATTTATCAGTGGAATGGTTGCACGGCAAGTAAAAGCGAATACTGTCCCCAACATCTGGATTGATGAACACATCAGTTTGAGCAAGGAGATAATTTCTACAGAAGAAAATGTACAGGTACATGGACCTAGCAGCAGGATCTCAGATCAAAGAGAGGCCATGTTTTCCTCCTTGCCAACCATGCAGCTATTGGACCTGAAGGCCCACCAATGCTAGGCATATGCCAACAGAGAGGTACTTCTTAAAGGAAGAGCTGTCCTCTGTGTCCACTCATCTAGTCTCAGCAGCTTTTTTGCCAGAACTGGTGACTCATGGTTAACATGGCAGTAACACTGGGTGATGGTCATAAGGTACAATGGGTCTAGTGTCTAGGTTCAAGTTGGGACCATGCCCACCTCTAGGTAGGATAGTCTCAAGTGACAAGCTCTGTTGGCACCCAGAACCAGAACCAATGCTGCCCAGATGGGATGAGGCAAATCACAGGGGAAGATGAGCCAAAAATTAAGTAAAAGAGCCTTCTAAGACAGTAAAGGCATAAATACCATGGGCCCCACTTCTTCTAGCTGCAAAAGCGAGTGTTCAAACAAACAAGTTTGCGATGTCCACAGATTGTAGTCTACCTTATGCAGGTCCTCTAGGTGCTCCACGGCATCTGGATGCTCGCCACACCATCTGTTCACTCGGTCTATAGTATAGGTATTGACAGGCGGGCAGTGCTTGGGTCATGAATGGACCATGACCCAGGTGAATTGTAGGTCATCACACAGTTCTGCTTGTTTATGTTTGCATTTGTTTCTTAGTAACAAGCATACTATCAATAGTTTTGAGCTGAGTTTGTGTGCTATATGACTTGAAGGGTGCCTTGATTTACCAGTGCTTTGTTTAAACAGTGTCACTACTGTCCCTCATTACCCTTGTTTGTAGTGTCACTGAATATTTGGTAAGCAGCTAAAATGTGCATCTGTAGCTCCCAACATCTTTCTGGGTATGTAGACCACACATGTCATGCTATGATATGCTGTGTTTAGCATATCATGCCTCTGTTGGTCAAGTCATGCTCAACGAAGATCTTCCAGAAAGCCAACAGGAGATTATCGTAATTATGTGTCTCTATACTGGCTTGAGTATCACATTTGCTTGTAAAAACCAAATAGATCAATAGGGTAAGGTGCGTCAACCCTTCTGTTCAAAAGGTGCATACAACAATTTTTCTATTTTCTGCACATGCGACACGACCTCTCAGTAGTGACCTGACAGAGGATTTCACTAACTGACCCTTGCCCAAGAGATGTTCGGCTAGGATAGTTTGTGGTCCTGGGACATGCTTTGTATGTATGCAGAGGTCATTTGCGTAGCATGGCAGAAGTATGCATTCAGCAAGAGCTACCTGTCCACCTCTTGCAGTGCAGGCCACCTTGCTGGTTTGGGGTAGACAATTGTTGTACTGTACTGTTGTCATACATAATAAGAACGTTTGTGCTTTACTAGAGGAGGGATGTGGAGGAGTGCTAAGCATATTGCTCCAGTTCCAGCCAGTTTATGTTACGGGACCTTTTCTGTGCTTACTTCTGGCCTGACATTTTCTGATCCCTCAACTACAGTATTACTACCTGTTGAGTTATTACTCATACAAGGGTATGATTTATTTACAAGGAACCGGGATTCAAATGGAGGAGGCGTGGCATGCTACGTCTCAAAATCCCTTACATCATGCCGTATTGAAGACCTAGAACAAGAAGACGTAGAATGTTTATGGGTTCAAGTCGGTCTGCCCAAATTCAAACCACTACTTATAGGTACTTTCTACAGACCGCCATCATCTAGTGTCGATGTCTTTCACCGGATTGAGACGAATATTGCACTGGCACAAACTTATGAAAAAGAAATGATAGTCCTTGGTGATTTTAACATTGACCTACTACCTAAACTTAAAACAGGAATGGCGAGTAAAGTGGTCCAAATGTGCAATATTTTCCAGTTAAAACAGATAATAGATCAACCTACACGTATCACTGAAAATACAAAAACACTGATTGATCACATATACTGTACCAGACCCAAGTGTATTGTAGACCAAGGAGCCCTATCATGCGGGCTCAGCGATCATAAAATATTTTTTTGTGTTCGAAAGACTCGACTATAAACAACTTTATGCAGCAATTTTCCTCTCTGTCAATGTACATATAAAATGTAACAAAAAATGGATAACAGTGGGATTATTAAATTCCATTAAAAGAAAACATAAACTGTATCACAAATCTATAAATAGTCATACTCCTCTACATGAATAGCAGTACTTAACATACAAAAACCAAACTTACACATTTGACAAGGAGTGCAGTAAAAATATTACAGCGAATTGCCGGAAATGTATCGGAACAACTTGAAAAAATCTTACAAAATAATCAATATGATTCTAGACAAAAAGATTAAGATTTCTGCACCAAAATACTTCAAAATTAATGAGAAATTAGTTTCAAACCCCAAAATTATTCCTGATAAATTCAATGACTACTTTACTAATGTGGGACCAAGTGTATCTAAAAGAACTGAAGCTTCTGATATAAATATATCTTCATATCTAACAGTTAACTATATCAACTCATATTTTACCCCAACATCTGCTAATGAGATGGCGAGGACAATGGCAAGCTTAAAATGCTCTAGTTCCAGGATGGAATGACATAAGTTCAGTGGCTGCAGAAAGAGTGGCACAAAATATTGCTGGCCATCTTACATTTTTATGTAACTTGTTCCTAATAAGTGGTAAAGTACCAATGGAAATGAAAATAGCTAGTATTATCCCTATTTATAAGTCTTCTGATATGTCAGTTTTAATAATTGCAGACCAATATCTGTATAAACTAATTTATCAAAATTTGTTGAAAAAGTTATGTATGCCCGTGTTGTATCCTATTTTAACAAATCTAATATCATTTGTAAGTTTCACCTAGGATTTACAGAAAATCCCTCTACAGTTTCTGCCTTAATAACTTTGGTTCATCATGTATTGACTGCTATGGATCCGGGTGACAATGTACTTTGTGTTTTCATGGATCTGTGAAAAGCGTTTGACAGTGTAAATCATAAAATCTTATTTGAAAAACCTGATTATTAGGGTCGTTGGTTTGGACTAGTTTAAAAAGTTATTTAACTGATAGATATAAATTTGTTACATATGAAAATGCAAAATCTAGTAAGCAAGATATCAAATGTGGCATCCCTTAGGGATCAGTGTTAGGTCCACTTTAATTGGTAAATGATTTAGCAAAAATGTCTAGAAAACTTTTCTCAATTTTGTTTGCTGATGATACTAAAGACAGATTGTGTCTTTCTGACTGGCAAGAATTTGGAGAGACTATTCGGTGATATAAATCTCAAATTGTATCATACAAGGCAGTGGTTTAAAACAAATGACTTATCCCTGTATATTTCTAAAACAAATTCTATGCTGTGTCATACCAAACATAAGTCTTTCATCTAGTCATCTTAATCTGTTTATTGATGGTTATAAAGTAACAAATGTTAATCATGCAAAATTTTTGGGTGTGATCATTGATCCCACACTGAATAAGAAACAACATATAGTTTACACCAGTAATAAATTAGCTAAATCTATAGGTATAATAATAAAATTCAGACAGTTTATTTTAAAAAGAGTCCTTTAAATTTGTATCATATATTTTCCTACCCTTACTTGTCTTATTGTATCATTGTATGGGGCAGCCAAACAAAGGAGATTACTGTAACTCGCTTGATCACCTTTTCGTATTATAGAACATCAATACAAGCTTTATTTAAAACATTGCATATACTATCATTACAGGAATATTTATGTATAACTGTATAAAGGAAAATGTCCTGAAGCATGTTGAATTTATTTGTTTTGGCAACGGTATCACCCATGACCATTTCACCAGACAATTAAGATCTTCATGTCATTTGATGTCGAAGTATTGTTAGACAATTTTGTATTAAATATTATTGTGTACAAGTCAGGAACAAGATCCCACCTCTTATATTACATACAAATGCTGGTGTGCCCCAAGGGTCTACATTAGGCCCATTGTTATTTCTAGTTTATATAAATGATATTGCCGATGATTTGACCTGCGATGTCCGTATTTTTGCAGACGATACTAGCTTCCTTGAGATAGTCCATGACCCCGCAGTCTCAGCTCGCCACTTGAATAATAATCTTTCAAGTATTCATCTCTGGGGTAAATTATGGCGCATGATCTTTAATGCTGTTAAATCCATATCAGTTATTTTTTCTGCCAAAATTAATAAGCCTCATCACCCACCTGTGTTACTTGGTGGCACACCTATCCCAGAGGAAGAGACCCATACTCACCTTGGGAACACCCTCGCCAACAACCTTTCTTGGCACGCACATGTCACACGTATCACAAATTAAGCCAGCCAACGCATCGGTCTTCTTAGAAGATTTAAATTTAAGTTATCACGCAAAGCACTTGAGAGATTATACTTTTCAGTGGTAAGGCCAATTCTAGAATATGGCTGTGTTGTTTTTGACAAATGAGGAAAAGGTTTGACTGACTTAATTGAATCGATTCAATTTGAGGCAGCCAAGATATGCACCGGCGCTCTAAGGCACACTTTGCATGTAAATCACCTGCATGAACTTGGTTGGCCAACGCTATCAAGCCGATGCAAATATTTCAAACTGATTCTCTTTTATAAAATGTATCATAATCTAACCCCAACCTACTTGTCAAACTTGGTACCACTCGGTCCTGTGCGTACTGGTCGAACACTTCGAATTAATCGCACTAAGCCCACTAACGATGTACGCCCCATCAATTGTCGCACTCAACGATTTGGTAAATCCTTTGTTCCTGATGCTATCAACCTATGGAATAACCTCCCCTGAGATATTAGAAACTCGTTATCCCTCGAAATTTTCAAGTCCAAACTTAAAGCCAGTCTGCTCGCTGTTAATGTTACTCCCACTTACTATTCTTACGGTCAGCGTTTTGCTAATATTTGCCACACTCGGTCAGCGTTTTGCTAATATTTGCCACACTCGGTCAGCGTTTTGCTAATATTTGCCACACTCAGTTACTTTTAGGTTTTTCTAGACTCAATTCTGATCTGTACAGAGTTAACATTATCTAGCATCCCACATGTATCTGCTCCCACCCAACCGAAGATTTCAAACATTACTGCCTCTACTGTCCTCAGTATGCACAAGAAAGAAACTTCTATGTTCCACGGTCCCACTAATAGCTCCTGGGGTCCATCCAAACTGAATTCTACATGTGGCCAGTGACAGATTGGCTAATATCTTCCTCTATGGGAGTAAGGAACTTTCTGTGGATTGCAATATCTTAATCTTCAAGGCCATGCAAGACTACTGTGAATTGCTTTAATTTCGCTGTATTCTTATTTTCGCTTATTTCGCTGATGGCACAAAACCGTGAAAATAAAAACACAGTGAAATAGTATTTTAACAATGTTTAAGTGGGAATTATGTCCAAAACAGTGAAATTAAAACTACAGTGAAATGTGAAAAATACAAAAACCGTGAAAATTTATACACGCGAAAATAAAGCAATTTACAGTATATCGCTGGTACTAGACGTTTCCTTACGTAACTGAGTTTTCTCATGCCTATGCCAAATGCCATTGATTTGAGGTTATATCTTCTACATAATTTGACCACATATCACTGTAGTAAATATGCTCTATTGTTCAATTTATTATACTTATAGTGTGTAATCTACATATGTAGATGAATGTATGTTCCAGTTAACCGATTTTGGCTCGTTATGTTAGTACTGTACTTGCTGCAGGGGGTGGACAGTGACAAGGCGGTGAAGGAACACCCGAGGTGCTGGGTGCAATGGTGGCTCCACAGTGGTAGTGTGCGTTTGCCACCATTGTGTTTCGGCCGCGTCCAGCAGTCGTCGGTTAAAAGTCGAGCAACAACTTCTCCTTCAGCCCGCCACCTGCGGCGTTGGTAATCTGGGACACAAGTGTGAATTTACTCAATATGAACATAGATGTATTTTCATAATATTTATATTTGGATATATCTATCTATCTATCTAATCTATATATATATATATATATATATATATACACTCATACATTTAATGTATACACATGCTACTTAATTTGCTTATCGGAGCCCCTAGTCTATGTATTGTGACCTGCATAGCTTTTCTGTATCTTGTATTGTTCTGTGCGTCTTGTATATACATTATGTGTCCCCGTGTCTGGAGAACCCCTCGATTAGTCGATTTGTGTACTATTGGGCTATCCAGTGTGAAATAAATATGTTTAAACTAAACAAATTATTCTCCATGCAAAAAGCAGTTTAAGGTTTACCTTCTTCATAACTAATTTTCACTTTAAATTGAAGTGTGATCATGTTCTCTGACCACATTGTATATTCTAATTTGTACATGTTGTGTCTGGTTTGTATATCTATTACTGTCATCTGCATATGAGCAGAGACCATTCTGAAAGTGAATCTCATATACCTATATAATACAAATGTATATAGCTTCCCAGTGTAGTAAATATACATACCAGTATTTGTCGCAAGGGAGGACCTATGAGCATTATATACTTCTCTCCTCCTGTCAGTGTTACTTTATTATTGTATCTGAATACTTTTATGTATATGTTTTGATTGGCAAATAAACAAACAGTCTGTACATGAAGGTGTGCACACTGTGTCAACTATATGACAAAATGGTGTTATGACAAAGATGCTGTGGCTATCATCATTATATTTTCTATATACTGTGTACTTGCACCAAAAACATACTGCTTGTGCTCACAAAGATAGTCTGAATATAGGTCACTTCCAGGATTATAACAACTAGGGTATCCTTCCATAGAGTAGCTGTAGAACAGCTATATAGCTGCCATAAAGCCACTATAAAACAGCTCCATTATTTATATGTCTCAACCTAATACATACAAGGAAAATGCTGACAGTGGCTATATAGCGACTATAGTTGGTATACATCAGCTCCAATATTTGTAAATCTATGTGGATTCATATGGAGCAGTTGCCTAGCAGTCACCAAATGGCTGTAAAGCTGCTCTTTCATTTGCATATAAAATGGTTTACAGTGGCTATATAGTCAGCTATACAGCAGCTGTATAACCATTCCCTACTGCAGCTCACTGGTTTGGTAGCTCAGCTGACTTGTCAGTCAGCAGACCTTATGTCATCATTGCTTGTCCATTGTCTTTTGTCTCCCTTCACAATTCACATTTTCCACTTTTTCTCTGAAACTGTCTGCCGATTCACTTCAAACTTGGTGGCAATGCACCTTGGATGGGTCTCTACCAGTTTTGTTCCAATGGTCATGTTCCAGTAATTTTTTTTGGGGGGGGGGGGGCAAATCTTAAAATTCTTATTCAAACCACCTAACACAGGAACACTCATAGTGACTCCTAGTTCTTAATTTGTTCACCAGGTGGTGCTGCAATATTTAGCTCAGCCAGCTGACAAATCAGCTGAGATTATAGGAAGGTCTGTTGTCCGTCATTCGTCTGTTAACAGTCGTCCGTCATCCGTCATCCTTCCACAATTCACATTTTCAACTTCTCCAAAACCATCAGCCAGATTCACTTCAAACTTGGGTAGGCCTCTACCAACTTGATACAAATGGTCATGGTCCAGTCCTTTTTTATATTTTTTATGAGTTTTTTTTTTTTTTTCATTTTTTGACAAATCGAAAAAATTATCTTCTCCGAAAGCACTTGGACAATTGCTTCAAAACTGCAGCAGGACATTTCTGGGGACCCCAATTTATTCACAAGATGGCACTGCGATTTTTTTTCTTTTCTTTTTTAATGAATTTTTGTGTGTTTTTGCCACTTTTTACTTCTCCAAAACTGTCAGTCACATTATGCTGAAACAAGATGTAAATGTTCAGTGTGGAAGGGTCACACAAATTTGTTTGGAATTGCTATGGATTCCTAATTTTTATTGAGTTTTTCAATTCGCGTACTTATCAGTCAGTGCATACATTCCTATTAATTACCATGTAAGTGAATGGGGATTGCTGTAGCAATAGACCTGTTCATGCCGTGTTGTATCAAACTTTTCCAGATCGTTATTAATTATGCATTCCATTGTTGGCCTGATTGTCCAATCAGCAAGTGGATGAGTCTGGCCCACGCCTTCATATTTACAACCGGTAACATGGCTGAGGCTAGTGATTACAGCATGGATTGTGCTGAACAGTACAAATCTTGTACCTAAAATGTCACATCAGTGGTGAAACATGCATTTTTAGTTTGCTGACAGTTTGATTTAACAATAAGTCCAAGCACATCCTGTGTTTTACTTTCCAATCCTTCCACATGTAATCCGGCCACCGTGGTTGAGCACGAAATGTGAACAAAGCAGGGTGCTCTTCCCGAAGTGAGCCGAATAAACCCGAGTCCTATGGACTGGTCTATTCATATTTTCAACTTCTTTTCCAAAACCATTGGTTAGATGAAATTTAAACTTGGTGAAGATGTACCGTGGGCGGATCTCCGCCAAGTTTGTTGAAGTGGTTATGGTCCAGTGATTTTTTAAATTTTTCATGAATGTTTTTGTTCATTTTTGCAAAATCTTACAAAAAATCTTCCATTCAGATAGCACTGGGCCAATTGCTTGGAAATTGCATAGGGACACTTCTGAATACCACAGACATTAATTTGTTTAACTGGCGGTGCTGCATTAAAAAAAAAATCTCTATGAATTTTGTGTGTTTTGGCTATTTTCAACTTTGTCTCCAAAACAGTCCCTCAGATTGTGCTGAAACTTGGTGTTGTACCTTGTGGGTCAGACAAACATGTTCACTAGGTGGTATTGCTACGGAACCATCATTTAAAAAATAAATAAATAAATTTGGATACTTGCCATTCAATGCATGAATTCCTATTGATTACTGTCAGTCAATGACCAGTGGATGCAATGGTAATTCACATTTTTTTACTTCTTCTCCAAGACCGTTTGGAAGATTCATTTCAAACTTGGTAGAGATCTCCCTGGTAAAAAAAGGAGGATACTTTTTGGATTCCTTGTGGATTCCTATAAAAGGATTCTTTTTAGATTCCTTTTGGATTCCATTTGCCCTGTGTTAACTCCATGACCAGCTAGGATTCCTTTTGGGTGCAAATTGCATTGAATACAGGGAAATATTTATGAGGATGGAACCCTTTGAAAAGGATTCCCAAATCATTTAAAAAAAAAAAAACTCCAAAAGTAATGTTTCAGAATGCTAGTGCATTTATAGGATTCCCATATCATTAAAAGGAATCCAAAAAGTAATGTTAGGGAATCCTAGGTTCCCTTGAAAGGATTCCCATATCATTAAAAAAAAAAAAAATCCAAAAGTAACGGAAGCTCGCACCGGGGAAGAAGATGGCCACACCGAAACGATGTACATAATTATGTGTGTGTGTGTGTGTGTGTGTGTGTGTGTGTATACAATAATTCACAGACTGTCTTTGAATATTTGCATGCAATGTCCAGATCTTGTCTTCTGAAAACCAAGGCGTGTGGCCTCGATCCTTGTTAAAACCAAATCCTGTTACTGCAATATTAAATATACACCTACAGAGATGCTCACACTCAAAATGCTATTTCAGGGACATTTAAGTGGAACATCAGGGACTGGGCATATTAAAAAAAAAAAAAAAAAGAATATTTAAGAAAATACTCAGCTTCAATGCGATAAAAATGTGGGTAAAATGGTGAAAATTTTAGCTAATTTTGGGGACTTCCTGATGATGAGGGACAGTTGCTATTTGTGCACCCATGGAGGCCTATTCTACATGTATATTCTAACCATATGTATACATGTAGATGCATGATACATGTACATAATTGAAGCAGCAAGAACACTTACACCAATCCTAGTTAGAGAGTGTCATTACCATATCCAAACCGTACTCCTGATGAAATAAATCCAAGTCAATTCTGACCAAAGGCAATGTTCCTTGTTATGTTTAGCTCAATCACATAAATTTATAGTTCGTCTGTATCCAAAAGAATCCAAAACGTACATCCAAAGGTCCATAGGGCAAAAAAAGCCATGTCTAGTTTTAACACGACAAGAATGAAAAAAAGTTGTTTAAAAACATAGGCCTAATGCAGTAAATTGGCTTGAACAGGTGCATCATCCAAGTGCACATAGGACCGTACCATGCATGAAAGGAGACCAACATCTGCAGCACAGTAGAGAATTTACAAACACAGGTTCCATATTTGTCAAAAATATCAATAAAATTCAGCATTTGAAAAATACTAGTTGCAACCACCGTCTCAACAATGATCATCATCCACACAAGTCCACAAAGAGAAACTAACACCAACATCAATCCATCAAAAAGGCCCCTAGGCCTAAAATGGCCATCAACAAGAATCCAAACATCATGATTGTACAATTCGATGTGTTTTAGACATGTGGCTAAGGGCATGATGTTGTTTTAAATGAGCTAAACTAAGAGTATTTCCAAGAGAAAAATTTTTGGAGGTGCAAGTATAGTGATCAAAATTCAAAACACTGTCAGAATTTGCAAGTACACTGGTTCAAATGTCAAACAGCAGCCAGAAACAAGAGACATCAGGTCTCAAAACACAAAACAGCAGTCAAAAATTGCAAGAACTGTAGTCAAATTGCATTACAATTGCCAAAAATTATAAGCACAGCAGTCAAATTTCAACTATGGTTTCCAGAAGTATTTTTTAAAAGGAAAATTAAATGTTCAAGAAAGCATAGAATCCCACAAGTCATCTAATAAGCCACTTATTAAGGTAATAATGTAGAATTCCAAAAATATAGTATGCCATTGTAAGTTATCTGCCAGTCAGCTAGACATAATGTACATATAATTTATAACTGGATAAAGTTTAAAAGTTTTAGTTCAAAGGTTTTAGTCCTCTATAAGGGCAATGTTATGTTTGGGGGTGGGTGACCTTGAGCTGTTTCCGAAGGTTACAGGACCATTGTTGAATTTGCTTTCAGTATGATATGTCTAGAAGTTTTTGACCTATGACTTTGATGTTACACAGGATTCAAGTCTAAAGTTCTCTTTATATATTCTTCAATTTCTCATGCTCTAGTGAAATTTATATTTTTAATGAATTTTTCTGAGGCAAATCTTAGAAATACTTCTGCACCCAGCTAAAGCTGAACACAGGTTTATTCAGTTGCAACTTTGATTTTTGCGAACACGCTTAGGTTAGCTGAGCAACGACTGTTCACGCAACCCTCTAGTTTTCTTACGAGACAAGCAGCTTTATTTATTAACTAACAAATTTCCAGCATAATATCTTGAAAAAGTAACCGTTGAATTGTGTGCAGCTAATTTAGCTCTTGTAGCCGCAAGCAAAGGCAAAGGGTCCCTCAGACCTAAATATAGTGTAGTCCCGACTTGTTGCTTTTGGAAAATAGATTTTCAAATGTATCAGCCTTAATTTAAAATTAAAATTACGGGAAAGATTGTGGAAATAAGATTTCTTTTAAAAATTCATAGTTTGAATTTTGTGAATGAAAAAGGTATTAACCTTGCACCTACAGCTGTGGACTGCAATGTGTGAAACTCCCTTTCAAAGGGATAAAACCCAATGTTTTGTTGTTGTTTTTTAAAATTCTAATCCTTGTTTTGTCATTGCTTGAATGTTTTCTTCTTCATTCTGCAGAATAGTGCTGAGTCTGTGAACATTCAAAGTGTAACTGGATGATGTTATAGTACGCATGCTTTGATTTTAATGATTTTGTGGTGGTACAGTCATTGAAATGAAAAGGTTTTCATGCCAGCAGACATTTGACAGCTATGCAGTGCATACTAGAAAGTAATTGCTTTCTGTGCAATTGTCTAGAACTTCAACATCATATTAAAGTACCTCTCAGGCCCATACTTTTGTTGTAAAATGTCCCAGTTAACAACTTGAAGACTGTATTGCAAGTATTCAAGCAGCTGATGTTGCCATAAAACATTCATGTAATATACATCCCAACTGCAGTTATTTCATTAAATAGCGTATTCATTGAATAATTTCAGCAGCAGATATTCAAATTATCACAGTACCTATGAGAGTCTGGAAATCTCTCTCTGATGAATGGCAATAGCTGAGCCATTTTGACATTTAATCCTATTTGACAATATTAGCGGTACTAAATCATTTACCGATATCGCTAGATCACTGTCTTGGTGATATCGCCAAACCATTTAGCGATGTAATTATGCATGTCATTAACTGTATATGGCTCTCCTGGTCCACACTTTACAACGGCAGCTAGTGGCTGATATGTACTTTACAGCCCCGGCCAATATTTTCTGTATTGCCCGGTCAAGTTGCATGGGTCTGGTGAGGTGTGGCTGGGTTAACTGCACTCGGCATGAGGCGAGATTGACAAGGCACGCATCCCTACATGTGACAGCAGCCACGCGTTGCACGTGCCCTGTGTCGAGGGCTCAAGTTGGAATAAGGAGACGCAAAATGGATCCTCAGCTAGCAGAGCGCATTATACGGGTGCTGGCAGATCGCATTTTGGAATTGGCGGAAATTACGCAAACAGATGTAGGCCTAGAGTGTAACGTAACACGAGTCCTTGTACATTTGAAACATCATGTACATTTCCAGGTTCTGGACTGCCAACAGTACATGTGCCAGTATTGAATAACATTAAACAATACATGCATAAACTTTTCAGATAAGATGTTAACTTTTACTTTTTACTTTATCCAATAGAAATTACATATTACACATTTCTGTCAGATGAAAATAACATACATAATCTGTTATTTAATATAATATAAACCTCTGTAATTGGTATTGCTCCCATATCAACCTGAGGACAGCCCTCAGGCCGATATGCCCTGGGAAATACCCAATTCATATTTTCCACTTTTCCTCCAAAACAGCTTACAAGGTTCACTTCAAACTAGGATGGAATGTGCCTTGGATGGGTCTCTAACAATTCATTTCAAATGATCATGCTTCGGTGATTTTTAGATTTTTTTTTATGATTTTCTCGATTTTTGACTAAATGTTCTCCAAAACTGCCAATTGCTTTGAAATCGCATATGGAAACTTTTGGGGACCCACAGACCTAAAATTTGCAAGAGGTGGCACTGTGATTATTTTAATGAATTTTTGTGTGTTAAAACTATTTTTGACTACTTCTCCAAACCTGTCGCTCAGATTGATCACCCACTTTGGTTCTGGTGGTTTCACTACCCATAAGGTAATACATATGCCATAAATGTAGAAAATTTAACTTAATTTTTCATTTTTAGTAAGAATACTTACCTCCAGAACACTTTGAAGCCGACCCAACCTTCCCATATCAGATCATTTTTGGGGTTAGTGCGCCAAAAGAATAAATGATGTATTTAGTCAAGGCTGGAGGTCAGCTGTCTGGTATAGATGGCGCTGCATAGGCACTGTTAACCATGATATTTTGAGCAAAAAACTGAGTGCCACGGGTGTGGAGTCAACTGCCTGGTTTCAGTCCTACCTTTGAGGTAGGAAACAAATAGTGAGTGTCAATGGTGAGTTTTCAGACCCCTTACTGGTAATATGCGGCATGCTCCAGGGAAGCATGCTGGGCCCGCTGCTGTTCCTTTGCTACGTAAATGACCTACCCATAAGTGTAAAATACAAGTTGGCATTATATGCAGATGACAGTGCTTTGTTGATATCGGGTAAAGACCATATGGTCATAGCAAGCGAACTCAGCTCATAATTGCAATCGTGTCATCAATGGCTCTGTGACAATAAACTCTCCCTACACCTAGGCAAAACTGAATTAGTATTATTTGGTTCAAAGAGAAAACTAAAAGAGGCTAATAAATTTATGTAATCTGCCACGGTGAAAAGTCCTACAGATGAAAACTGTTAAGTATTTGGGAATCACTTTAGATGGGGGTTTGTCAAGCAAAGCCACAGCACAATGTGTAATCCAGAAAACCAATTCTAGACCTAAATTCCTAGACAGGCAAGGCACCTGAATGAAAAGACAAAAAAGACCCTATGTTGAGCCCGTATTCAGTGCCACTTCGATTACTCGTGCTCAGCTTTCTTTTCTCGACTCAACAAAAAGTATGAAATAAAACTCCAAACTGCGCAAAACAAGATGGTCAGATCCATTTCAGGAAAACATAATAAATGGCATGTGGGACAAAAAGAACTGAACAGTTTGTCCATGTTAAAAACTGCTGACAGAGTAAAACAACTAAAGCTAAATCATGTATATAAAATTTTCCGAGATACATCCCCACAATATCTTGCTAAATGTTTCATCAAAATCCAAACTCAGCATAACTAAAGCACCAGAAACAGCACATCAAATTTTCAGCTCCCAAGAGTAAATGGTCCAGCAAGACATACATTCTATTTTGCAGCAATCGATGCATGAAACTCCCTCCCAGAGCATATCAAATGTAAAAATAACATATCCCCCTCAAATCAGCAGTAAAAAACATCTAACAGAGTAGTCGACAGCGGAGGAGGATAGTCCATACCTGTACTATGGTGCAGATGTGGATTGCCCTCATCTGCTTATGAGCAGTTCCCAGTTATGACACACTGCCACACTGTTCCTTCTGATTATTATGCAAAAGACAAGACATATTTTTAATGGAGATGCATGTTTATTCATTTTCTACACAATGCATACCTATTCTATACATATATATATACATATACATATATATATATGTATATATATATATATATATATACATATATCTATTTACTACACAATGCATACCTATTCTATACATATATACACACACTCACACACATATATATATTTTTGAATGCTTTATGCAACTTCATGATCACCCACAGGACCCCAATGGAAATAACTGTCCTTTTATTTATGTATGATTATGCCGTTTTGCCAAATAAAATCAATCAATCAATTTGAACCATGAGTAGCACAGTCAAAAAGATTTTGGTGGTATTAATCTTTGAAGAGACAAGTGGTCAAGTAACCATCAGTGTTCTCGAGGGAAGTTTTACTGATCAATATGTAAATTAAGTTAAATTTTCGATGTTAATGAAACGAAGCAAGTTGAATGATTTACGAAATAATAAGAACACCAGCATTCCAAGGTTTATGATCTCCGTAATGTATAACCTTCATTTTGTGGTGCAGTCTATCGTACATGCACATGTGCACGGCAGACAGTTTTGAGAAAATTGAGGTGGCTAATTTTAAGATTACTCCAATTTGGAAAGAAGACTTGGGTTTCTCCCCACCCAACAGCAAGGCCTGATACAAACACTGGACTAAGCAACTTTCGTTTGTTTTATTCATATGTTTAATGTATCCAAAAAACATAAAAAAATTCAACTCTGAAATCACAAGGTGTGGAAATTTTGTCATGATAAGAAGGATACACTTACATGTACATCGCCTTTTCATCTGTATTTTCTTTCCATTACCATGACGATGTCCTAAGAAAAGTCAAATTGTTTCACACCACCATTTTTTTTCAATCTTCAAAGGGATAAATCTACCGTAGGGCTATGACCATTTCTCTGTGTGCCAAACTTCCTGCACCATATTTTCTCATTGTCATACCCCTACGATGCATTTCCTACCACGTATCAACCTGTTTCATACATGGATTACATGCCAAACTATGCAAATACTACGACCAGATAAGATTTACAAACCAGAACCCTAGCTGGCCGGAGCATGAGCATGTCTGTTTTGTTTCCAAGTCCACATTCACAGTGTTAGGTTTTCCTCACATCACTTCCAATTATTTGAAGTTCCAAGTCCAAGTTCACAATGTGCAGAGGCCTTCATATAGGCATCGCCTGTTGGCCAATTGTTTTTGCAATAAATATGTTTAAACCAATGTGCAGAAATTATGTGGTGATCACAAAGACACATGTACACATGATTCTCACCTATACAGGCTTATGTGTCCACATGTAAATCCTTTTCTATACAAATGAAGATTTGATTTTTTTCGGTTAGTTACAGAGAGGAGCAAAAAAAAGCATACACATGTATAATCAGCCTGTACTTTATTATTTTCAACACATATATGTACGCCAAGGGATATTGCCTTTGAAGCTAACTTCACATTATTTTCATTGACAATGTTAAAAGTTAAAATGCAAAACTTGATTTATACAGGCCTAAATGAAGGCAAATTGTATTTTTAAGATAAATAAGAGAATCGAACGTCTTCGGATTATATAATTATCAGTCTAAAAATACAGACCTTTATCTTTTACATGGATTGTGAACGGGCCAAGCCTAATATTAATCACTCTCCATGGCACAGGTGTTGGCATACTCTTTCCTACCTGCTTATTTTGGTGGAGGGAACCGAAGGACTCGGAGAAAACCAATGTGCCGAGTCAGAGAGGTTGGATCGAACTCTTTCCGCTTGCTTCCTTGGCCATAAATCGAACCCAGGCAAAAGGCAAGCGTGTTGCAGCTCCACCAACCATGCACCTTAATTCAGTTTGATTCAACTTGATGTTGATGACAGGCTTTGTCTCATGATGTCACTCACACGACAGCCACATAGAAGTTCCCTGTACTTTACACTCCTCTAGCCAAGTAAGCACGCAAGGAAGCAGAAAGAAATAGAGCCTTGCAACTTTTAAGTCCACTTTCCCTTTTTCTTTTTAACTCATCTGACTTGTCAGCCGAGTTGAAAAGACCTTTTCACCAAACCACAGCCCATATTCTCTTCAAACCTGATGGGGATATACATTGGGGGATGTTCTGTATGAAGTTTGCTCAAATGATCATGCTCCAGTGAGTGATTTTTGGAATTTGTATGAATTTTTTTATTCATTTTTTGGCAAAATCATCTAAGTGAATTGCTTTGAGGTTACATAGGGACACTTCTGGGGGACCTCTAAACCTTAATTTGTTTACCAGGTGGGGCTCCAATCATTTCCTTTTTTTTTTCTCAATTTTTTGTGTTAAAACTATTTTCAACTTCTCCAAAACCATCACTTAGATTTCTCTGAAACTTTGTGGAAATGTAGTTTCTGGAAGTGTCCAACACAATTGTTCACTAGTTGATAATATTCTGCACCTTTGATTTTTAACAGACTTTTCTATTTGGGTATTAATTGGTTAATGTATACATTCCCATTGATAACAATGCGTTTCAATGGGGATTGCAATGGTCAATTTTCTACTTAAACTATCACCCAGATTCACTTCAAATTTGGTGGAGAGGCACCTTGGGTGGGTCTTTACCAACTCTGTTCAAATGGTCTCACTCGGGTGATCTTTAGCTCTGCTGACCATAGGTAGCAGAGCTCATGTGATCACTCATGTCTGTCTGTCCGAAAACTTTTTGCTTGTGAGGACGATACAGGCCGCAGTTTTTGAATGGGTAAAAGATGGTGGCAAAATTCTGTGGCTTTATTCATACGCTAATTCTCCTCGCGTAAACACACTTGCAACTGTGGGCAATAGTGGCAGCTAAGTGAAGGCTACCCTATGCTAACCCAGACGTGGCTACCTTTTTCCTATTAGCTAATTGTTCATGATGCATGCACATGAAGTGTGCCCCCTCCAGGCACGTGACCCGACATTTTTACTTTACTTACTTACTTACTTACTAGATTTTAGCTTGGTGGGAGACTATATGTATTGCTATGCAGTACTTGATCTTCTTCATGATACACACATATAAAGCATGCCGATCACAGGCATGTGACCCGACATTTATGTACCATATAAATGTGCTGAAGCAGTGAATGTCCTACCCAAACTGAAATCTATAAAGTATACTACTTCCAGTGAAAAAGGCAAATCCACTCTGGCAGTAAAAAAAAAAATTGAATCAAGTTTTCGTATTCTTTGCACTATGCTCAGTTTATGATGTGGGAAATAAACTTAATGGGAAATGGATTTTTAGTCAGTTCAGAAAGTGTGCATGATACAGTATGCATGATGACATTGTATTTGGAAACTGTAAAAACAAAATTTACTGGCACACATTAGGTTTATCTTAACAAAGAAAGGATTCTTTAAGAATAGACGCACAGTCATATGCATCAAACCAAACTGATGTATTTACCGACCTGAAAAAATGTTCGGTATTTCTTTTGATTTCATTTTGAACAGCCTCTGAAAATAAGTGAAACTAGTTGTTACAGCGAGCCAATAGTACTGTGAAAACTCGTTAAAATGACACCATCTGTTCCCTAAGAAAAGTGTCAGATAACTGAATATGTCAGATAAATGAATCAAATAACAAAGAAAATATTTTTTTTCCCATGAAAATGTGTGTCATTATATTGAAGATTTCGGATATCTGAGGGTTGTTATCATGTGGTTTCACTGTATATTATTTTGTCACCACTTACAAGTACGACAGTATTTTTTACTGTGTTAAAATTTTAATACAAGATACTTTTCAACTGTAGGGAAGCTCAGCCTTCACCTTCCCCTCTTGAATTAAGACTGAACTCGTGACTGAGTCAACAGCTTTCCTCAGTGTGAGTTGGGCGCTAGCTCCCTAACTCATACCAAGGAAAACTGTTGACCAGGGGAATGATATCTGGAGATGTTTCATCCACAATTCCCATTCAAATCTACTTTTATTGTTGTTGAAATTAGTCAAAAACATTGAAGCAGATGACATGTGACCATAAGCCCATTTTTCTGTTTAGGAGGAAAAGCACCAAGCTTGGCATGGTGATTGCCCTGGCACTGAAATATATCCTCAGCTTTGGAAAAGACAACATACAGAAAATTATGCAAATTACGGTCACTTGATTTTAATTATGCTCATTAGGGGCACTTTAAAAGATTAAATGTTTAAAATCGACAAAATAGTGAAGGCAAAGGTACTATTCCAACTTTCATTCATATGTTTGTGATATAAGCATATCCAATGAACCACAAATAGAAATTGGAGAATTTTAATTTATGTCAATGGAAGGCACTTGAAAAATTTAAATATTGAATATCTTCATAACCTTTAAAGGAAGAGGTGCAATTATAACTTTAATTCACAGGGATGTACTATAGGTGCATCCACTGGACCACAAACAAAAGTTGCAGAATTTTAATTCATGCTAATTGGGGACACTTAAAGAATTTAAATGTGGTAGAGGTGTCCATCATTACTTCAATTCTTAGATTTGTGCTAGAATTTTGAAGGCTGCTGAGGGATCACTTTAATTGGTTGATTAAGAAATCTGCAATTAACCTTTTTTTATATTTCAAATGGAGTTATGTGCATGAATTCAACATTTAAGAGACCACTGCGTGGTGTTATTCTCATATTCTCATGTGTTTTGCTGGAAGTGCAGCCTATGGACACAAAAGTCAAGACTGTACAAGCTTTGAAAGCACACGAACAGATTTACAGTTGAAGCAATCTCATTAAAGATTTAAATATTACTTAGCCTTATTAGTACTCTATTTAGGAATACAATTTCAATTTGTATACATGAATAAAACACCTGTTTTTTCTAATAAGACATATTAGGAGAAACAAGCAGCTTGCATTTCTTTATAACTACTCTACTTAGAAATGCAATTTCAACTTGTATTCATGTACAAGACACTCGTGTACCAGTAGCATTTACAATGTATTAGCAGAAACATGTGACTTAAAACTACATCTCTTTTAAACAGTTCAATAAAAATTATTGTTTCAGGAGTTAAATAAATACTGAATAGACAATTTTTAAAAGTTTTCTAGGCACATCACAGACTGATTTGCTGACGAGCAAATCAAAAGGTTTTAGTTGAGACTTACTCTCTCTGTATGCATACATTGTACATTGTCACGATGCCCACCTTTTCAATATTAGCAGAACTCAACAAAGAATGACAACAATGATATAACTTTAACAATAACAATATATTAACAATCAAAATCAGCATAAAATAGGTAAACTGATCTCCGCTGGTAATAACAATGGCTAAACAATCTAAGGAAATCGTAATCCCTGGTGAGATTATCCACGGGTACTGTCCCACAGTTCCAAGTCTTATGACAAGTGCCCAATGATCCGTTTATTCCAAAACCGACAGATGTACAGTTTGGGTCCAATGTAGTACTGAAAGGTGTGGTGCTGATCCAATCCCACAGAGGTATGGTTTGGTTCCAATCTGGTACAAGATACCAGTCCACTCAAGACACTGTCCACACTCCACAGGTACAATGTAAACAAAAGCTCACAGTCCCAATGGCTTGATGACAACGCACAGCTTCTGTCAGATCCTTTAGAATTCTCTCTTCTCCTCAGCTCTAAGTCAGAAAAATATCTGTTTAATATAAACGCAGAGAAATCTCTACTTTGTTCCAGAGTTTTCCAATTAGTCACACATCCCAGTACAATTTGAGATCCGTCTGGATCACCTCAAATGCATGTAGGTCACTATTCTAGCTTATTTCACATGTTTTCAATTACATGTGAGTCACCCACAAAACAGGCCAACTCAGTAGCTCTGCAGTGACTCTGAAAAATATTCATTGAACTCAATGACCCAGCACACACTGAATGAATAAAGTGACCTGTCCAAATGAAAGCAAACAGTCATGCACATTTTCATAACACATCTCCCTCCTAGAAGAAAAAAAAATGGACATATAAGGAAAATTTTTCTTCCCAATTGTCAATGTTACTTTTTAGGTATTCTGACCTACAATACACAGCGATTTCCAACAAAAAACATCAACTCTTTTTACAAGGTAGCACTAACATTCACATAGATTAATTATACCATATCTTCAACAGTTTCACTGTAATAGACAAACACATGGTTCTCATTGACACAGTTGCACTCTTTATACAAATCTCATCGAACTGAGGAACAGTTTTACTGTCAACAATGCAAATTCCTTTACATCACAATAGGAATAATCTCCTGTTCAATCACTTAAAACATTAATTCTGTACATATTTCAATGCAAATTTTGTTCATTTCCCATAATTACATTTACAAGATATTTGTATAAGTATATATATATATATATATATATATATATTAGTGCATTCACACACAAACCACCAGGGGAACTCTAGTCCACCAATTAAAACACATAAGCAGCAGACACAGATTTTTAAATCGAATTGGAATAATCATGTCTCCAATCACTGAATATAAAGTTATGCAAATGTTTCCATACAATTATTGTCAAGTGACATTTTTACACAACAGCATAAACAGTATTACTGCAAATAATCTGATAATCTGAACACACTTATTGTATTTGTGTCTTTTTGCCCAGAACCACTTCCTAGTAGTCATTACCCTATTCTGCAATCCAAACTCTTTACTCTCCATAAGCTAACCTGTCCCTGTCTAGCCTATATACATATGGAAGTGCTATTGTCCATATTGCACATATTCTTCTGTAAAATTTTGACATAGGCTGTATCAGCCCAAATAAATTAAAGGGTCTTCAGCGGGTAACTACTCAACATGTTTCGGAGCCTGTTACCCATAAATGTCTCTCTGAGTAGCGGCTCCTCGTCTAAGCTAAATATTCACCAAAGACAACCCACATAATAATGAATAAATATGAACGTGGCGAATTATGAATTAGGTTAATACGTGAAGTTTTGCTTATAAATGCAGAGCTTCATTATGAAAGAAGAATACCTGTCAAACAAACCATAATTACTAAATTTGTATAGTATAGGTTCAGATAAGAACAATTTGACTTACCCCTGAACCAATATGTATCCTTTCTAGCTGGATAGCTTATCCTAGTTAAACCACCCATCAGCGTATAACTGAAGTGGAAACAAACTGGGGTATTATATTCAGTCCCCGTGATTGTAAAATAAACAGTTGCAGCTAGACCACCTGTACAAACCAAAGGAAATCCTAACAAGGACTGCAACAATGGACATACTGCACCAGAAATGTAAAATAAACTCCATGATGACACCCACCCCTCAAACAATTAAGCTCTATTTCACTGCCAACCCTGAGTCAATGGATCAACGTAATGTGTCAGGTTTGTGACATTTGAGATAATACTCTCAATTTTGAGTAATTTTTTAATATTGATGCTCATGTTAATCTAAACACACACGTGAGTAATATTTATACAGTCTTTACCCTATTCCTATCTTACCAATACAATCATCCACTGTAGGGATAAGATGATCAGGTATCTCAGAGTCTGATTTAGTCACAGAATTCACCTTTCTATAATAAATGCAAAATTGCATTGACCCATCAGGTTTTGGAACCAATACAAAAAGACTACTCCAGCTACTTTGGCTTGGTTCTATAATATTATTTTCCAGCATGTAATTTATTTCTTCTCAAACTGCAGCCAATCTCACATGATTCATCGAATAAGGTTGATACTTTATTGGACCAGCATCACCTACATCTACATCACAACATAATATTGAGGTGCAACCAGCCTGGTCTGAGAATAAATGTTCAAACTCATGAATACGTTTTGCTAAATCAGCTTGCTGTGCAGGCTTCAAATGACTTATCTTGCTATCAAGATTTTGTAATATGTCAAAGTTCTGCATTTTTACGCAACGGAAATAGAACTCAAATCTTTATTTGAGAATGGATCATTCTGATCATGCCCATCGTCATTTCTATCATTCTTCAAAGTAGTGGCGCTGACAATTCCTTCTGGTGTTCCTTTTTCATGGTATTTTTTTAACATGTTGAACTGACAACGCTGTTTAGCTTTCCTCCTATCTGGTGTAGATATTATACAATTCACGTCATTTAACTTTCTTCCAACCAGATAAGGACCACTGAATTTTGCCTGAATTGAATGCCCTTGCATAGGCAAAAGTACCAACACCTTGTCTCCTGGGTTAAACTTCCCTCCCTTGCATGCTTATCATACCATGTTTTCATCTTATCATGTGCATTAATCAGATTTATTTGTGCCACCTCACAAGCTTTTTTCAACTTTTACTTGAATTTGGACACATACTCCAAGATAGGTTCATCTTGTGTCTCTACCAACCATTTTTCTGTTATAAGCTTTAGCGGACCTCTCACAGTATGTCCATATATCAGTTAAAATGGACTGAACCCCAGTGACTTATTTGGTATCTCTCTGGTGGCACATAATAACATATGTATACCTTTATCCCATTCATTTTCATTTTCAAAACAATAGGTTCTCATCATATTCTTCAGTGTTTGATGATACCTTTCTAGTGCCCCTTGTGTTTCTGGGTGGCAGGCTGAAGATTCAATCTGTTTAATGCCTAATTGGTGGTTAACCTCCTGAAACACTGCAGACATGAAATTGGAACCCAAGTCACTTTGTATCTGCATGGGCAGTCCTACCCTAGTGAAATATTTCATTAAAGCATCAATGATCAAAAGAGCTTTAATGTTTTTTTAATGGGATGGCCTCAGGATACCTAGTGGCTGAATCCATGATAGTAAGGAGAAACTTATTTCCCACTTTTGTTTTTGGAAGTGGTCCCACACAATCTATAATAACCCTGCTAAATGGTTCTTCAAGAACTGGGATTCTAATCAAAGGAACAGGTTTTATTTTCTGATTGGGTTTTCCGACCACTTGACATGTGTGACATGTGTGACATGTCTTACAAAATTCTGCCACATACCAATGTAATATAGGCCAAAAGAAGTGTTGTAATATTCGATATTGTGTCTTCTCAATGCCCAGGTGGCCCACCATAGGTACATCATGAACTGTCTTTAAAACGTCTGCCCTATATGATGGAGGAACCACTATTTGATGAATGATTCTCTATTCTTCATCAGTGGATGCATCTGGAGTTCACCATTTCCTCATCAACACTCCTGACTTAATATAATAACAGACCAGGTCTTTTTGTGCCTCTTCTTCAGTTAAAGCTGTACTTGTCAATTTCCTTAACTAAGGGTCAGATTTTTGCTCCCTAATCAGCGTATCTCGATTCAAATGAGGCATTTGACTTAGATGATCATTTTGGTTTACCTGGTCAGAGAGGTTACCGTCATGGCTTACCTCTGGACTCAAGTTAACTTGGCTTACTTGGTCCCCCAGGTTACCAGCAAAGAATGTCTCTGGCAGCCCCAGACATTCATCATCCTTGTCATTGGCTTCTTGTATAGAAGCCTGAAGAGCCATTGACCTTGTCACAACACAGGTGGGAAAAAATACCTGGGAATTCCTGCTCAAGATGCTCTGTGCCCTATCTCTTGACTGGCTCATTCGTTAAATATGGTACCTCTTTACCTTTCTCATTCTCCCCTGCTATATCATTCCCTAGAAGGAAGGTCACACCTTCTATTGGGAGACTAGGTACAATACCTACAATCACTGGCCCAATTTTGAAATCAAACTTTAGGTAATTTTTATGAAGCGGGGCTGTTATGTAATTTCTCTCAACACCCTGAAGTAACACACTGGCTTTTGGGTAAGTTTCATCCAACAAGGGAAGTTTATCTTCCAATAGTAAAGACTGGGCAGTGCCAGTGTCCCTTAGGATCACAACTGCCTTCTGGTCAACAGCATTTTCTCTCTGTGACACCAGCCCTTCCGATTTGAAACTTTCATAGCCATCCAATATGGACTCAGCTACCCCAAAAGTTGGGTTTTCAAATTCAGCATGTAGATTATCAGAATGTCCATCAGACATATTTAGAGGTGGGTGCCCCTTAGTGCTGGCTAAACCAACTGGTTTCCCAGTATTATTTGTCCTTCTCTGGAGTAAAAACACTCAGATTTGACATGACCCCTTTTATGGCAACAACTGCATGTGGGTCCACTAAAGAACTTCTGCCCTGTTTTCTGATTAGCAGGTTTATCAGACTGAGAATTATTGGGCTCTTATTCTTCTGATTTTTGACGGGGCAAGAGGTTCCCCGTTCCCTCTGGTTTCTTTCCAAATTTAGATCTGAACTGACCCTGTCTGGGATTTCCAAGTAAGTATTTATGTGTCAACTCATAGTCATCAGCCAAAACTGTAGCTTCATGTAATTTATCTGCCTTTCATCCAGGTAGGTTTTAATTTCTTTTGCAATGCAACCTTTAAAATCTTCTACCAAAATAAGTTCCCTTAATTTGTCAAAATCATTTTCTATTTTTCTGGAGGCACACCATCTGTCAAACAGATTCTCTTAATTTCTGGCAAATTCCACATAAGTTTCACCTGGTTCCTTTTGGAGGTCTAGGAACTTTGTCTGTAAGCTTCTGGTACTAACTCATATGCTTTCAGAACAGCATCTTTCAACACATCATTCTCAGAACTTTGTTCTATGGAGAGGGAAGAATAAATTTCTTGTGCCGTTCCAATAAACACACTTTGCAAAAGAAGAGGCCATACTCTTCTAGACCATTCTAAAGTCTCAGCTATTTTCTCGAAAGACAGAAAGAATTTTGATACTCCTTTTTCTTCAAATTTTGGTACTAAACGTGCATTCTTGGTTGCATCAAAAGATCCTGACAGTGCTTAATTATCTGATCTAGAATGCCTAAGTTCAAGCTCTCTAAGCTTTAACTCGTGTTCCTTAGTCTTTCTTGCTTTCTGTGCTTTTCTTTCATCAGCCTCTCTAGCTAATTTTAGCTCATGCTCTCTTGCAGCCTATGCTTCCCCTTTTGCTGCTTGTGATGCTTCTCTTGCAGCCAGTGCTGCTTCTGTTGCTGCCTGTTCTGCTTCTCTTTCACTCTCAAGTTTTAATTTAGCTAATTCCAGCTGAAAAACAAACAGCTATACACATTTTCATAACAACATCATCTTGATATCAGTACCCTTGACCACAGAATAGCATATGTAGCTACTGGTATGTAGTCTTGCATGTTTTAGTCTTGATATGTCCCGGCCATTGCCACCAAGTCTTACAATGACTGTTTCTGCATCGCCCCATCTTTCTTTGAACTGTTCATGACTGAGTTTACACTTTATGCTGTCAGCCAGGTTGTTTCTCAGTTTGGAGAGTTGCAGCAGATCAGCTGCCACAGTCAGATCAGATGGATCTGGTTCCCCAAACCAGCCATTGTGATTACATGGTGCAGGGAAGTCATCCAGCAGTTTGGTAAAGGCAGTGTTAAGTGTAGTTATGTCAAGATCTGCCAATTGGACTGAGCTAGATTTAGGGTACAGTAGGTTACATATCCACTTGTCCCTGCCCTGCAGTCACTCATGAAACTCGACCTTTTTCTCCTGCAACCATTCCTGCAGAGTTTTTGGACTTAAATGGGGCTCCAGTTTTATGCATGGCAAAGTGAGTCATTTTATTGTCCTATAAACATCGATCCTTTCCTTGTTTAACACCATGCAGAATGGAGTGGTATGTACATCTTCTCATGGCATGCTCATCAGAAAAATTACCAGTTGTGTGTAGAAAAATAATAAGGAATTTCAACCGCTGTCAGTATTGTTTAAATATGCAACAAGTTAGACTTTTAAGAGCAGTCACTGAATAATTTGATTTCAGAAAAAGGTCACACCAGTAACACAGAGGACCACTCTGAAGGGAAAAGCAAAGAAAATGCCATTTCTGAGTAACATATCACTTACCTCCTACCATATACCAAAGCATTGAAGACCTTTGTTAGTTGTTTTGCATTGCCTAGCAAGACATATATATTTGTGTATATGGAGAAACAAACTCCATATCTACATGCATGAATGAATGGTATGAACTTTTTTCTCCAGAAAAACAGTCCAAGTTGGTTCTGTCCTGAATGAGCAGACAGTTATAAGTTTGGAGACTGTGTTGCTGCCCTTAATTTCTCATGTAAACTCCAAAACCAGTTTGACCCATCTGGTCATCTGTTGGCTGGCCTCTTGTGACACACACCCACCAGTACAACCTGCCCATATGATTTAGGGAGATTATGCTCTTGAGAACATCTTTGCTCTTCCTGTTCTGTAGTGGATCTTAATAAAATATTTTTGTAGTTTGAAAACTTGTACTTTTATGCAATCAGCAAGGTTTACCAAGAGGAGAAATGTAGCGGACTCTCAGCCTGCCTTTGTACGAATATACTGAGAAGTAGAGGGTAATAAGAGGTCTGGTACACTTTCACAACATTTTACACAGAAATTAAGACTTGCTCCAAACATGTCCTTATATACACAACTCTACCCTCACCTACCTAGAAGCTATCAAGTGGCTTCTTTCTAGCTTCAAGCTCACTTAAGCCCTAGTAGTAGCTTCATGGATGGAAAATGGAGGCTATCAAAGAATTTCGCTCTGGTTGAATGGCTTCCTACTAGCTTCAGGTATTGTCATCCTGATAGCTGCCTTCTTTTTGATAGCTTCCATGTTCGGGCCTGGCTTCTAGTCTAGCTGCATTCCCAGAATACACCCAAAAGGATGGTGGGATTTTATACGGGCATCCATATTGGAAGGTCACACTGCTGTGTGCTTAATCTCTACAAGGTTGATAGATTTCAGTGATTATAAGACAAAATAACAATGCTAACCAAGGCAAACTGATACAGTATTCTGTAGAAAATACCATGAACAGAATATCCCAACAGGATCTTGCTGAACTGATGGTAAAAGTTTACATGTACAGGTATGGAGAAAGTGTTGCATTTATTTCTAACCTCCACCTTTGCATGTCCATAGTTTGGCGGAAAGTTTAGTTATTTGTCACACAGTATAATTTGTCACAGTGACAAATGTATGAAAAGGATGTTTCAGCAGGATTAAGGATGTGCCAAGTTCATGGTGACTTGTACAAATGTAGAACTAGCGAGAAAGAAGAAAAATCATGCAACTTGGAATATATATATATATATATATATATATATATATATATATATATATATATATATATATATATACAATTGACATCTGCAGTGATGTTAAAGGAACATATGGCCAGAACATGGCTCTAACTACATGATGTTATTGATAGATACAAGGGAAGGCAGGAATTCAAGCAACCAAAGATAAAATTGTGCCAGTGGCAGTTTTAATAAATTGTTTGCATCTTTCTGATTCCCTTCAGATTTTCACTCCCAAAATTGTTGGAGCCATTGCATGTGCTAATCACATGCTGTCACTCATGACGAAGTAGCTGCAAAGGAGAGCCACTATGAAGGTAGAAGGAATCCATTCAAGCTTTTCTCCTCTCATTTTAATTTTTCAGCCATTTGGAAGCCATCATGAGTATACTTCTAGCAGCAAAATATTAGAAATTTTGGATACGAGCATATGTTAAGAATTTACATAATATTAAAATAAGTATTTGAATTTTATTTTTTTAACAATTTAAAGAGAAATTAAATTAGAACAAAAAAGCCCTTTTTCAAAATTTAAAATCGAATTTTGGAGAGCATTATCACGTGTTTTTGCATTTGAAACTATAGAGGAAATCTGATGTTTTCATTTTTTAAAATGCTATTTTAAATTTTATGCAAAAATTAAGAATTTGAATTAAAATTTAATTACATCAATAGAGACACTAAAATGTTATATTCAGTGGCAATATCAAACTTAATGTCATGTTTTCTTTCAGAAAATATATTTTTTTAGGGTAAATATGATAACCATACACGGAAATTAAACATTTGTATGTCACAGTCATAATGTATACCACGCCCTTAAGTCCCTGTTCCTTTGTACCTTGTCGTTTTTGGCGAAAATGCAGAAAAATGTTGAGGTATCTTTAGCTTTCATACCTGCCTTCGAATTTCTCTGCAAAATTACTGAGAAATACCGAGGCACGGATGAGAATAGAAAAGACTTTGGCATCTAATGAAATTTTTTGCCAAAAACGCAGAGGTCCTTCACTGCCTATTCACACTTTGGCCCTTTTTAGTGTTTTTATGAGAAATGATGAGGTTCTTTCTCTGCCCATACCTCAGTGTTGCTCGGCATTTTTTCCAGGAAAACCCTAGGTCCTTGCCCTGTCACTCCCTACATTGACATATTTCTTGGCAAAAATGTCAAGAAACACCACGATCCTTTCCCTGCTCATTCTCATCATAATCAAAAATGGTGAGGGACCATTTTTTATATTGGCATTTCTCGGCAAAATGTCAAGAAAAGGACTCTTCTCAGCATGTTTCTTCCCCTAGTGTAAGATACTTAGGTCTCATCTTCTCTTGGTGGATAGACTATATCAGACTTTATTGGCCCAGCAATGCTTGCATATTTGTTGCACAGGATTTCCTTGTCAGGACAGATTTCATACAGCCACCTGTCTGAGTGCAGTGTCGAGTGTAACAACATCTGCCTGGCACAGCCTAGACATGACACAACTCAAGTGAAGATCACACCCGGCCATATGTCTAAAAGAGCATCCATCTGTTGCTGTATGGGAAGTAAAACTTGCCACATTGTATTTAGATTTTCACCACGAATGTACACTAGGGCAGCCTCATTCTCATTCTGTGTGACCACAATAGCAGTTTCTTGCTATCCCTGGTTGTGGCAGTCAGTCCTTTCTTCCATTCAGTGTTCTGACTGATATACATCTGAAACCCGACACATAAGGAAGGCAGCAGTGTGGGTGGAACCCATCTGTGGAACTCAACCTTGATACCAATCTGTTGTACCTTAGTTCAATTATCCACTGGCCATTGTTGAGCAACAAGGGCTGGTTCATCATCTCTCAGAAATCAAGGGATCCTCATCTCCTCAAACTTGGATATATTTACACAGTTGTCTTGCCATGGAAGAATGTAGCCAAAGTCAAACTTTACCATACGTGTCACCGCCAATTTGAATGAAGCTTCATCAGGAGTGAAGTCCTTCCAGATGCATTGAAGCAAATCTTTTGTCAACTTCTCTTTTAAAACTAGGTACCCTTTTGCATGGGATAGCTCTGCACTGCTGAACTTGCTGAAACGTGGGTCTGTGTTGGACAGTTGTAGATTTATGTCATGAGAAATGAGATTCTTGAAAATACCAATGACCTCATTGGGCTGATTGAAGACAGTGTACTTCATAATGTCATTATCTTAATACCATAGAATATCGCTGCTCAGTTTCAGGTACTGGAGGGCTGTCCTGATGAAGTCACCAGTCTTCAGCTTAGCCTGGAGACCTAGTTGTTTCACAATGTCCATTGACAGCCATGGAATCAACCCTAGTTGACTAGTTTGTGTTGACAGGAGATCCCTCAAGTGATGCCAAGTTAATGGTATTACTTAAGTGGGGAAGGGCCTTTCATCTAAAAAAGATAGACAACATTGTATTTCCAGCAGCTGCAAGCCTTCAATGTTTTGCAGCTTACTGCAGAGGTCTCTCGGATAATATAAGGTATCTGTTTAAGCTTCTCCTGTAGTTTGTCATACTTTTGTTTGTGACTTCTCTTATCATACATGCTGCACCTGATTTCCTCTTGTTTGATACTTTCCCCTTTGTTACATTAATCAAGCACCTCTGTTAATACATGTCTGACTTGTGCATCTGTACATTTATCCTTGTGAGTTCCCACTAGAAGTATCACAGCTTTTGGAATGACTTCTACTTCATTTCCATCCACTGACCAACCATTAGTCTGTATTTACTTGAGTCATATGAGTCTAAGTCAAAGATGACCACAAACAAAGAATTTTAATTCAAAAAGAACAGAGTGGTTATGTTGTGACAAGCATGGCCACAAAAGTCACAAATTACTATGTTCAGGTATGGAAAAGGCTTGTCTGTAGTCTTTTTCACCCATTTGTGTTTTTGTATGCCACGTGTGGGGTCCTCAGCAATGGTAAGATGTGGCATGCCAGAGAGCAGGAGGTTTCTTTTTCTGTTTTTGGGTGCTCCCTTTATACTGAATTTCATGAAGGTAATTGAATATTGCATTCAAACCAGAGTGTAAAACAGCTTTTGGAATGTGTAAGTTATTGTTATCAGCTTTGATTTGTTCAAGCTCAGTGAACCTAAGCATCTCAAATGGTAACTTTTTCTTTTTTGTTGTGAGAAATACTCAATGTCCTGAGACGACCCAGCTCTTCAATTTCTTCATGAATGTAGTTGAGGTTATTGTTTGATGCAATTCCTGCAGTTGTTTGCCTCAGACAGCTTAAGTAACCGATCACCTCATACAGAGAATGGAGTTGATTACCACGTACATCTAATTTCCCTAGTTGTTTGCATTGATACAGTGACTGTGGTAAGTCTTTCAGTTTGTTTTCATTAAAACAAATGTCCTTCAGACAGCTCAAGCAATCAATGTCCTCATGCAGAGAATAGAATTGATTACCACCTCCATTTAATTCCTCTAGCTGTTTGCAATGATACAGTGACTGTGGGAAGTCGGTTAGTTTGTTGATATATATATGAAGCTCCATCAGACAGCTTAAGCAAGCAGTATTTTCATGCAGAAAATGGAGTTGATAACCACATACATTTAATATTTCTAGTTGTTTGCATTGATGCAGTAACTGTGGTAAGTCTTTCCGTTTGTTTTCATATATATTCAACTGCTTCAGACAGTTTTAGCAACAAATGTCATCACGCAGACAATGGAGTTGATTACCACCTACATCTAATGTCTCTAGTTGTTTGCATTGATAAATTGACTGTGGTAAGTCTGTCAGTTTGTTGTAATATAGATAAAGGTCCTTCATCTAGCTCAAGCAACCAATGCCCTCATGCAGACAGTGGAATTGATTACCATGTACATCTAATTTCTCTAGTTGTTTGCAATGATGCAGTGACTGTGGTACCGCAGGCAGCTGATTATCACTCACACTCACTAAACTACTTCTGTGCTTCTCTTAGAACCTGATGCCACCAACAGAGGATTTTCCTTGGTCCAGTCAACATGACCAACAAGCTGCTGGGCATGGTCCTTGCAAAGGGTCAGCACTGACTTGACTTTCTCTGTCATTGGTAGCAATTGTGCTCATTAACATGTGTACTCTTGACCTTGGATTTTTGTTATGTCTGCAGCCCAGATCAAAAACTGAAGAAGTGTGTTACTTGTGTCATGGAGACTCCATACACTGTAAGTAACATATGTCATTGTGTTTGACAGAACAAATTATCAGAGCATCAGGATCCACCACTACCCATCGGATGTGGCAGTCTTTATCCATGACAGGGACAGTCAGTGGTTGGTTCTGAATATCTCACTATCTGGCCTGCTATAAACAAATGCAACAGGTTTAACCCTTTTCAAGAGAAACAAGCTAGATATACAAGATATAAGATGTAGGTTTGTTTTTTGTTTTTTTGCCAATGTGTTCCAAAAAAGGCAAAAAAAATCTTAATCGATGGGAAACGTCACATACAGGAATTGTGGTTGAGACCTTCTATGGCTGAATGTTGACATCTGTCACATAATGTTACCTCTCGACCACCATTGCCTAAATCTGAGCAGTCTGTAGTCCTGATAGTTGGCATTAATACTGTTATGTGTTGATAAGTAAAAACATGCCAGTTAATCTGTTGGATAAAATATGCTGTGGCTGCAGATTTAAATTGCATTTGAGGGTTAAATGGCAAATGTCAGGGATGGTTGAACGATGCTGCTCTTGCTTAAGTTTGGATTGGTCAAAAAGTACCTGCCTGATGGGTTCAGTAAGTGAAAGGTGATCACAGTGGGGATAGGATTAAGCTTTAGGGGCAGTCTGTCACAAATAAAAAGGACCAGGTGCTGTAGATCAGGCTCAGACATCGGAATTTGTCTGGCCCATACACGTAGCCACCTGGGTGTGTGTTAAATTTCTGGTAGTGTTCCGAATACGACCTGGCATTTACCAATGTAAGTGTTGATTTGTTGAGAGCTTTTATGTGCTCCAGTATTTTGTTGGTGTACGTGTATATGGTTCACCACTGGATAATGTAGGCTTCCAGATAAGCCATTTTGGAGCACTCATATGCTCCAATATGTATTGTATTCTGTGAATCTTGTGGGGTTCACCAATTGAATAATGTAGGCTTTGAAATAGCCATTTTTGACACAAGGAGACCAGTATAAGTATATTTTTCAGAACTGTTGTTAGCCTTCTGACGTGGCATTTTGTGTAATGTATTTGTCACGTATATATCTTTACTATGTTTATATTGCACCGCAAATACACTAAATTAATGTGTCTTATGTTTGGTGTTTGGTAAGATCAGGTGTAAGAAAATAAAAAAAGTAACCACAGTTTTGGTGTTACAATTAAAAATTGGGTTTTCCCACAAATTACAAGATAATGTTCCAGGTTTTATTATTTTTTTCCTGATACTGCTCTTTAATTTTGAATTGCATCCCGGAAGTCGACTAGACAAGCCAGGTAGAGGACCCATCACTTTGTGTAAGACCAGTCAACATGACCATTTGAGATGAACTAGCTGTTACTAATGTTTTCGGTGTTGCTGTGTTTTGTTCTTTGTTATTTTTTTTTCAATTGTTTTTTTTTTTACAATATGGGAGTGAATACATATTTAAACAAAAGTTGTCTTTGTGGTCTGTTCACAGCAATACAACAAAACAAAAACAAACGAATAAACAAAAATTATCCCTCACACACCCTATCATCGCCTCTTAGGCTTAAGCTTTTCCTATGGGATCATATATATGTAAATGTATGTATGCCTTCAGACATTCCTCTGACCGCAGTATTTTGAAGCTTATGGATTGGGGGTGTCAACACTAACATGTAACTCAATACACCAGATACATTTACATTTTATATATGTGTGGCAACTCTATTAAAGAAAAGAGAACATGATTACGCATGTATTGGAAAAGATAAATGTACACGTTTCAAAAGACATTCTCCATAGATTAAAACCTGATTAAATTTCAGTTGTGTCAGGTGCCTCGGATACCATCACTGGCCTGCGTGACTGGATGCTCAGCTTTCTGTGCAGAATTGTGTGAGTTCATGACCAAATATAATAATTTTTGTAGTTTAATTCATGTTTTTAGTTTCATCTTGGAAAAAATAAATAAGATTGTAGTTTATATCTGTATATAAAATGGCAGTACCTCTGCATTTTGACACAAATTTATGTTTTGATACTCCACACGCTTATTATAGCAGTTTCATATGTAGGGCCTATCATGCTGAACTGATTATCCTTTTCACACTAATTGGTGCCTTTCACTTCAATCGGCCAGACTCTCTTCCTGCTGTGGTATATATATATATATATATATATATATATATATATATATATATATATATATATATATATATATGTGTGTGTGTGTGTGTGTGTGTGTGTGTGTGTGTGTGTGTGTGTGTGTGTGTGTGTGTGTATGCTTATATATATATATGTATGTATGCTTAACATGGACCTGGTCCCTTAAGGATATGATAACCAGTTTTCCCACTGCATCCAGTGAAGAGTATATTCACATAGACCATGTTTTGTTAACTTTTAAAAAATATAAACTTTCTGTATTACATAAGAGCCTTCAATGTATGTCATGTAGATCATTACACTTTTATTTACATAATATTTATGAGAAATAATGTCATGATATATCACCTGCTGTTGGTCACAGCGTGATCAGCAGTCGGCATGGTACTTGTATCATGGCTACATGTTTACTGTTTGCCACTGCACGCTGCACAAGTGTTGGGAGACTGAAAGTATGATTCAAGTATTAAGAAAAAATGACGTATGCAAATGGGGCTGTTGGTTGTTTCATGTATTCACTTTTCAGATGTTATCCTATTTCTGGTCAGATTTAATGATTAACCCAGCCTGTGTCAAGTAAAGCTTTTGGCCTTTGGTATACAATCAAAACAGGTCTTCTGTACAATTCTCAGCAAAAGTATTGTATATTAATAAACGAAATTTAAGTAAATACATTACTGCAGACAATTTACTTCTGGGCTCTTCTGGGCTATTTTAGTGTGAAAGTGTTGAGGACATTGGACCTGGGATCATTTGCATGGACAATACTTAACAACACCATATCAGTTTCATATCTATTTATTAGGATGATGAATGTGTTATCATTTATATAATTGCAGATATGACCTAGTTTGAGGCTGGACCTTGTCTCTGGATGTGATTCTGGTAAACTCTTCTAAACAAACCTGTGTGTCTATTGTTTGAAAACCTATTGGAGGGAGGCCTTACTTATTCCAATTTTTTGCAAATATAAAAGATGCCTGTCAATAGTGAAAAATGTTTCAGGGGATTCCTGAGCCTGACACTTGCCCAATAAAATTAATATCTGTCAATCTCAACCAAAAGTAAATCAATATTAGGCCAGTGCATATGACACATTTGTAGATTGCGCTTCAAGCTTTCAGGACACTTGGTTTACATGTACATACTTAAGGCAAGATAAGAATTAGTTTTATGTCTGTTTTCAGGAGGACAACTGTGTCCTTTGGTGTCATATATTACTATTGATTGATCAAGATCAAGTCTGAACCTGTCACTAGCTGTAATTCTTTCAAAGTCTTCTGAACAGACATTTGTGTCAAGTAAATTAAAAAAAAGAAAAGAAGCAAAAAAAAAGGAAAAAATGGAATAACTGGATTATTATAAATCATTGCAAAAAGATATATGCATACAGCATATTAATTGTGAAAATGGTTTCAATGGAATAAGCCTTAAATCTACAAATGGCCATCTACCTAAAAACAGAAAAACGTTCAATGTCAGGTGTCTGTGCACAAACATGTTCCTCTATATATTGTGTTAAAAATGTGAGGACAATTGGACGTAAGAATAGTAACCTGATTTACAGCCACACACATTGTACTAAAGACAAGATTAATTAGCTTTATCTCTATTTATCAGGAAGATAACTATGTCATTGGGTAACTTACTATTGATCTGTCCAGGTTTTAGTGTGGGCCTCTTCCTGGCTGTGTTTCGAACTCCAAACAAATCTTTGTATCTAATACATCACAACACAATGGAACAAGTGGTAATTGACCACACCACTCCACATCTTATAAGTCTGATATTTCTGTCTTAGATGAATGGATAAGTGAAATAAGGCATATTGCTACAAACAGAATACAAAAATTTAAGAAAACAACCAAACAGCCACCACGTCCTGTTCTGACAAATCCAGTTGTTCAGTGATGCATGATAAATATGTTTTTGTACTGCTTAAGCATCCAATAATATTATTGTCATAAATAAACCATTTTATTATAAGGTTGTAATCGACGAATTAGTTCTCCCAGATGTGAAAAAGTAAATAAATCTTTGGATATTACTTTAAACAAACATCTACAATTCTTACCTTTGTTTGGTCTGAATTTTCTGATGTACATGCCCATTTACCCAGCATTTCCAAAACTGCATTACAATCCTTATAAGTTCTTATTCATAGCAGGTTCCAAATTTTGCTCTACTTAGGAATTGTTAGTTTTGTTGTCTAAAGGCGTGAAGAAAGAACAAGAATTTTGGTTCAATTACTGTAGTCAAACAAAACCATCTTGCAGTATTAACAGGCTTTGGAGTTTATCTCATTTGAAGAACCTATTTGAGGAGTTGAATTGTACTGATAATCGTATACCTTTTAAACAGATTTCTACTTGGGTCTTCTCCACTTAATATACAACTTTTCCTCGTTCTGATTTGAAAGCATGTATCCAGTCTCTCATATATAAAACATATAAAAAATGAAGTTTTTCAATGTAAAACTATCATTAAGAAACAGTACTCACCATAGGTCACTTATACTGGTCTCCACACATTTTAGGTGCTTTGCCAGAGCCCCCATAAAAATTACATGGGTCCAGTGCCATCACCATGCTGTTGCACTCACTGACATCCAGGCCCTGTGGTGTGCCCAGCACTCCTGGTGGCTGTAATGCATCACAGGAAGCATGTGTAAATCAGTTTACTACAGTTTACTACATTGCATATTAAGAACTGAAAAGCAGGGTTGGTTGGGTGGGAATTGTAGTGACCTATGGTGAGTTTTGTTTCTAAATACTAGTTTTCCGTTGAAAAATTTTATATTAAGGACACAGTACAACACCATAGGTCACTTAAGCTAATGTAACATGAGACCGAAGGAGGGAGAAACCTTCACAAAAGTAGCCCCAAAACTCCGCACTTGAGAGCCACGGATCAGAACACCATCGTCTGCCCCATCTCCAACTCCATTGAGTTAGAGGGGGGAGGGTGAAGCACACCCTAAGACCAGTTGGAAGTGGCAGTCGGGAAGCACTTGAGCACCAACAGCTGCCCTCCACTTCTACCAAATCTCTTAGCTAGAAGGACATAAAGTTATTTAGGGAGCGCCATCTCAGGGGGCCATAATAACCCCTACTGACATGTTGCATAATGTATCTCAGGAGGTGGAGAATGTTCTAGTCTTATGAGCCCAGAGAGGATCAAGATGCACAAGCTTTTCAGCCTTTTCAGCCACACTGTAGACCAAGGAAATTGTTTTCCTTATCCATCCCAAGATGCTATTAAGCAACAGACTCCTGGTCTCTGTCTGCCTAAGAGTGAGAAACAGAAGTTTCTGTCCAGCTCCATGAGGTTCAGTGCTACCCAAATAGAACTGGAGCACTCTAGCACATCAAAGGGCCTAATTTGGCTCGAACCTGGACATTGTCACCGAGAGTGACTTCACCCAAAAACCTGTCAAAGCAGTTGAAGGGTCACGTGTCCCTTCTGTCTTAGACACAAATCCCACATAAGGCCTCAGAAGGACATCCTTCCCATCAGCAGAGCACCTGATGTGGAATTTATCCAAGGCATGTATCTCTCCACACCTAGCACATGTGGCAACAGCTGATAAGAAGACTGTCTTGATAGTAAGGATCTTAAGAGTGATTGACCATATATCTGTCGTTTCAAATGGAGGCTTGGTAAGTGCCCCAAGCACCGTGGAGAGATCCCAGTGAGGGAAGAGATAGCGCTTCACCAGACAGTCTCTATAGAGACTGTTCACAAGTCCACAGAGGAAGGATCTGTCCTAAAACTCTGCCCCTACATCTTAAAGGTAGCCACAATGGCTGACTTGTATCCCTCGATGGCACAAACCTTCAAGTGCCCCTTCTCAAACAGACTTAAAAGAAAGTCCACAATCCTTTGGACCGAAGCCTCCCAATGTGAAAAGTCCTTAGCAGTGCATCAAGCCACAAACTTGTTCCACCATGTCATAAAGCTTTAAAGAAGACTTACGAAGCTTCCCACAGACAAATTATTCAGCCACTCCCTTCGAGAAGTCAACTGTCATAATGTCTTTGGTGATAGTTGCCAAGCTTGTTGTCTGAGAAACTGCGGGTTGTGTTGCAACTGGTTTGAGCCTGGTTGCTGGAGAAGTTGTTCTTTGAAGGCTAATGAAACACAAACCCTGTCACAAGAGTCAGGCTGGACTTTGGGAGATTCACGATTACGCCTAACTTCACATACAGATTCAACACCAACTGCATGTCCTTGAGAAGAAGGCCCATGTCCTGAGACCTCAGGAGCCAATCATCCAGATAAATGTGCAACTGGATCCCTTCCCGGTGCATAAATGGTGCCACCTCACTTATGACACAGAGCAAAGACAAATGGTGCCAGCCCTAGGCCAAACTTGACAGCATGGCACTGATAAACTCTGGCATCAAACACAGCCATGGTGTGACAGATGGAAGATGACCTCTTTGTATACTTTGCACCCCCATCAAAGCCTCAAGGAGGGGAACAAACCCCTGACTGAACGACCCAGGACTAACTGGGTCTAAGTGCAGCTGGTAAGCAGCTTTGCGTACCATTGTCAATGGGGAAGCTGCAGATAGGAGTGCAACTTGACATTTGTGTCAAGAGTAATCGCTCCACTCGAGCATGTAATCCACAGCTTGGCCTCAAGACTGCTCAAGACTACTCAAGACCCAGCGGATCTCTACCAAATGTTTGGTGGAGGCTGGCACTGAGGGGTCATCACATGCTTCCTCAAGTGCAGCACTGGGCTGTGCCCCCGACGGTCTGCAGTAGTGACTCTCCTTGGAGGGTTTCTTGCACAAAATCAATATTCACCCTGAACAGGGAACATGGTTTCTCCACCCTAGAGGGAAACCTGCCAACCCTGTCTACAGCCTCTTTGGCTGAAGCCAATGACTGGAGAGCCTTCACCCTTTCTGCTGTGGCATTAAGTGGCTGAGACTTGGCCTCTTTTGGCTCTGCCACCAGAGTGGAGAAGCAAGTGCCACGCTTTTCAGCTTCAGAATATTCAATTGGAAAATCCAAACAGTAGAGGTTGAGAAAGCCCTTGGCAGTGGATGATCCTGTAACAATGTCCCCTTTTTTGTTCTCCCAGGTGGGACTTGTTAGAAGACCGAGAATTTTGTTGTATAGTGGTATATTTATTACAGTAGTCACAGCAAAGTTGACACACGTCCGTCCAGAAACAAGCCCAGCCACAACTCTGTCAAACTAAATCGAGTCGAAAAGTTTAAAGCGAATATCGATTGACAGAGAAGCAATAAACTACTCTAATTGAAATGTCAAATCAGCATGATGTTAAATAATAGAAGAGAGGATCAAACGAAGAAGGTCCGCGCTACTCAATCCTCGTAAAGGTCGGCATCTCAAAGTCACTGGATGGTGGTTATAAAACTACGTTACTCAATCTTTGAGTGTATATTGTTGTAAAAACAAATAAAGTATGGACTATTTAATCAGAATGAATCTATAATTTAGTGTTTGTTTCTGGGCTGTATATTCTCGATACACTTGAGATATATATGTCGAAAGGTTTTTATAAAAAAATTAGTCTGCCAACATCGCCCAGCAACAGTCATCTTGTTACACAGCTCCCTATCCAAAGTTTTAACTTTTAAATAAAAAGTTAAAATAAAAGTAGGGATGTTGGCTGATAGGAAACTTGCAATGACATCAAGCACTTCCAGTTCACGAAATCATTTGTGACACGACACAACAGCTGGTTATAGTTATAGCAACACACAAAATTGTAATGATCCATTGTTCATTGTCCGTATCCGTAGCAATGTCCGTTGTGATGTGGAATCATCCTCACTGTGCCTGGAATATAAGGAGTCGGCATAGTCATGAGCAGTTCATTCATAAGATTGTTGAAGGGATCAGTCACTGAATCCCAGAGTTTCAGAAAAATCATTCACTAATGTAGTTAGTGTGCTCGCGGTAAGAAATTTGGTAGGCAGGATAATTTCGTCTCCGAAGTGGCGTCTCAACATTGAGAGGGTTGACTCGGTACCTTTTATATATTCAGCCATATATTGTAGATACACTTCCTTGGAGAATGATTTAACTTCGTGGTGCCTATCTCGGATCAAAAATTGTCGCCAGGCAGTCTCCGGTGGTTTTGTCATAACCACTGGCTGAATTTGGTATGCTTTTTGGGCACACGTCTCCATGAATTTGGTCACCAGGTGGTGATACAGTGGTAGCAATGTTTGATATTCGGTGTCCGTAAGGTACAGTGACATGAAAGTATGCACGTCAAAAAATGAACGATCATAGATAAGTCTAGTTCGAGGACAATCAGGGGACTTCCCAGGTGCGGCTTTCAGAGCGGCCATATTCTGCTCCCAGTAGACGAGGAGTTGATGGGTCTCCCATGAGACGTTTTTCATCATACCATTATAAAAACAGTCCAGTATCTCCCGCGATTCTTCGGTTCGGGTGTTGTGCTCAGCTATCACAACACAGTGTTTATGTTGCGTGTTTTTGAGAGTCCATTCTTCTAAAAGTGTTGTCTTTCCGACTCCAATCCAACCATGTAGTGGTGTTATTAGGCCACTGTGCTGCTGGCTCCGGGTTTTGCTTCTAACAAAACAGGTGCATTAGTATTTCCATCACTGGCTAAACACGGAATACCAACCTCACTGTTAGGGCAATCACCATCATAGTTAGTGGGTTCCTTACTGTCATGCTTTTTCTTTTTATAAATGCAACAGTAGTAACAAATAGCCGAGGCAATTGTGCCACTTACGGTTAATACTAGAGGGGCAACCAGAATAATTTTGAAAGCCAGAGTGTGTCCATTTTCACTAACAATAGTAAACTTCTCTTTCATGTAATTTAGTGCTGTTTGCAGTTCAGGGATAGGCAGAGATGGGATATCCTTCAACAAAAGGTCATTTAGGTTTAGTTTCAATAATAGTTGATCAGATGGAATCCTTGAAAAGTTCCATATATCATTCAGTATAGATTTTAGTTTTATGGGCTGATGCAATTTTGGTTTAGACATGGCAGATGAGTTTCCTGTAAAATATGGTAAAAGGTGAAAATATTCATTGCGCGCTTCACAACCAGATGGTAAGCGAAACGATTGAATACTTTTGTCAATTTTGAGGGAAGTAATTTCTCGCCGATTGTTTATATAACAATTTAGGGTTAAAGTCAGAGGTGAGCGAGATGCTATAAGCCAATGACCATTGTGTAAGTAATGGACAATAGGAAATTTATAGTTTGCCTTTAGAGTACGAATGCAATGTTTGTCAGCTAAATATTGATTTTTTGTAAAAAGAGATATCATGCAATTAGGCGCACTTGAGATTGAAAATATAGGTTCTTTAAATGCACAATATCCGTCTTTGGCTGCAATACAGTGCATGGCAGTACTATCAGTGAGTAAGGCATACATTGTAACATCTTTTGAGATCGCAACATAATTACTTTCCATTTGATAATGTGCCACTAAATGGCCGGTAGGACTAGGTATTGGTACATTAGTTGCTTCGTAAAGAGTAAACATTGCGTCTCGGTGAGCAAGAGGTAACACTGCTATCAGATGAAGTTTGTTATTCTGTGGAATAAGAGCGGAGGCCAAATGCGTATAATACCAAGGTAGACTGGGGTGGGGTAATTTTAAATGAGATGGTAAACGGTTAGCTATTGACCGCAACACCTGAGATAATTGCTCTGTTGAGACCAGAGAGACAAGTGTCCAGTATTGATTATGTCTACAGCTGATCGCAATTCAGAAATATCCCAGTATGTCTGTTGTATTGTAGACAATACTAAATGGAATAAGTGATCCAGTTTATTATTAAAAGCAGAGAAGATCAATAAAGGATCTAGTATTTGTAACTTTGACTGCATTTCCCATACAAAGGTATTTAGCTGGTCAGTAGCATTGGCTAATTTGTTAATTGCCTGTCGGTTTATGATGGTGTTAGTATGTGTCTTATTAAGAAAGGTTAAACCTTTTTGAACAACTGTTACTAATTGTGATTGTCGGGATTGTAGTTTGATAATTTTTCTGCGCAACTTTTCCATATTTTTATCAGTACCTACTCCAAAAAGTGTAGACAGGAGGTCACCAATTATCGGGATCAGTCCTCTAGGGGTTCTTTTATAATAATTTCGTCCTTGTAATTGGGTCTTAAGTTCATACCAGACTAAAAACAAGCGGTCCGTACTTTGCTTGAATTGGGTCATTTCTGCCTTGATAAATCTAATTGTTTGGTTTAGAAGAGCATTGTATTGCTTCTGTTGTATTGGATTTAATTTGGCACTCATTGGGTTGTAGATTAGGGTCTTTATTACATTATCAACATCAGTAACTACTTCCTGGAGACTGTTTATTCCCATCTCATAGGGCCGCAGGTCAGTAGAGAAGGATAGGAGCCAGGTACTATAGGTACCAAAGACTTCTTTTACAGGAGTGAAGAAAGTTCCGGTTTCAGCATAGATTAGTGGGACTGGCAGGAGAAGAAGTGAGAGGAGAATAGACCTGAAAGAAAGAAAAACAGCGGTTGGTGGCGTAAGTGAGATTCCATCAGCACGTTAACTCAGCCTACTAGCATGAGTTTGTGGGACAACATCCAATCAATTAAAAGCTTACAAGCATCGAAACCTGCATTTGTTTATGCAAGCAACCGAAAACATATTAATGACGTGATCATTAATATCATACCGACAAAGATACCAACGAGTATCAGTATCCAATCTGGCATGCTAGTTACGCTTAAGGAAGATATATCCATCGCATTATCATCTAGCATATGCGGGTCGTCTCCATCCGGACGTGACCTTTTTGCATTAATCCGTGTAGTCCCATTTGACCCATTATAAGTCTTGGCAGACCCATTTGAATGTGAAAGCTTTCGTTTCAACTTTTGGCGATCCAGCGACACTGGAGGGCCACCAACAGACCAACGGCCAGGTCTGTGTCTTAAATTGTAACGATGGGGAGGACCTAACATTGAAGGTCCAGCCTCACCGGAGAGTTGCGTTTGTTCACGGGCTGTTACTAGGGGCTCAGGGGCCAGCACCTTGGCCTGTCGCAAGGGCTGATCTCTGGTTGGTTCTTGATGAGCCTTATTTCTCAAGCTCCATCCTAAATACTTGTGTCCTACTCTTTTAGGTGTAGATCGTTCCTTATCCCAAGCATTGTCTGGGTGGGCAGGAAACAATCTTTCTGCATGCACTACCTTTGTTTTTCCAGATGGTTGATGTTTAACGAGGAAATTTACGGGGGTTAACTGATCAATTATTCTGTAATAGGGTTTCCACACACTGGTCAATTTGGAAGAGGTACCTGGGGTAACAGTTGTATCATGCAAATACACTGGGTCACCAACTTGGTAGTCAGGCTTTTCGGCTCTTGAATTGTAAATTTGTTTATTTTTATCCCTGGCTTCTTGCATGTTATGTTTGACTAGCTGGTATGCTTCATGCATTCTACTTAACATGCAGGGAATGTAATCTTCACCCATGTACCTCAGTTTTGGCCTTAAGAGAGTGTCACAAGGCAGGATAGGGTCTCTGCCGTACACGATGTAGTACGGTGAAAATCTTATTGACTCTTGTTCACTAGTCCTGTAAGCAAGCAAAGCAGGTGGTACATACAAGTCCCAGTTTCTCTGATCCTGTGACTCTAATGATTTGGCAAGTATATCATTCAAAACACGATGAAATCTTTCAGTATGCCCATTTGATTGTGGATGGTAGGGGGAACAAGTGATTCTGTGAATATTCAATTCCTTGCTCAATGCATCATTTATTGCATTGACATATTCACTTCCATTATCTGAAATAATGGTCATAGGACAGGCAAAGCGGGGAATAAATTCCTCCATAAGAAGGTGTGCTACTGTCTCGGCAGATTTATCAGGAGTAGGATAGGCCTCTGGCCATCCACTAAAATGGTCAACTATTGTAACAATATATCTATTTCCTGAAAAGCTGTCGACAAAAGGACCCTGGGTATCAATACCAACAATTTGAAAGGGAAATTCGCTTATTGGCATGTCCTGCAATTCTATTCTTTTCTTTTTTAATTTTCTTGTATTGCAAGCAGTGCACCTTGCTATGTGGTTGACAACATCCCTGTACATAAATGGCCAGTAGTACCTTGCTCTTATCGTTTGGTATGTTTTATCGATTCCAAAATGTCCATTGGCATCATGATAATTGGCCAAAATGGTACTAACCAAGGTTTTTGGAATGACCACTTGTAAGTGTGGCCAATGATCTAGTCTAACTGGGCCAGCCATGTGATACAGAGTGTCATCTTGCAATACATATTCTTCAGAGTGTGTGCATGCACTATCCTCTTTTAAAGCATCTATGATTCTTTTAGTTTGGGGATCCAATTTTTGGAGCTGACGGGCATTCCGCAATTGTTCCATATCTTTTTCTGGCAGTTCAATTGTGTCATCCTGATTAACCTCAGAATTCAAATCATCCACAGGTAGTATTTTGTAGTTTGTTTCATCCGAGTCAACAATATCGATCTCAGGTTCCTCGTTTGACCTTAAATGAACTCTGGACAGATAATCTGCCCTGGCATTATTCTTGCCACTGGTATGCTGTATATCACAGCCATATTCATTCAGCAGGATGGCCCAACGTTGGATTCTAGTATTATTCATTTGGGCGGTGAACAATGATTTCAATGGCTTATGGTCTGTAAACACTGTAAAGTGTGCACCATAGAGATATGGCCTAAGTTTTGTAATTGCATAAACTATGGCATAAGCCTCCTTCTCTATTGTTGGCCATTTAAGCTGTCCGTCGTGCAATTTATGAGACAAAAATTGCAGCACATGCTCATCGCCATCATCACTTTTCTGGGTCAATAGGGCTCCTATTGCATAATCAGAAGCATCAGTATAGAGGTAATAAGGGGCCCTAGGGTCGGGATAAGCCAATATGGGTGCTTCTGTTAATTTTAGCTTCAATGAATCAAAGGCTTCTTGAGTTTCTTCTGTCCACTTAAAACGAGCATTTTTCTTGGTCATATCTGTAAGTGGGCGTGCTATCTCACTGAAATGTGGAATATAGCGGCGGTAATAACCTACCATTCCTAAGAAGGCACGAACCTCCCTAATGGTTGTTGGGGGCTTTATCTTATGTACGACTTCTACCTTTTTCGGATCTGGGTAGGCCCCTTTTGGAGTTACCACATGTCCAAGGTATAAAATTTCTTGTTTTAGGAAGTCACACTTGGAAGGTTTCAATTTCATACCAAATTTTTCGAGTCTTTGGAACACAGCTTTCAAATGTTGCATATGGTCATCAAAATTCTTGCTATAAACAATTATATCATCAATGTAGACCATTACGTAACCAGTTAGGCCAGAGAGCACTTCATTCATGACATTCTGGTAGATAGAGGGCGCCACCGTCAGGCCAAATGCCATTCGGTTGAATTCGAAGAGTCCTTGACTTGTTACAAACGCTGTTTTGTGTTTGTCTTTCTCATCTATAGGGATTTGGAAGAATCCTTGGGTAAGGTCAAGGACACTGAAGCAATTGGCTTCACCTAACTGATTAATTACATCTTCTATGTTTGGTAATGGATATGAATTCTTAACTATAGTTTTGTTCAATTTTCTATAGTCTATGACCAATCTCATCTCACCTGATTTCTTTGGAACTAAAATCACTGGGCTGGCATATGGGGAAGTGGATGGTCTTATCACCTCAGTTTTTAACATAGTATCTATTTGGTTTTGTATTTCTTGCCTTAACGAATAGGGGGTACGGTATGGTTTCTGAGCTATGGGTGGATTATCACCTGTGTCAATTCGTATTGGCCTAATTCGGGCAGTGCCTAGTTCTGAACTACTTTTGGCAAAGGCTCGGTAGTGAGAGGTTAATAAACTCTCCAATTTTGCCCTTTGTTCTTCTGCAATATGCTTTGTCTTGAACAGGCCTAAGAAGGTTTTTGAATCAAACGGCACATCTTTTCTGTCATTGGTTTCACCATCAGACTGATCATCAGTGAGTTCAGATGTTACAGCTTCAACATGGTCAACATTCAACTTTTCTTTTTCATTTAATTTTTCGGCATGTGCTACTATGCTTCCAGTTGGGATGGTCAAGGACTCACCTGTCATGTTGATAAGGGTTAATGGTACTAGACCATCATCTTTAACTGTGCATAATGAGTTGGGAATCAATATGCCCGGACGATCAATAAAGGCTGGTGCATTATCAAGTAGTGTGACTACATAATCACCCTATGTTACCTTGGTAGCCAGGTATGCCTTAGTATTGATTTCTGTATAGGCTGGTATGTTAACTCTTTCATGTACACGCACGAGAGAGCAACTTGTTTTGCATGTTTGTTTTGATTTGAGGATTACTATTTTATCATAAATTTGTAATGTCCTGCTCTCATAGTCTACTCTTGCTTTGGTCATATTGAGGAAATCACTTCCCAACAAGGCATCTTTTGTAATGCCTCGTACTACTTGGAACTTCATGCGTATTTTTAATTTCCCTATTGAAATAGAGGTGGAAATACTGCCAAGAGTGGCTAGTTTGCGTCCAGAGACACCAGATAATGTTGGAGATTTGCCTCCCTGCAATTCTACACTTTTACCAAATCGATGGAAAATGTCTCAGATATTATGCTAATATCTGCCCCAGTATCTAAAATTGCATCTGTTTTTACTTTTCCAATCACTATTGGGACCATTGGTGTATATAACGGTAGAGCATGAGTTAAAAGGATGCCTGGTACAGTGGTCCCATCTTCTATACCAGCATCACCTAGTTTAAATGTGGAGCATGGTTATTTTGCCGCAGTTGGAGTTGAGCTTTTCGAGCCAAGCATTGTCTCCATTTATGCCCTGTCTTATGGCAATGCGCACAGATAGGTGTGCCTGTTGGAGTGAACTTCATCTGCTCCTTAGGATACTTTTGATTGTTTTTTGTAGCCTTAGGTGCTTGGGCCTGTACTTTTTCTTTGGTGTTTACTGCCAAAACCTGAGTAAACATATCTTTGAGCTCAGCAATGGAACCTTCAATGCTGTTAAAACGGGCCTGATTACTTGTGTTAATAGCCTGCACTGCATCGACTTCCATTGGCTCTTCGCCTCTGCGTAAATCGAACGTTTTGTTAGCCAACTGCTCGCTCACTGCTATCTGCAACGCATCCTCAAGCCTTAATGGCTTTAACCTGATAATTTTCCTTGCAATTACATCATCTCTTATGCCATCTAGGAAAATGTCCTTAAGTTGGACCTGTATTAGAGGGTCTGCAAGATCCAAAGTGTTGAATGCTTCTTCAGCAAGATCAATTATCCTTTCTGCGTAAGACTGGACTGATTCAGTTGAGCCTTGTTTGACTCTTTTCAGCCTCTGCATGGCGAGTTGTACATCAGCACTATCACTGAATCTTTCCTTCAGAGCTTTAACTAGGTCATTCCAGCTAATGCTGGGATTTTGCCTAAGTACTCTAGAGCAGTACTCAGAGGCAGCTCCTCGGAGAGTTTGAATAGCCAGAAGTTTCATGCGCTGGTTGTCACGATCAATACTTACTCCCACCTTCTCCATGTCTCTAAGCCATGTTTTTAAATTTCTGCCTGATTCACCACTGAAGGGTTTGATTTGATTCACTAACCCCTGTGTTCTAAATTCATACTGTAAATCTCGGAAATTTTGAGTCAGTATATCAGCTGCGATATGCTGAGCTGGGTCCATCATGTGTGAAATAAAAATATTGATTTGGAAAAGGAATTTGTAACACACAATAACCACAACAGTAATTTGATGGTGATTTGTAAGCGAGGCAGGCACCAATGAATAGTCAATGATTTCAATACTCACACTTCCAGCGTTGTTGCTCCTGGATTGGTGTCAGTCATAGTTGTGGCACAGATTGGTGTAGCTATGTCCTTGATATATATATGTATATATATATATATATTATAGTTCAAACTGCAAATGTCCAATATTATCCTGCTCACGGCACCATTTAATGTAACAATGTCCCCTTTTTTGTTCTCCCAGGTGGGACTTGTTAGAAGACCGAGAATTTTGTTGTATAGTGGTATATTTATTACAGTAGTCACAGCAAAGTTGACACACGTCCGTCCAGAAACAAGCCCAGCCACAACTCTGTCAAACTAAATCGAGTCGAAAAGTTTAAAGCGAATATCGATTGACAGAGAAGCAATAAACTACTCTAATTGAAATGTCAAATCAGCATGATGTTAAATAATAGAAGAGAGGATCAAACGAAGAAGGTCCGCGCTACTCAATCCTCGTAAAGGTCGGCATCTCAAAGTCACTGGATGGTGGTTATAAAACTACGTTACTCAATCTTTGAGTGTATATTGTTGTAAAAACAAATAAAGTATGGACTATTTAATCAGAATGAATCTATAATTTAGTGTTTGTTTCTGGGCTGTATATTCTCGATACACTTGAGATATATATGTCGAAAGGTTTTTATAAAAAAATTAGTCTGCCAACATCGTCCAGCAACAGTCATCTTGTTACAATCCTCCAGATCATCACCGGAGCTGAGAAGCAAATCCTCTAAGTGTCCCTCCTCAGTTTTTGCCTTCACATCCACATGAGGCTCTGACACTGCAGTGACCTCAGGAGGTAGTGTCACAGGAGTTGCAGATGCAGATCAATATTGAGCCTGTAGCTCCTCCCATGCACAGAGTCCATGCAGGCAAAATGCCTGACAAGAGTTGCCTCAGCTTGGGTAGGCTTAAGCGGCCCACCGCCAACTTAGCATAAGTCACCAGAGAGGTGACCTGCCCAACAGAAGGCTGGTTGACTGCACATTCATCCTCCACTGGGAATTGAACAGACCGTGAAGATGCTGTCTCCACAGGAACTGCTCCAGCACTGGGACTAGCAGTGCAGAGGACCTCTCCATGTGCAAGCGACCCACCCTCTGGCAGCAGAGCAGCCAAGGAAGATGGCTGTCTTTTTTCAGCTGGTTATGTGGTTCTGGCACTCCACCTTCCCTCCGTAGAAGGAAAAGAGGAATAGTGGCAGTGCCTCCTCTTCCTCTCCTTTTCCCTCCCACAGTGGGAGTGTGAACACTCATGACCAAAGGCATGAGGCAGGGGAGAGATCAGATGGGAAGCTGACTCATCCCCCCCCCCAATGTGACCATGATCACCAAGTCCTCACCACCAAAGGACCACCAAGTAGTTGGAACGCTGGCCCTTGAGGGGCCTGAGACCAGCCGCCATCACCATGGGAGGCTTGGTGAGAGCCACCACAGTGATTGTACTAGCCACCTTAGACTTCGGTGTGGCCTCTGAAAATGACTCGGCCTGCATTCTTAAGAGGGGCCAGACATCACAGAGGGGGCAGGGGAAGGAGGAGCACCCCCAAGATCCTTGGAAGAAACCTGTCACTCCAGCCTATCCAGCTGTCAGATGACAGTGGCAAACAACACCTCTAACTTACCCATCAACACCTGGGCAGTTGCTTTTGCCTGGACAGTCATACCTTGCCCTAGTGATGCATGGAAAGGATGCCCTTAAGGAAACGCCACAGGGAGTGATGAGGATGCAGCCTGAGCTCTATTTGTGGCAACCGCCAGCTTCCTGCCCCCCCCCCCCCGTATCACTGATCTGGTAATCACCAAGGTGCCATCCTGCTGTTGAACTACTGATGCACGCTAGCCATAGGACAAGCAGGACGGGAGGGGCCACTCACCACAGATCCACTCACTTGAGCTGCCATGGATGTGGAGGGGATCCTAGAATGGGATCACCCAACCACCATCCATATGGAATCTGAAGAAGGCATAGTCTCCCCCAAAAGAGCCTCAATTCAAGGATGAGCATAGATTTGAGGACCAGTCTGAGCCTGTCAATAAAGACCTGGTCTGACTGGTGATGCCCATCGGGGCCTATATTTGAGGACAAGCCTCGATTCGAGGACCAGACTGCCAGGACTGGGCAAATTGGCAAAGGCCTGCAATGGGGCTCGACCTCAAGAGCTTGTGCCTTGATTCGAGGACCAGCCCCCCCCCCCCCTTTGTTTGTGTGTCTCACTAAGAGGCTACTGGCAGTTGGTGCTCAATATAAAAATAAAGAATTTTCTTCTGTACTGCCGGGGAATGTTCTCAGTGCAGGGTTATGTCATTCTAAATGTAAAAGGCACCAGCATTAATTATCAAACTGATGAACATTTACAGAATAATGGATAGGCTAGGATGCATAGCACAGCATAACAACTTGCACATAGTTCAGAAAAAACACTACCCATATTTATAAATTTAAATGCAGCAATGAAAGCAAAGTTAAGTACAGCAAAAGGCAGCAATTCAAGAATTACCAAAACATCAACATGCATCCTCCAATACCAATGTGAAGAAATATATTTCACTCATGACTTGAGAAAGGCAGTCACCCATAAAAGGCAACTGCTGGTTTTAAACCAGTCCTCTCAACCTTTGAAATTTTCTTCATTAGCTCAAAACTTTATTTTTTCTCAAAACATACAGCCCTGACAACTTAAAACCCAAAATGTATCACTTGCACCAAAGATTAAAAAAAAAAAAAGACATGTAACGTCACTTTTTGTTGTTGACACAGAGTGAAAGAGAGAGAGAGAGAGTGAGAGAGAGATACACAAAGCTTAGTTGTTCAGCTGTAGTCCCTTATGCCAGCTGAGACAAGTATGAGAGAATATCAGGTGAACCTTCGAATCACACACACACACACACACACACACACACATACATACATACATACATATATATATGTATATAAATATACATATATATGTATATATATATATATATATATATATATATATATATATATATATATATTGTTTTAGTCTCTGACACATGGTTAGTTTATCCAGGACTAATAAATGGACTTGCATTTGGAAATTTGAGCTGGACTTTTCATTGGAGTGCTTGGGTACCCATTGTAGCATAAGGAGATGAACAGCTGTATCTAGAGCAAATTCCCAAATCAACAGACTTGAAATGCTTTTAACAACTGGCTGCATTTTATAAATTCTACCATAGTTATCATCTCCATAGATTTTCATCCTACAATAGATGTACGGCTTGATGAATGTTCAGAACTTGTATGTAATTAGCATGTTCATGTTTACTTGTCATATTTGGACAGATTCGAAATTGGACAGAATTTGAATTTGAATCTCCATAAGTAATAGTCACTGATTATCACATGGAGGCTCAGCCCAAACCCTGCAAATACCATTCAAATACCCTTCTTTTGCCAATTTCTCCTCTAATTTGCTGTTCAAAAACCAGCGGAAACTATGCAAGGGCAAATCACTGCCCCCGACCCTTACCTTCAACCCTTCAAGTACCCTACTCGAAAATCGTGTCGCTGCTATGAATAGTCTAAATTCTTCCAATAACATTGAAATACGTTCCAAATTACTCTTGAGCAAAAATCTAACTTTCCACACAAACCTCTAAGTTTCTTGTATTCCTAATCTGTTTGCAACACCTTTCCAAAGACTTCACTCATTATTTTACCCCCTCATTGTCCTTTCCAATATCATTGTTTGTCACAGACGTATCAAATGATCCATTACCAAACTCTTCTAAGAAATACATCTTGCATCTGGTCCAGTGTACATGCATCTATTTTGTCACAACTGCACTTATGAACCCGTTGAATATATGTGCATTTAAAAGGTTTTTGTAGATCAATAATCATTATCAATATTGCTATTGACCGTTGTTTGCTTCTTTTTGCAGGTTTTACACACACACACACACACACACACACACATATATATATGCATATGTATATGTATATGTACATATATATATATATATATATATATATGTATATATATATATATATATATATATATATATATATATATATATATATAGTTCTGCGTCTATCTACCACTATATATAACCTGTGGTCAATGTCGTCTACAAGCTGACCTTAGGAACACCATACTGTAAAGCTGTTTCCTTGATTCGCTATATCATGGATGCTTTAAATTATCTCTTTCTCTTTTAAGGAAGTACTTCCTTCCTAAGGTTTTAGGCCTGCTAGCAATTGCAAGGCCTGCTTTTCCGGTAACTGAGGACTAGTTACCCCCTCTTGTGACATCCTCTAGCCTGTGACACCTCGCATGAACTCATCAGTGCAGATGGTTGACTGGTTTTCCAGTTTGCATATGGTGTTTTACGACCCCCTTCACGTTCCTTAAAACGTTACCCCTGGCTATATCAGTAATGGCTAATGATGATCCTAATGGCCACTGATGAGAAGCTCTCGATTCAAAAGTGCTCTGGTCCATCTTCATTTTTGATTGTTCCATTGTCTGTCACAGGTCCGCACCAAATAAGCGATATGGCGCCGATACTACGATTGAAATTGCCGGTGACGGAAATAATAAGCAGCTTCTTCACTGAATTATCTCCATTAAATCACATCATACTTCCACAAAGTGATCAATCTTGTCATATAGTTTAATCATGACTGACAGATCTAAGGTTTTGCCAATCTTTGTTCTTATCATGGGAACATATCTGATAGATAACCTGTGGTTCATCTGCTCCTGTTTTTTTCTGTATTTCTCTTCACGCAATGGACAAATATACTTTAATATCCCACATGCACGTTTATCATTTCTATCTCAGGTTAGACGTAGACTTAACTTTAAAGTATGGAAAGCTATTCTGTAGACCTATAGATCAGAATACCGAGAAATTTGCTTTTTTAGGACTACTTGCCTCCTTATCTACTCTTCGTCTTGCTATTTCACATGCCTTTACACTTCTCTGTATTACTTTAATCTTTCCCTATGCCTGTATCTGGAGACTCTACGGTACATTTTTATCAGCAGCATTGTACTTTGCATCTTTCAAGACTGTTGGGGATAAAAACGCTACAGAGTATATTTTAAACCATCTTTAAATTTTAAGTCATAAATGCCCATCCCAAATGGAGAACTCTTAAGAAACAAAGGTGTGGTGGATGAAAATGATTTATTCAGATATATAAACTTAGATTCCTTTGAAATCCAGTACCCAGGAGCAAAAACAAAATATTTCAATGTGGAGGATCTGAAGGAGTTTTCAACCAGACATGAAAACATATTAACAATTCTCAGCCTCAACATTGAGTCAATGAATGCAAAATTTGATGAATTCAAAATTCTGATCGAAAGCCTTGCCGAAACGGATGCCTTTTTCAGTGTAATGTGTACACAAGAGGTCTGGCTTAACGAAACTTGTGACCATAAACAATTTGAACTACTACACTACAACATGTATTCACAATACAATAGTAATGAATGCTCTAAAAACAGGGGCCTAATCACATATGTAAGAAATAATCTAAGTGTTAAAACACTAGAGAATTACAATAAATTCCAATACTGGTAAGGTCTCTTTATTGACATTGAGGACAGTGACAAAAATAAAGTAAAATTAGGTAACATATATCGACCTCCTAAAGGAAACAATAGCTATAGAGCTATTGAGTCCTTCCTGCAGGAATTCTGCCCAATAATTAACAAAATTGATAACCAGAATAATAATCTTATACTAGCTGGAGACTTTTACATTGATCTACTGAAAGTAAACATAAATGGAAAGTATCAAGAATTTTATGACTTTATCACTGAACATAGCATGTTGCCAAATATTTTACTACCTACCAGATTATCTAAACGGAATGCCACATTAATTGATAACATGTTTAGTAAAAACTCAAATTCATGCAATCCTATTCAAACGGGAATTTTAATTCATAAATTATCAGATCACATGCCCACAATGTCAGCTATTAATTTCAAAACAAATGCTTATCATACCAATAAAAAGTAAATACACTTAAGAACTTTTACAGGTAATGCTACTCATGACTTCCTCGAAGATTTAAACAACACAGAATGGGATTCGATTTTTGATAATAATATAAATGCAGATCCTCAGCTAACTGATGATCAAACTAGATAATATGATTTACAAACACTTTCCTTTAAAAAAGAAAAGTTCAAAAAATACTAACACACACACAAAAAACCAAAATGGATCACCCAAGACATCTTAAACAAAATGAAACATGGAGATATGCTTTATAAGAAAGTTCACTCTATTACACCAGAAAATGAGAGGTATGATGATCTGTCTCGAAGGCTCCAAGTATGCTGCTATGAAGTCCGATTGTTAATTCGTAGGTCAAAATCTGCCGATTATCTGGCAGAATTTAATAGATACAAAAACGATATTAAAAATCTATGGAAAACCATTAAAGATGTCCTAAATAAATCTAATACTCACAAAGAATTTCCTAAGTATTTTAATATTGACAATAAACAAATAACAGATACACAGGACATTGCATTTAAATTTAATGATTATTTTGTCAATATTGGTCCAACACTGGCAAAGAAAATTATCACGGGAGGGAAAAAAGCATTTCAATCATATCTCCAAAATACCAATACAAATTCTAATTTCCAGTTCACGTATGTGGATGTAGATCAAATAAAGACCGCAATATCCAATCTTAACCCTAAAAAAGTGCTGGAGTAGATAACATATCCCCCATACTTCTGAAGCTCAGCTCAGAGGCCTTAAGTAAACCTCTAACTCCTATCGTTAACCAATCTTTAAAAAATGGTATCTAAAAAAATGGTAAATCAAGAATTAACTGAAGTTAGTGACTGGCTAGTTGTGAATAAATTATCTTTGAATGTTAACAAAACTAAATTTATGATCTTCCATACAAAACAGAAACAACTATATCAAGAACAAATACCAAACATAAAAATTGACAATCACCAGGTAGAGAGAGTAGAAAGTTTCAAATTCTTGGGTGTCTTAATTGACCACAATCTTACTTGGAGTAACCATGTCACTCTTATATCTAACAAATTATCCCGGACATGTGGTATTCTAGTCAAATTGAAGAATCTACTACCCGAAAGCATTCTACAAATAATTTTTAATGCTTAAGTCCTGTCACATCTGAATTATGGGATAACAGCATGGGGGTTTCACCCCTGTAGCAGACTCGTCAAGCTGCAAAAGAAAGCAGAAAGGCTGATTAGTAAAAGCAAATATAATGCACATACATCACCTATCTTTAAAAGACTTGGTTTTCTTAAAGTTACAGACATTTTTAAATTATCCTGCATGATATTGTATTTGAAATATGAAAATAATATGTTACCAAGTTATTTCAATCACTTATTCAACAATAATAAAGCACAGCAGACTAAGAGACCCAGAAGAGTTGTTACGAAGATATGATGCAACAATACATAATATCCTCACTTTAACCCCAACTATGCCAATAATATTCACCAATTCTAAAGCTAGTTTGTTTGTCTATTAGATACAAAATACCTGATATAATCAATGAAAATTACTAACCTGAGATTGTCACGTCAAAAAACCATACTCATTCCTTCAAAGGTTTTATCCAATATACAAAGAAATATATCACTGATAACTATGAAACCAACTGCGATATTGTCAATTGTTATATCTGTATCAATAATACTAGTTAATAATTTACCTTATTAACTATATATATGTATTATCTTCACTTGGTCTAACAACTGCAAAAACCTTTTATTCCTTCAGCCAACAGCGCATGTAGAGTGTATAGTAGTAATCATCAATTAACCTTAATGTGGCCTGCATGACAGCAATTCTTCGGAATCTTAGTACAGGTCTCCCGGTTTAAATACGAATATGTTTGTATTGTGTATATTACTGATGTACTGAAGTTAAGACCAAATAAAGCTTTTCAAATGTCAACTGTCAACTGTCAACTGGCTCACGCTTGTCATTCATGGAGGACACATGGGCATACCAATGCCACTGACAGGGTTAGATACCCCATTCTCACAAAATTAGTGTCTTTGAGAAAAACATTTAGTCTATAAATACCAAAGTCATATTCATTTAGTGCTTCCTAAATTGGTAACAAGAATAAATTTCCATCTATATGTACCAAGTATTTTTTATTTCCAAAATGTTAGTAATATCCCACTTCCCTGCACAGGCAGCGGCCCATATCTCGCCATGCAAGACTATGGTTACTAAGGCACCCAGGTATGCAGTTGTGGCAGGAAATTAACATGCATGCCTCGCATTTTGGTGATATATTTCAAAACTCACAAAATATAGATTATAAAAACTTGACTGAGTTACTTTTTGTTGAACAGTTTAGATGAAATATGTTTAGGCTACAAATGCACAAAGATGGAACAAACCTTCGGAAACAAAGTTCATCGTAACTTTAAACATGTATTTGTAAACTTACAAAGTAAGTGAAAAATACAATAAAAATATCGCAGAATTGACAAATGCCAGCTTTATACTTACAGACTGTGGCCTTTGTAGCAGACGTTTACATCTCACAAGTTTCAGGTATTGGTTAAACTTGTGCACATTAGAGCAGAAGTGTGTCCTCAAGCCAAATGCAGTTATCATTTACATACATGTACATGTAGGGCTATGCATAAAGTAGCCTGTCGCAACTTGGGGCGAATATGGACGCTGGGGTAAATAAGGACAAAAATGGGAATTTGCTTAATATGTCATAAATCCTATATGTAAGGTAAAAGACTGCCTTTTTGGGTGTAGTAAGACCACTTTGTGTCATATTAATTTGGACATTAAAAATATTGAATGCCTTTGTCCATGAAACCTGTGGGACTTTGATGCTATGTTCAAATTTCATCCAAAATTCATACATCGTCTAAACTTTTTATTTGCAGGTCAAACCATAGAAATTGGCGTGGCATCTGTAGTACCCATGCACAAACTACAAATTTTTGTTGTGCAGGCAAAGTGAGTATGACAGATTTCTGTCATATTTACTTTATCTAATATTAACATAGTTCCAATTTCAGGCCATTTCTAGAAGCAAGACTAGGTGATTAGGGACACCATGGTTCGAGAATAGAAAAGAGGGATTCGTTCTGAGGGGTATAAGAAACACGAAGCTTCTGATAGAAAGGAAGCTGCCAATCCGATAAAGAGGGAAATGACATTCAGAAAAGCAGCTGGATCCTAAAAGATACCCCGAAAGTGTCTTACATAGGCTTGAATCTGATGTTGAGCAGCAATTTGGGTTGAATGCCCACTATTTCTGATTGAAATGTATGTTATCTTGCCCATGGGATTTCATTTCTATTTTTAACAAATTCATTGTTGCTTTTGACCCCTATTGGCTGTATACAAAGTACAAAGACCGAAAATAAAAGCTGTCCCCATTCACCCAAAGCCCTGGGGCAATAGGGACAAACACAAACAAAATTTTTAAATATATATATATATTATGTCTCAAGAAAATGAAAGAACACTACTCATCGGACTGGATGTATGGCCGAGCTTTGATTTGTAAACAAAAAACTTGAAGGTAAATACTCAAGAAGTTGTACGTATAAATGCACTGAAACTGTCCCTATTCACCCCATGTTACGGTACCTAGATCAAATTACCACTACTAAATACAAATGCTTGCACATGAGATACCTGATATCATCATCATCATCATCATCATCATCATCATCATCATCATCATCATCATCATCATCATCATCATCATCATCATCATCTCACCATCGAGAAGCAATAACCTATAAGACCATCATCATCATCATCATCATCATGAACATCATCATCATCATCATCATCATCTCACCATCGAGAAGCAATAACCTATAAGACCATACAGTCAGTGACATATCCATTAAAATGTGCAGTCTTACAAGTCACCATTTTCTATCTCCCTTTTTTTCTATCAAGACAAATCATGCAAGAAGGCTTCATACTTTTTTGTAGTCCAAACGTTCACCTCTAAATTGCGTGGTCTCACTGGGGTGATTTTTAGCTCTGCTCACCATGGATAGCAGAGCTCATGTGATTATATAACCTAGACAGTAATGGGGACTCAACACACAAAATATTGGTGCAATGATAAGAGGCAGTTGGATTCAGAAAAACAATATTTTAACTTTATGTTACGAAGAAAATATTTACAAATCAAAAGTTGTGTTAAAATGTTATTCTTGTATAATAAACGTATCCTTTCCATCTACAGTCATAGTTTGGCAGGTAATCACTCAGACAATAGCAACGGGTAGCTGCCGCACTAAGAGGAGTAAAAAACAATGCTGCCAGCCCCAGACACAGAGCATTGTGTCACACTGGCCCTGTTCATTAGCTGTCATGCACTTTTAACAGTGTTTGCATTGTTGGTTTCTGCAGCTATTATAAGTGCGATTGCATTCTGTGTAAGCTGACTGTAACTCATTGTCCTTTCCTTAGTTTTGTAATCGTCTTTCTAAATAACTTGAAGTCTGTCGGTTAATGTTGACTGTTTCTGTCATGGTTTCAAGCGTGGCATTTAGGTAGAGTTACCAGGTGCCAAAAAGTTTGTGTTAGGTGTTGCATGGACTTGAGTTTGAGTTTTGTGTCCCTGTGGAGATTGTCACCTGTATATGTGTATAAGTACTGGGGTATTGCAGAGAGAGAGAGAGAGAGAGAGAGAGAGAGAGAGAGAGAGAGAGAGAGAGAGAGAGAGAGAGAGAGAGAGAGAGAGAGAGAGAGAGAGAGAGAGAGTCTCAGTACATTGGAGCTGCTGTATCTCTAGGAATAAAGATTGAGAGCACGTGTTAAGTAAATGCTGTGTTGGATGGCCATTATACAAGGATCCCTCAGTCTACCCCAGCAAGTGCCTACCAGAGCTACGTTCCCCCAACACAGGCATCTTTACCATAGATGATAAGTACTCATGTGTGTCTGTCTGTTAACTTTTTTCTTGTGAGCACGATACAGTCCGCAGTTTTTAAGATTACCCAAATAACTTTCAGGACGTATCAAGTGTATGAAGATATAGGTCATGTTTGATACTGGTGGCATTTATATGTACTTTATGGGTCAAATATAAAAATCTTGTGACCACTCTAGCATCCTTAATGTTCAACAGCTAGTTCTTTATAAAATCAAGTTGCTTATGATACTAGTGCCTCCACCTATGACGTGACCAAAAGTATGAGCCAAAATGTGTTGAAAGACATAAAATTCCACATGTCAAAAAGTAAGTGAATTAGAAATGCTTAATTAATAAGATATATACGTAATGTGCAATGCAAGTATGTTACATGTATATAATATTGGTGGCTTTGACCTATTTCTATTAGGTCACCAGTTTTGTAAAGTTGAAAGAGGTGATTTTGTAATGTCAGTGTGTAGATTGGACATAATGGCAAAGAAAATTGAGCCTCCAGATCAAAATTGCACTTGAGTACAGTATACATAAAGCTGTACTTGGTGACCTTCTTTTTGGGTCGCCATGATCCAATGATTGTGTGACCTATTTGTCAAGGTCATTAAGCACTTAATTCCACATCTTGAAGAATTAGGAGAATGATCCTTAATGTATTAGAAATGTGTATCATGTGGAAGTCTGATATATTCTCATATTTTGGATTAAAGATTTTTTAGTGATTGTCATCAGATCATATGTCAGAGGAGAATTAGACCCATACACTTCTTGTGTGAATTTTTATAAATTTTCATTGATTATTTTTTGGGCAAAATCTTAAAAATCTTCTCCAAAACTATCAAGCCAGTTGTTCTGAAGTTGCATAGGGACACAACTGAGGATCTCCAGATTTTAATTATTCAACATGTAGTGCTTTTGATAATTTTTTGCTTTTTGAAGAATTTTTTGTGTGTTTTCATGTTTCTTGACTTTTTCTCCTGAAAGGTAAGTTGGGTCCTTCTCAGAATTATTGCGAATGTAGATGAACTTGATCTGCACCAATTTGTTCCCTACATGATGGTGGTGTGATTTTCTGACTTTTAACAACATTTTTAAAAAATCGGGAAGGGGATGTGTTCATGCTAGAAAGTGATGACGGGTGTTAAACAAAGGTTGCTTTGATGCCATACAGAAGCTCACAGGACCGCATCAATTCTTATGAATTTTTTGTTCTTATTTGGGGCAAATCTTAATAAAAATCTTCTTCTTTGAAATCACTCACCCAATTGCTTTGATATCACACAGGAACACTGCGAGAGTCTCTTTGTTCTTAATTTGTTCACCGGGTGGCGCTGCAATTTTTAGCTGCACTTTAGCATGCTCAGTCATTTGTCTTAGAAATACTTCGAAATGTCACATGCACTCAGCTAAAGCTTAACATAGTTCTATTCAGTTGGAACCTTGGTTTTGTGGGACAAACTTGGGCTGTTCAAGCAGCCCTCTACTTTTTTAACTGACTGAATGGAATCTCTTTCTAACATGATGGTAAGATCAATTAAGATGGTTAGTTGTCCCACACAATTGCTTCTGTATGGTATGATAAAAACATTGAGCATATGTCCTTATATTAAGGAATCTTAAATTTAGTAGTTTGCTAGTACAGTGCACATTCTACATGTATATTTATTGACAAAAAACACATATCAGTTATTTACATACTTAAGCATAAAACTTCTTTAACTCACATAGATGTCGAAAATGTAAATTTACATAAATGAGCTATTTTGTGATTTTTTTTTTCAAAACTGCACGAAACTATTTTAGTAATACTGTCAGTGTTACAACATGTTCTACCTAATAACCTATACAGTATTATTGTTCACCAAGCAGGGATAACAAAAACCATGCTGAAGGTTTATGTTGGATTCCTTACATCGGTACATCCTGACTTGTTATCATACCAACTTACTTTTGCTAACCTTTTACCTGTGTACTCAATGTAAGTCCTTCCAACACAGTTATCCATCGGTTATCACTCCAAGAAATTTTACCTTATCAACACACTTTATGTCTTGACCATTAATTTGAAAACTAGGATTGGATGCAAATTTTTTATTTCCGATATCAGGTAATGCGTTTTACTCATATTTAATGCAATTTGTTAGCACAAAAGCAGGTAGCAACTTTAAATAACTCTATATTCATCATTCATTTTATCAATGTAATTACATCCGATTCTTTACAGATAAAAATTGATCCGTGTTGTTAACAAATAGCATGGAAGTAATTTACATATACATGTAACAAAAACAGGACAGGTCCTAATGGAAAACCTTCAAGTATGCCACAAGGTGAATTTAATTTTTCTGTGGTATTAATTGATCAAATTTGCCAACTGCTGTCGTCCTTTTACAAAATGCAAACCAATAAATTTCCAATTTTCCTAAAAATTAACAACATTCACTGCATGTTGAAAGCTGTTGACAAATCAGTAAAACTTCTGCTACAAATTAACCATCATCTGACACACTAGTTAATTTAAGCACACGTATACTCACACCACAGACCAACCAATGTTCGACTGTGTTTTATGCGGGTACATTGTGTGACAATGGCATTTATTACATAAATCTCAAACACCAAACTAAATAACTGTACATTTGTACCATTCCTAACTACACAAGCTCCTCTTTGTACTTAATATATAATGTATGACAGGGGTCAAACCAGCCCGACCTCTTACTGCTAATTACATGTATGTATGACCAGTGGGGGTTTAAGCTGCCCCTCCTCTTACTATTTCTATAAATGTCCATTGTGGGTCAAAGCAGCCGCTATTCTTACCATGGGGGTGGGGGTGATGTAGTACAGTCCTTCATTATCAGATGCTTTTCAGTGTACAAAAGCACAATAATGGATTGGAGTTCATATACACTAGTTATTATCTCCCACTCCTCTTACTTCTTAAATATAAATGTCCATTCGGGGTCGGAGCGCCCTATGTAGTACAGTCCTTCATGATAAGCAAGGCGGGTACCCTACTTACTCACACCAATCACCATCCAATGCTTTCAACTGTGTTGCATACGTTCACATGGGGTGACAATGGTATTTATTACATAAGTCTCAAACACCAAACTGAATAACTTTGCATTTGTACCATAGCACACTATACAGACTCCTCTTGCTACTTATTTATTTGTCCTTTCACGGTCAAAGCAGCGGGCTACACACATTACGCTATGCTAACCCATGCATGGCTACCTAATTCCTATAGGTTGTAGCCAATCCTTTCGTCCTTCCAGCACAGTTTGTTCGGACCATATATTTTATACTATAACACCTAAACATACCAAATTTGGTGGGTGGATACTTCATGGGAATAGGGGTGTTGTTATGCACCACAAATGGGCCACTGTGATTGTGGCCTCCTTCACCTTGACCTTTGACCCTCCATAAAGATTTTACCTTAGTTGGTGGGGGACTATATGTATTTGCTATATTCAATACCTGATCTTGTTCATGATGCGCATATATAAAGCATGCCACCCACAGGCATGCGATTCAACATTAATGTACAATGTATGAAAATACATATAAAATACACTAAAGCATTGAATGTCCTTCCAAACTGAAATCTATAAAGTATTTTGCTTACAGTGAAAAAAGTGTCAACTAAGTAATTATACACAAGTTTAAAACAAGAGGACTGTGTGAACAGCCCATGCTCAGCTGACTCACAGATTCATCACACTTATGATTCTGTGAACTTGGTATAGGACAAAATAGGTAGACACTTATCAAAGGTACATCCCTACCAGTTTGACATGGTAATCAATAGCAAAGGTACACATACGGGTAAGTAACTGCATTGAAAAAATCATTAAAAATTTTTAAAAATTCACCGCAATGCCACCTACAACTTTGCCTTTTTCACAAGGAATTTCAGCTTAATCTGAGTGGCGGTTCTGGAGAACAAGTTGAAAATAGCAAAAATACACAAACAAATAGAAAAAAATGCATTACCACCTGGTGAACAAATTACGAACTAGGAGTCCCCAGGAGTGTTACTGTGTGATATCAAAGCAATTGGGTGAGTGGTTTCGGAGAAGATTTTTTAAGATTTGTCCAAAAAAGAACCCCCCAAAAAAGTCATAAAAAACCCCAAATCACTGGAGTATGGCCGTTTGAACAAACGTGGTAGATACCCACCCAAGGTACATTGCTACCAAGTTTTAAGTCAATCTGGATGACGGTTTCTTTGGAGATGTTAAAAAATGTGAATTAGAGTTAGAATGCCCATTGACTTACATAGTAATCAATAGGAAAGGTGCATTTACTGATAAGTACCCGAATTGAAAAAATCGTTAAAAATCAGGAATCCACTACAGTGCTACCTAGAAAACAACTTTGTTTGACCTTTCCACAAGGAACATATCCACCAAGTTCAGCTCAATTTGAGTGACGGTTCTGGAGAAGAAGCCAAGAAGCCGAAAATAGCCAAAACACACAAAAATTCATTAAGAATTAGAAAAAAATTGCAGTGCCATCTGGTGAACAAAATATGAACTAGGTTTCCCCAGGAGTGTTACTGTGTGATATCAAAGCAACTGGGTGATCGTTTCGGAGATTTTTTTCAGGTTTGCCCCAAATAGAACAAACACAAAATTAATAAAAAGTCTAAAAATCACTGGAGTGTGACCACTTGAACAAACTTGGTAGAGACCTACCCAAGGCACGTCCCCATCAAGTTTGAAGTGAATCTGGCCAATGGTTTTTGAGAAGAAGTCGAAATGTGAATTGTGGACAGACGACAGACGGACGTTAGATCCTCACAAAAGCTCAGCTGACTGACAAGCCAGCTGAGCTAAAAAAAATGCTACAAAACAAAGATTGCTGTACACATGAGTACATAAAGTAAACCTGCTTCTAGCAGCTGAAATTCTAATTTAAGTTTGTAAAGAGTCAACGATCAGAATGTTTGACTACACACACGTAACACCTTGGAATTATTATCCATGAAATAAAGATATACATTTTTAGTTATACTTGCTTGCACAATGAACTATCCTTTATGAGGTGGCAGGCATTTTTCAACACTATTTCAGCACACATTTTCCCCAATGTATTTATTTTCCTGATTTTGTTCACAGCAATACCATTCTGGTAGTTAAAAAAAGCTAAATTTTAAATCAATGTATTCATATTCTTTCCTCGATGCTTATAGTTCATGGTGTGGGAAACTAACTGCACGGAAATTGGATTTTTAATCAATTCAGAAAGTGCGTGCACAACACAGTATGCATAATGCACTTGTATCTGGAAACTGTTAAAGCGAAATTTACTGGCAAACATTAGGTTTATATCATTAAAAAAAGGATTGTTTAAGCATAGCTTAACAGTCATATGCATCAAACCAAACTTCTATATTTACCAAACTGAAAAATTTACGGTACATTATTTCTTTTGATTTAATTGTGGACAGCCTCTGAGAATAAGTGAAACCAGTTGAGACAGCAATGCTAATGATATATCATTTTGTCACCACTTACAAGTACGACGGTTTTTTTACTAAGTAAAAATTGTAAAACAAGGTAGTTTTTCCACTGCAGGGAAGCTCATGTTGGTGGCTTACTCTGTCTTCACGCTTCCCCTCTTGAAATTGTGAGTCAACAGCTTTCCTTCATGTGAGTTGGGCACGAAGTGCCTTACTCATAACAAGGAAAACTGTTGACCAGGGGCATCCTATTTTGAGATGTTTCATCCACTATTCCCATTCAAATTTCTTTTATTTTACTTGTAATTGGTCAAAACATTGAAATAGATGACATATGACCATTTGTCTTTTTTTCTGGTTTCAGAAAAAAAGCAACATGCTTGGCATGCTGATTGCCCTAGTACTGAAATAAATCTTTGGCTTTGGGATAGTCAACATGTTGAAAATTATGCAAATTACGGCCACTTGAAATTTTAAAGTTTAATATCTTCAAATTATAAAAGATAGAACTGCAATTCCATTTTTATTCAATAGTTTGTGCTGTAGGTGCATCCAATGAATATTACCGTATTATCTTTTTTGGTGCCCCTCACTATTCTGGCTAAGGGAAGAGTCCTAGTTTAGATATTTTTAGCAACATTTCTCTGTTTTTACCCTATTGTATACCAAAAACAGCTCTATCACTGAGACAAATTTGCAGTAAATTTCCTAAGCACCCGCGGTGCTTAATAGGGATAATACGGTAACCAAAAGTTAGGGGCACTGTAAACGTTTAAATGTTTAAAATCTAGGCAGAGGTACCACTCCAAGTTTCATTCATAGGTTTATGCAATAGGCACATCGAATGAACCACAAACAATAGTTGCAGAATTTTAATTTATGCAAATTAGGGGCACTTGAAATATTTAAAGTTAAATATCTTCAAAACCACATTAAAGGAAGAGGTGCGATTCCAACTTTAATACATAAGTTTGAACGATAGGTGCATCCACAAGACCACAAATGGAAGTTGTAGAATTTTAATTTATGCTAATTAGAGACATTTGAACAATTGAAATGACGTAGAGCTGTCCTTCATTCCTTCAGTTCTTAGGTTTGTGCTACAGTTTTAGTCATAGGATTTTACTTTTTTATCAATCTATTTGAGCAGTGTATAATTATTTTTTTATTTCAAGTGGAGTTCGGTGCATGAATTCAGCATTTAAGAGACTACTGGTGTCATTCTCATATGTTTTGCTGCAAATGTAGCCTATGGACACAAAAGTCAAGATTGTAGGATTTCATTTTAAATATAGGCTTTGAAAGGACACAGACAGGTTTACAGTTGAAGTGAATCTCATTAAAGATATAAACATTACATGTCCTTGTAAATATTCTAGATAGGAACAAGATTTCAACTTGTATACATAATCAAGACACCTGTGTACCTATAAGACATATTAGGAGAAACATGTCACTAGCATATCTTTGTAACTACACTATTTACGAATTTTCACTTCAGAGGCTCCAGGTCTCCCAAGAAATCGGGAATCTCCCGACTTTAAGTACTTTTTTTTTTACAAATTCTCCGGATATTCCAATTTTTTTTTTAAAAATCCCTAGATGTTTTCAAATGTCAACAAAAAAAAGAAAATAATGGAGTTTTTGTGAATGCAGGAAAGTGTACTGCCTTCTTTAGGTCTGACTTTACCAGATATAATTCATATCAAAAGCCAAAGAACAGAAATTGATAACACCAATAGCAATATTTAAATTGCATTATGGCACAAGGATTGTGATAGCTGGCAAGAGTTTCAGGGAATAAACATACAAGTTTCAAGCCGCTGAATATGATAGCAAATAAACATCATTTTGTTGATAGCCACTGGTTTTTGCTCATTTTCAGATAGCAAAAAGTTCCTTTGAAAGGCCTAAATGGTCCTGAAATGGCTCAGAATTCAGCAAATAAAGCCAAAATTTCACAAATAATCGGGGAAGGGGGATGCACCCAGAGACTCCTAGGATGGCCTCTTACATAAAAGGCTCGCTTTTATTTTTTTCTACAATCTATGAAGGGGCATCTCCTCATTTTGCCTTACTCATACTTGATGCCTCTGCAACTTGTATATACATGTATGTATAAGACACCTGTGTACCAATAAGACATAATAGCAGAAACATGTCACTTGCATATCTTTGTAACTACTCTATTTCTCTATTTAGAAATACAATTTCAGTTTGTATACATGTATAAGACGCCTGTGTACCAATAAAACATATAAGCAGAAACATGTCACTTGCATATCTTTGTAACTACTCTATTTCTCTATTTAGAAATACAATTTCAGTTTGTATACATGTATAAGACGCCTGTGTACCAATAAAACATATAAGCAGAAACATGTCACTTGCATATCTTTGTAACTACTCTATTTCTCTATTTAGAAATACAATTTCAACTTGTACACATGAAAAGACACCTGTGTACCAATAAGACATATAAGGAGAAACATGTCACTTGCATGTCTTTCTAACTATTGTATTTAGGTATACAATTTCAACTTGTATACATGTATAAGACACCTGTGTACCAATAAGACATACTAGCAGAAAAATGTCACTTGCAACTATGCACTCAATTATTTATAACCCCTCTGAACAGTTCAATAAAAACTCTTGTTTCAGGTGTTAATTATTATTGAGTAGAAACACTTTAAATGTTTTCTAGGCATATCACAGACTGATTTGCTTACAAGCAAATCAAAGGTTTTTCTGTATGCATAGATATTGTTTGTACATAATCTTGATACCAGTAGCCATGACCACAGAATTGCCTATTAGCTACTGATAGGTAGTCTTGCATGTTTAAGTCTTGATATGTCCCGGCCATTGCCACCAAGTCTTAGAATGACTGTTTTTGCCTCGTCCCATCTTTCTTTGAATTGTTCATCACTGAGTTGACACCTTATGGTCTGAGCCAGGTTGTTTCTCAGTTTGGAAAGTCGCAGCAGATCACCTGCCACAGTCAGGTCACACGGATCTGGTTCCCCAAACCACCCATTGCGATTACGCGGTGCAGGGAAGTCATCCAACAGTTTGGTAAAGACAGTGTTAAGTGTTGTTATGTCAAGATCTGCCAGTTGGACTGAGCCACACTCAGGGTACAACAGCCTGCGGATCCACTTGTCCCTACCCCCCAATCGCTGATGAAATACATCCTTATTCTCCTGCAACCATTCCCGCAGGGTTTGTGGACTTAAATGGTGCTCCAGTATTATGCGTGGCATCTGAGACCCATACTCAGTTACTAGCTTCTGGTATCGCCAGAAGTTGCTATCTTCTCTCTGGTACTGTGCACCAAGTGTTTGGAGGACTGAAAGACACACAAAGAAAGGTTCACGAATGTGAACATATACATCACTCTGATGTTTGCAAACACATGAAGTACATTAGGAAAAAAATTACATATACCTTGCAATAACATACATTTCAGAACTAGCCTCAATCTGTCATTAAAATTATAATCAGTAATTTTAGCGTCCTACAAACATTGATCCTTTCTTTACTTAACACCATGTGGAATGGAATTGTATGTAAGTTTTCTCTTGGCATGCTTTCCAGAACAAGAGGATCATGATGATCCTGTGCTCTGCTGACTGGAATATTGCAACAGATGCACTGTAGCCTATATAGCTATACGTGTAGAGTGGCAGTAACATTTGATATCATAACATAGTCAAAAATAGCCATAGGACACAAAAATTCAAAGAAGAGAATCATGATGATTGTGTGCATGTTCCAGAGAAAGGTAGCTTGTTACTATCCTCTGCTTCCAAATTATATTCTGATAAAATTTTAACCAATTCTGTTCAGTCGTTCTGGTGAAGAAGTCAAAAATAGCATTAACACACAAAAATTCATACCAAAAAAAAAAAAAATTGCATTGCCACCTGGTGGCCAAAATAAGAACCAGAGGACTGCAAGTGACCCTTTGTATAGTATCAAAGCAATTGGCCAAGCAGATCTTGAGGTGAAGAAATTTTTATTTTTGTTAAAAAGTCAATTTAAAAAATCATAAAAAATAGAAAAAAATATTGCATCATCTTCTCATTTGCAAACTTGGTAGAGTTTTACCTGGGAAACATCCATCAGCAAAATCACAAACATTCCATGCTGCGGGTTTTGAGAAGAAGTCGAAAATAAAAAAAGTCTGAGGACAGATGGACGGACAGACGGATGTCGGACGCAAACGGATTTCAATAGCTCTGCTGACTGACAAATTAACAATTCTGTGAAGAAAAATTATGAGGAATTTCAACCACTGTTAGTATTATTTAAATATGCAACAGGTTTGACTCAAACAAGAGGCCCATGGGCCTGAGGCACTGTGGCTATATTGCACCTGTTCATTTCAAAGTTGCGAGTCCTCAGTTGGCTTCTGAACATATAAAGCTTATGTAAATTTAATTTTAAAAATTGTCCACCCGATGACATTTCGCTCCACATGTAATCATAGCTTATTTGTACAACTCCTGTGATGAATATTGTTGCATGTGCCAAGACAAGAACGAGTGAGTTCTTAACTTTATGTCCTCAGTGACCTTGGGACAGAAGACCAAAGACACCCAGATTATGTAATACAAGAGGCCCATAGGCCAGCATGGTACTGTGCTGACATTGCCGTTGAATTGCAAGGTACACCTTGCCATTACAAAATCACCTCTTGCAACTTAACAGGCATGGTAACCTCACAATTATACGTCAAGGTCACTGATATTATATACCATTCTAGCTATGGACATTGTTTATATATCCTATACATTTGGCAAGTCTGATCCAATTAACTTTTAAGATATTGAACTTTATATTTTAAAAACATTTTGGCTCATAATTTCCATTAAATTATAGGTGGTGCCAGTAGTGCCATTAGCAACTTAGACTTTGACCTGCCTCACAATCCCACTGAATCTGGTAAAGATCTGCCTCAAATCAAAGATGCTAGAGCGTTCACAAGATTTTCATATTTTGACCCCTATATTGCACAATTTTGTAGGTGGCGCCACACAGATCGAAAAGAACCTTGATTTGTATACCCCCTATAAGTCTTGAAAGTTATATTGGGCTAACATGAAAACTATGGACAGTATCGCGGTCACAATATTTTCACATTTTGACCTATATATTCCATAATACAAAAGGGGGTGCCACCAACATTGATGTCGACAAAGATTTTTATATATTTTTATCTTCTAAACTTTATATAAGCCTATCTCAAGAATGATGGGGTGCACAGCATTCACGAGATGACCCCTATATTCAAACTGGCCATTTGACCTTGTTCTTCAACTGGGAATAAAAATTGTTATGTTCAAAATATGCACCTCACCTCCAGCTTTTCATATACAGTCTGTTTGTTCAAATCAGGTAATAACTGTTCGAGTTTTTGACGAAAAACAAAAAACTTGGACAAGCACCTTACTCCATAATTACTGGGTCATAGTGACCCAAAAAGCAGGTCACCAAGTACAGTTTAATGTATTATGTAATCAAGCGCAATTTTGATCTGGAGGCTTAATTCTCTTTGCCATTGATGTCCAAGCTACACCCGGCCATTACAAAATCACCTTTTCAACTTTACAGGCATGGTGACCTTACAAAAATATGTCAAAGTCACTTATATTATATAATATTTTACCTTTGGCCATGGTCTATATATCATATAATTTAGCAAGTCTAATAAAATTACTTTTCCAAATATGGAATATTACATCTTAAAACACATTTTGGCTCATAAATTCCATCAAATTATACGTAGCGCCACTAATATTAGCAACTTAGATTTTGAAGTCCCCCACAATCCCACCACATTTTGTGAAGATTCGCCAAAAATTGAAGATGCTAGAGTGTTCACAAGATTTTCACATTTTTACCCCTGTATTACATAATAATGTAAGTAGCACCACCAAAATCGAAAGGGGCCTCGATTTGTTTATACCCGATAAGTCCTGAAAGTTATGTTGGGCTAACTTGAAAACTATGGACGGTATCACGCTAACGAGGAAAAGTTCACGGACAGACAGACAGAGGAGGGGTCACATGAGCGCTGTCACCTCTGGTCAGCAGAGCTAAAAAGCAGTCCCTGTGCAGTTATTTGATTTAAGGAAAAAGGCCATTCCAGTAACACAGAGGACCAATCTGAAGAAAAAGGCAATTTCTGAGTAATATATCACTTACCTCCCACCATATACCAAGGTAGACAAGGCCTTAGTCAGTTGTTTTGCATTGCCTAGCAAGAGATATGTTTGTGTGCATATGGAGAAACAAACTCCATATCTGCATGCATGTATTATGTATGTGAACTTATTTCTGCAGAAAAACAGTCCAAGTTGGTTCTGTGGTGAGTTGGATTACAGCTATTAGTTTGGAGGCTGTGTTGCTACTTTAATTTCTCAAACCAACTCCCAAACCAGTTTAACCTATCTGGTCATCTGTTGGATTCTTGGGACACACCCAGTACAACCTGCACACATGAAGTAGGGAGGCTATGTTGTTGAGAACATCCTTGCTCTTCCTGTTCTGTGGTGGATCTGAATTAAATTTTCTGCAGTTTGAAAACTTGTACTTTATGTTATCAGCAACGCTTATCAGAAGGAGAAATGTAGACGACTGTCAGCCTGCCTGTGTATAAATTTACTGAGAAATGCAGGGTTAAAAATGGCATGGTACATTTTTACTGCACTTTACACAGAAAATACACTTTGCTCCAAACATATCCTTATATACTATACTCCCAATTTAAGATTATATAAACTACATATTATCTAAAAGTGCACATTTGAATTAAGCTATTAATATTAATGAAATCTCTGCAAGTGTTAAGAAATTGAATTTTAATGCTAAATTTAAAAAAATCAATTTTACCGGTTTTTGCGGAATAAAATAGCACAAACATAAAAAAATGAAAAACACTGCTTTCCTATGGCAAAGAAACCTGTATGCTTTTAGCAGCAAAATATTTATTTGACTAAAGGGTTTTATGTTCAATATTTACAGGACATTAAAACTAATGTTATGGCAAAGAAACCTGTATGCTTTTAGCAGCAAAATATTTATTTGACTAAAGGGTTTTATGTTCAATATTTACAGGACATTAAAACTAATGTTATTTTTTTTGAATTTTTATACAATTGCAAATTATATTAGCCTTTTTTCAAAATATAAAACTGGGTTTTGGAGTGCGTTATGATGTGTACTTTCATTTGACACTAAAAAGTAAATCTGATTTGTTATGTTTTAAAAATCCATTTTAAGTTTTGATGCAAAAATTTAATAAAAATTTATTTATTTCAATCGAGACAATAAAACTTTACATTCAGTGGCAGTATAAAACTTAAAGTAATGTTTCCTTTGAAATCTCTTTAAGCGTTAAGAAATTGAATGTAAATGCTTAATTAAAAACGATTTGCCTGTTTTTTAGCACAAAAAGAAAAATATAGCACAATCATAAAAAATGAAAAACATTACTTTCTTATGGGAAATGAATCAGTATACTTCTAGCAGAAAATTGTTATTTGGACAAGGGGTTTATGTTCAAAATTTACAAGATATTAAACTTGATGTTAAAATTTTAAATTTCTACAGAATGTGAACAGCAATAACATTCGAACTAAGCCTTTTTTTAAAAATTTAAAATCAGGTTTTGGAGAACATTATGATGTGTTCTTTCATTTGACAGAGTAAAGTAAATCTTGTTTTTTTTATATCTGAAATTGCTATTTTAAATTTTATGCAAAATGTTAGAATTTTGATTAAAATTTAATAACTTTATTAATGATTCGAAATTGTTATGTTCAGTGGCAGTATCAACATTATGTTAATTTTTCTTTCGGAAAATATATGCTTTTTAGGACAAATAGGGTAACCATAGACAGAAATTAAACATAATACACGAGAGTCATACAGTATGCCACTCCCTGAAGTCCCCGTTTATTTTTTGCCTCATCATGTTTGGCTAAAATGTAGAAAAATGCTGCGGTACTTTTTGCTTTTATACCTGCTTTCGAATTCTCTGCTAAATTGCTGAGAAAAGCCGAGGCAGGGATGAGAAGAGAAAAGACTCTAACGTCTAATGGCATTTTTTGCCAAAAAATGCCGAGGTCCTTTCACTGCCCATTCATACTTTGGCCTTTTTCGGTGTTTTTCGAAAGAAATACTGAAGCCTTTCCCTGGCCATTTCCATCTCGGTGTTTCTTGGCATTTTTGCCAGGAAAACCAAGGTCCTTGCTCTGCCAAGTCCTACGTCGGCATTTCTTGGCAAAAATGCCAAGAACCACTACGGGCCTTTGCATGCCTATTCTTTTGTCTGAGGGCCCATATTATATATCGAAATTTCTCAGCAACATGCCAAGTAAGTGGCTTTTTCTCGGCATGTTTCTTCTCTATAGTGTAACATACTAACGTCTCACCTTCTCTTGGTGGATAAACCATATCAACCTTAATTGGCCCACCAATGCTCAAACATTTGTCGCACAGGATTTCCTTGTCAGGACAGACTTCGTACAGCCACCTGGCTGAGTGCAGTGTTGGGTTTGGCATCATCTCCCTGACACAGCCTGGACATGGCACAACTCGAGTGAAAATCACACCAGGCCACATGTCTAAAAGAACATCCATCTCTTGCTGTATGGAAAGTAAAACTTGCCACATTGTATTTAGATTTTCACCGCGAATGTACACTAAGACAGTCTCATTTTCATTCTCTGTGACCAGCTTCAATAGCAGTTTGTTACCATGGCAGGTTGTGGCTAGCAGTCCATTCTTCCTTTCAGTGCTCTGATTTATATATGTCTGAATCCTAACTTAGAGGGAAGGGAGCAGTGTGGGTGGAGCCCATCTGCGGAACTCAACCTTGATAGCAATCTGTTGTTCCTCAGTTAGAATATCCACTGGCCATTGTTGAGCAACAAGGGCTGGTTCATCATCTCTCAGAAACCAAGGCATCCTCATCTCCTCAAACTTGGACATATTTACAGAGTTGTCATGCCTTGGAAGGATGTAGCCAAGGTCAAACTTTACCATAAGTGTCACCAACAATTTGAATGAATCTTCATCTGAAGTGAAGTCCTTCCAGATGCATTGTAGCAAATCTTTTGACACTTTCCCTTTTGAAACTAGGTCTGCCTTTACACGGGATAGCTCTGCATTCGTGAACTTGCTGAAACGTGGATCTGTGTTGGACAGTTGTTGATTCAGGTCATGAGAAAAGAGATTCTTGAAAATACCAATGAGCTCATTGGGCTGGTTGAAGACAGTGTACTTCAGAATGTCATTATCCTCATACCATAGAATATCGCTGCTAAGTTTCAGGTACCGGAGAGCTTTCCTGATGGAATAATCAGTCTTCAGCTGAGCCTGAATACCTAGTTGTCTCACAATGTCCATTGACAGCCATGGGGTCGACCTTTGTTGACCAGTTTGTGTTGACAGAAGATCCCTCAAGTGATGCCAAGTTAATGGTATTAATTTAGTAGGGAAGTGACTCTCATCTAAAAGGAGAAACAACACTGTTTTTTCAGCAGCTTCAATGCCTTCAAATGTCTTGCAGCTAACTGCAAAGGTCTCTTGAATAATGTAAGGTCTCTGTTTAAGCTTCTCCTGTAGTTTGTCATACTTTTGTTTGTGACCTCTACTATCATAAATGTTGCGCCTAATTTCCTCTAGTTTGATACTTTCCTCTTTGTTACATTGATCAAGCACCTGTGTTAAAATATGTCTTGCTTCTGTATCCGTACGTTTATCCTTGTGAGTTCCCACTAGAAGTACCACAGCTTTTGGAATGAATTCTGCTATCATTTCAATCCACTGACCAACCAATAGTCTGTATTTACTTGGTTCATATGAGTCTAGGTTAAAGATGACTAGAAACAAAGAATTTTCATTCAAGAAGAACACAGTGGTTATTTTGTAACAAGCATGGCCACCAAAGTCACAAATTCCTATGTTCAGGTATGGAAAAGGCTTGTCTGTAGTCTTCTTTACCCATTTGTGTTTTTGCATGCCATGTGTGCGGTCCTTAGCATTCGTCAAATGTGGCATGCCAGAGATAAGGCTTTTCAGGAGGCTGGTCTTGCCTGCCAATGTGTTGCCCAGGAGCATAATGTTTCTTTTATTATTTTGGGTGCTCCCTTTATACTGAATCTCTTGAAGGTAATTGAATATTGCATTCAAACCAGAATGAAAAACAGCTTTTGGAATGTCTAAGTTATTGTTATCAGCTTCGAGTAATTTAAGCTCAGTGCATCTAAGGATTTCAAATGGTAACTTTCTTATTTCATTGTTAGAAATACTCAATGTCCTCAGACAGCCTAGCTCTTCGACTTCCCCATGAATGAACTTCAGGTTATTGTTTGATGCACATAATATCTGCATTTGTTTGCATTGATACAGTGACTGTGGTAAGTCTGTTAGTTTGTTGTTATGTATATATAACTCCTTCAGACAGCTTAAGCAACCAATGTCCTCATGCAGAGAATGGAGTTGATTAACACCTACATCCAATATTTCTAGTTGTTTGCATTGATACAGTGACTGTGGTAAGTCTGTCAGTTTGTTCTCATGTAGTCGACATTTCTTCAGACAGCTTAAGCAACCAATGTCCTCATGCAGAGAATGGAGTTGATTACCACATACATCCAATATTTCTAGTTGTTTGCATTGATACAGTGACTGTGGTAAGTCTGTCAGTTTGTTCTCATGTAGTAGACAGTTCTTCAGACAGCTTAAGCAACCAATGTCCTCATGCAGAGAATGGAGTTGATTACCACCTACATACAATATTTCTAGTTGTTTGCATTGATACAGTGACTGTGGTAAGTCTGTCAGTTTGTTCTCATGTAGTAGACAGTTCTTCAGACAGCTTAAGCAACCAATGTCCTCATGCAGAGAATGGAGTTGATTAACACCTACATCCAATATTTCTAGTTGTTTGCATTGATACAGTGACTGTGGTAAGTCTGTCAGTTTATTCTCATATATATATAACTCCTTCAGATAGCTCAAATAACCAATGTCCTCATGCAGAGAATGGAGTTGATTACCACCTACATTCAATATTTCTAGTTGTTTGCATTGATACAGTGACTGTGGTAAGTCTGTTAGCTTGTTGTTATGTATATATAACTCCTTCAGACAGCTTAAGCAACCAATGTCCTCATGCAGAGAATGGAGTTGATTACCACCTACATCCAATATTTCTAGTTGTTTGCATGGATACAGTGACTGGGGTATGTCTGTCAGTTTGTTCTCATATATATATATAACTCCTTCAAACAGCTTAAGCAACCAATGTCCTCATGCAGAGAATGGATTTGATTACCACCTACATTCAATATTTCTAGTTGTTTGCATTGATACAGTGACTGTGGTAAGTATGTCAGTTTGTTCTCATGTAGGCGAAGGTTCTTCAGACAGCTTAAGCAACCAATCTCTTCATGCAGAGAATGTAGTTGATTACCACATACAGATAATTTTACTAGTTGTTTGCATTCATACAGTGACTGTGGTAAGTCTGTTAGTTTGTTGTTATTTATATATAACTCCTTCAGACAGCTTAAGCAACCAATGTCCTCATGCACACAATGGAGTTGATTACCACTTAGAGTCAACATTTCTAGTTGTTTGCATTGATACAGTGACTGTGGTAAGTCTGTCAGTTTGTTCTCATGTAGTCGAAGGTTCTTCAGACAGCTTAAGCAACCAATGTCCTCATGCAAAGAATGGAGTTGATTACTTGCTACAGATAATTTCACTAGTTGTTTGCATTGATACAGTGACTGTGGTAAGTCTGTTAGTTTGTTGTTATGTATATGTAACACCTTCAGACAGCTTAAGCAACCAATGTCCTCATGCAGAGAATGGAGTTGATTACCACTTAGAGTCAATACTTCTAGTTGTTTGCATTGATATAGTGACTGTGGTAAGTCTGTCAGTTTGTTCTCATGTAGGCGAAGGTTCTTCAGACAGCTTAAGCAACCAATCTCTTCATGCAGAGAATGTAGTTGATTACCACATACAGATAATTTTACTAGTTGTTTGCATTCATACAGTGACTGTGGTAAGTCTGTTAGTTTGTTGTTATATATATATAACTCCTTCAGACAGCTTAAGCAACCAATGTCCTCATGCAGAGAATGGAGTTGATTACCACCTACATTCAATATTTCTAGTTGTTTGCATTGATACAGTGACTGTGGTAAGTCTGTTAGCTTGTTGTTATGTATATATAACTCCTTCAGACAGCTTAAGCAACCAATGTCCTCATGCAGAGAATGGAGTTGATTACCACCTACATTCAATATTTCTAGTTGTTTGCATTGATACAGTGACTGTGGTAAGTCTGTTAGCTTGTTGTTATGTATATATAACTCCTTCAGACAGCTTAAGCAACCAATGTCCTCATGCAGAGAATGGAGTTGATTACCACTTAGAGTCAATATTTCTAGTTGTTTGCATTGATACAGTGACTGAGAAAAGTCTGTCAGTTTGTTCTCATGTAGTCGAAGGTCCTTCAGACAGCTTAAGCAACCAATGTCCTCATGCAAAGAATGGAGTTGATTACTTGCTACAGATAATTTCACTAGTTGTTTGCATTGATACAGTGACTGTGGTAAGTCTGTTAGTTTGTTGTTATGTATATGTAACACCTTCAGACAGCTTAAGCAACCAATGTCCTCATGCAGAGAATGGAGTTGATTACCACTTAGAGTCAATACTTCTAGTTGTTTGCATTGATATAGTGACTGTGGTAAGTCTGTCAGTTTGTTCTCATGTGGGCGAAGGTTCTTCAGACAGCTTAAGCAACCAATCTCTTCATGCAGAGAATGTAGTTGATTACCACATACAGATAATTTTACTAGTTGTTTGCATTCATACAGTGACTGTGGTAAGTCTGTTAGTTTGTTGTTATATATATATAACTCCTTCAGACAGCTTAAGCAACCAATGTCCTCATGCAGAGAATGGAGTTGATTACCACCTACATTCAATATTTCTAGTTGTTTGCATTGATACAGTGACTGTGGTAAGTCTGTCAGTTTGTTCTCATGTAGTCGAAGGTCCTTCAGACAGCTTAAGCAACCACCCTCTTCATGCAGAGAATGGAGTTGATTACCATATACAGATAATTTCACTAGTCGTTTGCATTGATACAGTGACTGTGGTAAGTCTGTTAGTTTGTTGTTATATATATATATAACTCCTTCAGATAGCTCAAGTAACCAATGTATTCATGCAGAGAATGGAGTTGATTCCCCTGAACATTCAATATTTCCAGTTGTTTGCATTGATACAGTGACTGTGGTAAGTCTGTCAGTTTGTTCTCATATATATATAACTCCTTCAGACAGCTTAAGCAACCAATGTCTTCATGCAGAGAATGGAGTTGATTACCACCTACATTCAATATTGCTAGTTGATTGCATTGATACAGTGACTGGGGTAAGTCTGACAGTTTATTCTCATATATATATATCTCCTTCAGACAGCTTAAGCAACCAATTTCCTCATGCAGACAATGGAGTTGATTACCACTTAGGGTCAATATTTCTAGTTGTTTGCATTGATACAGTGACTGTGGTAAGTCTGTCAGTTTGTTCTCATGTAGTCGACACTTCTTCAGACAGCTTAAGCAACCAATGTCCTCATGCAGAGAATGGAGTTGATTACCACCTACATTCAATATGTCTAGTTGTTTGCATTGATACAGTGACTGTGGTAAGTCTGTCAGTTTGTTCTCATTTATATATAGCTCTTTGAGACAGCTTAAGCAACCAATATCCTCATGCAGAGAATGGAGTTGATTTCCACTTACATTCAATATTTCTAGTTGTTGGCATTGATACACTGACTGTGGTAAGTCTGTCAGTTTGTTCTCATATATATATAACTCTTTCAGAAAGCTCAAGCAACCAATGTCCTCATGCAGAGAATGGAGTTGATTACCATGTACATCTAATGTGTCTACTTGTTTGCATTGGTATAGTGACTGTGGTAAGGAAGCGAGCTGATTATCCCTCACATTCAACTTCTTGAGCCATCCTCAGTGACCAATGTCTTTGGGCAGAGGCTGCACTGTCAGTTTGGTGCCAGGGGTTGTCACCACAGAGCTTGTAATAGTCAACTCCTGAAGCCACTGACAGCCAATGAATAATGGCCACACTTCTGTGAAGTCCTCAAGGCTGATTCTTATACTATTCACCTGATACAGTTTGATGTAGTCCAGTGGCAGCTGATGGCGCTCTGTGTCACTTATGCATGATAACCAAGGGAATACTGTTTCTATACTCTTCTTAACACCTGATGCCACCAACAGAGGATTTGGTTTTGTCCAGTCAACACGACCAACAAGCTGCTGGACATGGTCCTCATCAAGGGTCAGCACTGACTTGACTTTCTCAGTCATTGATGGCAGTTGTGCTTATTTATATATGTACAGTTGACCTTGGATTTCTGTCATGTATGCAGCCCTGATCAAAAACTCAAGAAGCGTTTTACTTGTGTCATGAAGACTCCATATACTGTAAGTAACATACATCATTGTCCTTGAGGAAACAAATTATCTGATGTTGTGGCAGTCTTTACCCATGACAGGCACAATCAGTGGTTGCTTCTGTATATCTCACTACTTGGCCTGCAATAAACAGAAACAACAGGTTTTAACTCTTTTCAACAGAAACAAGCTAGATATTTCTCCTTTGCTAATGTGTTCAAAAACAAAAACAAAAATATGAGAAACCTTTTAATCGAAGGAAAACATCACATACAAGAACTGTGGCTGAATGTTTCCATTTCTTACATAATGCTACCTCTTGACTACCATTGCCTGGACCTGGGGTTCAAGTTGGTCTGAGCAAGTCTGCAGTCCTGATAGTTGATATAAAATACCCACAGGGATGCACAGTTAGGTCAGTGAATTAGATAAAGAAGTTTGATCTAAGTTTCATCCTGAAAAGTTATAATGTGTTTGGACCTTGAAAAATATCTTTAAAAGTTTCTTTAATTTAAAATGTTTTCATTTTTGCCATTCCTTAGTATTAGAAGAATGTGGAAAAAGTGATGCTGATCATGCAGTAATTCCAGCTGGGCATGTGACCAGCTTGCGTTACTGTGATACACCTATTAGCACTGGGACATAGTTACTGTCTCTGACTTGGTACTAGTAGTTGCCATGCAAGGGCTGTCACAATCATTCCCCATACTCCCACAAAACACTAAACATTTCATCAGCAACCATGTAGTAAAAGCTCCTACTTACGACGTTATATAATTGTTGCCACAGAAATACAAACAAAAGGGAAAACATTGTTAAATTAATGTAAATCTAAGAACTTGTTGATGGATTTACTTCCTATGCAGGGATGTGATGGTAGATGACTGTCAACAAGTTCAAATCAACTGCCAATAGTTTCAGACAAAAACAGTTGTGAAATACACTTTATCCTGGAGAGGTTGGTCAATGACGTTTGGTTATCAATGATCTATAAAGTTAAATGAAATGTTTATGATGAGTTGTATTTGTGTCTTTTTGCCCAGAACCACTTCCTAGTAGTCAATATCCTATTCCGCAGTTCGAACTCTTTACTCTCCATAAGCTAACCTGTCCCTGTCTAACCTGTATATATATGGAAATACTATTGTCTATATTGCACACGTTCCTCTGTAAAATTTTGACATAGGCTGTATCAGCCCAAATGAATTAAAGGGTCTTCAGCGGGTAACTACTCAGAGCCTTTTACCCGTACATGTCTCTCTGAGTAGCGGCTACTTGCCTAAGCTAAATATTCAGCAAAGACAACCCACATAATAATGAATAAATATGAACGTGGCAATTGATGAACTAGCTAAATATGTGAAGTTTTGCTTGTAAATGCAGAGCTTCATATCAAAGAAGAATACCTGTCAAACAAACCATAATTACCAAATTTTCATAGTACAGGTTCAGATAGGAACAATTTGACTTACCCCTGAACCAAAATGTACCCTTTCTAGCTGGACAGCTTTTCCTAGTTAAACCATCTGCCAGTGTTTAACTGAAGTGGAAACAAGCTGGGGCATAATATTCAGTCCCAGTCATTGTAAAATAAACAGTTGCAGCTAGACCACCTGTACAAACCAAGGAAAATCCTAACAAGGACTGCAACAATGTACATCCTGTACCAGAGATGTAAAACAAACTCCATGATGACACCTACTCCTCAAACAATTAAGCTCTATTTAACTGCCAACCCTGAGTCAATGTGTCAACTTAATGTGTCAGGTTTGTGACACTTGAGAAAATACTGTCAATTTTTAGTAATTTTTAAATAGTGAGTAAATGTGCATTTAGGCATGTCAGAAAAGAATGGAAGTCATTAGCATTTATGCCAAAAACATGCTATCAAAACAATTTTTCTTAACAGGATTTTAAGTACAATTACAGTGACACATGTTTTTTTCATGCACAATATGCTTTAAACGTATGTATGCATTCAGCCATTCCTCTGACCCCAATATTTTGAAGCTTATGGATTGGAGGTGTCAACACAAACATGTAACTCAATACACCAGATACATTTACATAAAATATATGCATGGCAACTCTATAAAAGTAAGTAGAACATGATTATGCATGTATTGGAAAAGATAAATATACGTATCCAAGGGCATTGTCCAAAGATTAAAACCTGATAAAATTTGAGCCATGTTGGGTCACTCGGATACCATCACTAGCCTACGTGACTGTGGCTGCACAGCTTTCTGTGCAGAATTTTATCAGTTCTTGAACAAATATTATCAAATTTGTAGTTTATTTCATGTTTTCAGTTTCATCTTGCAAAAAAAAAAAAAGAAAATCAATAAGATAGTACATGTAGCTTATATCTGTATCTAAAACTGCAGTAGTTCTACATTTGGATACAAATTTGTGTTTTAATACTCCACATACTTAATAAAGCACATATATGTATCATGCTGAACTGCGCATCTGGTTTTTCCTAAACTCGGCAGCCTGTGATTCACTATTGGAGAAATGGGCGACTGGTCCTTAATTTGTTGATACTGATCAAGATTGTCTTCTTCTTTCACACTTATCAGCCTCTTTCACTTCAGTCAGCCAAACTTCCTTCCTGCTGTATATATATATATATATATATATATATATATATATATATATATATATATATATATATATATATATATATATATATGTGTGTGTGTGTGTGTCTGTGTGTGTGTGTGTGTGAGTGTGTGGGTGTTTGTGTGTGTGCATATGTGTATGTACATTGTAGAGTACAGAGTATCTCCACATCGAACTGGCATTGTGTGTTAACTATTGAAAAATAAATACTTTCTCTATGACAGAAATGTCTTTAAAAAGTATGTCATGCTGATCATTACACTTTTATTTGTATACTTTTTATGAGAAATAATGTTAAGATATAACACTCACCTGCTGTTGGCCACAGCATGACCAGCAGTCTGCGTGGTACTTGTCTTGTGGCTACATGTTTGTTGTTTGCTGCTGCCGCTGCACACTGCACAAGTGTTGGGACACCTAAAGGACAATTTAAGTATCAGGGAAAAAATGACGCAGTATGCAAATAAAGCTATTGGTTGTTTCCTGTTATAATTACTCAAATGTTAACCTATTTCTGGTCAGAATACAAAGTCCATAGATTTCTTTGAATGTGTCTAACCTGTGCAAAGGAAAGCTTTTGGCCTGAGGTTAACAATCAGGACAGGTTTCTTGATACGAATCTCAGCAAAACATTTTATATCAACAATTGCAATTTAAGTAAAAACATTACTGCAGACAATTACATATAGGCTTTACAGGGTATGTGAGTATGAAAGTGTTAAGGCCTTTGAAGATGGGTTCATTTATATAGATGGTGCTTCAGACAAGATCATATCAGGTTTATATCGATTTATTAGGATGATTAATGTGTCATTATATATTTCACTGTAGACCCCACCAAGTTTAAAGCTGGGCCTTGTCCCTGGCTGTGATTCTGACAAACTTTTCCAAACAGACCTATGTATCCATTAAGGTGGAAGATCTGAGGCCGGCATCTTTGGATAATCTCTAATCATTTTTTCATACTTTTTAATAGTCTTATACTTAAACTACAAGCTCCCAAAAACTCAGATGTGTGAACATAAGATCTATATGAGATAATTGATCTCAAAACTTTTGTTTACACTGAAAGTTTAGGCAGTGCCGGGCACATGGGTTTGTTTGCATGGGCATGATAATGAAGCATGTCATTGTGTGTACAGTCATTAGTCCATATGACCCCTGGAAACCAATTAAGCTATTGACAAGGATCACTCACAGGAACCATTAGATGTAGAGAGAAGAACGGGCCACTTCACACTAATCACTGCCATTGTTCTGATTACTTTGGAATTCTCTACTGATGTAAAAACAAATTAGCACAATCCACTTACTGCTCCCCAAATATGGAAAGCCGCATGTGAACCCACACCCAAACAAGCCAAGTGTGGCGTTCCCAAGTTAAAAAAGTCGAGATTTAAGCCACAAATGTACTTTTGTTTAATGACAACATCACAAAGGTAAACTACAAGTTTATTTCACACAATAATTAAAATAAAGGACAGAAGAAATGAGTATGTGTCATATTACAGTCATAAGTGCATAAAATTTGGCAACATTTTCTTTCAATGCGATTTTCGAAGAACTGTGTTTTGCGGAACCTCTGCAATTTGTATCTCGCCTCACAAACGTACAAATTGCCCTATCACATAAAGAACAATGGACATTAAAAGAAAAATATCATATCTAGGAACGATTCCCAGATTTTTTTTTCTGACAACCTCTTCCATAACCTTTTGAGAAATTCATAGAAGGAAAATGAACAACCTGCCAGGACTAAATTAAAAATTTTATAACTTTTTATTGATGCTATTTCAGGACTAACCATTGAATTCGATCCTGGATATGGAAATAGTTAAATTTCTTCTGATTTCAACTGAAGAAAAAATGTTTGACATCTGCACGAAAAATGTGCAAATTCTGCTAAGTCAGAAAGAATGCTATATGATCTGAAAAAAAAATCCAATCCTGCAAAAAAAACTTCAATGGATACAAATCTATGGATATGCATTAATCAGAAAATATATAGGTTTAATGTACTTGTGGAAACATTGAATGGGTAACATTGATCAAAGTTGCCAGTCTCAATGCACACTAGCTTCACAGCTTCCACCTTAAATTGAAAACACGATAGAAAAAGGACTGAATTATTCTTACTTATTGCAAAAATAAAAGATGCCTGTCAATGGTGAAAATGTTTCTGGGAATTCCTAAGTCTTACACTGGCTCTATGAAAATAATGTCTATCAATCTCAACCAAAAGTAAAAAAATATTTAGTGAGTGCACATGATGCATGTCATATCTAGATTGTGCTTCAAGCTTTAAGGACACTTGGTTTACATGTACAGTAAAACCTGTCTATTGCAGACACCTGTGGTTCTGGCAAAAGTGTTCGTAATAGACAGTTGTCCACAATGGGCAGGGGCTGAACTTTTGGGATCTCAGAGTACATTTGTATCAAAGGAAATAAACTTGTATAGACTGTCATAATATATGCACATGTGTACCCATCTACAGCATTTGCTCTCAGTTTTTGTACACTATGCCTCTGACACTTCACTCAAACTCATCTTAATTTGGGATTTTACAGTTTTTATCTTTTAAGGGAAAAATTGTGCATGTATGGGCTTACCAGGCTAAAGAAAGTTTGCATAATTTCTTTTACTAACAGAAAAGAAACAAACAACAAACATACCACAGGGTTGTCACATCCTTTGAGTACAGTATAACTGTATGTGCCATTGTTACAAATTGTGAATAACTTTACATGAGTCTCAGTGGGTCCTTTGTTTTAGTCTTAATGACTGATCTATGGAGCTTAATTGTTTGATAGACAGAGAAAGTGTGAGCAACCTCACTCAACAGGAGCACCAGTGCTCAGAGACACCTGCCATGTTCGTTGAGGCATTACAGCCTAACTGTTTGGCTGAGTGAGCTTATTATGTGTTACAGGCCACTGAACAATGGATTAATTAGTCTTTGATTCCAGCTTAACATGCATGGCATTGTTTAGGCATTACAGCTTGGAACAAAACAAGTTGCAAAAAATGTATTGATATATTGTGTCCGCAATAGACAGGTTGTTTTTGCATTTGGTACCCCAAAAAGTGTCCGCAATACACAATAGACAGGTGTTCACTGTAGACAGATATCAGCAATATGAAAATGACTTAAAAATATTCGGTTCTGTCCAAAACTGTCTGCATTAAGCAGGTGTCCACAATAGACAGGTGTCCACAAGTACAGGTTTTACTGTACATACTTAAGGCAAGATAAAAATTAGTTTTATGTCTATTATCAAGATGACAACTGTGTCCTTTGGTATCTTGCTATTGATTGACCAAGGTCAAGTCCGGACCTGTTATCAGCTGTGATTCTTTCATATTCTTCTACACAAACATTTGTGTTAAGTAAATTTAAAGAAAGAAAAGAAACAGGAAAGAAAATAGGGAATAACTGAATAATTATAATTGCTGCAAAATGATAGATGCATACGCACTAGTAATGGTGAAAATGGTTTCAATGAAAAAAGGCCTGAACCTAAAAATGACCATCTACCTAAAAACAGAAAAAACGATCGATGTCGGGTGTCTGTGCACAAACATGTCCCTCTTTAAATTGTGTTAAAAAGTGTGAGCACACGTGGACATAAGTAGAGTATCCTGATTCACATGCACACACATTGTACTTAAGACAAGATAAATAAGTTTTATTTTTATTTATCAGGAGGATAATTATGGCATTGGGTAACTAACAATTGATCTGTCCAGTTTTCAGTGTGGGCCTCTTCCTAGCTGTGTTTCGAATCCTCCAACAAATCTTTGTATCCAATAAATCACAACACAATGGATCATGTGGTAATTGACCACACCACCTCCACATTTTATAAGTTTCATATTTCCATCTTAGATCAATGGATCAGTAAAATAAGGCATAGAAAACAACTTAACAACCACCTCATCCTGTTCTGACAAATCCAGTTGTTCAGAGCCTGCAAGTGATGCATGACAAATATGTTTCTGCACTGCATAATAATCCAATCATATTAATGCCATATGCAGACAGTCTATTATTATAAGGTTTCTAATTGACTAATTAGTTCTCCCACATATGGAAAAGTAAATGGATCTTTGGATATTATTTTGAACAAACATCAACAATTTATACCTTTATTTGGTCTGAATTATCTGATGTTCATGTCAATGCATTTACCCAGCATTCAGTCACTTTCAAATTTTGCTCTACTATAGAATTATCAGTCTTGTTGGCTAAAGATTAAAGGAAGAACAAGAATTTTGGTTTAATTACTGTAGTCAAATAGAATCATCTTGCGGTATTAACAGGTTTTGGATTTTATCTCATTCAAAGAACATATTGGAGCAGTTGAATAGCACTGATAATCATTTACCTTTTACACAGATTTCTTCTTGGGACCTGTCCACTTTATATACAATTATTCCTCGTTCTGATTTGGAAAAAAATGTATCCTGTCTTTCATATATTAAACATACAGAAAAATAAGGTTTTTCAATGAAAAACTATCATTATGAAACAATACTCAACATAGGTCACTTATGCTGGTCTCCACACACTTTAAGTGCTTTTCCAGAGCCCCCATAAAAATACATGGGTCCAGTACCATCACCATGCGGCTACACTCACTGACATCCAGGCCCTGTGGTGTGCACAGCACTCCTGGTGGCTGTATTGCATCAAAGCAAACATGTGTAAATCAGTTTGCTACACTGCATAGGAGAAACTGAAAAGTGAGGTTGGTTGGGTGGGAATTTTGGTGACCTATGGTGAGCACTCTTTCTTAATAATAGTTTTACATAAAAAAATTCATATTAAGGACACCATACAACACCATTTGTCACTTAAGCTGATGTACCATCAGACTGAAGGTGGTAGGAACCTCCAAAAATTCTAGCCCCCAAATTTCACACTTGAGAGCCACAGACCAAAAGACCACAAGAAGGACTTTGAACTGCTCCTTCCTAATCTTTAGCAAATTTTTTGGCAAGAACAGAGTCAGAGAAAATGCATATGCCCGCATCCCCTGCCACGAAATCAACATGGCATCTGTCACACATACCAAATCATCCAGAAATGGGGACACAAATTTGTTGATTTTGCAATTGTCCCTGGCAGCAATAAGATCAATGTGCGGTCAACCACAATGGGCCCAGATCTTTTCTGCCATCCTGGGGTTCAGGTATCATTTGGTCTGAATCACCAACAATCGATGTGAGTGCAGGTCTGCCTTGACATTCAGGCAACCCAAAATGTGCCAAAAGCAGACCCTGACATCGTACTGATGGCACCAGAACAGAATCGGCCTGGCTAGAGAGAACAGCCTTTTCAACCTGCTTTGTCCCTGTTTGTTGATGTAGGCAACTGCAATATGATTGTTGTACATATCCTGCATGTGCTTGTTCTCCAACTGTGATCAACTCTGGACAAGGCCACGACAAATCGCCTGCAGTTAAAGCCAATTGATGGCGAAATGCCTTCACTAAGAAGGCCATTCATGAGGCTCTCACAAATGTGCAAAATGGCTGTTCAAATGTGCTCCTCAGCCCCATAGGGAGGAATCGGTGAACACAGTCATTTCACCATTGAGGGGTACCAAGGACTGCCCTGGCATCACGTTCCCTCAGAGAGACCACCAGCTCAGAATCAGCTGATCATATGCCTGGATTGTGAGATACTGTGAGAAGGGATTGCCTTTTTCGATCCCAGTGATCTTGGAAGCTGAGCTTGATAGGCCAACAATGAAGCCTCACCAGATGGAACCTTAGAGTCCATGGACGTCAAAGTCCTGATCAGGTGCATCCATTGATGCACCATCAGAGCAGATGCCCTTCTCAACTGTTTTAAGGGGGCTATGAATGTCTTCCACCTGTCCTCTGAAGGATGATAGATGAAAGAAATTAATTCCCCAGAAACACAAACTCCCTTGCAGGAGTCAGGTTGGGCTTTGGATGGGAGATTCACAATTAGGCTTAACTTCACACACAGATTCAACACCAACTGCATGTCTTTGAGAAGAAGGCCCTTGTCCTGAGACCTCAGACACCACTCATCCAGATAAATGTGCAACCAGATCCCCTGCCAGTGCACAAAGGCTGCCACCTCACTCATAACACGAAGTAAAGATAAGTGATGCCAGACTTAGGCCGAATGGGAGAGCATGGAACTGATAAACTCATTGACCACAAAGTGCAGAAATTTCCAAGACAGCTGGACCAGAGAAATGTGAAAATATGCCTCTTTCAGGTCTATTGAGCTGCCCAATTGGCCTGTCATATGGCAGCCATGATAATGGCTGGAGTCTCCATCTTGAAATCCTGCACTCCAAGATAAGAGTTGAGACACACCAAATTAATTACCGGTCTTGTCTGTCATCTCTTTCGGCACCAAAAAGAGATGACCGTAAAAGCCTTGGGACCCATCGTTCAACACTGGCACAAATCATGGCCTATTTGCTCACAAGCTTTTTTGCAGCCTCACCCAAGAATTGTCAGTCTGCATCTATGTAAAGCAGGCAAGAAAAGGGAAATCAAGAGAGAAGAGGAGAATTACATAGTTTCAAAGACATTTTTCTCACATGTTGATTAGTAAATCATAAATTGAAGTTCAATTTAGACTTTTAATCCATGTGATAATGTTTCTGATAGCCATATATTTCGCCGGCGATGTCCCCAGCTTTCTCAATGGAAATAAAGATGTTATTTGAATGTTAGACTGGTAAGTTAGGCCTAACACATAATTATATGTAATTTTTGACGTCATTTACGTAGATACGAAAGTCAACAACATATTTATACTTATAATAATAATAAAATGACATAGAACTTTTCATTATGTGCAAAAAATACAGCCTAGGCCTACTAAGGAATTTTTCAATTATTTTGCTTCACAGTAGAGTCCCAGACGAATCCTATCTCCAATCCATTATCCCGATTCATACCAGTTTCAGGATCTGTCTTGTACATTTCAATTTTATTTTCACGTATTTTTCTTTTCCAATAATTGGGCTCAAAGATTAAAGGTTTGCATTCTTTCCAACATGTTTGTTTTCCACAGCCAAGAGAGTGTTCTGTTATTGCCGACTTGTTAATTTCGCCTTGTGTAACTGCTTTCCTGTGCTCAGAAATTCTTGCCATAAGGGGGCGCCCCGTTTCACCGATATATTACTTTCCACATTCATAATCAATTTTACAAATGGCTCCTTTTCTTTCACATTCCGGTATTGTATCTTTTCCATTGCAAAGAATAGATTTAATCATCCTGGAAGATTTATAAGCGACTTTTATGTTGTATTTTGATCATGATTTTCCAATTTTTTCACTCAAACCTCTCACATATGGGATTGAGATACACTTCATTTCCTTTTTCTCTTGTTTTATGGGTTTCTTTCCACAGGCTTTCTGTAAGGAACGATTAATTTTAGTCTTGTTGTAGCCATTTCTTTTAAAAATAAGCTTTATATAGTTCACTTCTCTTTCTTGGTTGTCTTTATCACAAATTGCCATGCATCTGTCGAACATTGTTTTTATTCCACCTTGTTTTATGCTGGCAGGGTGGTACGAATTTTCCTTCAAATATACGTTTGCATGTGTTGGTTTTCGGTAAACTGAAGTACTAATTATTCTGTTTGAGTTTCGCTCGACCAAAAGATCTAAAAATGGCAATCTTCCATTTGTTTCTTTTTCCAATGTAAATTGGATATTGATGTGATTAAACAAATGATTGATCTCGTCATCACCATGTTGCCGTATCACAAAAATATCATCGACGTACGGTTTCCATAACTTAGGTTTGTTTTCACCAGAAGAAATAGATGAGTTTTCAAAGTTCTCCATATAGGCATTAGCCAGGCAAACAGATAATGATAAATCCATCGGTGCTCCAGATTTCTGTGAATAAATTTCACCTTGCCATAAGAAGTATGTTCAATCAAAACAAACTTTCATCAATTGTCTAATGGATGTAACGCTAAAGGAAGTTCCAAAGATAAACTATTATCGTCGCCAAGTTTGTTACATACCATATTAATGGCTTCCTTGACTGGAACTTTCGTGAATAATGATTTGACATCAAAACTAATCATTATGTCATTTGGATCCATAGATGTTTGCTTGATAACTTCCACAACACTTTGTGAATTTTTTACATGATATTCTGATTTCCCAAGGATCGGGTTAATTATATCCATCAAGTAATTTGATATTTGGTAAACTGGAGAGTCTATACAGTTCACAATTGGGCGCAGTGGAACCTGATTTTTATGGATTTTGGGTAGTCCATAAATCCTGGGTGTTTGGCTATGTCTTGGATTTAATTTTCAATACATAACTTTGCTTATCTCTGAGTTGTTTTCAAGCAAGGCTTAGGCTGTATTTTTAGCATGTAATGAAAATTTCTACGTCATTTTATTATTATTATAAGTATAAATATGTTGTTGACTTTGGTATCTACGTAAATGAGGTCAAAAAATAAATACAATTACGTGATAGGCCTAACTGACCAATCTAACGTTGAAATATCATCTTTACTTCCATTGAGAAAGCTGGGGACATCACCGGCGAAATATCTGGATATCAGAAATATTATCACATGGATTAAAAGTCCAAATTGAACTTCAATTTATGATTTAAGAGGAGAATTACTTGCAGCAAAATCCAATGAGTAACTGTGCTGGATTATATACCAGATGAGAACATCATCCGTAAGCCTACAGAGGCATAGGATGACCAACGTGTGCCTGTAGGGGCAAGGTGCTGGCTTCTGGCTGCCCTTTGCACCAGAAGAGCCCAACTTTGAAGGCTGGTCACCCCTCTTTGTCGGCTTCTTCTTCCACCTCTGCAGCTTCTGCTGTTGCTGCAGGCCATGCACAGCCATGGCATGCTGACAGGTGGAAGATGACCTCTTGGTCAACTTTGTGCTCCACAGCAAAGCCTCAAGGAGGCGAACAAACCCATGACCCGATGACCCAGCACCAAGTGGGTCCAAGCACAGCTGGTAAGCAACTTTGCTTACCATTGTCAATGGAGTGGCTGCAAAGAGGAGTGCAACTTGACATTGGCATCAAGCGTAATTGTTCTGCCAAGCATGTGATCCACAGCTTAGCCTTCAGGCTGCTCAAGGCCTGGCAAGGTCTCCACCAAGCATTTGGTGGAGGCTGGCACTGAGGGGTCATCACATGCCTCCTCAAGTGCAGCCATGGGCTGTGCCCCTATGGTTTGCAGGACTGCCTCTCCTGGGAAGGTTTCTTGCGTGAAAGCAATAGGAACCCTGAATAGGGAACATGGCTTCACCACCATAGAGGGAGTGGACCATGTAAGCCCACTTCATACAACAAGAGGAAGAAATGAGAATCTAACCTTAATGGATCCACTTCCAGCTATCTGGCATCCTAAAGCCACACCACTGAGAATCATAAAAAATGTCACTGTGTATGCCTGACTTGATAAATGTCTTGACTAAAGTAGGCCTACCTTTCAAGGTATAACTAGATAAATGTTCAAATTTCGTTTGGCTTTTCCCAGAACATGGTACACTGTTGGGTATTTTAACAGTCAAAGGCTTCAGCTATCACACAGAGGCCCAAAGAGAAAGGCAGCATCCAACATTGTAGCAGATGGTCCTAACTTTTTTTTCACAATGCACATGACTGGAATAAAGGCATCAATTTGTTTGCCACCAGACAAATACCAAATATCAGAATATGTCTCAGTCCATTTTCATTCATTGAAGGTCACATCCTAGGAAGTCAATTGAATTATTTCTATTCGTAAAATTGTGTAGATCTACCAGGAGATGTTGGGAATGATTTTAGGTACGTTATATGAGAAAGCTTGTATATTCATTTTCTGTTCATTAGCAGAGTTGTCAAAATAATTGCTGAATGCAAAAGTTACATGTGTCCCAGACAGGTCTAGGTCTATAATGATGGTCACCGTAATGTCATACTATGTCATAAACCCTTAGTGGTAAAAAAGGTGCCTCTTTACATGGGCCCAGTTTTATTTCACAGTCCGTAGTTATCATTTGAAGTACCAATCAATTTTAGGGTAGGACTTGGTTAACAGCCATGTAGATTTGCCATTTACGACACAAAGTCACATTTTAACCCTCTCATATTTTTTGTTTTTAGTCTTTGTGTTGCAGTTTTCCTTTCAAATTTCCCTACAACTACTTGCGTAACAACCTTTCTTCACAGTTAAACAAACTAAGACAATGCTGTTACATTTACTTCTATCACAATAAATTGCGACATACCACTGATACTTTGCAAAAGAAACCTATGTAAAATTGCAAATGATATAGATCCACTCATCATGGAAAGGGTAATGCTGTCAACCTAATAAAACAGCAGTAGGACCATTAAAAGCGTGTGTCTCACAGTCAATTTAGGCTGAATGTTTTCATGATCCTTACATCCTAGATTTTTTTTAGTACAAGTACCAGCTAGACACTGCCGTCAATAAAAATAAAGCATTGGAAACATAGGTTCACATTTTTATAAATATTGAATACTGACAACTTATCAACCAAACTTTCCAGTTACAAATTCTTAGTAAACACTATCAATGCCATGGTATTCATTTCCTAAGAGATGGTTTGTGGCCTGGGTGTTACCCCAGACAGCTACAGTGTGAAGACTCAAAACGTTGTGTTTAAATGGTATCAGCAGGGAATTTAGTCATTTTGAGCCTTCACAACCTACAGAATTGAAGGAGGTCATTCACAAGCACAAGCCCCTGTTTCTAGATCAGCAAGTTAGAACATATGCTCGACCTAAAGATGTGATTTATAAAAATGGACTACTGGATTTTAATTGGTTATAGGAAAATTAACTCAGTTACTAAGCCACTTCTACATCCAATCCCTATGGTGGATAACTGTACAATCTATCTAGGTTTGTATGTCTCAGTGTGAGGCTACTGGCAGTTGCTACTTGATAAAAAAGAAAGCATTTTTTTCTGTACTGTCAGGGAGTGTTTTTAGTGTGAGGTAATGTCATTCCAAATGTTCAAGGCACCAGCATTAATTACCAGATTGTTGAAATTTACGGAAAAATGGATAGGCTAAGGTGCGTACGCATCAAGTAATGCCCAAGTGCAGCGAGGGCATTACAGCAGCGGACGCACCCTAGACTATCCATTATCTCAATTCTAAACTTGTCATCATGAATCTGAACTTAAATCTGGAGTTTGAAGGCCTAAAAATGTGGTTGTTAGGGTGACAAATTAAGAAATCCTTGATGATGTATAGAGAACCAAAACATACTTCGATGGAAACTGTCTAATATTACTTTGAGACTTTCCCCTATCAATGACACATTTTTGGACAGAGTCTACAGCACACTTTGGGCACAATGTGCCCAAAGTGTGCCTGGAAAAGCTGTTGGCATATGTAACTTTAGGCATGCTGGTACTTAAATAAAAGGTCCTTTTACAAGGAATATAAATCTAGCACCCTTACTACAATTCAGAACACTTCAGGTTACCTGCCTAGGTTACATTGTGAACAATTAAATGATACTAGAGTTTAAACTGTGTGACAAACGAGATTAGTTCCAGTTTTATATTGTTAACTATCCTCACATGGACAATAATATTCATATTGAGCTTGCTTATGGCGTCTATGGGTCATGGTTGTTTGCATTTGCTAGACTATGCACAGATTTTGACAACTTCGAATTCCACCATGCACTTTTATTTGATAAACTGGTAAAACAGGATATTCAAAAACCAAGTTAAAAGCATCATTTTTGGAGATAGAAATGAGACCTTATTACACAAATATATTGCGGATTTCAAAAGACATATAAACCAGGTTGTGAACGAGTATTCACTGTTACTTATTAATTTATAATGGTATATACATGGAGCAAGATACCTCTTAAGGTTGAGAGTTGCATCAATCAAACCGATTTAAGTTACTACTAACTTTTAGTTAGCATCTGTCTCAAGTCAGGACAGAGATGTTTTCCTCTATATTATATTTGTGTGGGGTCTCTGTTTATGTTGATCTAACTGCATTTTGACAAGGCTTGTATGATGGCTGGGGATTTTGATTATGGTTGAATCTTGACTACACGAAATTTGGTGCAGTCTCTTTGACATGATTGAAAACTATTGTCCGCTTCTATTTTTCATGACAGTAATTATTATCTTGTGGATGTTGTGTGTTTGAAGTTTGATGGCAGATATATCATAGTTGTGTGATCAAAAACAAAATCTGAAAGGGTCAGTTGTTTGTCATTTTAAAGTTGTTTATTTACTATGATGGGGGTTTTCTTCATTGTTATTATTTACCCACCAAGGATTGCAAACAAATTGACTTTGATTGAATATAATTTTTCGTTTTATTTATTAGGAATTGAGGTGCATAAATAAGTTAGACATGCACTAATTTGGTCAAACATATTGAATTGACATAATTGAAGCTGGGAGTGACATATCGGTATGAAATAGTAAACAATTTCCCAACTACATTTTAACATTTAAGATTAGAGTTGGGAATATGTATCATGGTTTGCTATTCTGTTTAATTTTAGTTCTAAATGGACACAGAGTACGGGGTTCAGTGAACTTTCCTTTGTTCATGGAAACTCAGCCATTCTCCTGTTCACACCTCTGGGGCAGGGGTTGACTCATCAACTCCTGCTAGCAAGATCACTTCATTACTTGGCATTTATATAAATACAGGAAAGTAAGAAATTTAATTTATGCATATATGTTCAAAAAAAGTTTTCTCTATAGTGAAATGACAGAAATCAGTTGTTATCAAAATTGGCATTTGGGTACTATACATACTTCTTTCAGTACATGTAAGAAATTTCTTACAACCCCCAGAATTCTTAGAGGTGTTGGCAGGGCGAGTATTGTTGACACCTGACAAGGCAACTGTTTGGGGTATAAGCAGGAGTCCCCAGCAACATAAGACATAGATGCACAGAGAGAGAGAGAGACAGAGAGACAGAGAGAGAGAGAGAGAGAGAGAGAGAGAGAGAGAGAGCGAGCGAGCTATACAGAAAGCTCAGTGGTGCAGGTGCAGTCCCTTATGCCAGCTGAGACAAATATAAGGAATATCAGGTGAACTTTTGTATTATATATATATATATATAGTGTTATTAGTCCTGTGGCACATGGTTAATTCATCCAGGACTAATAAATGGACTTGAATTTGGAATTTTGAGCTCAACTTTATATTATGTATTGCAGTGCTTGGGTACTCACTGTATCATGAGGAGATGGACAACTGTATCTTGAGGTAATTCCCAAATCAACGCACTTGAAACAGTTGCTTGCTGCATTTTATAAATTCCACCATAGTCATCATCCCCATAGATTTTCACCCTACAATAGATGCACAGCTTGATGAATTTTCGGAACTTGTATGTAACTGGTTATATTCCTCTTTGCTTGTCATGTTGGACGGATTCGAAATTAGACTGAATTTGGATATGAATCTCCAAAAGTAATAGTCACTGATTATTATATGGAGGCTCAGCCCAAACCCTGCAAATACCATTCAAATACCCCTCTTTTGCCAATTTCTCCTTTAATTTTCTGTTTAAACACCAGCAGAAATTATTTCAGAGCAAATCACTGCCCCTACCCTTCCCTTCAACCCTCCAAGTACCTTTCTTAAAAATTATGTTGAAAGGCTGCTATGAATAGTCTAAAATCTTCATATAGCTTTCAAATACCTTCCAAACTACTCTTGAGCAAAAATTGAACTCTCCACATAAACCTCAAAGTTTCTTGAATTCCTAATCTGTCTGACAACACCCTTCCAAAAGCTTTACTCATTATTTTGGAAATGGGATTACCGTCGCATTGTCCTTTCCAAATCATTGTTCCATGGAGATGCATCAAATGGTGCATTACCAAACTCTTCTAAAATACATCTTGCATCTGATCCAGCGTATGTGCATCTATTTTGTCACAACTTCAGTTATGAACCTGCTGAACAAACGTGCATTTAAAATGTTTTTGTAGATCATCATTCATTATTAGTATTACCATGGATCGTTGTTTGCTGCTTTTTGCCAGCTTATATATACATACACACATATATATATAACCACACACACACACACACACACACACACACACACACATACATACATACATACATACATACATATATATATATATATATATATATATATATATATATATATATATATATATATATATATATATATATATGGTTCTACGTCTTTCCACCACCACATAACCTGTGATCAACGTAGTCTACAAGCTGACTTGAAGAACACCATAAAGCTCTTTTCTTGGTTTGCTATATCATGGATAATTTAAATTATCTCTTTCCTTTTTAAGGAAGTACTTCCTCCCTTCCTAAGGTTTCAGGCTTGCTAGCAATTGCAACACCTGCTTTTTCTTGTAACTGAGGACTAGTTACCCTCTCTTGTAACATCCTGTGAACCCATCAGTGCAGATGGTAGATTGGTTTTCCAGTTTGCATAGTGTTGTACCACCCCCTTATGCCTTTTGTCTAACGTCCATAAATGTTACCGCTGCCTGTATAAGCAGTAGTTCATGGTGATCCTGATGGCCACTGATGAGAATCTCTCGATTAAAAACTGCTCTGGCCCATCTCCAATTTTGATTGTTTGTTACTGGATTTGCCTCGTATTTTTATTTAATTATATATAGCTTGTTTGGAGTTTGATGGCAGGTAAATGATAGTTGAGTAATCAAAAAAATTGAAAGGGTCACTTGTCTATCATTTTAAAGTTATTATTTTATTATGATGGGTGTTTTCATCATTGTTCATTATTTACCCACCAGGGATTGTAAACAAATACTTCGATTGAATATAATTTTTTGTTTTCATTTATTAAGAAAGGAGGTGCATAAACTAGTTAGACATGCACTAATTTAGTCAGACACATTGAATTGACATTATTAAAGCTACTATGATATATTTGTATGAAATAATAAAGAATTTTCCAAATGCATTTTAACATTTAAGATTACAGTTGGGAATATGTATCGTCGTGGAGGTACTATAGACTATATAGTAGCTCCATGTTATCATGGTAAGCTTTTCTGTTTAATTTTGGCACTAAAATGTACACAGAATAAGGGGTTTGGTGAAGTTTCCTTTGTTAAGGGAAACACAGCCATTCTATTGTTCACACCTTTGGGGGCAGGGGTTGACTGATCAACTTCTGCCAGCCAAATCACTTGATTACTAAGCATTTGTATAAACACAGGACAGTGAAAAATTAAAAGTTGGCACATATGTTCAAAAAGAGTTTTCTCTAGTGAAATGGCAGAAATCAGTTGTTATCAAAATTGGCATTTGGTACTAGACATATTCCTTTTAGTCAATATGAGAAATTTTTTTGACATTCGTAGTACCCACAGACTACAAATTTTATTGTGCAGATTAAAGTGAGTATGACAGCTTTCTGTCATATTTACTTTATCTGATATTAACATATTTTCAATTTTAGGTCGTTTCTAGAAACAAGATGGGGTGAATAATAGGGACACCATGGTTTGAGATTGTAAAATAGGGATTCGTTCTAAAGGGTACAAGAAACATGAGGTTTCTGATATCAAAAAAAGCTGCCAATGCAATAAAGAGGGGTATGACATTCAGAAAAGCAGCTGAAACCTACAAAATACCCTAATGTGTCTTGAATAGACTTGAGTCTCATGTTGAGGAGCAAATTGGGGTTTAATGCCCACTGTTTCTGCTTGAAATGTATGTTAGCTTGCTACTAGGATTTCATTTGTATTTTTTTTTAATTCAGTGTCCCTTTTGACCCCTATTGACTGTATACTAAGTACAAAGACCGAAAATAAAAGCTGTCCCCATTCACCCCAAGCCCTGGGGCAATAGGAACAAGCACAAACAAAATTAAAAAAACATATATATTATGTCTCAAGAAAATGAAAGTAACACTACTCATCGGAATGGATGCATGGCCGAACTTTGGTTTGCAAAAAACTAGCTTAAGGTAAATACTCAAAAAGTTGCAAGTATAAATGCACTGAAACTGCCCCTATTAACCCTATGTTGCGGTACATAGATCAAATGACCACTACTACCATACAAATACTTACACAAAAGATACCAGATATTATTATTATTATTATTATTATTATTATTATTATTATTATTATTATTATTATTATTATTATTATTATTATCATCATCATCATCTTTATCATCTCATCATCGAGAAGCAATAAGCTATATGACCATACAGTCAATGACATATCAGCCATTAAAATGGGCAGTCTTACAAGTCACCATTTTCTGTCTCCCTTTTTTCTATCAAGACAAATCATGATAGAAGGCTTCATACTTTTTTGAGGTCAAAATGTTTACCTGTAAAATCTGTGGTTATACAACGTTACACAAAAAACTCCCAGAAAGTGGCGATTCTTACACAATCATAGATCGTCCTTTTAAAAACACTTGAGTAAAGAAAAACATTTTTTTCTACATTGTGACATATACATATATGATAATGGTTAAAACAATATCGTAGTTATAGGTTACAAGATTGTTTGACAACATATGCAAATATATAATTTACCAGCCACGTGATGGTGTGTCGACAAGATGACTTATGAGTGTATACAAACAACACACCTTCAACATTACGTTTTTAGATAGCCTTCTGATCTAGAGCTCGAACACTTTTTGTGATAGTCATGTTATAACTTTCTGCTACTTCTAACAAGCATGACTCTTGATTGGCCTAGTGAACTCCCCCTGGGTCATTTTTACCTCAACCATCGTTTTTATTTTTCCCTTGCGAAGAAAACAGTCTATGATTCTCCCTTGTGACTACTGATTTGATGGGTGCAATTCGCTCATAGGCAACACTGAGGGATTCTTCTCAAACATATATGTAGTGCACTATTTTGACCTGTTTGAAATTTTACAACAAATACCTTTGACCTTCCAAAATTCACCAGTGAAATACTGTACTTGTCTGCAATGTTTACGACTATTCAAGTCCTATCTCGTCATTAAGTCTAACACTAAGCTACTGCTATACCTCTCAAAAGCAACAAATGGTTAGGGAAATGTTTTTAAAGTTGTTTATCTCGCCTGATACATCTGTTATTGGTCTGCTATTAAGTATGCCTACCATTTGGCACAACAATGTACGTACGCTTGGTTCATCAAGCACCTGACTTGCTAACAGACCCCCAAGTACTCTCCTCGCAGACCTAATCATCCTTTCCCACACTCCTAAAAATTTTGAAGCATAACGCAGATTAAAATGCCAAATTATCTTCTGTAGCATGAATTTTTCAACAATGCGAGGATAACTGCAAATCCCGAGGGCCGACACCCTCACAAGTGGTGTAGTTCATAATGCAAGGCATTTTTAATTAGGCCCACGCATGGTGAGATTTTCAAAGTTTGCAAATAAGAAAGATTAAATCATTGTTGCAAATGCATGGAAACTGTCTCGTCCCAACTAAGCTTTAATTTGGTCAGCTCTTGTAATATTTGTTTTGTCTTAAATATGACAGGACTAGCCATACCCAGGGAATCATACGCAACACTGATTTATACCGTTTCTCATTTTCCGTCAATGCCTAAACTCTTTGTCAGGGACATTAGCGGAATGTACTGCATGAGCCTATATATAAAAGCATGTATATCTTGAGCAATTTGCAGCCACCAGTGGGGCGGACTGCCCAGTAGGAGCCCAACCATGAGACATAACTTTGACCACTTTTCAGCATTTTTACCAGTTGAATTTTTTGGCATCACCTGTACTAACATCTTTCACCTGTGTGTTCTCATTTACGAGACACTTTGTACATTCTCAATTTTCCTGACCTGCGACCCCACATTTATTCTGCAGGTAGTGGTAGTTTGCTTACCATCTTCACAAGGTACGATGGGAATTGATCTCATTTAATATAAGGCTGATAAGTTCAAAGTATTCTTGCATGAAATCTGCAAGTTCTCTAAAACCCTTTCCATTACTATACTTTATTACTGGTCCTGAGGTTACCTAAGAAACCCAGTGTTGCACTCTGTCAAACTCATTTCCAAATCTCTTGTTCAAATCCTTTTGCACTTTGTAGACTTTTCTTGGCTACATAGCCATGCATACACCATTTGATTAATTAATGTGCTCTACCTGTGTCAGAGTTAAACAAGGCTACTAATTTTCACTTGTCACTAGCGTTTTCTTTATAATACAGTTTGTTTAATGTTCTCTTAAATGACCAGGAGTCAAACATGTTACCTTTGAATTTTTGTAGCTCTGGCCTTGGTGGCTGTAACATGGTCAGTAATTGTCTCTCTTGTGGTTGATTTGGTTCAATCTTCACTGCTGTCTGAATTAAAGGGTCACGCTGTCCCTGATGCCAGTGACATAGTTCAGCACGTCTTTTGTTTGCATATGTGGCATCTGTGACTCCTGCAATCTAAACCTGTGAAAAACGTTTTTTTAACGCTCCGGCTTTTGACTCCCAGAATCAACATCGACAGTTTCTTCATTAAACAATGTTCTTATTTATGTCATTCATCTTCTTTGCATTGCCTATTTTAGCACCAGTCCTCTGTTTCTTTAAGTTCGTAATTGCTTTAGCATCCATTGCCTAATATCGTAGTGGATGGGCGATTTCCCAGGTCTATGTATGCATCAAAGGAAACAACCAACCTACCAGTCCTATGAAGTTCAAATAGCTCCCACCTATCACTGCTAAAACGGGACATTTGGAGTAATATCAGTATGAATAAGTCGACCACCATTGCCAAGACATCTGTGTCTGGGCATGATGCCCAAGAAATCAAGTTGAGTTGCTTACTCACTTGATCCTGAAAACCTGACGGTCCCATGGCGCCATCTCTCAGTCCATGTGGAACTGATAGTGATGTCATGTGCACATGCTCCCCGTATCATCCTTCCTCTTTTGGAGATTGGTCAGTTGACATCAACTGTAAGAGGAAGCGGGGTTGGTCGGGTGGCCTTCTCTGGTGGTCCAAAGGTAAGTGTACTTACTAATACTAATATTACTCCAAATATCCTGTATTAGTTACGTAACGTTACCTCTCGACCACCATTGCCGATATACAAACGTACTGGCAGTGGGGTAATCATCACTGGTACACTGACCTCTATAGTCCAGCAGGACCAGCAGCTCAGGAGAAACCATCGGTCCATCCATAGGGAAACCTCAGAGCTACATGGAGATGAGGCTGCTGACAGCAGAATCTGGCCTTAACCAGAAAACGCTCCTCACCAACCTGCATAGGACTGCACTGAACCCCCTGGTGCTCGCCCGCCAACATAACTGCCTCATGGATAGACACTATCGGTTTTAGCTCCATCAGGCCTGAAGATCAAACAGGCCCTAGTTGCAAAACTGGCAGATGCCGGGGGCAGTATATGATTCTATGAGCAGTGATTTTCGTGTTAAACTGGCAACAGGCTGGGCATCGGGACAAGCTGCCTGAGACTGCTCTAGAATAAGGCTACTCGGCACAAAGCCCTCAAAGGCCCACTAAGAAACCGACCTATAGGCCTGCATCAGATTCTGCCAGGAGAGCATCATAAGCTGGAACATGTTGGCAGCTCTGCTGGGATCTGGAAGGTCCAACGAACAAGTATCGGAACCTAAGCAAAGGAGCCTGTTACACCTGCAAATATGTACATGCCATCCTCAAGCACTATCATGTCAGGCAAGTAGTACTCAGTGAAAGTCATGGACAATCGCCATTGGCAGGGCAGCAGAATGTCCATAACTGCAACGTTGTGCAGGGTGCACCAGGAGGCTTTGAAGGCCCCCACCTTGTGAGCTCGGGCAGAGACACACTGTAAGACCTACGGCCTTTCTAACGAGGTTTCAGAGGCCTTAAGGATGGTCTACTTAACCCACGATGAAATCTTGTTTCTGCAAACTTGCTCCTTCTGGGGGTACTCAGTGGTAGAAAGAGGGCGGACCTCCGTCTGCTGAGTCTGTCCATGCGAGTAAGGTACCAGCAGAGAGCTCTCACTGGGCACAGGGCTCTGTCCTTGAGAGGAAGAGAGGCATCCACCACCCAAAGGCTAAAACCCTTAAAGGCCGTAGCCAGACCTCAAGCCACTTGGTTCTTTGCAAGGACGCCCAAGTGAGGCCTCAGGGTCACCTGGGAGTGGTCAGGTGACCATTGGAGTTGGTCATGAGCTAGAACATGGACTTCACTTTTCCTAGCCCCAGAAGCGAGTGTTAATAGAAAACAATTTTTCCACACCCAGTACTTGAGTGAAACGCGCTTGGGGTCCTCAAGGCACCCAAAGTGCCACTTCTTCAGCATGGCCAAATCCAGCAGTAGATCGCACCTGGGCAGGACCTGTTGCATCGCTGGCCTGTCGGTGTAGAAGGATGCAATGAGCCCAGACAGATAAGGATCACTACTAATGAGCATGTATAAGACATTGGCAAGGGTTGAGAAGATAGCTGATCAAAACGCCTCCACTGTTCTTGAACTCTTGCAGATGCCTCCCGCTAAGGAAATAAGTTTCCTAGGACTTCCTAATGATATACCAGGAAGTCGGCAATGTGTGCAATACATGTAGCCCCAGGGTGAATTTGCCTACTGGCACACCACTTTGAAAACACCTTCCATTGAGCTGAATAAACAACTAGAGAAAAAGATTGAAGCCCTCCTCTGGCAATTCTATCTGAGACCGACTCCAAGAAGCCTCCGTCACAGATGTGCTGTGAGATAACTGCTAAGCATGGAGGTTGAGCACTTGAGGGTTCTTCCGATGGAACACGCTCGTCCACAGCTGACCCAGAAGTTTCAGCCATGCCAGAAATCATAGCAAAGGCTGGATGCTCAGTTCCAGTAGGTCTACTGAGCAATCGCTCCAGGTCTGCCAGGGGGCAACCAGGATCAGAGTGCAATCATGGGATCGAACCATCCGCAGTACCTTCAGAAGGATCTGGCAAGGCAAAAAGGTGTACACCCACAGGTTGCTCCAGTCCATGGCCAGAGCACCCTACACTTCAGCTTGGGGGTCTGGTACAGGTGAGACGTAAACCGGCAGTTTTTTGTTCTCACGAGTTGCAAACAGATCCATGTGTGGAGTCCCCCCAACATGCCCACATGGCCTGAATGACCCTGGTGTGGGGTTAACACTCTGTTCCTACTGGCTGACCTCTCCTCGAGAGTTGATCAGCCAGGACATTTGCATGTCCCGGGATGTGCCTCGCATGCATGTGGACATCATGGTTGTAACACCATCTGATGATGCATCTGGCTAACTCCATCAGCTTCCAGGACTGCATCCTGCCTTGCCTGTCGAGGTAGGCTACCGCAGTCTTGTTGTCGCACAGTGTGAGGACAAGTTTGTGCTCCACCAGGTCTTAGAAGTGGAGGAGTGCCAAGCATATCGCCTCCAGTTCCAACCAGTTTATGTGGTGAGCTGCGAACGAAGCTGGCCAAGGGCCTGATGCTGTCTGACTCACCACTTGGGCTCCCACTCAGAGTGAGAAGAATCAGTGTAATGGTGAGCTGGGCCTAAAAAAAAGGCTCCAACATCTGTCATCTCCTGACATTCTCCCTGAGGGTCCACCAGTGAAGGTGCGGCAGATCCTCGATGAGGATCTGCACCTGGGTGTGATAACCGTCATCTCTCATCCATCTGCCCCACAGTGCAAGCTGCAAGGGATGACAGTGGAGCCAGCCCAATGGGACCTGGGAGTGCATGGAGGACAGGGACCCAAGCAGGGTGAGCCATTGTTGTGCTGGGACGACCTTGCCAGTCAGAAAGGGCCTGAGCAAAGATTGCAGTCTGTCCCACCTGTGCACCTAAGGACAACAGATATAGGCTACTAGATCGAACTGGATGCCGAGGAAGGTGGAGATCTGCTCTGGCTGAAGACTGGATTTGGAAGGTTCACTCTCAGGCCCAAGCATTGGCAGAGTTCCAGAGCAGTCTGTGCGTGATACTGCAAAATCTAGGAACTGAAGCACCCGGATAAGCCTATTGTCCAGGTACATATGAATGCGAATAGCTGAGTGGTGCAGGTAAGCAGTAACTGTCTGCATGAACCTAGTAAACTCCAGCTGTGCCGTGGGGAGACCAAACGGAAGCACGCTGAACTGGTATATTTGGCCTGCAAATGCAAACTGCAGATACTTCTGTGAAGTCTCCATGATTAGCATGTGGAAGAACACGTCCTTGAGATTTAGGGTCGTCGTCCACTGCAGGGGCCAAAAGCTGCCATCCACTGGGGTGTCTCCATCCGAAAGGACGGGCCTTCCAGATAGGTATTCAGTGTAGACAGGTCTATGACAGGGCACCATCCTCTGTCCCACTTGGGGACCAGGAACAATAGGTTGTAGAAGCCAGGAGAACCTAGGTCTTCCACCAGCTGTATATAACGCGCTTGCTCCGAAGCATCTGAACTGCCTCCAGGAAACCAGGAATGGTTGGGGACAAGGAACAGTAGGTTGTAGAAGCCAGGAGAACCTTGGTCCTCTACCGGCTCTATGGCGCGCTTGCTCCAAAGAATCTGAACTGCCTCCAGGAACACCGATGCTTTGGGTTCTGAGGTGGGTGGAGCAAACCACCGTGGTTCTTGGCTTAACAGAGGGCAGTATTTGCTGAAAGGCAGAGTGTAGCCATGTCTCAGTGTGTTTGGGATATATGAATTGTCTGTGATAGATTTCCATTGTGTGCGATATGCGGTGAGGCAGCTGCCAACTGGGCACTGCACAACTCTGACAAAGTGGCACTTGGCAATCCTTGAGACGTCTTCCAGGAACAGAGAGTCAGGAACGACGAGGCTTTCCTGACTTCTTGCCTTTACCAGAAGGCTTGCCCTTCCCGGATTGCTGTCTGCCCTTCCAAGGTCGTCGTGCCTCCGATGGAGCACAAGTCAAGGGATGGGTAGACACGGTCTGGGAAGTACCCTGCTTTGTGGTCAAGGTGGAAAAGGATAACAAGGACAGAGCAGAGTCAGTCAGCAACTTGGAGCATGCCTAGTCTGCTGAGCGAGCCCAAAAGTCTTCTGTCCAGCAGACCACTTCCGCCATCTCTCGTCCAAACAGCATTCCAGAGAAGAGGGACCCCCTGTGGGCTCTCCAAAAGATCGGGTCAGGCAGCTTTTGACCCTGGAGGTAGGCATCCCTCCATAACAAACAAAAGTTCGCCCCCAGTGTGCAAGCGGTCTACACCTGGTGATCATCAACTTGTGACAACAAAGTCGCGAGGAGTGTTGCCTGGTGTATGTAACTATTCTCACATGGCATCCTTGATCTGAATGCAACCCTTGAGGTCCTCAAAAGAGAGCCCAAAGCAGCCAATGATACATCGGACTAGGACGCCGCAAAGACGAAGCCTCGGGCATCTTCCTCCAATCACTTTAAGGCCTCTGCAGATGCCAAAATGGTTCTCGGCTGCCAAGCATCAAACTCCTCCCAGTCTAAGTCCATTGGCAGTGAACCCGACGGGAAGCTCTGGCACACAGTACCACCTCCCCTGAACATCTGGGTTAGAGAGGGGTCGCCCATGCATCAGGTAACCAGTTGGTGGTGGCTTGACAGGAACCTGTGTGTCGCGAGTCTTGGCCATGAGCTGGTCATAGAACTCAGCAAAACAAAGGGCAAAAAAGGTATGGGTGTACGTTGTTGCATGTCCTCCAGGGACAAGCCCTGGCATGACAGCACAACAGTGCCCCATCTCTCCTCCACTGGCTGAACAACAACTTGGTCACCAACCAGGCCCTAAATAAGAGCTTTGACATGGTCAAAGCCCTTAGCAGGTGCAGGTGCCGTGTCCATGGGAGCAGGGGTCAAAGCCTCTGTAGAGCCCATGGTCGCCGGCTCTCTGCACCTGTCAGAGTGCGAATGGCAAGAATTATGAGCCTTCTACCTTTGTTGAGATCTGGCATATGATAAATCTGACATCAGCAGCTCATCCTCTGCCTCGGTGTTCAGGTGCGAAGACTCCGGACTCGCGAGGCAAGTGCAGATGCCTAAGGCCTCATTGAACAAAGTATTGTCCGAGGGCTCATGAGCAGCCACCGGTGACATCAGGGGATCTGTAACCATGCCAGATGGAGGGGTAGCAAGCACCTCCACAGAAGTAGTTACCACCACAGATGCTGCTTCCACTTGCTCCTCCCATGAGGGGAGAGAGACGGAAGGTAAGGGGGACTCATATGCTGTGATCTTAGTGACCACAGGCTGAGAGGTCTGCAGGCTGGAGGGATCTGGCTGAGGCTCCACCAGGCCACTCCAAACAGAGGCAGCGAGATGCTGTGCCAACTGAATCTGCTCAGACTCGGTGACAGTAGCGATGGCCAATGTGGAGGAGCTGCTGGTCCTCACAGAGCTCATGATCCACCTGCCGCTCAAGAGAGCAAGGCAGGGTACCCAGCTCAAACCTAGAGACAAGTGGAATTGCTAACTACTCTCTCCAGGGCAAAATCCACCAAAGGTGCAGGAGGGACTGCCGGTGCTGCTGTCCGGGAAACAGGGGGGTCTGCCTGGACTGGGGGTGTCAACATTGCCGGGGCCGAAGACCCACTTGCAGTGGAAGACTCCCTCACAGGTCTGGGTGTCTTCCTCCTTGGTCCCCTATGCCTTCATTTAACACCCGAGCTCTTGAATCCAGGAGCTCGGGAAGCCAATGGAGGCACCGTTACCTCAGCTGGCACTCCGTGCTTAGGGTCTGAGTCTCAGACTGGCTGAGGTGCTGGTTACTGCCCAGACTTATAATCCAAGCACACGGACCTAAGTGCTCAGACTGGCCTGGGTTCTGGAATACCGGGGTGGTCATTGGTGAGGACTCAACGGAGTCAGACATCTCACCTTGGCGTTTGGTGGCTCTTGTGACCTGCCGCCTATGCCTAGCACAATCAGACTTCCTCCATGCCTGCTCACAGAGCAACCATTTGTCCTCTCACCAGTCCTGACAGTATCTGCAAGTTCACTACCAAGAGCAAACTTGGCCCAACTGCAGGTGAAAACCATAGCAGTGTGGATGGTCATCCCAAGCGGCCATATACCGGTTCCTGGAATCCAACTTTTGTCAGCCACCCAACAAGAATGAGGATGCAGATAAAGTGGTATCTCGATCAACACCTATGGACTGCCTCCAAAAGGAAGCAATAGCCTGGTGTACACTACTTTCCCTCTCTCTGCGTTCTGTTTGCCGGGATGCCATCTTCAAAAATCTAAGTACAAGTCAAACTGCCAACTTTGCACTTACTATTTCAGTGGTGTCTAATCACAGAAATCAGCTATCTAGCTATCCGAAGATTCCTGGACCGCTGAGAAAATATTTTCGACAGAATATAGCATGTGTAAGCACAAAAATTAGTGAGCGTGAACAAAAGTTCACAAAGCTTCAACTTGCAAGGCAAGCCAGTAATGGCGCCCAAAAGAGGAAGGATGACACAGGGCGCATATGCATGACGTCACCATCAGTTCCACATGGACTGAGAGATGGCACCCCAGGACCGTCAGGTTTTCAGGGTCAAGTGAGTAAGCAACTCAACTCGATTTCTTGGGCATCATGCCCAGACACAAAGGTCTTGGCAATGGTGGTCAAGAGGTAACGTTACAGTACACAACTTAGGCAAAGTCTGTTAAACTTTATGTGAAGTACTCTCACATATATGGATAAGCTGGGTTATAATCACCATTGATTACCACTTACATTAAAATCCACCAGTACTTTCACACAAGCATCCACTATCAGGGCAACCTTCTCCCCTAAATGTCAGCTTTCACTCAACAGGGGGGCTTGGCAAGTCCATCTAGTGGTACCACTTAATTCTTAGCCTCAGGGCAACTTCAGTGTCAGATACAAAATCCCTAATATCGGGCCCACCACTGCCTACAACTGCTAGCCATATGGCTACAAGCTATAGCCTATGCAGTTTCACTGATCAACTGCTGCTATGCCTTATTGAACTTTGTGTTGCTATGCTGTTTACCCAAATTTACCCTCCAGAAATAAAATGCCGTGTTTCAGTTGATTTCACTGCAGAATAACAGCACATCATGGCCGCTTTCTGCATAAAATCTTTCAACCAGGGTTATGGCTATGCAGTTTCACTGAACATGGTGTCTATATCGCTATGTTCTATCCCTGGCCCAAGTTAACCCTCCACTGCAGACAAGTTGAAAAAACTACTCTGTTTGAGCTGGCTTTACTGAAAAATAATGGCACACAATGGCCACTTTCTCGATAAAATCTTTCAACCAGGGTCGATTAATTTTGATCAGGGAAGGGCAGGTTGAAACTTTTTAAAATTTTATGTTTTATAAAAATTGCTGAAATTAGGGTCAGGACTCGGGCCTTTTCAGTGGGTTCGGTCGGGTTATTGGAACCACGCATATATATATATTGTTGTTAGGCCTCACGTAACTTGGACATTTGTCGAAAAATGACAGTTATGTTTAAAATGGATGTTCTTTCCCCTTTCACACGTTACTTCCTTTGACGTCAGTTGAATTTGTTACCTGGGCATAGCCGAGGGCACTTGTAATGTAATAATGAAACAACTAGGACAAGACCTTTGGCCTGGCATGAGTATAGTCCATATTTATTTCAGTTTTATATCTTCTGGTAGGATGAAACAGTGTCAATACTCAGTCAGTAGCACTGACAGTGACCATCATTCAATCTGATCCCTTCATTAATAAGACAGAAAGTGATGAAAGAGGTAAAATAGATGAATAGGTTTAACCTGCAAATACACAATGATGGAATAATACAATTGAAAAAAAATCAAACAATTGACACATGCCACCTCTACACTTACAGATGGGGTCTTCATAGCAACCTTTCAACTTTTAGAAGTTTTGGATACTCATCAAACTTTTGTGTGGTAAAGCTGAGGTACAGCATAAAGATGCAGCTGGGACTGGTAAAACCTGGGCTAATACTGCGTGAACAGTGTACAACATAATAATTTAAAACCTAGCAAGATCAGTGACGGGGAACCAAAACTAGGAGAGAAAGCCAGACCGGTTTCGTATCGAGTGATACTCAAAGATGGCAGTTAGGATCACCATGTCCCACTGCTTTTATAGGCAGGGGTAAGGTTGCTGGTTGACGTTAGGTCAATGTCATGGTGGTCGTACGTCACGACGCAGACTGAGACTACCAGTCAGCTGTTGGATTTAACGAGTTGGGGTGACGTCTCGGAAAACGAGGACATCACGAGAGTAAGAACTGAATGGTGGTTGCTATGCACAGAGTAAGCTCTGTGTAGAAGGCCTGTTTTTCAGCCTTAAAAGGAAATGGCTTTCCATATTTAGTGGGAATAAAGGACATATCAGACTGATAGCAATTGGAGCTTTAACGTATTCCTAAGGTCAACTTTGAGGAAAGGTTGACTAAGAGGTTATGTGGGGGGGTAGATAGACTCAGAACTGAAAAAAAAAATACAACATAATCATGCCAAATATCTTGCGGTGCCCTTGCCAAATATGATTATCATTCCATGCATGGTGGGCTCTGCATGAATTACCGTACATAGACCAAAAGACTACTACAACACAGATACTTGCACATGAGATTCCATTTTTGTTGTCATTATTTTAACCTGGCCACTGGGAAGCCATAAATGCACTGGCCCTAGTCACTGACAAACTACAAGAATGTATCCTACATGTGTGAACAATAGTTTGTTTTTAAGTTGTAAAATCCTCAGTTCAGTGCAAATAGTTTTTTCTATTCCGTAATTTAGCGTGACACAACAAAACACTGAGGATGAGAGCAAACTGGTAATTGTATCACATTATCCATTTATGTGTGGGGGCAGAAAGCAAGACTTCCAGATCCTTTAGCTGGTGCTGCCCTCTAGTAGTCAAAGGTAATGTTATAGGAAATGTCAAGTTTGACTTACAGGACATAATTTGATACTTAGTGTTCTACGGCACCCTGAAACATGTTCCTGCACACACTTCATGTCTTTGGCTGTATCTGTGACATTTGTATGGCTTGCATCAAAATAAGTCTAAATGTTTACTCCCATAAAATTAAGTTCATTTAATTTTTGTATCATAACCTGCATGCCTGTCAGTGACGAAAAATTGCTAAATATTATTTGCTTAAATGACCTTGCTAAACTAGGTAAATTTAGATCATTAGTGGGCCAATAACACAGCAAAACATGTCAAATGAATTGTTTTTGTACAACCTTCCTTAGCAACACAAATTCCAAAAGGTATTCCTTCTAGAAGATTGCAGGATCAACAAAAAATTAACTGCATTGAAGCACCTGCTGGCTCAGTTGCATCCACTTTGGCAGTGTCAGCAAACTATGCACCTAATAAAGGTTTTCCTTGACCTTGATTTCGCCATCAGAAAAAAAAAATGCATACCGAGTGGGCTGAATTTTGAGTAGTACTGCAAGTTAAGTTTATGTCTTACACAAAATATAGCCTTAATGGCATTTCTGCCAAGTCAGCTCTCCTACTCCTGGCTGTGATAATCATTGTGTTGCTCAATGAGCTCTGGCAAAGAATTGCCATTGAACAGGAGCTGCAGACCCTATGGATTGAACAGTAGCTGGCACACTTGTGTCTCCAAGTACTGTGAAAGGTCATTGTCCTGTAAGAGTGCTTGTAGCTGTAAAGGCTTGATATTGCAATCCAAGACAATGTATAATGCCATTAAATGCTCCACTGCTGAAGCCTGGGATTTCGCAAGGTCTAAAATATATGTGACCATCATTCTGGTCTTGTCTGATGCAGATGGCAAGTCATCAATCCTGGAAAATAAGCCAGTGACTGCAACATATCAAAACCATGACTGCAGCATCAAAATGCCATTCATGACAAGTAATAAAGCCTCTCACTTCTAGATAATGGCCAAGAAAATACTCTCCTTTGACATACGGAGACAGAGATGTTAATATTTCTTTTGGCACACTGTACTGCCTGGTGTGGCCTTTATGAGAAATCATCAATTAGAAACCCTTTTCAATCAGGTAGTTGTGGGTCTTTCCAAACTGATTAGACAAACATGAACCTGGTTAAAAAAAATGGAGATTATCCATCAAGTATCTCAAAGACAAAAGTTTAGAGGAGTAGCTCGTGATTAGCAAGCCCCTCCAGAGGCTAAACAGGTACTGCCTTAGGCTTGCTTGACAGCCTCTTCTTTGAAGAAATAAGCTGCTTTTTCATGGCCTGATCCATGACACCCAAGGTCACACTATACAGGGCAGCTGGTGTCAAAGTTGAAGAATGCATAGGTGTAGAATCCAATTCACCAGAATCTGAATCCTTGCCTTCCTGCTTTGCCAAAAGTGATGACAAAGTCAGTCTGCATTTTGTAATCTCTTAGGTCTACAATAAGCTGGGGGGGGAACTGAATCATGCAACTAGCAGAATGCATAGACCTAGTTTGAGAAAAATGATGTGATCAAAGCTCATCGAAATTTTTCACAAATGATGGAATTGGGGACATAGATCAGTCTTTAGACTTCACTGATACCTTGCCTGAAATCAGTGACAAGGACGGAAATTGTGGAAGAGTCAGCCTGACATCACCTGACCTTGGCTGGATGTAAGAAACTATTTTCAGCATATCAACAGCATCAGAAGACAGCTGTGTCGCCAGTGTCTCCAGAGTCAGGCCTGAGCACCAGCTCTGGCCACCACATCACAATCATCTGGAGGTGCCAAAGTGGGAATCCCTGAATTCTAAACTAACTGGGTCTTGGTAGTCCACCAGTTCTCTCATACCATAGGAGGCAAAATCCAAAGCATCGAGACTTCACTACAGGAGACCAAACTGACAGTGGTTAACCCACTGCTGGCAGCCAATTCTTTTGATGATCCACATCTTTTACTGGAGCAACCTCCAGAGGTGACTCATGATGATTAGGTGAACCTGCTTGCTCTAGACCACCCAAATAGTCAAAAACAACACCCTTTTGGGTAGAGAAACACATCTAGAATCACTTCATGAAGGAGGAAAAATTATTTTGTGATGCCTTGAACAACTACATGATGAACGAGGTGAACAAGACCAAGAACTCCAACCCGCTATTCAATGACACAGAGATCATCCATGTACAATTGATCCCTCTGAAGATGCATCTCCAGTCATCAATGCCAGATACAACTTGCATAACAAAGACTTGAATCAGCCCATTGCTACAGCCACTAAAGCCATATTAACACTACGGAGCATGAGATTTTGACTCTTAAAAAGCACATCATATTCTACTGGAAGCCTGCACCAGGAACACAGTGCTGCTCACAGTTCATCTGGAAGTGTTAGGCCTGGAGTCAGGCCTCCAACCGCTGCTTGGTCCAGTGTCTGGTGCCAGCTCCAGGGCATGGTTCCTGTCCATGTCATTCCAAGCCAGATTCCAGCCCAGAAGTGCCAGGGCCATGTCAAGTTTTGATCAAGGGCCAACAATGTACTGGGCCAGCTACTAGCCAGACCAAAGTCTAGCACCAACAAATTCATTGTCAAAACCTGACCTGCTCTGATTCGTAGCCTCAGTGCTCAGCTAAGGCTTTCTGAGCTTTGGATGTGGAGATTTGGAAGAAATTAAAGACAAGTTGCACTTTGACTAAGCTTTAGCAAATAGAAACAGCAGCACCAAACACCAAACATTTCTGGAGTTGGAACTAAAATTCACTTACTAGTAACGCTACCTGTATCTTACCTCTTCACATAATAGAAGGAAACCTGGAAAAAAAAAAGGGCTAGCAAAATTCAGTAGGTGACATGTTTAAGGCTTACTTGTGTACGTATCGTTTGAATAAAAACACATCAAGACCTCGGTAGCAGTACAACAGTTTATTGTCAGAAATTGTGTATGTATAGTTACAATCTGCTGGTGTAAGACGGCTGTATTCTCTAGTAAAGCACCAGAACACTTAACCATATCATTTCTTCTATATTGCACATTTGTACAAACAATATTTACAAGTCAAACATGGGCATAACACATATAAATGTGGATGTGAGCAGGTGTACACTAGTGCCACCTATCTTTACAAGAATTTGAAGTGCAGGCCTAAGAGTACCTTCCCTTTCAATAATGCCGTAGTGCAGGTGTGCCGATCTGCACTGGTACCGTAAGTCTGTGTACCTTGTGGCAGTCGTTTGCATAGAAATGTCCTACTTGTTTTGTCTTGTACATTACTGTCTTGCTTTAATTTGTCTGGAGAAAATATTCGGTTTATAGGCATGATCCAATTGTGACCTTGAACTTAAAATTTGTTTCCCATCCACAAGTCCCTTTTGTAATTGTTTTCGTTTTCATTGAGAAAAAAAAGCACACACTGTTACAAATGCTCCCCACTGAACTCACATCTGTTACCGAGTTTACACCACCATCACAAATATCAAGGCCACATGGAACAAAAAGATCTGTCACACATTTTTGATGCTTTAATTCAAATATGCTATGAATTCACAAAGGTTAAAGGAGCCAGTACTTGTATCATGGTTTGGCCAGTTTTCCAGCCATCACAATTTCCATGCAATCTACTCCTGCTCCATGTTATGTCTACTCCACTGGGGAGTAGAGAGAACATCGAACTTAGTCTGCTTTGGAGGCAACCTGAAAAACAGCTGGTGGAGCATAATATGTACAAAGCCGACTGCAGCAATGATTACAGCATACACTGAAAACACCAGAAATTTAAAGAACCAAATCCAATACCCAGTTTTAACTTAAAGGTCCAATTATCAAATTTCCACTTTAATGATACTTAAATTACATCCTGTCCACTTTGAACGCCACCAAATGTACACTAGATGGCAGCACTGAGTGTACACTATCAGAGTTTGTGAAAGGGCATTTCCAAAATAACACCAACACATAAATACATGTATTGGGGATGCGAACAGAATTTTAAGAAAAACAGTAATAGCTCTCGATAGATTAGTGAACAACCATATTTCTCTGGTGGATTAGATGTTAACACATTTGAAGGTAGTCATTGGCATGTTCTGCAGGTGATACAGGTTCCAAGAAGCATAAGTGATCAAGAAGACACAATCGTCTTCAGAGACTTGAGGTGTTGCACACAATACAAAGAAGAATAATCTGGAATTGATTTATTTCAAAATCGGAAGTTTCATTGGGCAGTAATTACAGAAAATCAAGAGACATCAAAGTAAGAAAATCTTCCTGTTAAAATTACAAAGGTAACATTAAAATTTGTTTATTGTGGGGACTTGAAGCATCTACAATGTGACCAAGAGATGTAAACACTGCGTAGCGCCACAGTTCCGAGACTGGCACCCAAGCCACATCAAAATCACTAGGTCTGAGAGTAACATACTCCACACTTCTGTCAAGTTGTGTCCCACAGCTACCCGGAACTAGATGACAATGGCACTATTTTATTGTCATTGTGCTGTGATGATGTGCATGTGTTGTCTGCACCACACACCACCTGGTCCTCCAGCGTTCCTCCTCTACTGGAACAGGGTCCACCCACCCAGTGCCAGGTAGACGGACAAGATACAAGGTTGTGCAGCAGTTCGCAATGGTACACCAAGCCTTTACCAAAATTGATGTGCAATAAAAATCACGTGTGAAGGGTGTCATAGCAAGTCTGGTTCTAAGAAAATCTCTTGTCTGTTCACTCTGACACAAATGTGACAAACCTACATGTTCTGCTAAACTGCCAAAGCTATCCATGATGGTACAGTGGAACCTGTTTTAAAAGACCACTCCTAGAGAGGACCAAACTGTGGCCTGCCATGACTGGTGGTCTCTCACACAGGGTGTAAATCATAAGTAAAGTATTCAGTAACAACACTGAAAAGGTACATGGTCTCTCAAAACAGGGACCACTGCACATTATCATCCTAAAGCTGCCCTCCCATTCTAGAGATGTATATTCTATGGCACCCTCCACTGGTGTTGACCTCCCTCCACCCCCTTCCCATGGGTGAAGTCTATTTTGCAGAGTGTCCTGCCACATCATTTGGTGTGACTGTAGTCATGAAGGAACGCATTACACATAACAGTAACAATCTAAATCATACTTATGAACTTAAATCATCTATCTCTGGTTACTCTTTACCACAGTGAGACTCACAACATCAAACATGAAACGTAAACAAAAACACAAAAGCCATGTAGAAAATACAAGTGTAGTACAGAGAGATGGTTTGTCTGAAGCTTGTGAACATTAAAAACAAATGAGAACCATATAAATACTCTTTGGCAACATGGAAACTGCTAAAAGCATGTACATCTACATCAATCAACTGATGAAGTACGTTTTCTCTTCCATGCACATCAACACATTGGTGTTGAGTGTTTATCTTAAAAAGGGCCGACTGATAACAACACAATGGCCCATCCTTGGAAGCTTGGGTCAATATGTATAATTGTAAGATAGCCCCTTGAAGAATTCCTTCCTCATGTTGTGTTGTTCCAAAATTGCAGTAGAAATTGAATTTGATTGAATGATCTACATAAGCCACAGGTGTAGAGTTTGCAGGGCAAAACAGACAGTTGGCTGGGCGGGACGGCCCAAGATCTGGTTGTAAAGAACATGTGATGCCATCTGGTGAGAGCACAATTATCAGCTCCCCCCAAAAAACAGTGCTAACATTGGTCAGTCCATCATGACATTGTTCATGGCCACTTTGCAACATACATTGGGATGTAGGATTCGAATACTTTTGTTTTTTTCAATTATTGCAGCACCATCAGGTGGTTAACAAAAACTGTTTTCAACTGGAAGAGTTCTTCCCTCCCAATGTTTTTTTTTCTCTACAAACTCTGCACCTGTAGTGCATCTATATTCCATGATCGTGTCCATTTTTTTTTCTTGCTATTTTCCAACAAAATTCAAGGCTAAATTGTACTGATATATGATAAAAGTTGCTGAGACAGAGCAAGTAGGTGAGATGAGGCAAAATGGTGCAGCACATTCAGACCTGATTGGGTCCATACAGGCACTGTGGGGTTTCACGTGTGCCATTATTTAAAAGCAAGGGGTAACAAATGGGTCACCACACCCTCCACATCTGTGCTCATGCACACTGCTGACTGACATCTTGCTTCCAATTTGTTGTTAACTTGTAACTCAGCTTTTCACACCAGAGTACGAAAAAGTTTAATTGGAAAGTTTGAAAATCAACATCCTGGTTTGGGATAAACCAGTGTAGAATGACAGAGCAGTCTACATGGACCTGCTGAATTGTAGTGTTTCATACCCGATGCTATATCACTGGGAATGGCAGACAGAAAATATCTGATATGAAATATCTCGAGGACAGAAATTCATATTAGCCTAAGGCTACTTTTTCAATCCTCTTTAAAGAAATAGTTTATCATTACCTGACACTTCTGTGGTAATATTATATCACTTTAAATTCCCAGGCTTTTTTTATTGTGTACTGATGTGACAATGAATAAACAAACAAATCATGTTGGGATGAGCCGAAAGTAAACATTTAACATTACACAGGGCCAGTGAGCTCTTCTCCCCATGAAGTTTACCCCAAATGACTGAGGGGAAAAATATATGTAACAATGCACATAAGTGTCAACATTACAATACAATGTACATAATTGTAGAAAATGATACAATGTACATAACTCTAAACAATGATACAATGTACATCTCTGTAAACAATATCTATTGCTGCACAAAGCTTGGTGGTCATGGTAATATTTTGGCTGTACATGTATAATCTGGAAGAAAACCTCCTCAAGAATCTTCATTTCAGTTCTTGTGAATAATAATGAAGACAGATGATGCTGTACAAAGCAGTTTTAATCCACAAAAATTAAGAAGTCCATACAAAAGTTTTTGCAATTTACAGACAGTGTTAAGATGCAATCACAAGATTTGTAATTCAGATTGTAGTTACCTGCAGGCACAGTTGATGGCAAAACCAATGAGAATGAAGTGAAGACTGCACTTGTCTTTGTTGCTGCATAATTTTGGGTTGGCAAGATTCCGATACATCCGGGAAACTAAAACTTTTTACACTTACGAATTACACTGAAAGTAGACTTGGTTGCAGAAAATGGAATTCAAATGGTTTAAGTGTTACTTCCTTATATTACAGCATTTACATGCAGAGCATCATATGGTAGCTGATAAACCTCTGATGGACAGTACTCACAATGGGACTCTGGAATTGATATATGAAATACAAGTAAATAATGTGTATGTATATGCAGTGTGTACAGACCTAATGTCTCGAACAGAACAAACATTACATGTACATCCTGATAACTGAAGCACTTGTGTACTATTGATAAATTTTGTTCAGACATAATACTCAGACCTACTGTAATAAAACAGAACAAACATTGGCTTTAACATCAATCAATCAATCAACATATTTTACTGCAAAAACAACCGGGAAACAGACAGCAGAAAACATCATATCTTAAAGGTTGAAGAACTCATTTACGCCTGATGGATTTTTTGTTCAACATACTGTCTGAACCACAATAAATGTTTTCAACACATTATATCAAAAACAATTGGGAATCAGACAGAACAAACATCATCTCTCAACAGCTGATGCATTTGTGTACTAGGATGGATCTGGTTCCACCCTAATATTAAGAAATAGGTTCCATGACCTGCATACTCTGGCTTCAATTCACTTGCCTGCAGAATGTTGACAGCCCATAATATGGCATCGAGCATGGAGTGCCATCAATAGCTTGTTGGTTGACCACATGTTTGGATGCTTAAGTCTGCTCATTTTAATGTTATTTTGGATGATGTACATCCAACATGGTACTCGGCATCACTTTTCAGATTCTGCACTCAACACTATATATATATATATATGTATATGCATGGACCCCATCAACACAACTCAGACACCATGCTTTTGTAGTATAAATGTCTAACACAATCGAGGGGATGGTATTCAGCAAAGTATTTTTAACTCAAATTACACAAGCCCAGCATAACCATTGTTTTTTTTTTAAACTTATGTATAAAATGTGTTACTTGTGTTTCATTTAAAAAAAAATGTGAATACCATCCCTTGTCTGACAATGCAAAGCTATACAGCCATCTATGACCTAGTTCTTAGCCTGTTGGTGATGCAGTACATTTAGTCTTCACACTTGTCTTAACTTGGTAACACAGCAGATTTTTACAACAAAACATCTTGATAAAAGTTTGCTTTAGGCTTATTTTTGGCCACTAGAACCTACTGAGATTATTAGAGTAAAGTACTGTGTCTAATATAGACCAGTGGAGTGTGTGGGATGTCTCCAAGCACATCCCACATTGGGCCACCCTTCATCCAAGCCATCACTTAGCTTGTGTCACAGAATAATATACCCAATAAAGACCAACATGACCTGCATTACAACAGAATCCAGACCTCTTGGTGTGTAAAGTCACATACTTCTTGGCAGATAGTTATGGTGCAGTTGCTGGTTGCTATGCAACAACAAAACGTTCACTTTACATCAGCTGCAGTTACAGTGCTTGGTGTCGATGTTCATCTACAGCTGTTTGAAGCCTACACACGAGGCCACGTGTATATGTGTGTCTTCTAGATGGCGCCACTTGTATTGTCTACCTCCAGTGATACACTTCTGTCACTGTTGTCTCTCCAAGTTGCAGTCTGGTTTTTAAAAAATCTTCCTACAACCCTGCCATGTCCTCTGGCTTCCTTGCTATCAGCCTTTCTCTAAACACTGGAGAGCTTTGCCTGCCATACTTTGTACGTTGTGATCATCATGCTTTGTTAGCGTCTGCACAGCGTCTGGGATACCACCTGCTTTCAGGGCTGTCCTTAGCTTATCTGTAAGTGGCAAGTATAGAAGGATATAAGCAAAAGCTTACCCATACCCCTTGCAACATACCAAACCTGGAGCCCCTGACACTGAAAATTAGGTCAAGGCCAACTACATGTAATGAGGTCACCAGACGGCCCAGCTGTGCCATTGGGTAAAATTAATTAAAAGAGAATTGCACCTGCTCATGATGTATTGTTCACAAGAAGTATCACAGACAGACAGACAGACAGACAGAGACAGACAGACAGACAGAGACAGACAGACAGACTGACTGCAGTGTGTCACCCAACACTTTGCAGATTGCATCAAAAGTGGGCAATATTGTAGTACCTGCATAAAGGTTGTAAGAGGCAATATATTAAAAAGTGATTAAATTTGTTTGTGTCACAACATATTTTTCACAACAGTGCCCCTTGTCCACTACATTTTTTTAGCACCTAAATTCAACAGGCCTAGGGCAGGAACCAGGGGACACCAACATTTCATTTTACTACTGTATATTGTACTATTGCACTGCAATGTACTTCTGATGAAAAAATACTGTGTCAGTCTGTTGCAGATAGGAATTTACAATGTTATTTGTTGCCACATTCTGCCAACTTTTGTCACGAAGTTGTGGCATTATTTTATTGTATTCAAGAATGGTCCATGTTGTCATGTTGATTCTCGGCACCAAAAGCCATGCAGATATTTTTCTTATTTTGAAGATGCTGGCACTAGTTCAAGAATCCAGTAAATTAAATGATCAGGGCCTGGCCCAGAAGATAAAATAAAACAGAGATGGTGTGGTACCTACCTGAGACGGCCATACTAGTGACTAGGGTGAGGATATTACACAGGATCTCCGGGGCACACTTGGTGGCAGTTAACTGTGAACTGACTGCAGGGACCACCTTGGCTGACTCCAGGCTGTCTGTTGCCTCGTCTGAAAACACGTCAATGACATGCTGCATTGGGTGGGCATAAATCCCATAAGAATAAACCAGTAAGCATAAATACATAAGCATAAGTACACATATGTGGATTTGTCTTGGAGGTAAATCTTATAATTAAACAAGCAAAGCAAGAAATTTTAAACTGGATGCAACAGCACAATACTGCATATGTAAGTGTGCCAGAAATCCAATATGGCAATATCACCAAACAGATGCCCCAAAACCCCCCTCTTTGACTTTAAGTTAAAGATTTAGATGAAACACATTGTAGTTATTACACTGTATGGAAAAATATAAGGTGTATTTCATGACCCAAGACTTGAACATATAGAGGACAAATTTCACTGAGCATGCTGAGCTGAGACACCGATTTGGCTTTTCCAGCTAATTCTCCCATCATCTCAGGCAATCAAGTTCACATTACTCCCAAGATGAGACCTTAATTTATAAGCTGAGTGATTAATACAGAATTTCGTACATATCAGGATGATGTAAGTGACCTACCCAGAATCACAGAGGTCACCATAGCCAAAGCCATGAGAGCCTCATTCTGCATGACTGCATGTTCTGAGGTTGTCATGGTAACCAGATGAGCAATACCTCCATACTCCACCACCTTCCTCATCACATCTGCAGACTGTGAGTGTTTTATCAGCCATGCTAGCAGTCGATTGGCCTCTCCTGTGTGGCAAATGCAAATCTAGTGATACAACTTTCTATGTTGTCAGTCCAGCCTAGACATGGAGCTTCAAAACCGACTGAAAATCCTGCTCCCAAGTTTTAAAAATGTAGAAGTCTGGATTGTAAATGTGTATACGCAATGCTCTGGCGTGTTCACCAAAGGACAATGACGTGTTGAACATGAACTTTTGTTAAACTATGGCATCCCATGGCTCCAAGAACTGCTGCCCTCTACTGGATTTATTCAAAACTACATACTCTGAGTGTTTTTAATACATGATTTGTTTTGAATTAAAGAACATAAATGTTGCTCTCTTTTTGTCATATCTATTTTAATTTTGGAAATATGATTTTTACCGTACAATGGTAGTATTTGTGCACATAGCTATGATGAGACAACATGTCTGATTTAAAAACAAAAAGGCTCTGCTCAAACATTGGACGACCACAGCCCATATGCACAAGTTGTGTATGTTGATCTGGTTGCTACATTGTGCATGCTATGGACAAAAACGTGATACCTGCCTCAGTGGATATAACATAATTGATAAAAGCAATGTTTTCCTTTAAGGTGCACAGCAATAGTAGGCCACATTACAGTTGCCATATAGGATACGATACACTTGTACTACTAAGGCTATGCATTCACGAGGCACTTGGTTCTGGAAGTCTGTTTCATTGTTCAATTTTATTTCCCATCCTATACATGTTACAAGAGCAGACTTACTGACCCATTATCGAGTGGATATACTGACCTTTGACCCCTGCATGGTCTTCCACCTTGCACCACTCAAGCAGCCTGGTCAGGAATACGTCGTTTGTCCCCAGGAACTTGGCTGCTGATTCTGGAACCAAACAGCAGTTTGATCAATTTGTACTTTGTCATGAATGACATCCACGCAATGAGAACACTCTTAGTCATCATGACGGACATCCACACAACACTGAGACACCCTAGTCATCATGACGGACACCCACACAACACTGAGAACACTGTAGTCATCATGACAGACGCCCACACAACACTGAGAACACTGTAGTCATCATGACAGACGCCCACACAACACTGAGAACACTGTAGTCATCATGACGGACACCACACAACAATGAGAAAACTCTAGTCATCATGACAGACATCCACACAACAATGAGAACACTCTAGTCATCATGATGGACGCCCACACAACACTGAGAACACTCTAGTCATCATGGCAGACATCCGAACAACAATGAGAATACTCTAGTCATCATGACAGACACCCACATGATAATAAGAACACTGTAATCATCATGACTGATACCCATGCAACAATGAGAACTCTAGTTGTCATGAATGACATCCACACAACAATGAGAACACTCTAGTCATCATAGCTGACACCCACACAACAATGAGAACACTCTAGTCATCATGACAGACACCCACACAACAATGAGAACCCTCTAGTCATCATGACAGACATCCACACAACAATGAGAACACTCTAGTCATCATGACAGACACCCATACAACAATGAGAACCCTCTAGTCATCATGACAGACACCCACACAACAATGAGAACACTCTAGTCATCATGACAGACACCCACACAACAATGAGAACACTCTAGTCATCATGATGGACACCCACACAACAATGAGAACACTCTGGTTGTCATGAATGGCCTCCACGCACCATCAATAACACTCTAGTTAAGCGTGTCAACAGTGAGTCAACAGCTTTCCTCCGTGCACTCTGGGTACATTGAGCCATGGAAACCTGTTGATTGATTCACGCTGAGAAAAGAGGCAGGCTACATTATAACTACAAATACTTGCTGGTTATTTTTCCAGGGGAAAAATTGCATGCCAATATATTGGCATTAAGTCTCTTCACGTGGCAGGGAGATGCACCATTACCAGCCTTAAACCAGCTACATGAGACAACCAATTGACCTACAGAAGCTGGACCCCTGAGTCAAACGACATCTACTTTGTACAAGCTGCTGCTGATGCCGGCTACATCCTCCGGCCACCAATATATGTGGGTGGGGGATAAATATCATTGGAGTGTGACCATTTAAAAACAAACAAACAAACAACATTGGTACAGACCCCCTAAAGGTAAATCCCAACCAAGGCTGAAGTGAATCTGGCTGATAGTTTTGGATAAGTTGAAAATGTGAATACCATTGCAATCCCCACTGACTTAAATTGAAATCAATAGGAATATATGCATTAAGCAACAAGTACCCAAATATAGAAAAAAAATAATCAAAATTCAACAACTTGCTTTGACCCTTCCACAGGCTACATTTCCATCAAGTTTCAGAACAATCTAAGTTAACGGTTGTGGAGAAGAAGTAAAAAACAGCTTTAAATCATGAAAATTCACAAGAAAAAAATAAAATCAAAGCTCCACCTGTTGAACATATTAAGGTCTAGGGGTTCCCAAAAGTGTCTGAATGCAATTTCAAAGTAACTGCCCAAACAATTTTCAAGAAGAGTTTTGAAGATTTTTTAAAAAATTGCCTCAAAATTTAAAAAAAAAAAAAAAATCAAAGAAGCATAACCATCTTAATAAATTTGCTACCGCCCCACTCCTGGTAGATTCCCATTAAGTTTTAAGGGCTATGACAGACAGTCTCGGAGAAGAAGTCAAAAATGTAAATTGCGGATATCTTGACGTGTGGATGGATTGAAGGACAAGGGATCAAGATCCATCACATATGCTACTACATTAAATCAAAGTAAGTCCTCTCTTGAGTTGAGCTGTTAAGCTTCTGCTCCACCTGGAAATGAGCAAAAGAAACAGAGACGAGCCTAAATTAACTTTGAGCTGATAGTTTATGGATATGAGTGACCCAGATAGTTAACCTAGTGACCTAATTTCACCATGATCCCACCAAGGTACATCCCACCAAGTTTGAAGTGGATCTGGTGTACAGTCTTGGAGAAAGGTATGTAAAACATATATTTACACTGGTAGTCCTACATTTAACCCCGCTACCATTTCTTCTTATTGATTAAAACACAAATTTGAAAATTTGTCAAAAGTCAGAAGATGATAGCGCTGCCACTTAATACATACATGTTTTGTGGAGATTGAAAGACCACCTCCTTTTCAAGAGCAGCCATAACAGTGGTCCATAGTATTTTACTGGTGGTATGTCCTACTATCGAAATGACTTTGGAACTTTTTGGTTCAACTGCTTGGGTTGTCTGTCCAGCTGGGAACCTCACAAAATGTTTTTCGACAAAGAAAATGATACCAGCATTATTAATGGCAAAATTGTGTGACCTTGAACTGACCTTGGCCATCAACGAGCATCCTGAGCATGCCCAGTAGTTTGAACTGTACAGGAGAGAGGTCAGTCTTGATGTAGGCCATCACTGTCTCCAGGATGCCCGACTCTACCATCGTTGCCTTGTTTTCACCTGAGTCATAAAGGTATTGGTAGTCATTAACAATGTCAGGACACAATATTTACATTAGGGAGGGGAAGATATTCATATGAGATATTGGAAGCCAGGCATACTGAGCCTTTTCCCTGATACTAGATATCAGATTGGATATTGTATTGAAAAGTTGTCTGATTAACGATATCATGGATCTCAGTTATGTAGGCAAACTTGGGAGAATATGGGAATGTTAAAAGCTATTTTAAGATGCACAATAGGAAATCACACTGATTTTTTTCCCCTTCTTTCATAGAAAATTATCAATTCATCAAACATACCCACCCCCAAGATGTACTGAACCTTATTCACTCATGTTTGGTTCACTGGTTTTACATAGCTCGCAGAAATATATTAAAAAATGAATTGTTTTCAAGTAATCCACTTGTTTGTAATAGTCCAAGTCAATTTCACTGACCTCTGTCTTGGCTATCTGTGTGATCAAGTTGTACAATCTTTGGCAGTTTATAGAAAGTATGTATTTCACATTGGCTTCAGTATTTTGTCTGCCTTTCAAACTTAGTAATGGTATTGGATATTTATATCAGTATCAGATGAAAAATTTCATATCAGTACATCCTTAATTCACATGCCATCAAGTTTTGTGGAGTTAAAAGCATACATTTTTCAATTAAAAAAGACAATTTATTAATTCTAAATGATATATATGATAAGTGTTAAGTCCTTTGTGCACACACACACACACACACACACACACACACACACACACACACACACACACACACACACACACACACACACACACACACACACACACACACACACACACACACACACACACACACACACACACACACACACACACGTACATTTCAATGACTAAGTGAACTGGTGGTATGTCCCCATATGTAGTTTCATGCTGTGTATACATGTATGTACAGTTAAACAAAATACAAAATGGTTGAAGTTACCAGTACAGGACATTCATATTAGTGGCCTCTGTAGAGGGGGTAGCCTCCTAAGAGAGGGGGCTCACAAGAGGGGACCACTGTGCTCCAAAGAATTACTAAGTGTCATCTGAACATGGACGGATCAGAAGTGTCACCTGGATTAATGGTGGAGCAGATCAAGTAAAGCCTCACCACCTAGACATGAATGGTTCAATGGACCAGTGAAAGTCCTACCTGGGATAGCCAGATTGCGAAGGGCACTGAATATGGCATGTTGCAGAGTGGCTGTGGGCTCTTTCTTGGATGGGTTACGCAAAATGGCCACCAGTGTTTTGGTGATTCCCAGTTCCACCAGTTTCTTGCAGTGATTATCTGTGCACATCAAACAAAGGCATCATACACGTGTAAACAGCGTGTCAGTGGTTTTTTTTTTTTTTTAACAAATTGATTATACATCATATTGAATGCCATAAACTTTTACAATCATTGCCTTTGGGATCAATTTACATTGGAAACACTTTCTTGTTGGGCCTTGACTGTTAAATTGCATCAGTAACTCACAAATCACCTGCTAAATTTTTACCTGGAGATAACATTAAAAAGTACAAGTATGGATGCAGTCAGGCCACACAGATGAGATGGCAAATAGATTTGGCAAGCTACATGCTGTTTGTTTCAATGTAATTACCCTTCCACAACATTTGGCTCGATCTATCTGCTCAAGTTACTTTCCACATGCAACCACTTCTGCCCAGAGCATCAAGATCTGTCTTTACAGGGACTACTGTATACGACATATTTTTAAAAGCAAATCAAGATAATACTTAAACTTAAACCATTATCTATGATGTATATACAGGTAAAAGTAAGCTGATAAACATATAATTACAGGTGAAAACCACTCTACCCAAGTGAAGAGCTGGCTTCATTACCCAGATGAAAAATACGCGCCAAAGCTAAGCCAAGTGCTGAAACGAGTCCTGGAAGACCTCTTACCATTCCTGGCAAAGTTGCCAAGAGCCAGAGCCCCTGATATCTGCAGGTGTTCGTTGTTGGACTGGAGCCAGGACAAGGACTCCTGGAAGATGACCCCCTTGCCATCCTCATAGAGAATATCCATGCTGGTATCTGGTACAGACACAACACACACTCACACCTTTTTTCGTTCTCTCTTTTGTTTGTTCATGATGAATGAAATTTGCCGTTACATTCACATTTTTCTTTTGCTTGGTTATGCTATGGTTTGCTTTGTTAAAAAAAAATTGTATGTATGTATTTTTAAAAGGCAAAAGTATTGAATACTTTTTCATGGATGAAATATATTTTGGCATATATCTTTTCTAAATCCCAGAGAAATATGGGATTGGTAAAAATATGTGACAAATATCTTCTTGCTTCCCTGGAAATCTCTTGACTCCTGCTTTCAATGGTGTAGTATACTGTTGGATTAAAATTATGATTGAAAAGTTCTTAGTATGTTATGCATTCAAATGTGTCTATATCAAAGCTGCTTTTTTTTTTCAATGAGCATTTGGTGGGTGGGTCAGTGAGAAGCCCTTCTTACCTCCAGTAAGCAGCAGCACTACAAGGTCTGATGCCAGCTTCTGAGCTTGTTCAGTCTCCTCTCCAGATGCCCCGTGACAGCTCTTCAACATTGACACCAGGTGGGTCTTGAGGGAGGACTCTGCCAGCTGCACCTTGATCTGCTCTGTGACATACAGTAATAACACACCATGAGGCTCTGTGACATTCATTAATAACACAAGGCTCTGCACAGTACAAAATACTTTACAAGGCTCTGACACATAGTAACTAGAAGCCTATCAGTGACTGCAAAACCCCCTCAGCCAGGATGGAGGGACAGACATACAAATGGATATGTAGGTGAGGACAATACCCCTCCAGTAGAACAGGTTACTTCTGTTTAACCTAATGACAAAGCTTTGGTGCAAATGCAATGAGCAGAGATATCATAGCAAGGCCATTTTTCTTAAATGCAGCACTGTGATGTAAATATGTGACTCAGTGACCTAGTTTTCACTACGCACCTTAGGCATCCTTAGGACCAACTGTCATAGATAATTGATGAATCTACATTCAATGTTTTTTTAGATATTGTGTTAGCGGCATTTTTACTTCAATGTCGTACTGTGACCTAAATATGTGACCTAGTGACCTATTTTTCAATAATCACCTGAAGCACCTCAATGGCCTTCTGTGATAAAAATTTGATCTCTGTAAAATGAGTATTTTTGGAGATATGGCATTAACAAGGCATGGACGGACGGACATCTCCTTTGAAACTTAAAAGCTTCATACACTATTCCACCATACCGACACTGGTATAAACAGGTAAATAGTAATACAATTTTTAGCACCATAAAGTTGACAAGAAGAGTTATGAGGTAAAGTGTACTAAGGTATTAGCTGGAAGCCACCTCTTCCACTATACTGGATGAAGATTGAAAAGAAAGAAATCCTGCAAAGAGTGAATATGATCATGGTTTTCCACCTTAAGATGGACTAGAGAAAATTCTCTAGGTGGGTTAAGTATACTTTACGGGTACTTTCTCTCTTACCACTCTAAACACTTTGAGAATTACACTTGGTCATTTCAAGTTCCATCTTGACATAGTTTGACTAATGTTCTTGAGTTAGTGTTGTATTCATTAGGTATTTGGTCATATCTCTGGAAACATTTCAACAGTTTTTTTTTTGTTTTGTTTTTTTGTAATGCTGGCTGTAATGCTGGATAATAACAGCATTAATAAGAAAATGTATGAGTATCTCTACATTAGAGAGCCAAGAGTGCCTGCTTTTTATCTCCTACCAAAAATTCACAAGGGCATTGTCCCTCCACCTGGTCGTCCCATCTTGAGCGCTAATGACTGCCCAACAGAAAGAATTTCTGCTTTCGTTTATCACTTTCTGAAACCACTAGTGAAAAACATCCCTAGTTACATCAAGGACACCACAGACTTTGTGAATAGAATCGAATCTCTCCCCACACTACCAGAAAATGCCATTCTGGCCACTTTGGATGTACAATCCTTGTACACCAACATTCCCATTTCAGAAGGCCTACGTTGTGCAGCAAGGGCGTTGATCCACAATAGGGATCCCCTTGACAAACCAAGCACACCAGATTTGGTCAAGCTGTTGAGCTTAGTGCTCAACTGTAACAATTTCGAGTTCAATGACGAACATTACAAGCAGATTTCAGGGACGGCAATGGGTACTCGCGTCGCTCCTTCATTTGCCAACCTATTCATGGCAGATCTAGAGGAGACTCGTCTCCTCAAATATCCACTACAACCCTTGGTTTGGATGAGGTTCATCGATGACATTTTTTGCATCTGAACATTTGGTAGAGATGAACTGAATGGCTTCATCTCCCACTTAAATTCCGGCCACCCCACAATTAAGTTCACATCCGACCTCTCCACCGTGGAGATGAACTTTCTTGACACAACGGTCAAGATTGACGATCAACATAAAGCATACACATCATTGTATGTTAAGCCCACAGATACACACATGTATCTACACTACAGGTCTGCCCACCCAAAACACTCCATCGTTGGGGGCCCCTACAGTCAACTTCATAGGGTGAAACGCATATGCAGCAAACCTGAAGATTTTGCTGAAAACGCACACAAAGTCCTTGCATACTATGAAAATAAGGGCTACCCCCCTGGACCTCTACAGTCTGCGTTGGATAAAATCTGCTCCATTGACAGAACTGTTTTGCTGAACACAGATTCAGCAGAAAATACTAGTGACCAGGACAAATTATTTTTGATCACTCGCTACAACCCTGCACTACCCCCCATACGGGAAATCATCCATGACAATTGGAAAACCCATGAGGCTTCTCGCAGTGCAGCCGCACTGGTTGACAAAGAGGTGGTATTAGGCTTTAAACGCGCATAAAACCTAAAGGACACACTGATCAAGTCAAGGATCAGTTATCACGAAAATCCACCACAGCACCCGGGAGTCTCGGGTGCAAAGCACCAAAACTTCTGTCATCGCCATAACTGCAGATATTGCAAGCACTTCAACATGAGTGGTCGTGTTACCAGTACACAAACTGGCAGAACCTATGTGGTTCCTGACAGAGTTTGTTGTGAGAGCTCAAACTTAGTTTACCTTCTCACATGCAACATCTGCAAGAAGCAATATGTAGGCCAAACGCTTCGGCAAATCAGAGAAAGATTACGAGAACATTTTCGTTATATTGAGAACAAAATGGACTCACAACCACTGGGCAGACACTTTGCCCTTCCAGACCACAGTGGACTCAATTTGCAAGTCCAGGTGCTGGAATATATCCAAACCCCTCCCCTCCTCGAGCGCACCAAACAGTTACGCCTGGAGAGAGAGAAACATTGAATCCACCAATTGCGTTCCATTGAGCCTTTTGGCCTCAATTTCATGGGGAGATGAGCTCACTCGCTCTGTCTAATGCTAAATTTTTACATCGAGCTCTTCTCCATATGATCTATAGTACATTTATTGTCACCGTAGTGCTCAATAAAAACCAAGGGATTTAAAGTTTTTTACCACAGCAGAACAAAAAATTTTTTTCTGCTAGCCCCTGTGATAGGGCATCAGGTGCAAAAACACGCAGTTCACCTGGTAAACGGGTTCCAGTATTCAGCACTGGTTGACCCAGAACCAGTATGTTGACTTTCCTTATATGGGAAATAAACATTTCAAACACAGGTTTGAAAACTGAAGTTACGTGGTAACAAAATTGAAACTGGGCCGTAGTCCATAGATGCGCATGCGTACATACTTACACAGCGTAGCAGCGCATTTGTTACCCCTGACTATATATATGGAACACTTTGAAATCCCTGTCAGTGCCTGATGAGACCTAGACAGGTCGAAACACGTTGCACAGTTCCAGTTGCCTCTTCTTGGCTACTTGCTTTGTCTAAATCGCTGAGTTTTGAGTAGTTGTTGTTTTTTTATAACCTATGTGTTGTAGTTTTTGCAAAAAAGTTCTGACTCGATTAATAAAATTGCTAAAAAGTGTGGTGTTTCTAGCAATACATATCCTTTGTCCGATACAAACTCCATATGCTTGTTTCTCGGGATGTTTCCTGTCAGATCAGGGTATGAGATAATATCAAATTTGAACCGGTCTCTCTTGTCAAATATTTTTGTTACATACTGGTTGTTCTTTATTTCTATATCCAGATCAAGGAAAGTAGCTTTTGTATCACTTTCATTTTCCAGATTTAATATTAATTCTTTCGGATATATGTTTTTCCGATTTCCCTTTATTTCATCTCCATTGTTTAAAGCACACAGGTCATCTATATATCTTCTTGTGTGAGAGTATGATCTTCTTGCAGCTGTAAAGTTTGTTTTTCCAATTCTTCCATCCATTTTGATTCATAATAATGTAAATAAAGGTTGGCGGATATATGGGGCTGGATCGGACACGTAGGTGATGACAATACCCCTCCAGCCTTATGGGCTGAGGGGTAATAACCCACTGTGAAGCTCTGTGACATATACCAATAACACAAGGCTCTGCACAGTACAAAAAACTTTACAAGGCTCTGACACATGGTAATAACACATCATGAGATCCTGTGACAAATAGTAATGATACAAGGCTCTGACACAGAGTACTAACACACCATAAGGCTCTGTGACACATAGTAGTAATACATCCTGGGGCTCTATGACAAAAAATATTAACACACAAGGCTCTATATAGAGCAAAGCATCATAAGGCTGTATGACACAATGGAAACATGAGGCTCTGTGACATATATTACTAACACAAGGCTCTGTACAGTCAAAAAAATAACATTCTGACACAGTCATAACATATCACGAGTCGCTGTGACACACAGTAATAAAACATCATGAGGATCTGTGACACACAGTAATAATACTTCATGAGGATCTGTGACATACAGTAATAATACATCATGAGGATCTGTGACATACAGTAATAAAACATCATGAGGATCTGTGACATACAGTAATACAAACAAGGCTCTGCACAGCTCAAAACATAATTAGGCTGTGTGACATACAGGAAACACACGAGGCTCTGTGCCACACAGTAATAACAGACAAGACTGTACAGCACAAGATATATTAAGCTCTGTGACACAAAACACACTATGAGGCACTGTGTCACAGAGTACAAAACAGAAAGCTCTGTGACATGCAACAGAAATACGCTATGGAGATATGACATACAAAACATGAGACCTTGTGATATATACCAAAATATCACCAAGTGGTGTGAGAGTAAAACAAGTCATAAGACTGTGACACGGTAAAAACACATGGTTCTATACAATATAATATAAAACACTTCCTCAGGCTGTGCGACAATGTGAAAACACATCATTTGGCTCTGTGACACAGTCTAAGACAAGGTAACTCTATTTCTTACACTCAGTGGTTCACAGTATATATTAATTTGAGTGTGGCAAAACTATCAATTGTTACATCGGCCTGGCTATCAAGATTGTTACAAAAGTAAAGTCTTTTGAATAAATTGTTACATAAACACACTAAAATGGGGGCAAAGCTTTGAAATGACAGTAAGTTATAAATCAATAATTATTATTTTACAAAAATGATGGGAAAGCAAAGGAAAATTATGACTCGTTAAAAGACTATGATCTTAAATAAGTTTCATAATTTGTTACTGTTTAAGCTTTGAAATTATGAAACTGCAACATGAAATTTACATTTAAAAACTATTTTGTTAAACTAATGATCAGTAACTTCAAAGACTTATTGTTCCTAATGCATTGTTAATGGAGAAATTTGTGGGATGTTTTTAAGTCCAGTTCAGAATAAACTATTATTGTTTTCACTTCCTTTTCATATAATTTCTCTGAGAAATAGAAAATTACAATAACTACATCCTCCTCACCCATGTGTATGTCTTTCATCTTTGGTGTCTTTTTTCAACAATTAGCACAAAGTGCCTTGGATATTTGAATCCAGCTATATACAAACAAAAAAAAAACAAACAAACAAAAAAAAAAACAAAAAAAAATTCAACAAATTGTACTTTTATTAAACCAGAAGCACAAGGTATATCGTTACAATACTTTGAATCTGTAACCAGGAAAACTAAGAGACTTTTGTTTCTCTAGTCACAACGTGGTTGGACACCTACCTGTCTCAGCCAGGGTACTAAGCAGGTCCATTATGGTCTCCTGGAGCTCTCTTCCTACATCCGTACCCAGCATACTGGCAATGGTGACAGCAACCTTACACTCCGCTACACGCTCACGGCCAGTCTCTGTCAAACACACACAACAACAGGCCAAGTACAGTCTACTGAAGAAGACTCCTCAAAAATATATTTCACCAATGTAGCACCATTTGTCCTACAAATCTGTCTGCAGGCAAACTTAAGTGGGAGGAAGGAATAAACACCATGAAAAGACAAAGAACTGTATATTAACATTTTGTCTAGTAGAAAATGTGAGTAGGTTGCTGTTCAATCTTATTGCAATGCCATGATAATCTACTATATTTCCACATAAAAATAATTTTATGTTACACAGAGAAATCAATCAGGAAGAATTGAAGGTGAGACTTGAAAATAAAGAGGTGCAGCTTATGGTTGATTAATTATAATTATATATAGTAATTCCATAATTTGCTCACCCAGCATGCTGTTGATATATGGTTGTACGTGTACTTTCTTAAAAATATTAGTTGTTACAAAAGTTTAAATTCCATTTGGATTCAAATCGTCATTTACCATATAAATTGTAAAACACTGCATTTCATTATGTATGAATATTATAGAATTATGTACATGTACAGTTACAGTTGGACATGCAACCATTCAATCTGTATATAACACTACACGAGATACACAAGATAAGTTATTGGATGCCGCTCCGTGTCTTCTCTATACTGGACACATCACTCATCATGTCCAGTGTTTAGCTTTTAGCTGTTACCTGAGTCTGCCAAGCTGCCAATGCTCATGAGCGCCATCTGGCAGACAGACTCGTCATCACCATGTTGCTGTATGTATTTCTGCATAAGCTCTATGGCACCCTGGGATATGGCCTTTTCCTGGATGCTTTCTGCAACATACATTGAAATGAATGATGATCCACATGCATGCAAGTGCACTGACCATTGAGTTCAAGGTCACAGTAGACCCAGCTTCTTCTGAACTTGTACTCAAAAGACAGTGCTGCAACATGAAGCCACATGGCATGTGAGCACAGGTATGGCATGTGGTTGTCTGAGCCAGCAGAGTACAACTCTTACCACTGTCAATCATATAACCATTTTTTTCTATTGCCTTCCAAACACCTGGCTGAATATAGATGTACATTTGGGTTTTCTTTTTACTGTAAGAGCATATGTGAGTAGCACTTCAAGGAGATGCTACAAACTACAAGCCCTGGGTGTGATTCTCACAATTTCACGCCCTAACCTCCTGAAGGGCAAATGTAGATTTTTTTCATGTCATTTGGACATAACACCATTTGCACATTCTAAATCCCCACAGAAAAAGCTTTGCTTTCAGCACCAACAGGCACAATCCATATTTCACGTTTTGTTTCTTTTCTTTTTTTTTTTTGCATTGTCTGATGTGATGCTTCAGCTGCTGCCAGGGCAGCTAAAGCATGACTTGCCAAGCAATGTAAATACCGCTTATTGTGGTATTTACCATGGTAATAGGGACAGAGTTAAATATGCCCAACATCTCTTCAATTGATGTCAACACAGCTGACATATGAACTACTGTCAGTTATATATCCCTAGCATCTCCCATAATTAAAGTCAACACGGCTGACACATCAACTATTGTCAGTTAAATGTCCCCACCATCTCTTACAATAAATGTAAACAGGGCTGACACACACTATCGTCTAGGGTCAGTTTTGTCAAAAGATTACACAGGAACCTTCATTCTAATTTTTGCAGAAGGCTCCCACACAAGTAATTATTTTGATCATCCAATCAATTCATCTACATCTCGAGACAGAGAGAAAAGAAAAGAAAGACCAGTGTTAATTGACCACTGTCAGGGCACTTGGATTGCAATTAGGCATTTGGCAGAGGGGAATGAAATATTGATGTGGAGAAGTCATTATCTATATACACATCTGCTACAAATACTTGTAAGGGCTCCGCCCGTGCAGGAAGTCTGCTTGTGCTGGCAGGCTGTGCCCGGGTCAACAACACAAGGTCTTCAGCTAAAAGAACGAGTCTCATTCCACACACCATCAAAGCTGGGTGCCTGTGTCAGTATGACTTGATAACATAACCTGCTCCAACTGTTTAACTCTATAGATGCTGCAGGAGGCACCATAGTTATCTCTGTTTATATTGGTTGCAAAAATTACACATTTCTGATGAAGTTTACAAATCATTCTTTGATGGATCATGTTTAAAGCCCAAAGACTTTTAAATGAGCACATTGACATGAAGAGGATTGAAATGGGAAGATTTGTCTTACTTTATGTGAATAAAGCCACTGCATACAATAGAGACACAGCTCTTCATGAACTGTCATGACCTGCATGGTCTTAAACATGGATACCCAATGACATTGTCAAGTGGTCCGCACTGTGAAATTATTGCATTATACTTCACTTAGATCACCTGAAGAGGACAAAACAGAAAGACAAAGATTTTGAGCTTGACATACAATTTACACTATCTTCAAATCAAAACTGAACACATGGGAACCTAGGACGGATAGGTGGTAGGGAGGTGTCTTAGATATGGCCTTTCTGGTTTCAGCTTAAGACTGCATACTTTACCAAGACAAGAAAAACTAAGGCACATTATCAGACAAAAAAAATTATCATAGCCAAAGGTTGCTGTAGGTGGCAAGATTTTACTAACTAATCACCAGACTCACAGTCATGACAGTGTATAAAATGTTTCAGTTTCAATACACCAAGGACAAAAGTGAAGCCAGGTACACATAGCAAACAAGTCTGCCCTCTAGTGGCAAAGACAATAATTAATCAAAAAAGACTGGTGCCACAACGTAGAGCAAACACTTGTGTGATTTGAATCTTAGTGCATGCAGATTGTTTCAAAACCAGACAATACATTTAAAAAAAAAGTTACTGAAAATAAGCTTTGATTTGTAGTCAGGGTGCTGGCAGTTAATTTATTCAAAGTTCATTTGCCTTGCATCTTTGCCACACTGCCCTTACCATACTGGCTGGACCAGGTCAAGTCAAGTCGAAATCATTTTCAAAATGACCCAGCATCTCCTCTGTTTTTCTGTTTCACTGTAGCAAGACTGTGACCCAATGATTACATCCATAACTGCTGTATCTACAGGTGAACCAATCCTGCACAAGGTTACCTCTCACCATTGGTATATACATGTTTATTTGTCTTCATTTATCCATTGTCTGGCATAGAGGTCACAGCCACTTTGGGTGCCTAGTTCAGGTCTGCCCAATTAAAATAAAAACAAGTCGGCACGTTCCCTTTAAACCCCTAACTGGTCCGACTAGGACAGAATCAACAGCTTTCTTGGTGTGGGTTGGTCACATTGATCCCAGCCCACAGTGACGAAAGTTATTGACCAAGGATATGCCATCACAATATGTTTTATCTAAAATTGTCAGCCAAAGAACTAAATGTTTTCTAACTCCATGAATTTTAACCCATTAAGGTCAGAGTACGACTGAGTGAACAGCTTTCCTTGCTGCCAGTTGGGGGAACTGTGTCCAACCCGTGCCAAAGAAACCTGTTGACCTGGGGCATGTATCATTTATGATAGGTCTTATTCACAATTCTTAGCGAAAATGTTTTCCATTAACGTGAAATTAAAAATAGTAAAGCAGACGACAATTTACATCCAGCGCTTTTGGGTGATTCGAGCGGGAAATTATCAAGTGAAACTTTTGAAGCAGATGGCAATTTACACCTGGGTACTTTTTTGTGGTTTGAACCTGAAAGGGTGAGATGACAAGATGTGCAATTTTGTAGCAATTTGAACAAAAAGCAAACTATTTGGTGGGAACAAGAATTTCAGGCTGCAAAACACTTGATGGGTTCCCACTGATGGGCTACTGAGGCATCAAATTTTCAAATTTTTGCATCAAATGTAACTACTTAAGGTACAGGTTTTGACAGTGACATGTACAGTGACTGGCTTAGCTGCAGAGTGACTAAATTTTTCTTTTTTTTTCGGGTGGTGGTGGTGGTGGTGTTTCAGAATTATGCAGAAAATGTGACATGGTTGCTCCTGTTTGCATTATTGCCTTGAGCATCACATGTTCAGACTACTTTTGTCAATGCTGGTTCTTGCTGTGCTGAAACGGGTCATTTTTAAGAGAAACTTAATTTGAGTGGATCTATATAAAAAGCAACTGGACGCCCTGCTCAAAGTATTCATTTGAAAAGAGACCTGCTGTAGACACAAACAATCAGAACAAATAACTTGTCACAACAACAGCATAAACAAGATGGCAGCAAGCAACTGAAAGAACACCATGTTGACAACACTCAGTCCCAGCGCATTCCACGGGCAGGCAGCTGGGTTCTTACCCTCATTGGCGTTAGGGTTAAGATGCAGCCTCAGGGTGATCATTCGGATGGCATCTGTTTCCCCAGAATTCTGCACTTTTTGGATGCCGAGGGGTCGCTGAACATTGCAGCCAGACAGTCGCATACCTAGGCATAGTTGTTATAGCATTAGAGCCACTCCAACATGGGAAACAGTCCCCTGTTTCCACTCACAATGGGTAAGGACCAAACACAGTCATACTCCCATCAAAGCCACAATTAAAAAAATCTTATGAAGTACAATTTGCCCCTGTATCTGGCAAGCTGATTCCTCTTTTAAACCCTTCTGGGCTCTAGGCCTTTGTTACTCCATGGGTTTACCACTGAGACATCAGGAGTATTCAAAATGTCCTATCAGCCAATCACTGAAGCACCTTTGCAAATGCAATGGTCATTCCATGACATGTCCTATCAGCCAATCACTGAAGCTCCTTTGCTAATGCAATGGTCCTTCCATGACTGGCTGCTAGCAGCAACAAATATAGGTCAAATTCACACATTATGTAGAATCTCGAGTACCAGCTTTGTTGAGGAATATGATGTTAAACATCCAAGGATTGTTAAATATTCTGACAGCAAATAAGGTCAAAATGTTAAAATTTACATAACCAGCCAGTCTTGCTATATAAATGGACCCTGTGAGAAGGAGCCAAAATGGTTGGCATTTACCACATGCAGTCAGACCAAACATGCACAATCATATAAGGACACTTTATATTTCAAAATGCAGTGCTGTTTTTCACACCGTTAAAGCACACTCAGAGTAAGACATGTGTGGTCCCTTGCCTGAGGAGACAGGCCCAGTGCTGGTGTTCTGTGCTGGGGCACAAGGTCAGAGCTCATAACGCGGAGTCTGTCAGCATCTAGACAATTACTGTTTGTGTTCAACGGGACCCTGAAGCCAGTTATTTGAAGCCTCTCACTTTCTAGATGTAATTGTGTTTTGCAACTTGTTGGAAAAGCTTCACCCAGTTCCCAGAAGTCCACCCAGTCAGCTGCACAGTGTGGCAGAGGAAACGTATAACTGGCCAACTATATGAACACACGACTTGCTGTGGGTTTCCCATACAGTTATCAGACAGTGTTTATTAACTGCAGGTGCTACTTGTATACTGGTGAGAGGAAAATGTGGGTGAGGCATTACAAGTTGGAAGAACTAGAAGTTGTATAAACAGGCAGACTCTATATCTAAAGATCACCATTCAAGAAACATTGGGCCTGACAGGCAGCTGGGCAGGCAAGTCTAGTGCCCTGAGCTGTATTTAATGTTCCTAAACTGAATTAATAGCCTGGCAGGACTAGACAAAGCTGAGGAGTTTATATCACATTATCATATTCAAATTCTGTCCGTGTGTATATGTGATGTTTAATGAGTCTCGTATCTCACTCGCTGCTGTATTGTACAGTTTTCCTGTGCAATATGGAATTCAGCATGTCATATCTATATAGTTTGTGGTGCCACCTGGCAAGAAAATTAAAAAGCAATCAGAGATTGCTGGATCAATGCCCCCCTTGCCTCATTTATAACCTTGCTGATCACAGGTCTTATTTTAGAATGAATGTAATCAATAAAAATAGGTTATCACCATGACCCAGATAATTGACCTAGTGACCTACTTTTATGCATGACACACTCTTGTATCCAGATACACAGGTGTGTAAAGTTTCATGATTTTTAAGTCAAAAGAACCAGAATTACAGCCCAGGCATGAAATGTAATGTAATTTTACAGAAATATATCACCCTGACCCAGATTCTTGACCTAGTGACCTACTTTTGTTTCATGACACACCTTTAGGTCAAGATATATGTGTGCATGAAGTTTCATGAACATAAGATAAATAGTAAAGGAATTACAGCCCGGACACGATTTTACAAGAATATATCACTGTGACCAATATACTTGACCTAGTGACCTACTTCTGGTGCAAGCCACACTCTTATGCCCAGGTGCATCTGTGTGTAAAGTTTTATTGATCTGAGTTGAAGGACATGTGAGTTATAGCCCGGGCACGACTACAGAGACCAGATACTTGACCTAGTGACCTACTTTTGTTTCATGACACATGTTTAGATCTAAACATATGTTTGTCAAGTTTCATGAAACTAAGTTCAATAGTAAAGGAGCAATATCCCAGACAAGATTTTACATGGATATGACACAGTGACCCACATACTTAACCAAGTGACCTACTTTTGGTATGTGACACACCCTTATGTATAGATGCATCTGTGTGTAAAGTTTCATTAATCTAAATTACATAGTAAAGGAATTATAGCCCAGACACGATTTTACAAGAACATGTCACTGTGACCCAGATACTTGACCTAGTGACCTACTTTTGTTTCATGACACACCTTTAGGTCTACATTATATGTGTGTGTCAAGCTTCATGAAACTTAGTTGAATAATAAATGAATTAATTATAGCCCAAACATGATTTTACAATGATATGTCACCATGACCCAGATATTTAACCTAGCGACAGGACCTACTTTTGGTTCATGACACGCCCTTATGTCCAGATGCACCTGTTTCTTAAGTTTTATTAATCTAACTTGAACAAGAACAGAATTACAGACCTGACATCAAGTGTAATCTAGTTTTACATGATTGTATCACCATAACCCAAATAATTGACGTAGTGACCTACTTTTGTTTCATGACACACCTTTAGTTTAATATATATATATGTGTGTGTGTGTGTGTGTATGTCTGTGTGTGAAGTTTTATGAAACTAAGTTCAATAGTACATGAATTAAAGCCTAGACCCAATTTTATAAGGATATGTCACTGTGACCCAGATACTTGACCTAGTGACCTACTTTTGTTACGTGACACACTTTTATGCATAGATGCATCTGTGTGTAAACTTTCATTGATATAACTTTCATAGTAAACGAATTATAGTGCAGACACGATTTTACAAAAATATATCACAGTGATCCAGATACTGAACCTAGTGACCTAGTTTTGGTACATGACTTACCCTTATGTCCAGATGCACCTGTGTGTAAAGTTTCATTAATCTAACTTCAAGGAAAAGCAAATTATAGCCTGGACCAGAAAAGTGGATGGATGTCTCTAGTATGTTACACTTATGTAGAAAAACATGACCCATATTCATAAATTTCAAACCCAACAATGACAGCAAAGAGATTCCAGAGTCACCAAAGCATCACCATTCATCTTCCAATGCCAATGTGAAGAAACAAATTTCACTCCTGACTTGAGACAGGCAGTCCCCCATAAAAGGCAACTGGTGGTTTTAAACTGGTCCTTTCAACCTATGAAATACATGTATTTTTCATCAAATACAGACCATCTTGTTTCCAAAATGTATACGCCTAACCACTCAAAATCCAAATTTTATCCCTTCTGCCAAAAATAACAAGAGAATTGGTTGGCCTATCATTTTATGGTTCTCCTGACTAGTTCATCTACGGATGGATGGACCGATGGACAGAAAAAGCAATAACTATATGGCCCTCCTCGGGGGGGGGGGTGGGGGGGGGGGGGGGAGGGGGGTCATAAAGAAAAGCCTTTTTTTCTTTGATAGGGATCATTGACCTGGCAGTGACACTTACGTAGAATAGAAGCATCAATAAATATATGACAATATTTTTATATGCTGTGTGTTTATTTCTAGTCATTAGGTCCACCCAGTATATATGTATGAATATGATAAACATAATAATGTATGGCGTGTGCCACATCAGTACTTGTAACAGCACTCCTCACTTTCACATCAGTATTCGCTATTGGTCCTGCTGATATGAAGTTCTCCATGCTGATACTGGGACTGAAATGAAACAGGCCATGCATTATTATATATAAATCGAAGACCTAGCATAAAAATAAGGCTTCTTGTCTGCAGGTGCAGTAGTGTGACTGAAAAACATTTCACGTCTCAGTGCTCATATCAAAGTCACACAATTTGACATAAAATCAAACCATATCCCTTGAGTTAGTACCAAAAAACCAAAAAAATGGTGTCAAAATAGTATTTAAAAAACATAAAAAATAAACAAATAAGTGCCTAGTGCTACTGAGAAATCATATTTCAGATCCAGATGAGTTGTCTCTGCACACAGAGTCACACACAGCCAGTCTGATTTTACCTTGGGTATGAAAAACCGACTGGAGAACAGTGGATGGATGTAGAGTGTACACATGGAGATGACACTGCATACTGGGCCAGTGACTCTGGTGTTTTTTTTTCTGACTGAAGAGTTATTTAGGGCTGGATGCAATAGGATGCTGTCATCACAGACTGGTACTTGTGTGATGGGTCACTGGCACATGTGTGGTAAGGAATACCACTGATTCTCAAATGAATGGTAGCACACACTGATACGTACATGGATGGTAGCACACACTGATCCCTACATGGATGGTAGCACACACTGATTCCTGCATGGATGGTAGCACACACTGATCCCTCATGGATGGTAGCATACACTGATCCCTACATGGATGGTAGCACACACTGATCCCTACATGGATGGTAGCACACACTGATTCCTGCATGGAAGGTAGCATACACTGATCCCTACATGGATGGTAGCACACACTGATCCCTACATGGATGGTAGCACACACTGATTCCTGCATGGATGGTAGCACACACTGATTCCTGCATGGATGGTAGCACACATTGATTCACACATAGTTGGTAGCATACACTCATTCACACATGGTATGTAGCACACACTCATTCACACATGGATTGTAGCACACACTCATCGACATGGATGGTAGCACACATTCATTCACATGTCAATGGTAGCACACTCTTTCATATGTGAATGGCAGAACACACTCATTCACACAGATGGTAGCACACACTCATTCACACATGAATGGTAGCACACTCATTCAAACATGGATGGCAGCACAATCATTCACACATGGATGGCAGCACAATCATTCACATGTGGATGGCAGCACACACTCATTTACACATGGATGGTAGTATCGTACAGACAAGGAGTAGCATCACAGAAAAACTGTATCTTCTGAACACATGGACGACAGATAAGCTATTGTGCAGAATTATGAAAAAGGAACATTGATAATCTTGAATTTAACATGTAATGCAACAATTTGTCTCATTTAAAATATGCCTATTGTGTACAAGTTTGTCTTACACAAGCCTTCCATTCACATAGCCCTGTCTGTAATACCAAACAGCTGCTGCCAGGGTGAAGTGAGAAAAACACAAGGATAAGAATTCAACAAACATAGCCATGCAGTCAGGATGATTGTTAAAAGTACATCATTGTTACTGAAAAGCTGAGAAATCACTGTGTATAGGCTGACCAGCAGTGGTCATGAAACACAGACTGTTTAACTACCAAACATACTTTTCTTTTCTTACATGTTCACTGAAAGTTATATTGTTAGCCTTAATGAGGATTCTTCTGTAGCTTAAGTTCTGTCCTTTTAAATGGCAAAAACTGTGCCCATGTCTCCCTCTGACAATAAGGCCAGACAGCTAAATATCACTCATTGTCTCCTGTCTATTATAATGTGTACTTGTATTTTGTCATTGTCTTTTACCCAACATTGTAATGGTATCCACAACAAATGCTATTGTGTAATTTATCAGTACAAAGCCGGCCAAAGATGTTAAAACTCTTTTGATTGGCTATGAGTGTCCCATGTTACTGTAACTGGATTGTCATTGGAAACCAGTCACCAGGTGTCTCATGTTTAAGTTACCTTCATGCAATTCTAAGGGAGAGTCTGAGTTTGGGTTTCATACAGGCAAGTCGTATGTATACTGGTAAGGCAGAGTAGTTACATTTTCCTGCCAAGCCACATCATTGTAAGTTGTTCCGCATTAAAAAGTCTGGAGAGAAGTTTGTTCAAGCCGATGTCTTCAGTGTGCTGATTTAACCTCCAGACAACATGTCACCACGCCAAGCGAGTCTGCTGCTATGCAGTTAAATTCCCCACTGCAGCATCCAATGCTGTTTTACCATACTTCCATCCCCATACCAAACACACCAGTGATATCAGCACACACTCATTTACACATGGATGGTAGCACACACTCATTTACACATGGATGGTAGCACACACTCTTTCACACACAGATGGTAGCACTCACTCATTCACACATGAATGGTACTATTTAACCTGTCTTCCTAGACCTCTGAAAGTGTGACCAAATTGTGGTCTCTCAGACATGTGGTCCCTCATAGGGGGCATGAATAACATGAATGGTAGTAAGTATAGTAACTTGAAATGGTGGCCTTTCAAAGCAGATTGCTTCTTATTGGAGTGGTGTCTCAAGACAGGGACCACTGTAGTACACACTGATTGTTACCTGAATGATAGCACACTGATTTACACATGAAAGGTAACATACACTGATTTACATATGAAGGGTAGCATACACTGATTTCCTCATGAATGGAAGCATACATGATTTACACATGAAGGGTAGCATACACTGATTTCTTCATGAATAGTAGCATACACTGACTCCAAAAATAAACAGCAGCATGACTGATTCCTACATGGATTGTGGCACACACTGATTTCCACATTAAAGGACTTACCCTGACTAGTAAATTACATGTGCACATGTATTGACAGATACACATGTTGTTTCACCCTGCCTGGTTCAGGTATATATCTTTGTGCATCCACCTGTAGAACTTCTATGTTTGTACACAGTCTTGGCTAGGCAAACTGTACGTGTGAACGGTGATTGGTACAAACATTGCTTGTACACAGACTTGAATATGGACGCATGGTTGTACACTGAACCATTCATGTATATAACTTATATAATTGTTAGCACGTGTTGTTGTGCACCAAGTGGTTTATGAACAGCTTTACACTGGGTGGAACATGTATGGAAACAAGATCCCAAATTACATCTGCATAATTTTCTATTTGACTGGCTAACACGAACAGGTACAAATACTTATGGCTATATGTTGGATGATACATATGCATACCAACTGGAATATGTACAGCTGTACACTGACTGGTGTATAAGGCTTTACACTGACTGGCATATGTGCAGCTGTACACATATCGGGCTGTATACTGGCTGGTATATCGGGCTGTATACTGACTGGTATATCGGGCTGTATACTGACTGGTATGTCGGGCTGTATACTGACTGGTATATCAGGCTGTATACTGACTGGTATATCAGGCTGTATACTGACTGGTATATCAGGCTGTATACTGACTGGTATATCAGGCTGTATACTGACTGGTATATCAGGCTGTATACTGACTGGTGTACATGTATAGGTCTGTATACTGACTGGTGTATAGGGCTGCACCTGAGTGGTATATAGGGCTGCACACTAAGTGGTATATAGGGCTATATACTGAGTGGTACATAGGTCTGTATACTGACTGGTATACATGTATAGGGATGTATACTAAATGGTGTATAGGGATGTATACTGACTGGTGTATAGGGCTGCACACTGACATTTGTACAGCTGTACACTGACTAATGTATACAACTGCATATAGTGACCAGAATATATAGGATTGTACACTGAATGATGTACATGGCTGCATACTGACTGGCATATGTAGGGCACTACACTGAATGATACCTAGAAGCTATGTAAGGTACTGCAGTATGAATGTTGAAAGGTTTAACAGAACTGGAAAGTTCAGCAGAAACATGCTGACTTTGTACATACCTGAAAACTCACAACAACAAACACGGGAAATTAAATCGTCACTTTTGGCACAAGTTTCACCAGGGTGTAAACTGACTTCCTGGGTACCTCTGCCCAAAATAGTCAAAGTAAGCTAGCGTTTCAGATGGACAGACCTGTGCTGAACAACCTAACCATGTCATTACTGCCACATGATTTAAGTCCACACTACACTGATATATGCTGCCTTCTAACCCTAGCAATGCAAACAAAGTCAAGCCTGCAAACAGAAACAGAAAAAGAAGAAAAAAAAACACACATACAAATCAGTAAAACTGACATCACATATGCATACATGCTGTTTATCTCTTCTTCTTTTCACAAAAGCAAAATTTTCTTTAATATATCATGGGAAAAAAATACAAAACCAGCAAAGCAATAGCTTTGTCAGCAGAAATGGTAGTATGTGTGGCAGGCATAAGATGTATTTCATGCAACTAGGTGGGGTGAACACTGACAAAAGGAACAGCTGTGTTAGGGGGAAGACATACCGCTTAGAAGAGCAGCAGTATCTTGATTATGCAGCTGTGGAAAAAGGCACAGAGATCACCCAAACATACACTTCTCCACCCCTACATCCATAGAGGCTGCCCCATGGTCATCCTTGGTATTCCATCTCCACAACCACACAGGAGGCTTAAATAAACACTTCTACATATAGAAGATAACAAGCCAGCTTTTCCTATTTTATGACTAAGATCTGGATAAACTATGACCAAAACAAGTCAATAATGATTACTCTTCTTCCCATCCTCACAACTTCTGAAGGACTTGCCTATGTACTTTTCTATATTGTCACTCTACCATGTATGAATTATGCAAAAAAAACAATTTCATGTGCAATTTTTAAGTCCAAAAATAACAAGTACTTGTAATTAATCCTTTACCCATTGAATTGAGACTGAGTCAACAGCTTTCCTCAATGTGGATTGGGTGCTTTCCTGTTGACTTGGGGCATGTTATCTAGATAGGTCTCACCCAAAAATCTCAATTCAAATTGTTTTCCATTGCTGTTGAAATTAGTCAAAAACATTGAAGCAGGTGACATTTGGCCAACCATCAATTTGGGCAGATTTAAGGAGAAAAGGGTTAAAACCTGAATATCTGCCAAAATGTATCAAATGAAGCCATTTCTTTTAATATGACCAATATTTTTGGAGGCGGAATACCCTCCTCCAAGCCCACTCCCTTGGCTTCCTCCCTGCCACATCTAACATCATCTTTCTAAATGTTGCCAACTCTGTATTCAGGGAAGGGAAATACTCTATTCACTTACTTTTTTTTCTATTTGATCTTTGTTTTAAAACCATTAAGATGCCTCTAGTGGTAGCCATACCTCGATTCCATTCAGCCCTACAGGCCACATCTAATACATCAGTGCCATGGACCATACATTATCCCCCGTAAAATACCAGCTATGATGTTGATATAATGGCCTATAGAAGTTGCTGGCATATAAGGTCAGATACAGTATACTCTCTGGCTATACTTGACATGGTATGAGGGATTAGCCTTGCCGCCTGACAATACTTTACCCAATACAGCACAGGCGCCATGTTACGAAAGCACACTCTGGTCCAGTTAACGTTTTCACCCTGTCCAACCTACTACAGCAGCATAATATTGGCCCAGCAAGGTACATATAATCAGCTGCACCGCTATAGGTGTAGTCCAGATGTACCACAAGGTACACATATAGTCAGCTAAATAGCTGTATGTGTAGTTTGTATATACCATAAGGTACAACTGTACACATAGTCAGCTACATAGCCATGCTTTCATTCTGTGTGTGCCACAAGGTACACAATGTGTGTGGGTCATACTTCCATCCATTGAAACACTCTGCTCCATGTGCAATGATATGCACATTATAAATGCCAGACCTTATCACTGGTTCTGTTTCAGGATGCACACTGTGCAACAATTTTCCTCAGGTGGATTCTGAATGTGGCACAAAGTATATACCATCAACACACTGTCATCTACATGTAAACATTGTGAAAAAAATGTATAATGTGTGGTACCTGTAAGGTATATCTCTGTGCACTGATGCATCCTCTATGTGCTGTGTGATGTACATGCCATCTCTCTTGGCTACATCCATCTGGAATGAGATGCATCCTCTGTGTGTTCCAAGTGCACTGTACCTCATTGTTGGGTACCAGCTATTATGCCTTCAAGGCCATTGTTGTTGCTGGTGAGTGAGATGACCTGCCTTTAAGGACACAGGTGGGTTCTACATTGTCTCTACTGCAGGATATGTTTGAATACAAGATGGTCTATCTTACAGGACATGATTGCATGGACACCAGATGATTTCTCTTAAAGGACATTTTTGTTGGTTACGAGATGGCCTGCCTTAAAGGCCATGGTTTATCACCTGCCTTTGGTATTGAGTCGTCAGTCTTAAAGGACAGGGTTGAGCAACAGACAGTTTGGCTTAAAGGCCATTTCTGACGAGAACAAGATGGCCAGTCTTAAGGGACGGTTTAACCTGATGGTCTGAATTATAGGGCAGGATTGGATACCAGCCTATTAGATAATGTGCTAAAATTACTTCACAATCCAACCAGTGACCAAAAAATGTGCTGATTGCATTTAAACAATCAGGTGTGGAAGGTGAGAGGAAATGTGTTTGTTTGACTTCTTATCCTTCAGACAGTCTAGTGATTCCCTTAAAAAAGGGTGAATTATAGGTAAAGGATATTGAATGCGCAAAAACAACTACAACTAATACTTAATTCCTTGTAACTATTTCACTGAAATCCAGGCCTTTTACTTCATTTCAACATTTTACTTCCTGCATATTGTATAGTCATACATGTTAATACAGGTCAATTAACATCCTCAATAATCTGCCAAGGACATACTTGGCTCAATGCTTGAATTCTTCTAACAGACAGATTGGTGCATATGAAGTCATTGACCATTATAATCCTTCATACACTGAAATCTCAGCCACAAGATCTGTTTTCTTTGAGGAGGCCTGGGTACCATGTTATACAGGCTGCCCCGAGACAACGTTCGTCCATGCATGGTATGACCGTTAAGAGAAATTGGCTGAGCATCCGAGTGTCATTGCGAGTACAGCTGTAAAAAAGGGTATCCCAGTGTACAAGTGTCTAGGCATCTATGATATAATGTCCTGATCTAATAAGGAGGATGAATTTGTCACTCTGTCATACTCCAGCAGAAAACATAATCAACTTGAGTCGGAGATATCAGATCAACAAGGCCCGCACCAAATGCTGATCCAATTACCTGACTCAACAGGCAGTCACAGTAACAAGTTTAGCGGCACGCTGACGAACTCATTATGTATTCAGGCCACAAACAGCGTGTTACACAATATACTCACCATTCATGTTTGTCAGTTCATGTTTGTCAGGTTTAAAAGCAGCCCACACAGGATCATTCGTAATTTTTCACTGCCGGCCTCAGTGTTGTCCAGCTGGGTGCGGAGGAGGTCCAGGAGCTTGGCTAGTCCATGGTTGTCATCCACCACTCCTCGTGCTGCATCTGTGTGAAGCACAAAGTGTACGGTTCCTAATTAGCATATCTATTTTACATATCGAAACTTGAGTCTTGGATGACAATGAGTTATCTGTTGCCATAAGCAAAAAACTCTATTGTTATTATTAGTTTTTTTACAATACATACATGTACAAACATACATTGCATAATTGGTTGACAACACAGAAGTGATGGTTCCTGATATGACCTTGAAGTCCCCTGGGACCTTGATTGATTCAAAACAAAAATAGCAAATATGGCATGTTCTGATTCCTACATGGTAAAATGAAAGGAATTTCTAAATAAAAGTTAGAGGAATTCCCTGGACCCAAGGTGTCTTCTAGATAAAGTGTTAAACAAGACATTCTATGCTGACTCCTGTGACTTTGAAGCATGGATCAAGGTCACTAGGGAACATACTCATCCAGGGTCTTCATAAGATGCTTCAGGTGTGTAAGTTTAATGGTAAGACCTTCAGTTGTTCTCAATGTAAGAGTATTTATAAGGATTTCTCTATTCTGACCCTGCGACCTTGAAAAATAGGTCACAGTCACAAGGGAGCAAACAAATTCAAGGTCTTGACAAGATGCTATAGGCACATAGGTTTGAAAGTCATATGTAAATTTGGGGAGCAGTTATTGCATTTACAAGGTGAACAGAGGCATGTCAGCAGACACACAGACATGATGATGACATCATCCTGTCAGCTAATTCAGCTGAAGGGTCAAAACTCATCAAGCAGGGCACCTAATGTACAACATCCATTTGGACATTATGTGAGAGAGAGAGAGAGAGAGAGAGAGAGAGAGAGAGAGAGAGAGAGAGAGAGAGAGAGAGAGAGAGAGAGAGAGAGAGACAGAGACAGAGACAGAGAGAGAGAGAGAGAGAGAGAGAGAGAGAGAGAGAGAGAGAGAGAGAGAGAGAGAGAGAGAGAGAGAGAGAGAGAGAGAGAGAGAGAGAGAGAGAGAGAGAGAGAGAGTTTAAAGACACTGATGTACACAAATATTGATAAAATAAATGTACAAAAGTGACATCACAATTTTCTTGTCATGTTGACATGCATGTATAACAGAGAAAAGCTAGCTTTCACCATGACAGAGACACACTTCCACTGGTTACAGTTGCCAACAATCTGAATCAAACTGGTTGGATACTTCCTTCTGGAAATATCTGCAGTAATAAAATGTGGTATCAAACTTAAAACCCTGTCCAGGAGCCATACCCGAGTCTCTCAACAGGTCATCTTTTATTACCACATGATAAAGTCCTGAGGAGATGAAGAATATTGTTACATAGTGTGTTCCTTCAGGAAGTCCTACACAGCATTAATGAGAGGCTGTGCTCACTAAACCATAATCCAGGGTCTTGTGCAGAGTGTTTTCCTGGTAAAAGATTTGGTGCAAAGGATAAAATACCATATTGTTACCAACCAGCTAATCAGTGCTGGAGGTCTTGTGCTGAATTCCCTGTGAGCACCTGGAAATCTGCTGTATGTTTTTTTTTTAAAACATATTTCTCTCCTTCTTCTTCTTCTTCTTCTTTTTTTATTTTTTATTTTTTTTTGCAGGTGTCTCCTGACTGGTTTCTTTATAACATAGCAGCAATGTCTTACACTGTTTTTCTAGCAACCAGGAAAGAAGACTCAAACACTATGGACTTGCAAATATGATTCTCAGAAGCTACTTGTCAATGACAGTATGACTACACAGAAGGATAATATACCCTGTATATCCACACAGATCATCCATACATTTGGTATAGCATCCTAAATATTCCACTTTGTAATTTCTGCACCTCACAATCCTAAGCAGCATGAGAACCTAATTTTCAGTCCTAATCCCCCTGGATTCCAAATATATCCTGGTGCAATAAATATGTAAGTTGGCTCACGTAGACTCATCCCACAAAGCATTAAGTTTCCAAATGATAGGGTAAGTTTGGCACCACATGCCAGGCATCCTGTACAACGCATAATGATGGCCTAATGTGGAATCACCATTAGGTCATGGACAGTAAGACTTGTGGGGTTCAGACCTTCATGTCTATGTGCCTTCTGGCCATTCAGACTCACAAGATGTACCTGACTGATAAGTTGGCCTTGCTTGCCAGCCAGCAGGACATGTATACCCGCATTCCTGGCCTATTTCTATCAATTTGTAAACAAATGCACATGGTCTTGGTGCTACCTAAGCTACTCACATAGGTGATCTGGAGACTGAAAAACAGACATGCTGCACTAAGAACACACAACAGGAGCACAAAGATGTAGCATACGTTATGTCAGGGCCTGAACCTGAGACGCATACAAAGAAAACTGGACTTGGTAAAGCCAGTCCCACTTGGCCAGACTTGCATTCAACTTCAAAAGACTTTGTAGTGTAATAAATGTTGTATTCCATCCCATGTTTGTGAAAAATAACAAACGCTTACAGCAAAACATCAGGTGGAAACTATACAGCTGTTTACATTATATTACTTTCTGGAACTCAGTGATGTATGGGTTCCCTTGTAGCTCACATTAATGGACATACACGTAAATGCAAGGTGTACAGTTCAAATTGCTCTGCAGTCTTTAAAGCAATGTTTGAATATATGCCTTTTCCCCTTGAAGATCCACTTCAAAAGTGACTTTCTTCACACATTTGTAACATTCAAGAAAATGCCTTTAAAAGATTAAATGTGCAGACTAATCTCATGAAAATCATTAAACTGTACAAAACTTGCACAGTCATCGACAAACTGGATACCCCAGCTTCGGTGACACATGGGTTCTGTGACCTTGAAAATGAGGTCAAGATTACCAAAATGAAATCAGATCAAGAAACAGTGCCAAGGTACAATTCAGGTAAATTTGACTTTGATGTGGCATGTGAATCATTAGATATTTTGCTTATAAGGATTCTGTCAGAGACAGATAGTCAGACAATTTTCATAGTAACATTGCTTTTCTTCAGTATATATTTCACTATTATCCCATAAGACCTATAGACCTATAATTGTTTTACCGTATCTCTTGGCATGAAGACAGAATTGCTACAATCCCAAGTGGTAGCTTATGTACATATATATATATATATATATATATATATATATATATATAGATATATAGATATATAGATATATGCAAACTCCTATAGACCATACCACAGAGTGACCATACAGATGGTCAGTTAGGAAGCCATTAAGACAAGACAGAAGAGAGACGTAGCTCTACATGTATAAGGCCAGACACCACAGTCAGCAGATCACTAACCAGCCTCATACACTGTATACCTGTCAGCTGTTGTCTCACCAAACAGCTTTGGCAGGGTTGCCCAGCATTTGCCAAATTAACACACCAGTCAGGGGTGCTGCCATAAGGCAGGAGATTATCTACCTCCTGATCCAGTTGATGGAAATCTCTACAGGTGTAGACATGAATCTGTGTCTGTGACCATCTTTTGCATCAAAGTTTAACAAAGTTTGCAGGCTGACCCAGCAAATCACCTGGTAAGTTAATGCTTTTTATTTCATTTTTTTTCTTTGTGTGTGTGTGCATGTGTGTGTTTTTTTCTTTTTTTCCAGCTGTACTATATGTACAAAGTAAAGACTACAGTGTTGGCATTGCAGTGAAAACAGATAGATATCTAGCCTCCCATACCCCATAACCAGGAGCAGTCAACTTTGGCACATATGTATATGCAAATCCTGGGCAAAGGTAAAGACAGCCCAAGCCTTTTCTTCTGCTGGTTTGTGGCGTTCACAGTCACAACCCCTTTTGCTGTAACAAGATGATTTCTGGGGTTAAATTCCACTGTATTCCCATAGGAAGAACAATATACAACTGTACCTGAGAACATATGACTTAAATCAATTATCTTGCCTGCTGGTATTTATTCTTGATCTTCTATGTACATGGTGAGTATTGTAAGCTAGTGTCTAATAACAGACGTGCAAACATTAAACATGAAAGACAGTTTCCTATTGTGGGACACTGCAAATATCATGAGCAATGTACATACAAGCAGACTTTACCCTGACAAACCTAACACCAAGGTTTTGGCATGCAACTTTTTCCCATCAAGATTACAAGAAATGGTCCACTGTGGTAAATGCCATATTCACAAAGAATTTTAATGTGATAGGAAATTTGGGATCAAAACTAAAATCAACTTCTTTTTGATCCCACATTTCTTAACCCTGGGTCGCATGAAAAATTTTAGTGTGAAATGATCTCTTTTATGGCTAAACACGCAGTACTAAGCATATGATTAACTTTTCAGGATATGGCTTAGTCTAAATTTGATCCAGATCTTGATCCAGCTTAAAAGATAAAGTACAGGATTAATGTATGATTAATTTAATAAAAGGAATATGTTAAAAACACAGTTAGTATTGTAGTCCAGAACACAGATTGTTTATTACTGGAAATTTTGATTCATATTAGGCCATGTAGTTCAGGGTCAGATGTGCACCAATTTAATTTTGGGATCAAAGTCAGGATCAGATCCAATTCTTTGTGAATACAGCCGCTGGTGCTATTTTTTATCAGAAATGAGATATAGAATTCCACATGGCCGTGTCATGGGGAATGGATTTAGACAGCAGAAGTTTTAGAACTGTTCACTGTGAGCCAAAGGCTCGCATTGAATGGTTTGGAACGAGTACTGTCTAAATCGATTCCCTATGACATGGCCATGTGGAATTTCTTTTCTCCCATAGATTGTTAATTAAATCCTATGTTTTTGTCAAAAAACTACTTGGTTTAGCATGTTTGCAGCAGCTGTTTGGACACTTTCAACATTGCGTTGCTAGGGTACCTCACTCAACAAAGAAGTTTCAGTTAATCTTTTCTATCTTACATAATCTGATTGGCTCACAAATAAAACAACAACCAATAGAATTCTCTAATTTATTTCATTTCAGTTGCATAATCATTCTACACATATGTTGGGAACAATGGTGTTTCCATATGGCTAACTATGGGAGAAATAGGCAATTAGTTAACAGCTTTCCTCAGTGTACTCTGGGCATATTTCAGGAAAAGCTTTTGACTCAGTCTACTCCCCCCCCCCCCCCCCCCAGGTTAAATGGTTGAATATGACACCAGCTGGCTGGGGATCTGGCTTCCACTGGAACATGAACAAAAGTGCCATTTCAGCTGAAAGCTCATGAGGCCTGGTTTGGATAAGGAGACCAACTTGACCCACTTCTCGAGTCATGCAAGAACAGTGATGGAAGAGCTGCCAAAAGTCAGACTGTAAGACAGTTACAAGCACTGACTGCCTCCTCCTACTCTCAAACTCTCCATCTGTGATGGCTGAGGAGGTCTGGTCAGTCCCTGTTCAGGTCACTCCTTCGTCTGCCGGCTTGCCTGCCACTGGTGTCCGTGGTAATGTACAGACGAGCCACTACAAACTTCACTTCACATATTTGGCTAAGAACTATTCTCTTTGGTAAATCTTTATCCGTAAACACTGTTTTGTTTCACCCTTTTCCGACTGCAATAAGGAGTCTTTTGCTTTCCTGGGCATTGGTGGATGGCATTACAACCAACCTGCACTGAGGAAAACTGTTGACCTGCAGTATGACATCTTGATAGGATTTATCTACAATTCTCAACAAACAAATATTTCCTATTCATATATAATTCAAATCAAAATGTTACAGCTGATGATAACTCACATCCAGGCACTTTTTTTTGGGGGGGGGGGGGATTTGAGTGAGATACGGTACTGGCAATGGGCTGTACTTTCTGGCCATCCTCATAGCCACTGTTCCTGCTATGGTTTATGGCCACAGATTTATTCATTTGTTCAATTTTTCTTTAGTCAGAGCTACTGGCTCGGTTCAGGTGCAGCGATCTTCCGCCAGCCCCTGGATGCTACAATGACCATACATGACAGGTAAGAGTGCCGACATACAGACGAGTGTACACACAGTCTCTGTGGTTCTGCCTCTCTGTGATGACCCCTGACCTTTCAGACCAGCAGTCACTTTGTCAGGTGATTGCTGTCATCGGTTATTGCTTAATGGCTGTGATCACTCAATGTGCTGTCTCAAATGGAGCCTTCTGACTCAGTTAAAGAGGCCCAATTTGAATCCCCCCCCCCAAAAAAAAAATTGAGATCACAATCAAATAGCTGGAGCTGCAGTAGTAGTTACCTAATTGTTTGATTATCGCTTATTGCATAGAGAGAACAATGATGTAAGTACAGGTCAGATCTCTTGCAGGTCTAGCTGTCAGTCTACAGCAGTTATACCACTTGATGTCTATAAAAGCTCTAGGAGTCCTGGACACAGCAAGTGCCTCTGGGGGAAACCCAATTTCCATCAAAGATTGCTCTTTGAGGAACCCCTGATGGGCACTCCGCCCTCACCCCTGATGGGCACCCCATCCTCATCCCTGATGGCCACCCCACCCTCACCCCTAATGAGTATCCAACCCTCACTCCTGATGGGCAACCCAGCCTCACTCCTGATAGGCACCCTACCTTCACCAAAGGTCTCTCATGAACTGCTTCTCACACAGTCACAACTTTACTGAGTGCCCTCTGAACTTTCCCTGGGATTTTACACTGAACCACCATTGTTCACAGGAGGATGCAAGTCACTACACCTTTTCCTGGGTACCTGCACTGAATCATCGTTGTGGCAAATATCACTCTCAACTTTTGTTATACATGTACATGTCCACCTGCATTGACCTATCACAGGAGCACATGCAAACCATTATCACCGGTTGAGCAGCTTCACTGAAGCAACATTGCAGAAATTAAACACCTATTTTCTGGTACATGCATTGAACCATCATTGTAGCAAAATGCAAACCACTTTTATCTTCTGTGCATATTCCACAAATGCACTTAAATACCACTGTCTAAAACGCAAACTCTCATCTTCTGTAACACACCTGCACTGACCCAGCACTCTAGAAAATACACATATCACTCTCTTATGTAATACACCTGCACTGAACCAACACTCTAGCAAATACATATATCACTCTCTTATGTAATACGCCTGCACTGAACCAACACTCTAGCAAATACATATATCACTCTCTTATGTAATACACCTGCACTGAACCAACACTCTAGCAAATACATATATCAATCCCTTATGTAATACACCTGCACTGAACCAACACTCTAGCAAATACATATATCACTGTCTTCTGTACCACACCTGCACTGAACCGTCATTGTAGCAAATGCAAACCACTCTCTTCTGCTACTCAGTATATTTCCTCTGGTTTGTACTTTGCCAAGATCATAATTATGCTGAATGAAATTGGGAAGACCACCTAACTATGATAATAGATCATACATTCCTACTTAACAGCTTGCTTCAATATACCCTGTGAAGAAAAACAACCTGTCTTTTATGTTTTGCTGGTTGATGCGACTTCCTTCCATTCCAAACCATTTGGTTCCATAGAAGTAATGACAGACAAACACACCTATAAATCAATCCATTCTCCACAGGAAGACAATGGCTTAGCCGACTCCCCATTACATTTGATGCATGGCATGTTTACAGTACACGCAGGCATCATCATGGAGACAGCCACAGACAAGGGGCGTGGTGACTTGTATCCACCTCTCTTTTTCTGCTGCTTCAACAAAAATTGCAAGATATTTTCAGAGTCTAATATATTCATGCACTATGTGTGTTGCCTTGGGAGATCACCCTCTAGGGATTCCTCATGAGTGCAGAGATGGACTAAGCCGGGCAAAAACCTGCAAATTACCGTTATGCAGGTCTGCTAATTGTAAAGATCACTTACTTTCATTTTTTTTAAATTCAAAATCTATGGATTTTATGACAGATTTCTAAAAAATTCTTCATTTTAATAATGTGAAAGTTGAGTCACAAGCTCTCCTTAGTCCACTGTGGATAAAATACATGTATGTACCAAGGAAAGTTGTTGACTAATCACCCACACCATTCAGCAGACAACACTTCTAACACTAGACCTCTTTCAGTCATTTTAACAAGAAACAGTTGCTATCATTATTTACCAAAAGTGCCATCTGGTAGACCTGGCCATTAACCATGAGGGCAATGATGAACATCAATTTCATTGCACTAATACATTGTATGTGGCTTAAATTATGTTCGTCTTTACAAAAGAGTTAGTCAGAATAGCCTGGTATGAAATTGTCCACATTTTTTTTTTTTTTTTTTTTTTCAACATCATTCTGTCAAGAAATAAGACTTCAGGACATTGATCAATATCTGGCTGAAGCTACTCCAAGGGGTCCTAATGCCTGAAGAAGCCCAGCCCAGTAAGTACTCTTTGATGTTTCCTTGTGCGTAATATACGCAGAAAGCAGCTCACTGAAGCTTTTGCTTTCAGAGTCATCCTTCATTAAGCCGGTGGTTAGGAAATATCTGTCAGAGAGTGTCTGTCTCGTAATAGACTGCATGTCATGGTTCAACATTTATCCCATGGTAGTACATTTTTTTCTTTTCCTTTTTATGCTTTTTTTGTTGGGGGGGGGGGTACCATTACATCTCCATGGTACTCTACAGAAAAGCCAGTATTCCCACGCTGCATCTTTGTGCACATCTTTAATCCAGTGCAAATAAGTTTATTCCTTCATCGCGGTAGTCTCTGTGGCATCAATTAGTAAATCTGCTTCAAAGAATATTCTAGTTTGTTTCCCTCAGTCAGCATAACTTACACAATAGGTCTTCTCAAGAAAAAAGCAAAGCCATGACAAACGACAGTCTTTAAATCTGACAATGTAAATCACAATGGCAGTCTCACTTGTGATACAGGATAGTTTCCAATACAAATTGCCCAAAACACAGTGAAATACTATTATTTGAATAGGAATTACATACAAAACAGTGAAATTAAACTACAGTGAAATGCCAAAAATACAAAACCTAAAAAATTATAACACATGAAAAGCAATTCCCAGTTATATTTAACACAGCCCACAAGAAATTTGAAGGATATAGAAATGTGAAACGGTACTGAAACAGCACATCAAACAAAATACATATAAAGGCACTTCCTCATAAATGCAAGACCTGTAAAATAATTGGCCAAAGTATGTTAAGTGTATATTTAGAAGAATATGTACCATATGAACTACAAATTTCAAATATTACTTATTCTACAAGCACTCCGATTCCACATGTTCCAGGTGGACTGAGGTCCCTTGTGAGCTGTTTGGGTTAAAAGACCTAAGGTACAATCCAGTCGCATTACAGTTCCACAGCCAGCCATTGGACAATTCCATTATAACCTGCATCCTGACTGGTGTAGGAGAATGAGGGAAGTTGACTGACCAGCCATACTATCATACCTTAACTGTATGCCTAACACAAAGAAAATATATTAAAAAAAGTACAATTAGTTCATTGATTATTAACAGAAGGGAGTGCAGTAAGACAGCAAAAATAAATGAAGTGCTCAAAATAGACCAACACATTGTCTTCTCAAGTTTTAATCAACACCAGCATCTTTCAGCATATTGTTACAAAGGGCTTCCCTGGATTAGGGTATTTCTATTGTATCAGAGGTAGAGGTTTGTCAAAATCAAAATCTGGTTTTCTGGTCCAGCCTGCATACAAATTGAAATAAATATCACAGTCATGACTGGTTTGTTATGGTGAATTGCATTAACCAATTTCCATTTGTAAGTGTCCAGTGGCTGATGTTACCATTAATTTTGAGTGTGGCATGGTTTGATAAATATATAACTCCCAGGACATAATGCACTAGAACAGACAATAAAAATGTATGTTGATGAAGGAGGTGCCTCCCCCTACATGTTTTCTGCACTAAGGGCCTTCATCAGGAGGGCAGGGAGGCTACGCGGATGCTTTATTAAAACTATGTGCGTTAAAAATGAGGTGTTGTGTTATGTTATTTTAACTGAATAATAATGAATGAGTTGACGTTGTGGCGACACTTTTCGTAAGTGCTGGCATGGTTTATTATGCAGATAATGTACATACATGCACAGGCATAATACCTGAGCTATGTACAGTTGTTTTGCTGAGTTCACTGCAAGCCTACGTCTCTGATCTTCTACTTGTGACAGTTGTAACTGCTGAGCACTGCCTTCCAAAGCAGGAAAGAACCTGTGGATTGATTTTATGATGAACCTACTTTAAACTAAGACACAGGATACCACAAGCCAGGCCTAAGCATTTGCTCTGTGCTGAGCCTGGGACTAGTACAGTTTGCCTGTAGGGCTCACAGGTATTTCTTTAAAGAGAGTTCAGAGACTTGTACATCTTGCTGTAATTGGTCTCTTTTGACTTTTTGAATGATAAAGTTACACTTTTGGACTTCAAAGTTGCAGAGGCCAAATGCCCACACTAGTCCCAATTAAACCTGAAATGCACAGGCATGAAAGCCTTCTGAGGATTTCCATTATGGATGTCAGTTCCACCAGGCTCCATTCGATCTCTTTCAGACCACAGCAAATCCTTGATAGCACACTGTCTTGTCTGCTTTGAAATGTCATTATCTAGTCTCTTTGGATCCTCATCTGAATTCTCCTTTACACACAGGGTCTTAACATGCCTTTCTAAAGTCAATTTAACACTTTTCCACTCAAATAGGTCGACAAGAGTCAACACGTTTTCTTCCCACTTTTCACCTTCATTTTGCGATTTAAAGGGATATTATACCAACATATTTGGATGGCTTATCACAGCAGTATGTCCCCACTAACAATTCTTTCATGTGTACCTAGTTACCAATAAAGTAAACTAAGAAATACATGTACTGGTATTTTTTGCCCAGAGAGTTGCCACACAGGGTAACATAGTGCCGTAAACTTCATTGTGGCTCATGTTTATGTAGTGTTGTTGAATGTCTGACATTTTCATGGTGTAAACACTGAAGACAAACTAAATAGTGGTCGCGTCTTTCTTGTCTTTATGGTACACATTAATTCCAGAAGGGAACTCCAGTCAGCCTTCCTGCTTAAAGTGAACCAAAGCATCTGAATGTATGAAATGCTCTGGGCTTAATCATGCCAATTTATTTGTATGTTAAAAGATCACCGCACTCTCTCGCAAGGCCACCCACAACCTGACAGAAAGGTGACAAATAAAAGAACAAGGGTCTCGGTTTTTACTAACAGGGAGAGACTTGAAAACATGGCCAGATGAAAGAGCAGAATCAAGGTACATGAGAGATGTTTGAATACGAATCACTTTAGGAAGCTATGAAAAATGGCTATCTGTGGGTTTATACCAGAGACTGGCTGCAGATAATGCCCTCACAGTGCACCAGGACAAGCTGGTAGCCTACCAGTTAAGTTATAAACACCCACAGCTTACCTAAAAACAGGATGCAAACACAATGTTACAAAGTTACCATCAGGAAGAAAACTGTTGCCCATTGGCAGAAATGATGCAGAATATTTGCTAGAAATTTGCAATCAGGTATGAAAACTTGAATTTTTGCTAAAATGATACAGAATATTTTGCTACAAAGTGACAGTACAGGATCATCTGTCATTTTCATCATTTCCACAAGCTATACAGGACAGTATGTCTGGCTTATGGCTGAGGGGGAACAAGACCCATTTTATGTTTCTTTAAAAGGCCAAAATGTTTAGCTTTACCAAAATCTATATTTTAACAGCAGTGTCTTTGGGGTGTATGTAGATAGGGGAGTATATCAATGAGTATACTCTCTGCACTTTTGTAAAAAACAAAAACAAAAAACACCCCCCCCCCCAAAAAAAACAAAACAAACAAATAAATAAAAAATAATGACAATTCTGAATGAGCCATGAGATATAGACAAATTGTTGCCTATTGGCAAGAAATGATACCAAAAATGTTGCTACACAGTTACAATAATGTAATATAACTTGTATTCTGGAAAAAAATGGCACAGAATATTTTTCTACAAATTAAGTGAAGCTAAGGTAATCAAGCTGTTGCACACTGGCCAAAATGATACAAAATTTTTTGCTACAAAGTTAAAATAGGGTAACCAAACTACTGAATATTGGCAAAACATGACATACAATATTTTGTTACAAAGTATTTATGGGGCAGGCAAACTTGTATATATATATATATATATATATATATATATATATATATATATATATATATATATATATATATATATATATATATATATATATACACACACACACACACACACACACACACACACACACACACACATATATATATGATATACATATAAAATAAAGAATAAATAACATGAAATAAAACAAAAAGGCAGTCAGTGTCTATGGGCATGGCTGTGTTAATATAGCACATACATTTGTATTGAAAAGTGCTTACTAAACTTTCTCTTTTTTAAAATAGAAAATGATATGAACTGTAAATGCAAGAAGTCACCTGCAGGAAATCATAAGTAAAGCAATTAATTATTGTCACCTTAATTGGTGTCAAAACCGTCTGCCCAATCCAACTATAACCAGCCCTAGCCATGCAAACAATCATTGCATCACTACACAGTAATCTTGCACAGTTATCATGACTTTGTAATAGCTCTAAACTACGTGTCTTCTGACAGGCAATGAAGATTCCTGCTGGGGGGCACTTGTACAGAAGTCCAAAATAGATGCAGGTTTAAAAAATGCCAACAACATTTTCACAAATTATGACGCTCCAGTAGGGAAGCCCTTTACTCTCCAGACAGGACCATAATATGAACTTAATGAATACAGGACACACACATCCTGACCTAGCAATATTCTGCCAGACATGGGCACCAGAGGGTGGCCATTGCTGAACTTAAAACACAGCAGGCATCCATGTAATGGGTGCATACATGCACAGGTGATGTGCTTTTAATGTTGTACACATGGAGAAGGCCATGGAGCCACCCTGAACATTGACCAGGGCCCTGTAAAGCCTTGATGTATGTACTGCTCATCAGCGGTCCCACCATGCACTGGGCGGCCATTCTTACAGTCAATAGTTCCTCCAGTACACATGCAGCCTGCCAAGCTGCCAATTCTCTAGGTTCATGGTAACAGCAGTCAATACAGCATTAACCAAGCTGTCACTTCTTTAGTTTAATGGTAATAAGCAGTTAATATTACTAGTTATCAACTGATTGACTGGGTAATACAGCGGTCATCTCCCACTCAGGGAGCTGGTATTACCCTCGGTGTCCAACAACTAATACTAGTTCCCTTTGTGGGAGATGCTTGTGTAACAAATTTATCCCATTGTTGTGAAATGGCACTTTTGTGGAAAAGTTTTGCCCTGTTTGCCTGTGTTTTCTTTTCCTCCTGCCATTTTGCAAGCAGCTGTCATCTATTATATGCTGCCTACTTCATTATAGCATTCTCTACCACCAGGCTCAGTGCTGTATTTCCACACTTATATAAAATCCACAAGGATAATACAAATTTTGCACAGCCTATAAGAGGATATGGCCAGCATTTTATTGGTGTGAGCCAATCAGATGGCTTAAAATGTAAAAAAAAAAAAAAAAAAAATAGGATAAAGTATTAACTACTAATACAATATTAACCACAAGCAGCATTGCTAATTCTCCAGTTCCACAGCAACAAGCAGTCAATACAGCATTAACCAAGCTGCCAATTCTGTACTTCCATGGTAACAAGCAGTCAATACAGCATTGACCAAGCTGCCAATTCTGTACTTCCATGGTAACAAGCAGTCAATACAGCATTGACCAAGCTGCCAATTCTCTACTTCCATGATAACAAGCAGTCAATACAGCATTAACCAAGCTGCCAATTCTCTACTTCCATGGTAACAAGCAGTCAATACAGCATTAACCAAGCTGCCAATTCTCTACTTCCATGGTAACAGGCAGTCAATAAAGCATTGACGAAGTTGCCAATTCTCTACTTCCATGGTAACAAACATACAAAACAGAGCATTAACCAAGCCGCCAATTCTCTAGTTTCATAGTAGCCAGCATTCAATACAGTATAAAGCAGTATGCCAAGTGTCCTTGCTCAATCAAACTTTTGTATATTGATTTTGGGAAAGGCATATTTATCAAAAACCTCTGCAGCAAAAAAGCTGCATTGTAGCCTTAATAATACATTTTTACAATGTTGCAACTTTATAGCAGAGCATTCTTTGGCAATTTCCAGTACCTGTCTTGCATATTTTCGCAAGTCTCAAAACATTTTGTCCCTCCTTACTTATTGAGGTGATGGATGCAAAATGATCATACTGGTATACTCCTTGGCCAGTTAGTAACTTTAACGACTGTTAACTTTGACAACCAGAAGTTGACCAAACTATCACAATTAATTTTACTGACTTGGCCATTTTCCTCTTGCCTGCAAAACAGACCAATCTCCGTGCTTTCTCCTCTCCACAAGTGCAGTACAGATAATACAGACCTTGCTCTGGAGGCAAGCTTTCCTCAGGATCAAAGTAAATTCACATCTGGGCAGGTGCTCACACAGAGAGTGCCGCTTACTTCAGGAAAGTAACCAGTTGACTCAATGCCAGCCAAGCACATACTCTGTGGCCCCCTGACAGCTCCGTCTGAAGCACTGTGGCACACAATGCTGGAGAACATATTATCGGTTGGAATATACCCCACACTCCATCATCACATTGAGTTCTACCCGTTGTTTTTATTTTAATAACATAGATACATCATGTGCAACATTTAGTCATCTGAAACTTGCTGCAGACAAAAAAAAGTAAAGCTTCTTGGTGTCAATGCAAGCATCCAGTCCCTAAACCAACAAACACTAGTACATTGTACTTGATACTGGAAGTATGTGTCACTACAAACTGTTGACCTGCTTGACCATCCTACTGAACATGATGTCACTTGTCTCATTGAACTTTTTTGTTCTGCATGTAAATTCACCTTGAGCGTATCTAATGTCACTCACAGTCAAACATATAACGATAAATAGTATCACATTTTCAACAATGTAGACATCAAATATGGCATCCTACAGATGTCCATGTGACTGCTTTGCTGTAACTGCTAAATATGCTTCAAACACAATGCATGTCATTACTCTCTGGGGAGATCTCTCCAATAGGACACAGACACTGGTCAGACACCAGCATAACACTTCCAAAATTATAGTAACATTCAGAGATCATTGGATCTCACAGACCATGGTTGCATGTGCCCTAGATATGCATTCAAAACATTATATGATCACAATCAATTTGTATACTTGACGAAAAAGGAAGAAATTTTGGCCTTATACTGTATTTTGCACATCCATGTATTATTTTTGAATCAAGGAGACTGCATAAAGGATTCTAACTTCATTTCATTTGTGCTTGAATGCTGTCAATTTATTTTTATTTTTTAACCAGTCTATCAAATATGGATGCACCAGAGTTTTACCTTTTGTGTGTGTGTGTAATTTTTTCTCTAGTCTTAGGTTACTTTTGTCTGTGCGTGTGTGTGTGTTTATGTCATCCTTATGTCTATATGGGACTATATGTTTGCAAACAAAAATTTCAGTCAATAAAAAAATTTACATGCATAGTCTGTGCAAAGAGGGGCAATAAACAGCTTGAGTCAATGCAGAACTTCTTTACCAGTAACCTCCAACATTAATCTCATGTGAACCAAACACTTTTTTATGGGGGACCCATTTGTGTGGCCCATACTTTCAGTCAGTATCAATTCTATCACTTACCTGTCCCTTATCAGAGGTAACAACGAGCGACAACCTCACCATAAGTTAAAGGGAGTTAATGAGACTGGTACTCAGGGAGACGGGGATGCCAGCAGAGAGGGGTTGTCAAACATGCTCACTTAATTGTGTGTGGAACTCGGGAAGCCACACTATAACTCTCACAGAGCCGCAGGAGCCAATATAACCTGTCTTGCCCAGGAATCAGGGCCCTGACCTTCACAAACGCTACATATCTCTTACAGCTCTGGGCAAACTTTGAAAACATAAGCTGCTTGCAAGGGATGGCTCCAGTTACCTGTATTTGATACAATTAGTGAAGTAACAAGAAAGGCCTCTGGGTATGACACTGTAGAAGATGACAATGTACCAGTGACTGTAATGGAAGATACCTGACTCAGTGGGTATGGGACGGAGAAAACCTGACTTTATAAGTATGCAAGAGCACATATCTACTTCCATAAGTATTCTGGACAGGTTGACTACCTCTGTATGTATGTTAGAAAAGTTACCCACCTCTGTAATTATCTGCTAAATATGTGCAAGCTGAAAAAGATGCCTGCCTCAACAGGTATGCTAGATGGGATAACTACCTTTATATGTAAGTTATATGGGTTGCCTGCCTCTGCAGGTATGCAAGATAGGATGCCTGTTTTTACATGTATGCTGGATGGCATGCCTGGCTGTACAGGTGTACATGCCAGTTGGGCTGCCTGCTTTCGTGGGCATGCAAGATAGGATGCCTGTTTTTACATGTATGCTAGATGGCATGCTTGGCTATACAGGTACATATGCCAGTTGGGATGCCTGCCTCTGCAGGTATCCAAGATAGGATGTCTGTTTTTACATGTTTGCTAGATGAGATGCTTGCCTCTGCATGTATGCTAGATGGGATGCCTACTTTCCATGTAGGTTAGATGGGATGCCTACTTTCCATGTAGGTTAGATGGGATGCCTGTCGCTATAGCAGACATGAGCCTGACCAAGGTAAAAATTCCCTGAAAGTATCATATAAAGTACTCATCCTCAGTGAAAAACAACATTTGAGTGGGGGAAAAATGTAACTTTCTTTAGAAGTTCAACCAGAAATCCAGGAATTTCTGTAAGTCTACGACACAAAATTCCCTGAAATCCTGGAATTCCCTGAACAGGCTCATCCCTGCTATAGGTATGCTGAAATGGATTCCTGCCTCAATGGGTATGCTACATGGAATGTTTGCCTGTCTCTACGTACAACATGCCAGAAGGTCCACTCTGCATGTTACAGGCGATGTCCACTATGCCGACAGAATGCTTTCGTCTTGACAAAGACCAAAAGATGGGTTTAGTATTAAGTCAGTTCATAAAAGCTAGGCTTTCAAAACAATGTCCACTACCTGCAGTCAGCCATGAGTATTTATTTTTTCATTGATTCTCTTGGATACAGAAAGCGTATAGGTACAGGATATTTGAAGTAATATCAGTATTAGTAAGTACACTTACCTCTTGACCACCATTGCAAAGACCTCTGTGTCTGGACATTATGCCCAAGAATCAAGTTGAGTTACTTACTCACTTGATCCTGAAACCTGCCGGTCCTGTGGCGCCATCTCTTGGTCCATGTGGAACTGATGGTGACATCAAGTGCACATGCCCCCCATATCATCCTTCTACTTTTGAAGATTGGTCAGTTGACATCAGCTGTAAGAGGAAGCGGGGTTGGTCGGGTGGGTTTCTCTGGTGGTCCAGAGGTAAGTGTATTTACTAATACTGATATTGCTCCAAATATCCCGTATCATTTACATAACATTACCTTACCTCTAGATCACCATTGCTGATATACAAAAACGTACTGGTGGTGGGGTAACCTCACTGGTACACTGCCCTCTATAGACCAGTGGGACAGGCAGCTTGGGAGGCACCATCGGTCTGTGTGAGGAGGCGACGTCTGTAGGGAAAACCTCAGAGCTACGTGGAGATGAGGCCACTGACAGCAGAATCTGCCCAAACCAGAAATTCTCCTTACTGACCAGCATGGGACGGCACTGAACCCCCCCCCCCCATCAACATGACACTTGTCTGCCTTGTGGGTAGACCTTATTGGTTTCAGTTACATTGGGCCTGGAGATATAACAGGACCTAGTCACAAAACTGGCCGGTGTGCGGGGGGGGGGGGGGGGGGCGATATATGGTTCTGTGGGCAGCAATTCCTGTGTCAAACCGGCAACAGGCTGGGATGTCAGGAAAAACTGCCTGATACTGTTCGAGATTAGGTCTACTAGGAATGAAGCCCTAAAAGGCTCACAAAGAAATGCGCCGACCTATAGACCTGCATCCGATTCGACCACGAGAGCGCCATAAGCTGGAACACGGTGGCAGCTCTGATGGGATCCAGAAGGCCTAACAAACAAGTATCAGAACCTAAGCAAAGGAGCTGGTTATGACCACAAAGGTGTACATGCCATCCGCCAGCACTATCATGTCTTGGAAGTAGTGCCCGCCGAAAGTCGTAGACGATCACCATTGGCATGCCTGCAGAATGTCGACAACCGCAACAGTTTGCAGGGCATGCCAGGAGGCATTAAAGGCTTGCACCTTGTGAGCTCTGGCAAGACAAGCTGTAAGGCCTCTGACCTTTATAGCGAGGTCTCATAGTCCTTAAGGATCACCTGTTAATCCACGGTGAAATCATGTTTCTCCAAACTGGCTCCTTTTGAGGGTTACTGAGTGGTAGAAGGAGGGCAGACCTTAGCTCTGAGTCTATCCGTGCCAGAAAGGTACAAGCTTTTTCACAGGGTTCTCTCCTTGAGAGGAAGAGCGGCATCCATCGCACGGAGGGTAAAACCCTTGAAGGCCGAAGCTGGGTCTTGAGCCACTTGGTTCTTTGCACGGAAGCCCAAGTGAGGCCTCAGGGTCACCTGGGAGTGGTCAGGTGACCCTTGGAGTCGGTCATGAGCCAGAGTCTGCATCTCACTTCTCCTAGCCCCCCGAAGCAAGTGTTAATAGAAAACAAGTTTTCCACGTCCAGTACTTGAGGGGAACCCACTTGGGATCCTCAAGGCAATCAAAGGGCCACTTCTTCAACATGACTAAAACCAGTGGTAGGTCCCCCCTGGGCAGGACCTTTCACGTCGCTGGCCTGTCGTCGTAGAAGGAGGCAATGAGCACAGACAGATAAGGATTGCTACTGATGTGCACATCTAGATGTTGGCAAGGGTTGTTTGTGAGTTGCAAACAGATACATGTGTGGAGTCCCCCATTGTGCCCACATGGCCTAAGTGACCCTGGGGTGGAGTGACCACTCCGTCCCTACTGACTGACCTCTCGTCAAGAGTTGGTTGGCCAGGACATTCTCATGTTCGGGGACATGCCTCACATCCATGCAAATGTCAGGTCATGCATACAGCCAACTCCATCAGAATCAGGGACCGCGTCCCACTCTGCCTGTTGAGGAAGGCTACCGCAGTCCGGTTGTCGCACATTATGCGGACATGTTTGTGCTCCACCAGGTCTTGGAAGTGGAGGAGCCCCAAGAGTATCACCTGTAGTTCCAACCAGTATATGTGGTGAGCTGCCAACAATGCAACCCAGACTGAGAAGAGTCCATGTAAATGGTGAGCTGGGCCTGAAAATGCTCCAGCATCTGTCCTCTCATGACATTCTCCCTGATGATCCACCACCGAATGTGTGGCTGATCCTCATTGAGGATCGGCAACAGGGTGTGATAGCCCTGATCTCTTGTCCATTTGCCCCACAGCAGATGCTGCAAGGGGCACATGGAGCCAGCCTAACAGGACCTCTGCGAGTCCATCAAGGACAGGGAGCCCAGCAGGGTGAGCCATTGTTGCAAGGAGTAGACCTTGCTAGTCAGAAAGGGCCTGAACAGAGAGTGGAGTCTGTCTCATTTGTCTTCCAAAGGACGACAGTTGTAGGCTACCACATCCAACTGGATGCTGAGGGAGATGAAGACTTGCTCTGGCTGAAGACTAGACTTGGATAAGTTCACTATCAGGCCCAAGCGTTGGCAAAGTTCCAAAACGGTCTGTGTGTAACGCTGCAAATCTAGGCACCAAACGCAGGATAAGCCAATCGTCCAGGTACACATGAATGGGAACGAACAACGTATTGTCCAAGGGTGATGGAGCAGCTGCTTGTGACAGCAGGGACTCTGTAACCAAGCCAGATGTAGGGGTAGTGAGCACCTCCGCAGCAGTAGTCACCGCCACCAATGCCGTCTCCACTTGCTCCTCCCACAAGGGGAGACAGACGAAAGGCAAGGGAAACTCCTATGCCGAAATCTCGGCGACCACAGGCCAGAGGGATCTGGCTGAGGCTCCACCAGAACGCTATCCTGGATCTCAGCTGCTGCCAACTGAGAAGTCTGCGGGCAGGAGGGGTCCAGAGGGAGTTCAGAGAACTCAGGACCTGAGGTCTGAGTGAGAGCTGGCTCAAGGCAGAAGCAGCGAGCTGCTCCACTGACTGAGTCTGCTCAGACTCGGCAACAGTAGCGGTGGCCAATGTGGTACAAGACTGAGCCTCTTCGTGCAACTGCTGGTTCTCATGGAGTTCATGATCTGCCTGCTGCTCGAGAGAGTAAGGCAGGGTACCCGGCTCAAACATGGGGACGAGCGGTTTTGCCAACTGCTCACTCCAGGGCAAAGCCACCAGAGCAGGAGGGACTGCCGGTACTACTGTGTGGGGAACGGGGGTTCCGCCCGGGCCGGGGCAGACGACCCCCCTGGGGCCAAAGGCCCACTGGCAGTGGAAGGCTCCCTCACAGGTTTGGGTGTCTTCCTCTTTGCTCCCCTATGCCTTTGCTTACCACCCGAGCTCTCCGATCTGGGGGCTCCGTAAGTTTGTAGAAGCACAGATGCCTTAACTGGCACTCTGGGCTTTGGGTGTAAGAGCTCAGACTTGCCGGGGTGCTGGCTTTCCATACTGCCCGGACTTATGATCCGAGTGCTCAGACTGGCCGAGGTTCCGGAATACAAGGGTAGGCACCCGTAGGTTTCCACTCCAGATGGACCAGTTTGTGAGGTTGCTGTCTGTCTGAGCCTTCGGACCCGGTGGACTGAGATCTCGACAGCTGCAGCCATCACTTGGCAGACTTCTTTGGAGCATAGTCTGAAGAAGAAACAGTCTGCTGAGAGGGGGTGAACAATGCACGCCACATCTCAGCCTGCTGTATCATGCTCTGCGACAACACCTCCAAAGCATATACAACCTTTGGATTGGTGCCAAGAGCAGATTTAGAAGTCGCTTTAGGTAGTTTTTAGCGCGGGATCTCTGAGAAGAGATCTCTTAATGCTACCAGACTTTTGACTCCTACTTTTCTTAACCTACTCCAAAGGGGTATGTGGAGAAGAATTAAACATCTGCCTTTTGCGACTGCGGATGAGCCGAAGCAAGTCTACACTCTATCCCATCAGACACATGAGAATGCAGATGAGCAGGAGCAAGTCTACACTTTTTCTCATGGGGAGTCAGACATCTCAGCTTGGCATTTGGCGGCTCTTGTCCAACTTCCTCCGTGCCTGCTCACAGAGCAGCCATTTGTCCTCTTCCCAGTCCTAACAGTATTTGCAAGTTCGCTCATGAGAGCAAAATTGGCCCAACTGCAGGTCACAATCATAGCAGTGTGGATGGTCATCCCAAGCTGCTATGTAGTGGTTCCTGGAATCCAAACTTTGTCCGTGATCCAACAAGGACGAGGATGCATATAAAGTGGTATCCCCATCAACACCTATGGACTGCCTCCAAGAGGAAGCAATAGCCTGGCGTGCACTACTTTCCCTCTCTCTGCGTTCTGTTTGCCGGGATGCCATCTTGAAAAATCTAAGTACAAGACAAATGACCAACTTTGCACTTACTATTTCAGTTGTATCCGATAAAAGAAATCAGCTATCTAGGTATCCAAAGATTCCTGGACAGATGAGAAAAGATTTTCCATGGAATAGAGCATGCGTATGCACAAAAAAAAAGTGAGCATCAACAAAAGTTCACGGAGCTTCAACTCGCAAGGCAAACCAGTAATGGCGCCCAAAAGAGGACTGGTGATACTGGGCGCATGTGCACTTGACGTCACCATCAGTTCCACATGGACCAAGAGATGGCACCACGGGACCGTCAGATTTCAGGATCAAGTGAGTAAGCAACTTAACTCAATTTCTTGGGCGTTATGCCCAGACACAGAGGTCTTGGCACTGGCGGTTGTGAGGTAACGTTACGTAACTAATGAAAAACTTTCATTGGTTCCCTGTGATACAGAAAATGAATAGAGGACAAACTTTCATTGGTTCTGTTGGATACAGAAACTAAATAGATGACAAACTTTTACTGGTTCCTTTGGATACAGAAACTGAATAGATGACAAACTGTCAATGGTTCCCTTGGATACAGATACTGGATTAATAACAAACTTTCATTGGTTTCCTTAGATACAGGACATGATGACAAACTTTCATTGGTTACCTTGGATACAGAAACTGAATTGCTTGAAACACTATCGAGGCAGCCATGGCTATATTCTATTTACAACTGCTGGCTATACATTGATATTAACCCAGAAATCATGATGACAATTTTAAACTCAATATCCACTTCGGTATCATCTAGTACCTAGAATGTACATGAAAACAGGTTCATATGATCCTTTGGACATCAGTGCTGTCCAGGATAAGTGCCATGCCAAGGTTTTTATGCAAGCAGAGCAGCTTTCATTCAAAGTCTCTTCAAGACACCCAGATGACTAGGAAGGTATGGATATTGTAAAGACTCTCTTCTTCATTAAACAAGTAATCAATGCTCAACGGCAGGATGTCAATTGTGGTCACCTTCACATTATGTTACTTGGATTTGGGGAAATATTCTGCATGCAAATTACGGATCAGATCTATTTGAATAACTGTTTTTCACTCTATGTCAACAAATTTTATCAACATACGTTGTTTTTTTTTTACACTATCCTAATGAAAAAAGTTTGAATCTGCATGAAAGAGGTTGATGAAAATGAATGCTGACACAGAAATTCCAGACAGAAAAGATGAAGATCGATAAGTAATTTTTAGATATGTGTAGTCGAAGGTGACCACATTTAACCCCATTACATTACAGGAAGTCTTATCGGCTACTAGATTACCACTGTTGGACAGCGTCACTGCTACCAACCGCATACAGACTTTGTTACCATGGAAACATGTTGATTTGAGACTTTGTTACCATGGTGACATGCTGATTTGAGACCTTGGGAAATGAGAGTCGAGCCCAGATGGTCAAGTGTGAATTCAATTTCTTTGGGATTCACCCAGACATGTAAAAACAGAAATTGAGTTGACCAGTCAGTTAATCATAAGCAGTCTGGTCTTGCTGATAAAATCCCCGGTAATGGTGTGTGGCAATACTCTTTATCTGGAGTGAGCACCAAACCACTGGCTACAGGAGAGCTTTTAAAACACATGCTTGCAGTGTCTGCAGACTCTTGATATGAAGTACAAAGGAGTCTATTTTTTCTATTGCTGGCACTGACATATCTGGACCTAGACATGGTGAACAAGGAGGCAGCCCCTGGAATGAACTCACTTGTTTGTGTGCATCCATGCCATTTTGATTGAATAACAGAAAATTTGATGAGTGCACTATCATGTTGCCTGGTTATTAAGATATTTAAGTTATCGGGGACAAGTAATTATCTAAGACACTGCAACCCAGATCTGTTTCACATGATAAATCCTTTCATTGTAAATGTGACAAATGTGGGAGTATTTTTTTTTAGTATTTTCATTATTTATAAAGAAAAACCTGCCTACAGTAAAACATTTACCCCCTGTTTCCTTTCCTGAGCATATACAGGCCATTAATATCAGCTATAGTGCTGCTTTGGCACACATCAATGAACATGGAAGCATCCCGATGTATGGGCAGATCCCTGTACTAAACATGGCACAACATGTTGCTCTTGCCAGACTGGTAACTTGGCTTCTCCAAAGACATCCTACGTCTGGAACATGTATTCTGTATTCCCACCCATGTTAGCACCACCCTTAGTTTTCTACCAATATGTCCATACCATGCTGGCTGACTGTCACTGTTGCTTGGTGACAAGGTCAGAGATTTTGGTGGGATATTAACACAGTGCTCTTCTTCTAATAAGCCCCCCCCCCTTAAAGAGTAGACACCCTCTCTATAAAGGCCACTTCTTGCTTCAAAAGTGGCATTTCTACTGTATTGTCCCTCTCAAGAGAGGCCACCCCTCTAATGTGGCCAATTTGGGGTGTCCTTATTAGAGGGGAACCACTGTATCCATGTATTGCCCATGAAGATCAAAGGTGGCATTCTCATACTCTCACAGACATGTTGATGCCACACCACATTATCCACAATTCCATTCTCTCCTGGTTATTCAAAAGCATTTTGGGGGAAGACACAGGGCAGGTGGGGTGGGGTGGTGGGACAGGAGAGGAGGAGGTTTTGAGTTGTATGACATGAACCTTTTTCATCATTGTCTCCACAATTAACACATTTTTTAGGAAAGATTGGTAACTGACAGCAGATGATGACAAAGTAACTAAGAAAGCTTTCCACAGACGGCTTGGTATAAGGATACAATAGCCTCAGTGAAGACAGCACTTGGACATAGCTGGTAGGTATATTGTCAGATACAAAAAATCTATGGCCCAGCTAGCAGAAACTGATGTTGCAATACACCAGAAACTGAAGTATTATTCTACATACCAAATGAATGCAGCATGAGCACTGGATTTCTTCATCCTTCTTGTTTTTTGTTTTTGTTGTTTGTTTTCAACAGAAATAGTACCTGAACACTGAATCACAGTCTAGGGACATACTTAAAACTGGATCGTGGATCTCTGTGTTTTAAAGCTAATACTGGGATACCTGCATGCCATGAAGGGCATAATATGTTGATTTCTTTGTCTTTATAGACACAGGCAAGAGTACCTCTTACTGTCAAACATAGCCATGGTATCACTTTCTCTGTCTACTACATGTAGGACACCACCCAGGTATTAGATTCCCTGCTAGGAGAGATACAGCCTGGGGATCATATTCCCTGTTTGCAGAGATACAGCTCAGGTACCAGATTCCTATTTGCTCTGATACAGCCATGATAATAGTTTCTTTGTTGCCAGATAAAAAATCCAGGACACTAACATGTATAATTGGAATACAGCCAGGACTACAGGGTCTCTACCAGACAGACACACTCAGGACCAGGGTCTCTACCACACAGACACACTCAGGACCAGGGTCTCTACCAGACAGACACACTCAGGACCAGGGTCTCTACCAGACAGACACACTCAGGACCAGGGTCTCTACCACACAGACACACTCAGGACCAGGGTCTCTACCACACAGACACACTCAGGACCAGGGTCTCTACCAGACAGACACACTCAGGACCAGACAGACACACTTAGGGCCAGGGCTTTTCTTCTACAGAGATACACCAAAGATTTATACAGTACTGATATTTCTCTCAGTACAACTTATTAGTGCATAATCAAGAAACTCACTTCTAACATACACAGAGATAGATATATTACCATAACATCAATATCTATCTGTCTCCACAGATAAAGCTGCACTACATTTTTTTCTAGTAGACAAAGATCAAGCCCACAATACAGCACCTCTGTCTGTGCAGATATTAGTAGGATACTTCACTACTTCTCTATGTATGCAGACATGCATACATAGAGAAGTAGTGAGGACAATCATTGCTGTCTGCAGATATATTAGTATGATTCTGGCTCATGTCTGCATACATAGAGAAGCAGTGAGGACAATCACTGCTGTCTGCAGATATATTAGTATGATTCTGGCTCATGTCTGCATACATAGAGAAGTGAGGATAATCATTGCTGTCTGCAGCAATATTAATAGGATACTGGCTCATGTCGGCATACATAGAGAAGTAGTGATGACAATCTTTGATGTCCACAGAGATATTAGTAGGATACTGGCTCATGTCTGCATAGAGAAGTAGTGATGACAATCTTTGCTGTCCACAGAGATATTAGTAGGATACTGGCTCATGTCTGCATACATAGAGAAACAGTGAGGACAATCATTGTTGTCTGAGAGCTATTAGTAGGATACTGGTTCATGTCTGCATATATAGAAAAAATAGTGAGGACAATCATTGTTGTCTGCAGAGTATTAGTAGGATACTGGCTCATGTTGCATATACAGAGAAGCAGTGAGGACAAACATTGCTGTCGGCAAGGTGAAGACAGCTGAGACAGTAGGTGTATGTGCATCAGGTGCAAACTGACATTGTACAGTCAAACCTTCACATCCTGGGCACCCCTGAAAACCACAAAATGCTCAGTACTGGTAGGTGGTCACTGTAAACAGGATTGGCCCATGTGGGCAGTACACAGGGAACTCTTCTGATTTGGACCAATGTGATGCTCTAAAAAAACTGAATACAGTACTGAATACCTGCATTATTTTTTGAAGGAATTACACCCTACAGTAACATGAACACAAATGTGTCATTTTGATGTGATTGCCAGGTAAAAGTAGGAAAACAATAAGCATTTCCCCTTTAGAAATTAGTTGTGATATGACAAACTTCAGGTGCACACTTTATCAGCTGCTTAACATGTGTCCCCCGCGCACAGGAGTAATAACACGACAGCCAAGAGGGAAGTCAGATGGGCCCAGAGAAAAGTGGCCAGTGCAGAGAGGTGCACACCTGAGCAGGCTTGACTGTACAGGCTTATGATACCTGTCATTCCAGCCGACAAGTACTAATAACTGGACTGTTGAACAGTGTAACACAAGTAGGCCATTACTCAGGCAATACTCATATATCATCTGCTGCTAGACCCATAATTACTTCTGAGGCTGGAATTGCACTTTTTCATCCAACAATTAGAAGATTATTTACACTTTGTATTGGAACTCAACACCAATGCACTACAACCGTCTCCCAGTGTCCAAACATCAGACTAAATTGATTTACTGACAACGTGATGAAACTGTTACAATTGAATGGAGGATATTTGTCGTGTCTCCTGCTTCTGCTTGATGCTTTCCCCGTATGTCATGATCTGGAATTTTGAGATCAAACAAGTATAACACAATGACTGATAGATTCTCATATGTCACTAGTCTGAATCTTTCACTCAGAAATCAATTTATCTTGAGAACTCTTCCCTCAAATAGACTTCATGAACATTAAATAAGTAATTGACATGATCTCATCCATACTGCACTGAATTCCCAAGATACAAATGAGTTATAGCCACTATGCTGTGAGCCTTCTATTGAGTGACTCCTAAAGTGATGTCCAAAAGTGGAGGTATAAATGACATGAGAGACACAACATTAAGACTCTCATACATTACTCAAACACAGAACAGTGTTCTTAAATGAAATGGTAAAGTAGATTGCCATAGCGATTTCTCAACTGTGAAAATTGAACACACAGCATCTGATTTCTTCAGTGCATAAAGATCACATTTTCCACGGCCAGAACCTGATAAGGATGGCAACAAGATCTGAGACATTCTACCTTTTGACAACAAATCTCCACCAGATATTGTAGCCAGCAACCTTCTGAAAGGAGGGCCAAACCACCACACTATAAAATGAGCTGCATGTCTAGGATGACTGCACAAGTCATAGGGTAAAATGAGCTGCATGACTGGGATAACCTCACAAGTCATAGGGTAAAATGAGCTGCATGACTGAGATAACCTCACAAGTCATAGGGTAAAATGAGCTGCATGGCCAGGATTGTACCTCACAATCATAGGATAAAATGGGCTGCATGACTAGGATGACCTCACAAGTCATAGGGTAAAATGAGCTGCATGACTGGAATGACCTCATCAGTCATAGGGTAAAATCAGCTGTAAGGCTGGGATGACCTCACAAGTCATAGGGTAAAATAAGATGCATGACAGAGAGGACCTTACAAGGCATAGGGTAATTTCTGTATTAATCAGCACTGAGAGATATGGAAATACAATTGCATGAAATTGATCAGCTGTATTTTTTAAATACAATGACCATTGTGTCAAGCAAATGACAGAAAATCTGATGACCACTGTATCAAGCTAATAACAGAAAATACAATAACCATTGTATTAGGTGAATGACAGAGAACACAATGACTATTTTATGAAGCAAATGACAGATATCAAGATCTTTTGGATGCAAATTAAATCTATTATCAACTCAACATCCAATTCTTGGTGTAGATTTGATTTGGTGTACATGATGAACAAAAGTAGAATTGTTAGCACTTGAACCAATAATCACCCATCAATGTTTTATAAAGTCCCTGCATGAGCTACCTCGTGTACTCTACCATTGTGAATAAATGATAGTTGGCCCCACTGCACAGTAACACTCGCCTTTGTGAGACATACTTTCAATTAACCAGCATTGAAAGAAAAAAAAATTGGTGACATTTATTGTGTGTTTGAAGAGACCTGGTTTGTGTCTACTCGTGCCTGGACTGGAGTAGACAATGACAGCACATGGCCAGGCAGGACCAGTCTCAGGGACGAGGCCATACAATGTTCAGATGATCAATAGGCCCAGGTAAATAGACAGGAAAAAACAGTCAAAGAACTACACTGATCAGGTGTACATTTCTTTATAAATTGCATATAAGTCTGATAATGTTGAAACCCTGTGCATGACCACGATCTTGTCTACATGTACCACTGTAACCTTTGCCATGCTATAACCCTGTAAATTACTAAAATTGTGTTTAAATGTACCACTGCAGCTTTTAAGCATTTACCATGCTGTAATCTTATCACTTACCAAAATCTTGTGTACATGTACCACTGTGACCTTCACCATACTTTAACCTTATAAAGTACTATAATCTTGTCTACATTTGCTACTCTAATCTTTACCATGTGGTAACCCTGTACATTACATTACTTTCAATGGTGATCTTAAATGGGACCAACTTGTAAGCCTGTGCAGTCTTTGTCATAATTTCAACCAATATACCATACCTTGACAAGCTTTAATCATGTGCATTACAACACTCTCAACTAGCATCATTCTCAGGGCCATGCTGTAACCATGTGCCACAATCATGTCTGTTACCGTAATTTAGAACTTGATGTAACCATGTTCATTACAATAATGTTATATATTACTGAAGTCATGACCGCGACGTAACCAAGTATATCAGCATAACATTATCTATTCCCATAATCTGGACAATGACGGAACATGTTCATTAACATGATCCTATCTATCACCATAACCTAGGCCTTGATGTAACCATAGATATTACAGTCATTTTATCTGTAACAATAACCTGTTCTACGCAGTGATCACATACTCAATCACAACCATTCTGTTCTCTGGTCCATCCATGGTCACAATCTTCCTCAACTGCATGTACCAAGGTGTACCTGGCACTATAACCACGTAATATGTGGACACAATTGTGACTTTTGATATTTTAACAGTTAAGGGATGACCTGGAAAGTACCAAGCATAATAGGTTGGAATTACATTCAACAAAGAATACAGAAGTAAAAGGATTTTCATGAGGGAATTTTCGATGGCAAAGTTTGAAAATTAAGGCAAAAAGACAGGATGCTCCTGTTAAACAGGGGAGACTTGGCAGTGCAATGGGTAAAATCTCGACGATAAATGCTGGGATGATGCGAAACTATGCAGCACATGGGTGCAAGAACAGGTTCAGCTGTATGCTGTCAGGATTTTGACCACGCTGTAACCCATACCGGGCTAGTCTCCCACTTTTTGACTTTGCTTTTTATACTTTTTTGGTGCAAAGTTGGTTAATTTTAGACAATCTCCCCCATCAAAATTCATTTGTTTCTTATTTATTCCTTGTTATTCTATGCAATATCTCCCATGGGAACAAACAAATCTCCCTATTTCTTGCCATAGGATATTGACAAGTATGGTCATCCATGACACTGACCATGAAAAACCATGCTCATTACCATGATCTAACAGGTTTTCCATGGCACCAATCATGATAAACCATAGCATTACCATGATCTCACAGGTCTTCCATGGCACTGACCATGATAAACCATGCCCCTTTACATGATCTCACAAATCTCCCATGGCACAAACAAACTCTCTTAATGGGTCAAATTTTCAGCAGTAGTTTCAGTTTTAATATCACATCTTGTCCATCAAAACAGTTTATTGACAATATTTGGTGAGGGGTACCATATCCTATAATTGGCCTAAACGCAACAGCATAAGGAGACAAGGCATTGAGGGTTTTTACACTTGATATTTCTGAAGTAATCCTATCTTTTGTTGCATGATTTGTGGTCCAAAATGAGACCATGCCTATAGATTAGTTGCTAGGCAACAGTGGCAATCAGCCATCATGATATGAGCACACTGATGGAAAAACAAGGGTGTTACCTATATTTGTGGGAATAAAGAATGCTCATTGTAAACAGATGTCAACTCATTCTAAGATTAAGATCAGTGTGTTTGGTGAACATGTCCATCACTTTCCAAACAGTTTATATTATCCAAGCTGATAGCTTGGCAAGAGCAACCTTTTTTGCCATGTTTGATGCAGGGATCTGCCTGTACATACAGATACTTCCTTGCTAAATGTTACCAGTCTAAGCAGTACTGCAGCTAATATGAATGTCCCATATTGACCAAATGAACATGTACTTATGTAAACAGATTAATACACTGAAAATCAAGATGGCGTGTCTGCTGTGTGAAAGTATGTAAGGAGGGACTAAATACAGTGAAACTTGTTTTGAGAGACCACTGTGAGGAAAGACAACCCACTTTTTCAGACTATGTTTATCATGTCCCTTTTGCCATTTCCCATGTTATTGCACCTCTACTGAGAGACCACCTGTCTCGTGACTGCTTTATGGCTTTCCCTAGGGGCGGTCTCTGAAAACAGGTTTTACTGTATCACTTTCAAGATCCATGAAGTACATATCTACTCAGTTGCTCTTTTCAAGCACAGTTTTTTTTTTAAATGACCCAAACAGACTCCTTTTGGCAGTACATGTGATGCAAAAAAAAAATAAATAAATATCTTTTAGTGTAAGTTCCGTAATTATTTATAATCAAAGATTATAAGAATGTTCTATCTGATGTTGCATGTGACCCTAGACAGCCAATCGAACTTGACACAAGCTTGACCATTGTGTGACACTGAAATATTAGTATTACAGCTCATGCTGGCTTCACTTTTGGCCCCCATACATCTAAGGTACTGAGCATCTCTGTACTCCTGACTGTGTAACAGGTCCCTCTGAGTTTCCTTTAAGCTGTCTGATACCTGTGTTATGCATGGTCTGATATGGGAGACTCTGTGACAGACCAGTCCTTTCAGAGATGGGTACTTGGCAGGAAAAAAATGGCAAACAACCAGACTTACATGTGCCCCTAGTAGCACACAGCTTATGGCAATGCAGTTCATGTGTTTTTAGGCATGTTCTTCAACAGCACGAGGTATTGGCATCTCCAACACCTCAACACCTAGAGCAGTCTGATGGAGTCACTGCTGTGGCTTACTACTCTCACATTGCTTGATGTGGACAAGAGCTATAATCTCATCTGCTAAATCTTTTTTTTCTGTGTGTGTTATGTATTATTGATATTTTTACAAAGCATTTTTACTGTAAGTCTCAGGGGGCATATTCCACTGAATTACCCATAATCCACAGCTTTCCTCAACTTGATGCTTACTACCCTGAATGTGAAGCCAAAGGGTGTTAGTTTTACTCTGACTGAAAAGGGTTAACTTATTTTGTACTAATCAAGAATTTAATTCTGCACATTTCTTTGGAATAAAATGAGACTTGTACTTCAAATTCCTGACAAACCCAGCTTTTTACTCAAGCATGAACACACCTAGTCTCCAGTAAGTGGTGGTCATGATTTCCATATCAGCTGCCTGGCAATGCAAAATCTACCCCCAGAGCATCAGAGTATGGACTGAGCTGAAGACGTTGGATGAACAGAGACGCTAACACGAATTAAGTCACGTAAATGCGATTCAACACGTTTCCAGTCTTGAGTCACATTCTACTTCATGGACTGAGAAGATTTGTTCAGTTATCTGTACAAACAGGGTCAGAAGAAAGGGACATCATTTGGAATAATGACAAATTTGGCATAACTAAGGTAATCAAATATCTTCATGCCTGCACTCACATAGTTAAGCTGTTAAAATAAACAAGCTTCCATACATACACACATGCATGCATGCATACACACATACAAACACAACAGCCCCTCTTTTCAGTGACCACCCCATTGAAAGACCACCTGTTTTATGCCCCCTTTTACACCTGCCCTGGGGGTGGCTTCTGAAAAGAAGGACTACAGCATCAGTGTTGCTGTTTACCATTAACCCTCAAAAATGTGGGTATATTACCCTGTCAAATCATAACATACCCCTTCAGTACAATAGGATGTATTCATATCTAAATGCGGTCCTACTCTAACACCTAGTGAGCAAAAGAAGGAGCCACCTGCATCAGGGCAGATCAATGTATTTAGCATGGTCAAAAGTACTTTCTCAACAAAATGAACAACACAAACACACAATAATCTTAAGAAGATGTATTAACATATATTTGAAACATACAGGATGCCTAAAATAATTAGAAATGGGCTCTCTTTTGGTTGAAAAGGTGTTATTTATGGATGTTTATGTAGTATATAATACAAATCTGCCCTGATCATGATGGAAGCATCAGTCTGTTGCCCCGGCAACACAGGAAGTGAGCAGGATCGCAGTTAAATATGAACGTCTCCTATTCAAATTGTCACAAATTGCCTTACATAGTCTATGTTAATGTTGCATAATATAGCTAAATATACATTTGAGTGCTGTTTAATTATGACCCTTTCAATTTTTTCTGGAAGAAACACTCTATATAATATCTTTACAACTTTCTGCAACATAAGTACAGTAGTCCCTCCTTCGAGAGGCCACCCCTAGTGCCACCCAAAAGGTGGTCACATAAAGCAGGTGGTCCCTCAAAGGAGGTATAAATTAAATGAAAAGTACTACAGAAAGACCTGACAACAGTGGCCTCTCAAAGGAAGTGGTCTGCCAAAGGAGTGGTCTTTCAAAGGAGGGACTACTGTATACATATATATATATCTTTTAAAACTGTCTGGTAAAGAAGAGTAACACTGACCGTTGTCAAAGCAGATGTTCCCAAGTGCCCTGCAGGCCTGGGTACAGGTGGCCATGTCTGTGGATGACATCAGGTGTACCAATGGAGGCAGCAGCTGGTGCTCCACACAAGGCTGCCTCGCACACTCTGTAAAATAGGACATATAGTATATAGATGATGATGTATAGCAAATAAAGTCCAAGGCATAATGATATGTTAGAGAGGACGTATTGCATATGAACCATGAAGTATAGCAAATAAAGTATGTGGTATAATGATATATGAAAAAAGAGGATGTGTAGCAGATAAACATGATGTATAGCAAATAAAGTATATGACATAGATACATGAAGAAAGAGGATGTGTAGCATATCCACATGATGTATAGCAAACAAAGTATATGGCATAATGATATATGATGAAGAAAGATGATGTGTACCATATAAACATGTTTAGCAATTTAAACATGGTGTATGCCATATGAGCACACCTAAACAGCAGATGATGTAATGTGATTAACTCATTCCACCCTGATAGAAGACTGAGTCAACAGCTTTCCTTGGCGCGCTCTGGGCGCAATGCGCCCAGAGCGCGCCAAGGAAAGCTGTTGACCATGGGCATATAATTTGGAATGATCTTCCATGCAAGTTTCATCCATAATATTGAAAAATAGTCCCTAAATTAGTAAAATACAATTAGCAGACGACATTTAGATATTAGCGGGAAAAAGCGTCACCAGGGTGGAATGAGTTAAATAAGGTACATAGCAAAGCTATGGATGGCAAAGAAACAGGATGTGTAGCAGATAAACATGATGCATAAAACCTAAAACATGTTGTATAGCATAAACATAACTGGACAACAAATGGCATACATTAAATAAATAAAATGCTGAGCATAGTGATACATGGCAAGGAAAGATTATGTGTTGCTGATAAATGTGATGTGTAGCCTATCAAACATGACATATAGTTCATCAAAACAATGTATAGCAAGCAAGTATATTCATATTATATGTATAGTGTGCACAACATAATGAATAGCACATATACATGATACATGGCAGACTGCCGTGCAAACATGATGTACACATACCAGGGATGAAATGATTTAGTTGTGCACCATGGGATATTTATGTATGTGTATTTCCACTAGGAAGGGTGCATGAGTGTTTATAGCCATGCTGTACAGAATAGAGGCCAATATGGCCCATAAATCCCTGTGCTGGCCATCTGGGCAGTCTAAAAATTACCATAGCAGACAGGCATGGGCAATGGGAAGTTGAAATATAATATTGTCAGCTTTCATTGAAGATATGTACAGATTCTTGACAAGTGTATCATTGCATGTCTACCTGTATGTACAGCATACAAACATGATGCAGAACATATAAACCAGCTTATCCCACAGAGAGAGCTTTTCGGTGCAATAACAGGACAGTATATCTTCCTACTGACATAATAATCACATTGCCAGGCAAACAGCGTGATATGATATTAATGCAGGATTACAAGTTGCTGCACTGATGTGCATTCTCTGCAGGCTTTTTGAATGCTTCTTCATTTGTTACTTGGGGTCAAACAGAGAGCAACATGCAACTACATTTGTATATACGCTGATTGATTCACAGTTGTTGACTGCGCCACAAACTCTCTTACGTAACTTCTTTGAAAATTGGCCAGCCGTTAATATGATTTTGTATGAGAAAATAATTAGATAGTTTCAAGAGGAAATGTTTCATCAATAAGCTTGGTCCTGAGGTAGTGGAAAGCCCGACATTCCCAGCAGAGTTGATAGACACATGAAAGCAAACCATACGGACAGTCACTTGTCCACCAACATACTGTCATACTTGCTGCTTGAGACACACACAGATAGAGAAAACTGCATGCTTGTGCATGTCTGTGTGTGTGTCTGTGTATTTATATGATATAAAACCTTGTAACTAATAACTGGAACCTGAAATATCACATATGATATAGGCTACTTTGAGGATAGAGAAAGCCTGACCATGTGGCCAGCAATTTCATAACATTATATGCATATACAGTGGTCCCATATTGAGAGGCCTCCCTGATGAGAGGCCACCCCTTCTTGACAGGCCACTCCTTCTTGACAGGCCACTTCTCAGTGCAGCAAGTGTGGCCTTTGCATTATATTGCCCCATTCAAGAGAGCCCACCCCTCTTATAAGGCCACATTTCTGGTGCATTTGGGGTGGCCTTTTAAGAGGCTGACCAATGTATATACATATGTAATTATATACAGTGTATGTATGTGTGTATATATGTATGTCATTTATAAATTCTATTTTTTTTTTTGTCAAGCCCTTGCCTGGTATATTTTCATTTTTATTAAGAGGAGTGAATATTTTGAAAATTATGCAAATTAGGGCCATTTGAAAATCTTGAATATCTTCAAAAGTATTATAGGCACAGGTGCCATTCTAACTTCAATTCATAGGTTTGTGCTGTATGTGCATCCAATAAATCAAATATAATTTCAGAATTGTAATTTATACTAATTAGGAGAACTTGAAAAGTTGAATTTTTTAATATCTTCGAATTATTACAGGTAGAGGTGCTATTCCAACTTCAACTTACAGGTATGTGCTGTTGGTGCATCCAATGAACCACAAACTGTTGTTGTAGAAATGTAATTTATGCTGATTAGGGGCACTTGAAAAGTTTAACTGTTGAATATTTTCAGACCTATTATAGGTAGAGATACCATTCCCAATTTAATTGATAGGTTTGTACTGAAGGCGTATCCAGTAAACCAAAAATCTAGTTGCAGCATTTAAGCTTATGCAAGTTTTTTGAAGGCATGCAGGACAGATTTGCTTTGAAGCAAATCCGCTTTTCTGTTTTTTTTAAGTATGTTTAGTCTTCTCAAGGCACTGTCAGTTTGACTACAAGCTTATGCTGTGGCCATCGTTTGACTGGTTCAACCAAAAAAAAAAAATAATAATAAAAAAGAAGAAGAAACTTGGACAAATTTGAGTTATATGGCTGGTGCAACCACCCAATATTTGCTAATCCATGACAACATTCCTCGAAATCTTGGCATGATCTCTGCCATATGGGACTACTGGATCCATCCATAAAGCAGGAGAGCTTCTAGACCCACACTGTTTTGCATTCTGTGGAATTCTAGGTGTCAAAAGAGATGTGTACATTGAGGCAGCGAACAGGAAATCAGTGAAAACCAGCACTGCCCAGGGTGCTACATGTCAACGCCTGTTATGTAAGTCATTCCACTCAAAAAAAAAAAAAAAAACAGAGAAAAAGGCATCAGCTCCCGCCACTTGGGTGACTTTGCTTCTTTGCTGGGTCTAGGAGATAGCTGAGCTATATGCCTTGCCAGATGGACTCATCATGATGACTGTGTGTAAGTGAGTGATGCTAGGGATCCTGATATCACTATGAATATTATCTATATTATCTGAGTACATTACTGCCATAGTAGTAGATGTTATACGATGTTTTAAGTACCTAAACAATGCCTTGAGATGTGACATCACTATGATAATTATGTATATATTACCACAGAACATCAATCCCCTGGTAGCTAGTGATGTCAAAATGATGTTTCAGTACATGTACCTAATTAATGCCCTGACAGGTGATATTATCATCATATGTATACATCAAAGTCATTATGGTAAGAGTATATTATCCAAGTATATTAAGTGCCCAAGTAGTTGATGTCACGAAATCTAAATAATACACCAGCCCCCAACTGAAGTCACAATGGCATACATGTATCTGTGTTATAAAGGAAATTAACTGGTGGCTGATGTCATGATAATGTTTCATGTAAATAAATTGCTGTGGCAGATGATGTCACTGTGTTGTGTCTATATTGATGTCTATGGGATGTTTATAATGATGTTGATGGTATGTCTATAGTGATGTCTATGGTACAGTGAAACCTCATTATAAAGACACTCAGATATTCAACATATTCAATATAATGACATAAATTGTTCATGGAAAAAGTTCATTTTCTTTTGTTATTTGATTCATTTATCTGACATATTCAGTTATCCAACAAATTTTTAGGGAACAGATGGTGTCATTATAACAAGTTTTCACTGTATGTTTATATTGATGTTGATGGTATGTCTATATTCATGTCTATGGTATATCCATATTGGTTTCTATGGGATATTCTATATTGATGTCTATGGTATGTCTATATTCATGTCACTATGCTATGTCTACATTGATGCCTATGGTACGTCCATATTGATGTCTATGGTGTGTCTATATTGATGTCTAAGCTATATTTGCATGTATATCAATGTCTATATTGATGTCTATGCTATGCATATATTAATAAGCATACATGTACATAATACTCTGGTATTAGAAATCATCCCCCCACCCCTCTCTGTCACTATGCTCTTGCTCACTAAAGCATGCTGGACATTGCTACACTATTGTTTGTTGTAACTGCCTGGTTCAAATTTATAAATTCTGAATTGGCAGGGTGTGATTTTTGTGACAAGCATGCAGTACTTTTACACACAGGTCACAGAGGTTGACAGTGAAGTCCCCCTCATATTTAGTATGTACACAGGTTTCTATCACTGCAAGGTATACTGCATTCAACTTCTGCTCAAATATGTCTTCACGCAATATATATGTTTTTGCTTCCTCTGTCTAATCACAGGACCCAGTAAAATCTATAATGTCCTTTATAAAATTTGTAGTTTTTTCAATAAATCCTGTTTAAAATGGGTATTTGATTTATCTGCCACTTGTAGTTATTCTGAATTCTAATACGACGGACAAATTTTGTCTGTTTGTGAATCACTTTAATTCACTTTAAACAGAATTGGATCCTCGCAGGATTTGTGTACATATTTTGTCTCTCAAGAACAAAATGAAGCTTCATGTAATAATCATATTTTAATATAATCATAATAGAGCACACAGAATTGCTACCATGTCTGCTTCACAAAGTGCATAATTTTACTTTGCCTTGTTCTTCAATTTCAAAAACCAAAGAGGGAAGGCACGCTCCCTGCTTGTCTGTCATATTCACACACTAACTACATGTACAAGAGTTCCATTTCAAAGATGTCAGAATAAAAAAACAGTTCCCTTGTCTTGTCAAATATCACAAATGCTGAATTAAGAGGACATGTTCATTACTTAGTTAAGTTACCAGCTTGTTGTGCTTCCAAAATCATGACAGGAAGAAAAAAAACAAGAAGGCAGTGGAACAACCTGTGCTCAGGTGAGTGAAAAATATTCAAACCTCAGAGCAAGGCATCCCCAATTTTGAAGGGGATCTGGTGTGCAATTAATGACAAAACTTCATTAACATACATGTACATTAGTATTCCACTATTTACCAGACTAACATGTACTCTTATTGATCATTACACAATTTTTAAAATTTACTAAAAATCAGGAAATGATAGTAGCAGCGCTAAATGTACATGTTTGGTGGTTTGGGACAAAAAGTTAAAAATACAAAAACACTACAAAATTATATATACATGGACATGTGTTTATATTTTAACTGCAGTGTCACCTGTCAGTATACAGAGGTGTTCCCATGGAATTTCAAAGTATCTGGGCAAGTACGTGTATTTTCAGAAACATTTTAAATCTGGCCAACGTTTTTGGAGAAAACTACACATCAATGCATGTACACCAGTATGACTATACATGTAGTAACCATGCTAACATGTATTTCTAACTGATCGCTACTTATGAAATGAATGTTGTGTTTCTTTCCGCCATGCCAAAGATGCTAACATTGACCCTAGGGCCATATGCTATGCAATCTTTATTAAGCATTTTATAGTAAAAAGAGGGTCAGTAAGGGGTTTCCCGTACTGGCGTACTGGGGTTTTTTATTTACCGTACTGGCGTACTGGAAGCCCTCTTGTTTTACGTACTGTCTACTATCCAAAATTTTGAAAGATTTTTATTTTCCATACTGCGTACTCTAAAAGAATAATTACCTGTACCAGCGTACCTAACCCCCCCCTTACCCCCCTTTAAATATGCCCCTGGGGCCAATGGAATCATCCCTGGCATGAATGACACACACACACGATCCTCAAAACTTATTTAATGCATTTAAAGTAAATTTAAGATAGAAAATGAGTTTAAAATGTTAAGTTCAATCACGATTCTGGGTGAGAAATCTTTGGTGGGAGCTCCCTGGCTGATGAACAGCCACTTAATCGTGATGTCACATCCCAGCTTGACGAAGGAAAACAACAAAATATAGTTCCTTATATCTGTAGCCCAACAGAAAATGTGCAATTATAACATAAAATGTGTTTTGTTGATCAATGAAGGAATTTAAAAATGAAGCTAAGGAATTTTGCACTCAAAGTAAAGCCAGGTCAATGGTCCTTGGGTGCAAAACGTGGAATGAATCTGAAAGAGTTGACTTGCCCAAGCTACCAGCAGTGGGGCTTGCATTCAAAAGGCTCAGCTCAATGAAAGAAGTCACATAGCAAGTACACTTGTGGAAAGTCAGTTGGAAATCATACCTGATGACAATGTGTGCTTTGTCAACTAGAGATCACTTGTGCTGGGACACGAATAAGACGTTGGAACAAGAGTAGGTCTGGGTGCATCTGAAGTGTCACGACACACTGGCAGTTCCAGTGGCAACAGCAGAGCTTGCAAGCTAGCCATGCCGGCAAACAGACTAACTTGAAGGATGAGGACTTACTGCAGTGCCACTGGTGATTTTGAACAGAATATTGTTCAAATTTTTATCTTACTTTATTTCATTTTTATTTTTTTACTTTATTTTTCATTTTTTTATTTTTTTAAATTTAAAAAAAAAAAATTTTAATTTTGTTTATTTTATTTTATTTTATTTATTTATTTATTTATTTATTTATTTATTTATTTATTTATTTATTTATTTATTTATTTACTCACTCACTCACTCACTCACTCATTTATCATTATTATTATTATTATTATTATTATTATTATTATTATTATTATTATTATTATTATTATTATTATTATTTGCTTTACAGTGGAACAAGTGTGGCTAAAGGGGCCTAGAGGGGACTCACTCCTGTAACCTGACATGTCCCCAAAATAAGAATAAAGAGAAAAATCAATACAGCATGGCAGCTTGCACCAGCTTGGTAGAAACTCCCTGAAGGTATTTCCTTGCCACTTTTGATGAGGATCTCGCTGACAGTTTTGAAGAACAAATCAGAAATGTAAATTGTGGATGCAGGATAGGAAGAAGACAGACCATCATAAAAGCTCAGCTGACTAATGTGTCAGCTGAGCTGAAAGAGGAAGCCAGGAGATGGAAATAAGAGCAAACTGAAATCCTGGTGCTGTGCTCACAGGGCTTTATATTGTTTTCTCTTCCATAGATTAAGTGTCGTTGGTTGGTACAGATCTTGTATCATGCTGTTTTCATGCCTGGAATTTAATCATGCCAATGTTATTTTCCAGGTAAACCTGTCAGTTTGTGTGAGCGAACATATCACACGCAGACACTTTATTGATTTCTTGCATCAATGAAAAGAAAAAAAGATTCAAGCTAAATTATTCATGTTAATTATTGAGATGCATTTCGCAAGCAGGCTTGACAAGTTCAATTTAAGGACAGGTAACCTTGTACTTGTTTGCTAGGAGATTTAACCCTTTCCCCCTCAAACCAGCCAAAACCGGCTGGTGGTCAAATGTCGTCTGCTTCAGTGTTTTCAACTAATTTCAACAGTTATGGGAAAAAATTTGACTGAGAAATGTACATGAGACATATAGAGATCACATGCCCCAGGTCAACAGCTTTCCTTGGCATGGGTTGGGCACTTAGTGCCCAACCCATGCAAAGGAAAGCTGTTGACTCAGTCTTAATTCATAGGGGAAAGGGTTAAACAATAACCTCAAACTACCATGTCTCATTAAATGTCTTATGATCTTTTCTATCACCACTACATGCAGCCATATACCTTCCTGTGTCTTCAACAGCATCACACTGTGTCTGGATAGGTATGCTATTTTCCCATTGAATCATTACCCTCTTATCTTCTCAAATCGATCATTAATGACCTCAAACCATTCTCTCTCACCAATAACCTCCCATCCTTGAGTCTCATCAATAACCTCACAGCTTTCTGTTTTATCAATAACTTAACATCCTTCTGTTTTATCAATAACCCCTATCTCATCAATGTTATTGAATAATGTCAACCTGTCACCCTTCTGTCTTATTAATAACCTCATACTATCCTGTCTTATTAATAACACTATACCCTGGCCTCACCATTAACATCATGACCAATAAACTCATACCCTTCTGCTTTATCATTAATCTCATACGTTCTTGTCTCATCAGTAATGTCATACCTTGGTCTCGCAAATAACATACCCCCCCTTCACTGTTTCCTCAATAAACTCATACCCTTCTCTCGTAGATAACCTCATACCCTCCTGTCTTCAATACCATTAACTGTTTACCCTGTCTTATTGCTAGCACTGCGCCCTGCTGTTTCATCAATGACCTCCTACCCTCCTGTCTTAACATTATCAATTTGCCTCTGTCTTACCATTAACAATTTACCCTGTCTTATTGTTCACACTGTGCCCTACTGTTTTATAAATGACCTCATACCCAACTGTCTCAATCACAATTTAGTACCTATTTTTTCTCAGTGATAATCTCACATTCACTTGATTTAACAATGGCTTTATAACCTTTTCTGTCTGTGACAATCTCATATCCCTATATTTCTTCTGATTAAGGCCTCAATCCCTTTTTTGTACAAACTACACCTAAACCCCAAATCACTTTATTGGATCTTACAACAGGCAACAGACTTGAGGTCCAATGTATTGGTATAGACATTGTCTGCCCCTGTTTTAACCTTGTATTTCTACAGCACTGAATTAGGTATCTCTAATTTACATCACAGCCACACAAACTCTAAACTTGTAGCCTGTTCCTAGAACGAAAACCATTTCTGTTCCTGTCAATGATTACAGCAGAGCCCACAGAAGAAACTGAGCTGTCTTCAGTAACAACTTTCTCTAGTCAATTCCTTCATCAACACTGCTAATTTATCAACTTTTTTTACCAGAACTGCTTGGTATTTAAAACATAAAAGTTTACACAGTAGCTCAAGGGTCTAATTCCTTTTAATGGTCATTGACATCCCTGACACTAGCCATCTACTGTTTTCCCTTGCTCTGCTCTCTGCAATATACCAATACAGCTCTTGGTTTTAATAGCAATAGACATACCCAGTTTCTTTGCTCTGCCACTTGGGGTCTCTGCTATCTAACCTTAGAGAAAGTTCTGGAAAATTGTTTGTTAACCAGCCACAACTGAGCATGGGGTTTGTTGCAAAGTTTGTGAAAATTTCACCAAACAGTCTCTCTCTCTCTCTCTCTCTCTCTCTCTCTCTCTCTCTCTCTCTCTCTCTCTCTCTCTCTCTATCTCTCTCTCTATCTATCTATCTATCTATCTATCTATCTTACACACACACAAATAATGGAAAACTGTCTTGGTCAGAATTTGGTTAATATATGCTTTGATAAGGAATAACAAGGAAATACTTTAATAAATACAGAAAGAAAGAACCAACTAACACAAGAGGTAGAGTTTTTAATGAGTGGAGCCCCCCCCCCCCCCCCCCCCCCCCCGACGCGTTTCGGCTCTCTGTGGAGCCTTCATCAGGGTATGGGGGCTCAACAAATATCAAATTTTTATTTGGTATATTAATAATGAGGTTTCCCGTTAACAAGATTTAGTAATGACGACATAGTGTAGTCTTGACGTTACGTTGTAGAAGAGCTTGCAGTGTTCTTGGGGATTTCACATCCCTGTATACCCCCATTGGGTGGTGACGTCACAATATGGCCATGACGTGACGTTATGTTAAGAAAAATAATGTGGCTTCTTTTCAGTTCATTAGAGTGTCCAGAAATCAATGTGCAATGTTAACCGATTAAATCGTCTTAGAATGTTCAAATTACATGTGTCATATGGCAAAATAGACCTACTTCCATGTGCTTTGTACGTATGTGTTCCGAAAGTGAAACTGTCTTGGAAAGGAAATACTTTGGCAAACTATAAATTACCACATAGATATGCTCATAAGTACTCAACAAGGAAGGAGACCCATGCATTATCAGTCGAGGAAGAATCATTGAGCCCTCAGGAATATCATCCATAACATTGGTAGCTTCCCTGCAGTCAAACCTAAAAAAATTAATTAAAAAAAAATAAACAAATAAAATAAAAATCTAAGAATTTACTGTATAAGTGTAAATATTCCAGAGGTATTTAATTTCACAAATTTTCCTGAGCGAAACCCTTCTGAATAATATAAACCACAAATCATGTATTATAAAGAAAAACTATAATGAATCAGGAATATAAAAAGCAAGCAATTTTATCTTTGAACAAAACCAGGACATTTTCCACATGGGAATATTTCCACTTATATAGTATTTCAGTGAAAGTATTAAATAAGATCTTCCATGCATACAACATTTCTATACTTCTGTACCATTGTAAACATGGAGAAAGCCTGGACTGACATAGGGGTTACTGTACAGTCCTAGCTGATAGGACTGACATAGGCGTTACTTTACAGTTTTAGCTGATAGGACTGACATAGGCATTACTGTACAGTCCTGGCTGATAGGACTGACATAGGGGTTACTGTACAGTCCTGGCTGATGGAACTGAAATAGGGGTTACTGTACAGTTCAGCTGATAGGACTGACATAGGGGTTACTGTACAGTTCTAGCTGATAGGACTGACGTAGGGGTTACTTTACAGTTTTGGCAGATAGGACTGACATAGGGGTTACTGTACAGTCCTGGCTGATAGGACTAACATTGGGGTTACTGTACAGTCCTGGCTGATAGGACTGACATAGGGGTTACTTTACAGTTTTAGCTGATAGGACTGACATAGGGGTTACGTTTCAGTTCTACCTGATAGGACTGACACAAGGGTTACTTTACAGTTTTAGCTGATAGGACTGACATAGGGATTACTGTACAGTCCTGGCTGATAGGACTGACATTGGGGTTACTGTACAGTCATGGCTGATAGGGCTGACATAGGGGTTACTGTACAGTCCTGGCTGATAGGACTGACATAGGGGTTACTTTACAGTTTTAGCTTATAGGACTGACATAGGGGTTACTGTACAGTCCTGGCTGATAGGACTGACATTGGGGTTACTGTACAGTCCTGGCTGATAGGACTGACATAGGGGTTACTGTATAGTTCTAGCTGATGGGCTGGTTAACTAAATAATATACAACTGCTGTAGTTGACTGCTTCACCTATGAGTGACAGCTATTCCCAAGTTACTGTGTGTAATGCTAATGTATACTGCCTGCCTGCTGTGCTTTTTATCAGCAATAAACAGCACCAGATGTTTAAGATCTCAACTCATCACTCTTTTTTTCTTCTTTTTTTTTTGGGGGGGGGGGACTTCCAGTACAAAGTGTGAAATTGTTTGATTTAGTTGGGCCAATGCTAGAGTGAAGTTTGAGAGGTGCAGCTATGTGTAAAGTGAGGGGAGATGGAGGAGTGGAGTGGGAGGCAGGGAGATTTTTATGAATGCAGGCCTCGGCTTGTGAGAGGTTGCATACTGTGGGCCACACAAGCTCTGCTTCCCATTATGTTGTGCATACCTGTGCCACATTGAGACTGCGGGGCATTCCACAGTGTGTAGCCACACTATAGGGTCTTACTGCCTGCTGGCATCACCTCAGTGTTACACCTTACTGTGTCCAAAATGCCACGCTTTAAATTCTAAAAGTGTATAGTTTCACTATCTCATCCCTGTTTGCCGAAGTTCAGCTCTGACACTGTCACTTTTCGGTCATGTTTGCAGTGGCCCTATGGAGGAGGGTTCCCTGTACATCACACACAGCCTTGTTATTTTGCCAAATTTTGACTGCTTAGCACCACCAATGAAACTTCACACCTTTCAATTGGCCACGATTTGGGATCCAGTCTCAAAGAGAGGCTGGCCTCTTGCTGGGATTGGTATGATATCCTGTAGATAGGCAAATATTTTGGGGGTCATCTTGCATGGTCCTGCCATGGACGACAGGCCATGTTTTCGGACACCTGACCAGACTTATTAGCATAAGTTGGGTCCCAGAGCTTGACAGGATATACCTGTAGACCAGCACAGGTGAGAAGACATCTGTCTTTACTTTTTCACTTCTTTCTGTCAAACAGCATGTCAATGTCTTGTTCACCATAAAACACAGCTCAGCCGACAGACTATGACAGAGCTGTCACCATATGAGGTATATATTGGGCACTTGTCACATCTGTGGTCATACTTAGCCAAAAGGTCTTTCAGCCACATTGTACTCGTGAATTTACTTTAATACTGTCACTGCACTGTTACCGTCATATCTTCAATCACTTCCTTATTTCTGTTTACTTTTCCATTTCAAAATAAACACTGGCTTTCACAGTAAGTAAACCATGCATCTTATTGACATAATAATTATGCAAAACAAAGTATTCCTTTCACAAAAATACTGTAGGTACCTGGCATGTGTACCATGGGGTACTGTATGTGATAAAATAATCCTCGTAGTGCGCATAATTCCATTTTCTTCTTTTCTTTCTTTCTTTCTTTCTTTGTTTCTTCCTTTTTAGCTCTGCTGACCGATAGTCCCAGAGCTTATATGATCACTCATATCTGTCTGTCCATCATTCTGTCTGTACATCTGTCCATAAACTTTTGGGTTGTGAGAACGATACCTTCCACAGTTTTCAAGTTAGCCCAATATAACTTTCAGGACTTACAGGTTGCATGAAAATCTAGGTCCCTCTCAATATAGGTAGTGCCACCTACAATATTATGTAATATAGGGGGTCAAAATAGGGAAATCTCGTGAACACTCTAGCATCTTTAAATTTTGGTAGATCTTCACCAAATTTGGTGTGATTGTGAAGGAGGTCAAAGTCTAAGCTGCCTAAGATACTAGTGGCACCACCTATAATTTGACAGGAATTATGAGTCAAACATGTGTTAAGATATAAAATTCAGTATTTGGAAAAGTAATTGGAGTAGACTTGCTAAATTTATACGATATATAGACCATGTCCAATGCTAGAATGATATATAATATCAGTGACCTTGACCTGTTTTTGTGAGGTCACAATGCCTGTAAAGTTGAAAGAGGTGATTTTGGACATTACATGTACTGGCAAAGAGAATTGAGTTTCAAGATCAAAATTCCGCTTGACTACATTGTACATAAAATTGTACCTGGTGACCTACTTTTTGGGTCACTGTCACCTATTAATTATGGAATTTGGCGCTTGTCCAAATGTATCAGTTTTTTCCAAATAGATCGAAAAATTATTACCCAATTTGAACAAACAGACCATGTATGGAACGCTGCATAAGGGGCACACATTTTGAACATAACAATTTTTTTATCTGAGATAAAGTTCAAGGTCAAATGGCCAGTTTGAATACAGGGGTCATCTTGTGAATGCTCTGCACCCCACAATTTTTGAGTTAGGCCCATATAACGTTTAGAAGTTATATATGTATGAAAATCTCGTCGACATCAATGTTGGTGGTGCCACCTGTAGTATAATGTAATATACAGGTCAAAATGTGAAAATGTTGTGACTGTGATACCATCCACAGTTTTCAAGTTAGCCCAATATAAATTTCAGGACCTATAGGATGTATGAAAATCTAGGTCCCTTTCAATATAGGTAGTGCCACCTACAGTATCATGCAATATTAGGATCAAAATGTGAAAATGTTGTGAACACTGTAGCATCTTTAATTTTTGGTAGATCTTCACAGAATTTGGTGGGATTGTGGGGGGGAGGTCAAAATCTAAGTTGCCTAAGATACTAGTGGTGCCACCTATAATTTGACGGGAATTATGAGCCAAAATGTGTTTTACAATATAAAATTCCATATCTAAAAAAGTAATTAGATTAGACTTGCCAAAATTATAGGATATACAGACCATGTCCAATGCTAGAATGTTATGTAATGTCAGTGACCTTGATCTATTTTTGTGAGGTCAGCATGCCTGAAATTGAAAGAGGTGATTTTGTAATTGCAGGGTGTAGCTTGGACATCAATGCTAATGTCAGCACAGCACCAGGCCCATGAGCCTCTTGTATTACATAATCTGGGTGACCATGATCTTCTGTCACAAAGTCACTGAGGACATAAAGTGAAGGACTCACTTATTGTTGTCTTGACACATGCAACAATATCCATCACAGGAATTGCACAAATAAGCTATGATTTCATGTGGAGCAAAGTGCCATCTGGTGGACAAATAAAACACTAAAATCACATAAGCTTTATATGTTCAGAAGCCACTTGAAGACTCGCAACTTTGAAATGAAGATCTAGGTGTAGCCACGGTGCCAGCAGAGCATTAGGCCTATGGGCCTCTTGTTCTTCTTTTTTTTTTTTATTATTTTGTTGAGGTGGGCCAATCTGTGACAAAAAAAATTACAGAACATAAACTGTACACCTAATGCACATATTTCACCCAGTTTTTCTGTTATGCCAAAGATGACTCCGCAACATGCCCCGCCCACTGCCAAGTAGCCTGCAGAAACTGCGAGTATCAAACACACATGTTGCTTCAGCCTGCGGGTGCTGAGGGAAGCCATACAGATCAGCACAGGATTAACAGCCCGCAGTCCCATGCAGTTTATGCTGGGTGATTGGCATGGGACCTTTCCGCAGCTATTGGAATAGGTCATGTGTGAGAGTGGCGATACAAAGCTGACAAATGGCAGCCAGTGTGCCCATCCTACCTGCCATGTACGCCTTTCCTGCCACCATTCTCAAGTAGGTACTAGAAAGTCCCCCCATGCTGCAATATGAGGCCCAGTCTGTGGTGTGTGTACTCAGCCATTGTTGCCATGCAGCAGTCTCTCTTTCTGTCTGGGTCTTGTTCTGACTCGGGACTGATCAACTCTTTGAGGTACCTATCTGGAGTAGCCTGTTTGCCAAGCTTTCCTATCTTAACAGTATTTTGCACAAAAAATTTATCATTGTGTATGCTCAGGTCCACCGTCCTCGAGCAAATGTGTCTCTTTCCTATGCATTGTGTACACAGCTCTTCAGCCTCATGATCTGAACCACATGTAAGTCTGGCTCTTCAAACCAACCACAAAAGACCCTTGGATGCCCAGGGAAAGTTCTCTGGCAAACAAACAGGTTCATGTGGGTACAGTGCAGGGTCACAAATAATACCTTTGCTGGCACATACAAGGATAAAGGCAGAACAGTATAGTAAGACTTGAAAACAAGTGACTTTTAGGACGAAACCAAGGGGATGGACCTCTTTCAAGGACCACTCTGACCATTAGCCAATTAGGCAAAATGCTGATGGTTCTTGAATTTGACTACAGATATGTGTAAATGGCTGAAATATTTTGAAATTAGTTCTTAAAGGGCCATTGAAAATCTTAGTTTATTATGCCTGTATTTCCAATTTTGGCTGCAGAAAATTTAAGTCTACATCTGTCCCTACTTTCATGAGAAACCCCTGGCCCTCCAGTTGAATGAATATAGTGACTTAAACAAGCCATGGCATGACACTTACACACAGGATCTACTAGTCAAGGAGTCATTGTCTTCACTTTTCTTTTCTTTTGGTTTCTGGTGCATATGCTTTGCCAATATTAGGACGGCTTTTGGATCCTGCCTGTCGGCAAACAGTAACAGCAACTTTTGGCAAAATTCATTCATACAATTTTTTTTTTTTTTTTTTTTTTAAATCCACACTTATTGCCAGTAAAAACTTACTGGTATATAATGAAAAAAAAATTACAAGGTTTAATTTCCTACATTTATGTATGAATTACCATATCACATTCATAGACCACCGGAGGTTTAATTTTGCACGTCTGCAGGTATTCCCAGTCTGAAGGTGCATCCCTCAACTCCCATTTCCAGGCATGACTGAGGGAACTTGGCTGTGTAGGTCAATCACAACTGTACAGAATCGCAACTTATTTCATGCCTGTAACATATTTAGAGTAAAAAAAATTAATTCATATGCATTACCTTTATGCCTATTCCTTTTTTTAAAGGTACATGCCTCTTTTTTTTGTTTGCTATGAATGTAGGCTGAAGAAAGCCTGGGACTTTACAGGCTGTGGATGTGGGCAAGGAGGTGCCTTGTTGTCCAGGTACTACCTCCCTACATCATGGGGCTCTCTGTCGGGTACTTCAACAACAGATGTCTCTCATTTTTTCCCCTTTTTCTTTCATTTTTCTTTCCTTTTTGAATTGTATCATCTCCTGCCTGTTTCTACAGAGAAGTAGCAGTCCTCTGCATCTTGTTTTTAAGTGTGCTATCTGGGTCAACTCACAAGGTAATCTGCAGCTGATCAGCAGCCTCCGTCCATAATCAATTACCCCACTGTGTTTTTGAGCACTTGCAGTGCTTAAACATCCTGTCCTTGCAACTTTTCAAAGGCCCCTCAAAATATGTCTTGCCAATCTTAACTTTAAGAACTGGAGGGCCCCTGTGGCATTCAGATCCATGTCAATGTCCTCTGTTGCACCTGATCGACCCAGAGGTCCCGTCTCCTCCTAGGCTGATCAATGACAGTTGCCAATGAACAGACCCAGCAGAAGAGAACTCTGTTGTACAGTGAAACCTGTCTTCAAAGATGATCCCCCCCCCATGACCAAACTGGGATCTTTCATGACAGGTGGTCTCTAATAGGAGGTATAACAACACCAAAAGTACAAAGCACAATGTGCCCAACCCGTGCCACAGAAAGCTATTGACTCCGTTGTACTCTGACCAGCAATGGGTTAACATGCCACCAGGCAGATTCACCCTTATTGTCAACACCACCAAAAGTGGTCCAATGTCAAATATCAGCTGTTTCAACAATTGTATTTAATTTCCATCCTGACAAACAGCTATCATTATTGCCAGAGATTTGTGGCAGGGCTTTTAGTCAGCATTTTGCGTCGATGAAATATGAACGCTTGCAAAAAGGGTACCTATAAAATATACATTTGCCTGTAAAGTTATGTGGTCTACAGAGAACATGCATCAAATCACCATGAAGTCATCTTACCTACTTCCAGAGAACTTGGCCATTTTAATATTTCATTCTCAATTTCAGCTTTGAATGCTGGCATGTTGAGAAGATGAGCAATGATTTTGATGCTATGTGGGAATGCCTAAATCAGCCCACAGTAGCAAGCTATCAAAGGCAGCTGCTTGATTTTGTCTCATACAAAATCCAGACAGGGAGTCCTTGTATTTCACCAAGCACTCAATAGCAGTGAAAAAAAAAGTATATCAAACTGCTGATGATGGCTGACACAAGTACGGTGAAGCCTGTTTACAAGACCGCCCCTAGGGCAGGCTAAAAAGTGGTCACATAAGGCAGGTAGTCTCTCAATGGAGGTACAATAACATGGGAAAGATAGCAAAAGGGACTTTGTGAATATGGTCTTAAAAGGCAGGTGATCTCTCATTACAGTGGTCTCTCAAAACTGGTTCCCCTGCACATGTAATAACTTTAAGGAAAGAATTGTAATAACCTATTATGCTTATTACATGTACCCAGCATGGTGGTGCTAAATATGACATTATATTAATTAGTTCCTACAATTCAAGACCATTTCATTAACTGGAAGGCACCACCTCACCTTGGTGGTGTTATCAAAGACATAGATAACATGGATGACTGTTACACATACAGGCACATTATTTCAACTTTAATGGAAGAATCCGTCTGCCATTCATGCAATCATCTATTGCTTTACTAGGCATGGTCATAGCAGTCCAGTACAGTATAACTTTGCCCCCTTAAACAAATCGAAAGCAGTCGGTGGTCAAATGTCGTCTGCTTCAATGTCTTTGACTAATTTCAATGGTTATGAAAAAAACTATTTGAATGAGAATTGTATATTAGGTGTTTTTTTAATGAAATTTTTAATGCCAAAAGTTTGCATGTCAATATCTCACTAGCAGGTCCCCTTATGGTTAAAAAGACCTGCAGTATATTGTTGTTTTTTTTTTCACAGGAAGTATAGTAGGTGCCATGTACTGTACATGTTCTGGAGCATTACAAACCAGCTGATGCGTATTTGTAGCTTGCTGCAATTGCTAGCTCTCTAGACTTGCTGCTCTTCCAGAACAAATTACGCTGCATATCATGTGTATTATGATGACCAAACTGTCCATAAAATCTCCCATGATGGGACTTCTTCCATGCTAATCAAATCTTCCCTCTCAAACCCATCAACCTTTCAAGAAAGTGGCCCATGCTGATTAAATTTCTCAGTATGAACCTCTGGGAAAAGCAGCCTTTCAAACTAACTTGTGTCAGAAACACGGACGTAATACAAGAAAACACTGAGTGATGTCTCCCAGTCCACAAGCCAGCTACTCCAGGGACCACTAAGTTGGTCATACATATCTTTACAGTTTAACTTTTTTGCCTCATATTTCTCAAATATTGATCCCAGTGTCTTCAAAAATATTGATTTAATCTGTTTGACAACAGTGACAAATTACAGGCTGCTGGGGCAGCATGCACTGACTACCTCAAACATTCAAGCTACATGAGCTCTCCTCACAGTACTAACTGTCTGATCATCAACTCATATGGACAAAAGGCAGTGATATACATCATAAAATAATCCCCCTTTTGATAGACCACCCACTTGAGCTGATCTAAATGTAGTCACAGAATTTTTACATGTGGATAGCAATTTTCTTTGTTTTTCCGTTTGTTCCTCATTTTTATTTTTTTTAATTTTTTTTTCCTGAAGAATCATAAAAAAAACCTGTGTCAAATGTTCAGTGCATCTCAAACCTCCACTCATCCTTCATAATATGGCTCTTATTTTCTACTAGATATCAATTTCATTCTTTTTTTCCTTTCCTTTCTTTCCTTCCCTTCCCTTCCCTTCCCTTCCCTTTCATTTCATTTGATTTTATTTCATTATTTATGTTTCATTTTATTGGAAGAATCATGAAAACAAGCTAATGTAGAATGTTCATTGCATCCCAATGATCCAGTTGTCCTTCATATAGCTTGTTTTCTCATACATAGCAATTTTAATCTTTTTATTTTAATTATCCGTTTATTTTTACTTATTTTTTCGGAAGAATCATGAAAACAAGTCAATGTGGAATGTTTGTTGCATCCCAATGGTCCAATTGTCCTGCATATATATTGTATTTTCTCCTTCTGCCAGCAAACTGTCTGGCTAGTCTCTTGTTTTTTACCTGCACAATGATCCAGACTGTCTGCTGTGTAATTCTACCCATCATGCCCTATTTGTACTGGCATCTATGTCTGTTTGGCTGGCCTGTCAAGTCCCGCACCAAACTGTCCTGTTCCGGAACAGTCACGCCTTAGGTACCATTGTCCTCCTTCTGCTGTCATTAACATCAAGACAGGGGATTTTGTTTGTCTTCATCTACATCAATCATGCAGAGAACCCTACATCTTTCATGTTCTGCCATTACAAAATAAGCCTGACCAGGTCCCAGACTTATCTAATGTTAATAATCACATCACCTCAACCACCGTAATTCAGCAAACTTTTGAACATGAATGCCAATTTTGCAAACGCACATGATCCACGTGGTGCTTAGGTATGGGTTCATGGCATCTCATGCAAACCAAGTCACAGGAGACTTGCGTTTTTCCATTGGTTTGTCCAATACTTGATGGAGGTGCTACAAAAGAGCCACAACTACAGAAAAAAATGTTCATGTAGATAGGAGTCATCTGCTGTTTCTGCCTCTAGCAAACAGAAAAAAAAAGACATATATGACTCCAGTGAGACTGGCTTTGCAGCTGTGTGTGTTATAGGATTTTGAATAAAAATATATGAAGACTTGCAAACGAGCACCAGATAAAATGCCTAACATCAACAGCCAAAGCTGGTCCAACGGCGGCCCAACACAGCAACAACGCTGGGCCTACATTCATGCAACATACAGTGTATCTTACTATTCATACTGATGATACGATCCTGTGTCTGCTCTATGTTGGCCTAACAACATATGTAAGGCCAACATAATGTATACACTGGACCAATGTTGGGCCAGTATTTGCATGTTATCTGAGGTACTGATCTGATACAGACTTGGAGAATAAAACTGCAACTGGATTTAAATGCATCATAATGATGTAACAAAATGCACCAAGGTAAAGTGCCCCCTGGTGGTTAACAGACTACTCTTGTTAGTCTCCAAATCTAAAAGCACCCTGTTGTGGTGGCAACAAGAGTGTCTTGTAACTTCTGATGTCAATCTTGTGTCTACTATTTCTTTGAAAAGAAAACAGAATAAAAATAAAGTAGAACAAGTGATTTTACCTCAAAATTGTTTGTCAGTACAAAAGAAAGTGTTTGTTATGCTTTCATTTACCCCCCATCAGTGGCTAATAATATTATGTGTTTCCTGAAGCCACTTCCTGCCTCCAATCATCAGCTGTAATTAAAAATAAGTAGGACACCGCAGATGAGAAGCCAAAGCAAGAACCAGTACACGGCACTTTCTGCTTTTGTCACCTCTCATCTCATGCCTCTCCCCAACTGCCTTCTTGGAAAAGCCATTCAAGTGCCACAAAGGTTTCTTCATGGAACACTGCTGCCTGAAGATATACATCACCGAGCCTCTCATTTTTGTCTGATGAAATGTCAAATTTCTTCTCCTGTTTCAAGGTTTCCAAGAAGAGACATGTGCCTGGTGAATATCTGATTAATCCCATCATTTAATTCATAAACTAGATTGTGAACTACCTCCTACATTATCTATTTATCAAGTTAAAAGTTTTATAACACACATACGCACTTATAAACTACCCTGAGTTTATCAGACAAAGTCTCTTCTGTGCATTAAGAGGTTACATAACATGAGGATGTACTGGTCTGGTACCATCTATCTTTGACTGACTGCTTTTTCATTTCCCCAAAGCCTAAGGGGTTTGATCTCTTAAGGTAAGACTGACACACATTTGGGCATTTAAAGCAATCCTGTCCATTTACAAGTATAATACTGTGTAAAGGTCAGCATGCCTTTCAGTTCTGTGGGCTATATTCTCTCGTGTTTCCTATCTGTATTCATAATCATGTTCATCATTGTCTCAGTCTATTTCAGTCCTATTACCTTTAACTTCGCCATAGGTGTGCGTAAGTTGACATCACCATTTCCTGCAAATTCTATCTTCTAATCTTCTCAAGAGATATGACTCAAAAGCAGTGGAAAGACTGAGCAGGCATCAAAATACCCTAATCCTTAGATTGTGCTAGTCTTTGTGATTTAGTTTTTCCAACCAAATGGAGCATATTCCTTCTAATTACAACTCGGGGTGCTTTGTCAATGTATTAATATACAGAGTAAGTCAAATACAAACACTGATATGATTTTTTTTTTTTTATGTAAAACAGCTCAATTGGTCCCCACAGCTCATTGCTCTCGCAAGGCCCAGATGACCAAAAGTGGGACAGGTACTAAATAGAAGAGTCACTGCCAACAGACTAGAGTCATCCCATATTTGTACATATATGGGTCTAGTGACCTTGAAAATGAAGTCAAGGTCACCAAAAATGTAGTCAGATGAAGAAATAAGGTCAAGGTACAATTCAGGTAAATTTTAGTTTGATGTGACCAGTGACTCAGGAGATATTAGTTCACAGCTCTAACATGTCCCATTGATTTGGGAGATAATAGTTCACAGCTCTAGCATGTCCCATTGATTCAGGAGATAATAGTTCACAGCTCTAGCATGTCCCAGATGACCAAACACAAACAGGTACTGACTAGACCAGTCATCACTGACAGATTGGATATATCCAACATTTGCACACATGTGGGTCCTGTGTCTTTGAAAATCAGGTCAAAGTCACAAAAATGTAATCAGATCAAGGTCTTATTGAAGTTGACGCAGACTGTGGATCATGAGATATTTTGCTTGTGAGGATTCTGCCAAAGATGGACAGACAGACAAGCAAGAAAACAGTCGACCCCCAGGAATTTGTTTACGGGGGGGGGGGGGGGGGTATAACTACACAGCAGGAGTGTGGAATTAGAGAGAATTAGGTACTTATAGAGATTACACCTCACAGTTACTGCTGAGACTACATTTCCTAGTATTTGTAAAGGGCAAAGTTCATACATAGATACTGTGGAAACTTGAGCTCATACTTAGACCATGACCTCCATTTTCCACAAGATCTATGAGCTCTAATCTCTACAATACTATGGAGTGAAATAAGTTGTTGTGGAAACTCAGTTCATAGTTCTTGTGGAAACTAGAGTTCATAGATTTTCTGGAAACTACAGTGCATAGTTCTTGTGGAATTTAGAGTCCATAGTTCTTGTGGGAAATGAGTTCACAGTTCTTGCATGTCCATGCAGGCCAAAAAGTGTGAGGAGTAAAGACAAATGAAAGAAAGCTCTGGTTTTCTGTCCACAGAAAGCAGTCATTTTCTCAACATAAATTTGCAATTATCCTTTTCAAACAAGCTGAGCACGCCAGTGGTAGAAACATGAAAAACACTTATTTGTTATGCCATTACCTTTAATGGCTTACAAAAGAAAGATTTTTTTGTTATGCCATAACCATTAATGTCTAACATGAGAAACACTTCATTATGCTATAACCTTTAACATGAGAAATGCCTTTTTGTTGTGCATAACCTTTAGTAGTTTACAAGGGAAACAATTCTTTGTTTTGCCACAACCTTTATTCACTTACAAGAGAAACACTTCCGTTTTGTGTCATAAACTTTAATGGCTTGACACTGTCCTCAACGGTTACTTTTAAATTCTCACTAGAATATTGTCCAAATTTGCTGCATTTTTTTTCTGTGCATTGCTACCTAAAATTGTGGGTGTATAGCATGTAGATGGAGGCATCAAGGTCAGTGGCCTCCCAGTGCAATCAAGTCTAATTATAAATATATATATATATATATATATAAATATATATATATGTATATATATATATATATATATATATATATATATATATATATATATATATATATATATATATATATATATATATATATATATATGTATTTATCAGCCTTACTCTGAGGCCACCATATGCCACACCCATCTTTCCCACAACAGTCCATGTCAGGTATGTGGTACCTGTGTACAACTGTATTGACTACTTCCCCACCTGGTGACCAGTCTTCCCAAATATTGCTCTAAGTGTTGCTCTTAAGTGGACTTTCTCACATTGTACTAGAATAGTGAAACATTACCAAAGAATCATTTGATGCAATTTACGGCGCCCACACACATAATGCAGTACTAGGAAAACATGGCTTTTGTTTGTGACTTTTTAGATACCACGTTTGGCTCTGAGTCTCATGCACGATCTTACACTATGCTGAAAAAAAAGGAAAAACAAAAGTTGCCACACTCCATGTTATTGTGCTTGCCTGTAAGTGTGAAAGGTCAGGCAGCTGTGTATATATCTCCCCTGTACCTGTGCCATTTCCTCTACAAACAGCTACTGGTACATAAAGTGCATGGCTGCTATTTTGGAGTCTTCTTGGCTATCTTCATAACACATTAACCCTGTCAGTGCCAAGTTAGACACTCAGTCAACAGCTTTCCTCAGCCACCTTCATAACACATTGACCCTCTCAGTGCTCAGTGACAGACTAAGTTAACAGCTTTCCTCAGCCATCTTCATAACACATTAACCCTCAGTGCTCAGTTACAGACTGAGTTAACAGCTCTCCTCAGCCATCTTCATAACACATTAACCCTCTTAGTGCCAAGTTGGAGACTGAGTCAACAGCTTTCCTGAGCACAATTTTGGCACCTAATACCAAAATGGTGTCAAAGAAAGCTGTTGACATTGACCATCATTATCTTTTCTAGAACAACAAGTACATTGCTGTTCGAAACCAAAGGTCTTTTTATGTCAACTTTGAAACTCTGTAACTAGCTAAGATAATAATCACATGAGTGGTACACTTTTGTGTTAAGAATGAAAAGAGTTAATAATTTTGCTCAAGGTCCTAAATACTCACCAATATTGAACTATACATTCAGATCTTCCCACATGTGCTCTCCTTGTTTTATTGCTGATATTCTGAACCTGGAAATTACACTGTAAGGAAGGAAGTTGAGATAGATGACCCTTTAGAATACACAATCGCTGTTTCCCTGTACAAGCAGGAAACTCTCCAGTCTCCCATTTCTTGTGTGGTCACCTTACACAACTTGACAGCCACACTTGTGTCTACCCACATGTCACTGTAAAACGTGCACGATCTGCCTTTAAATAGCTACATTTCTGGGAAATTCACAGGTATTAAAGGAACGTCTGCAATGTAGTTGCACCATGAACACAAATCAGCTGTCATTTAGCAGGGCTTTCCAGGAATGTTATCTTGTGAATGAGCACAATTTATTTCCTTTGGCCATACTGAAGTAACCAGGACCACAAGCATACCTGTACCTGTTTCGAGTGTTTTGAAAATCGGAGATTACTAACTCAGTTTTTAAAGATACATTTGACCAGCTATCTCAGTGAAGGTAGAAGAAAATAAGAAGACATAGACAAATGCCATGAAGCTTGTAGACTCACTGAGGGCATTCATACTACATGGATTACCCCAGAGCTCATCAGGGACTGAATGATAATAGCTGCAGTGTGTGACACTGTCTCAGATGTTTTGGGTAATGTAGCATCCGATAGTCTCTCTAGACAAAGCCAGTTTCATGACATCACATCATGACCTGACCACACCCGTGCTTGAAATGGTCAATAAATCATTGACAGTGAGACTTCACACTGTCATTTTCATCCACATGTATGGCAAACAAAATTGGAAGCAATGGCCAATGTTTGACCTGTTAGTAAGATTCTTCACAAACTTGCATCATGCAGTAATGCTTGTATTTTACTGGATTTACATGCAGGAAAATCCTCACAATGTGATTTTTGTCATTTCTTAGCAACCAACAAACTGTAAATCACATGCTAGCATAATGGCGCATATCATGGCATTGTGCATGTTCCCAATTACTCTTGTACCCGCCTAAGACATGTGCATCTTCCTTGCAAATACGGCATGTAATGCACAACTGGTTGGAAAGTTTCTGGAATACAAAGTGCCAGACAAACTGCATTCGCTAAGGCATGAACTCATGCAAGCAGTTAAACTCTCTCTCTCTCTCTCTCTCTCTCTCTCTCTCTCTCTCTCTCTCTCTCTCTCTCTCTCTCTCTCTCTCTCTCTCTCTCTCTCTCTCTCTCTCTCTCTCTCTCTCTCTCTCTCTCTCTCTCTCTCTCTCTCTCTCTCTCTCTCTCTCTCTCTCTCTCTCTCTCTCTCTCTCTCCCCCCCTCCCTCCCTCCCTCTCATATATGTATATATAAATCCTGAGTTTTTCTGCTTCAAATCCAAGATTTTTAATTCGCTAACTTAAACCTCATAGTAAACAGCCAGCCCTGTTCTTCTGCTTATTTACATAGGCAGAACACCACAATGAAAGTATGTTTAAAATCCCACTGCCAGAGCTGCACGATGTTGACAAGTCCTTACAGGTAAATGTACTAAAATATGCAGATACCAACACTGCTCTGTGATGCTGTGCAAAATCTACATGGAATCAAAGATGGTTGACAGGACAAGGGCAGTTTTGTACATAGCAACTAAAAATGTGTTGCATTTACATTGCTACAAAGTACACAACCATTAGAATTTTTGTTTACCTGTGCAGAACTCTCAACACTCTAACATCTGCACTTATTTCTCAATGTCAAAATCTGTGGAAGACACAGCTAATGGAGTCATAGAAACAAGGTTTTTGCCACATAGTACTACTACACCAGGAACATCACCCATAGATTCTTATTTGTGCATTTAATGATGTTGAAATATTACAGTAACTCAATGGCCCTATTATTAATATAGCCACTTCCAGGAAGTCATGTTAATGGAATAGAGAGAGAGAGCTGATGCATGTTGTGTTGTCATCAACCAAAGGCCTGCTAACTCAGTCCTAATAAAGCTGCCTTGATCAATAAGGTAAGAATCCATGTGGCTGTACCGTACTGCGTCATAACTGTCTGCCAGGCAATGGGACCACCTTGTATCTCTGCCTCTTTGCCGCACTTCTGCTTTGATGCCTCTTTTTGCTATTGCATTTCCATAGCCATAATGCTTCTTTCTGCTATACCTTTGGTTGCACCATGATGCTTATTACTGCCATACCTAGTCCTGTGCAATGATATGCTTCCTTCTGCCATATATGTGGTGGCACCATAAGCTTCTTTCTGCCATACATATGGTTGTATCATGAGTTGTTCTGCCATACTTGTGGCTCAATTATGACACTCTTCTCTGCCACAGACATGGCTGTACCATAACACTTCTTTCTCTGAGATATAAATGCATGTATTTGTCTGCACCACGATGTCTTTTATTGCCATGACATGGCTATACAAGTACATTGAGGCATGTTTTGTTGCACCATGACGTCTCTTATGGCCATGACATGGCTGTACATGTACATTGAAGCATGTTTTATTGCACCACGATATCTATTATGGCCATGACATGGCTGTACATGTACAGTGAGGCATGTTTTGTTGCACCATGATCATTGATGCTACATTCTAGCACAAATACAGTGTGTTAGTATTTTATTTACTGCCAGAATTTAATTTTTCAATTTAATGAAATGCTCATTCATTTCCTAGAGTCACCTTCCACTTATATTTGTCTACTTTCACTTGGGCATATATTCTCAGTATCTGGATGGCCTTTCTGTAATGTTGATTTACCTATTCTTGATATGTTCCTTTTGTTGATAGGGTGGGCAAAAACACTATTATTATCATTAGCTAATCTATCTTTAAATGTGATGAGTTGCAAGTCTCTGAACTGTGAAATTTGGTGCAACAATGTCTTGCTCCATTCCTCAGCATCTCAGTTGCGAGGGTAAACGCATATTTGGGTTCCTTACACTAAGCAAAAAGCACACTTTCCATAGAATGCATACATTTTCTATTTTCTATTTTAATAATCACAGAGACTCAAGCTTTTTAGATTTTTCATAAACTAATTTCATGTTTACTTATACAAAAAAATATTTGCCCCAATGACTCACTCCAAACTTTATCCGTGAAGAGTTTTCAGTTGCTATATCGAGAATAGGAACACTGTTTTTACAAGCTCGTCACTAGAAATGAAGTGACATGTCTTGCACAGACTACCAGTGTTCATCAATAAAAGACGACTTTGTTTAGGTTTTACCATGGAAATACAGCTTAGAACTGGAGGTGTCTGATTTATAACAGTAATTATCCTATCTTTGGTTAGTAACATATTATGCTGCAATTTACAAACTGCACAGCTTACCCTACTGAGAGCTGGCACACCGAGTATACTGCCTCTGGACATAAGCACCGTCACATGACTGAAATTAGAGTGGCAACTGCAATTTAAGACCACCCCAATTGCCAGTAAAACATGGTCCTGTATTGCAGGTGGTCTTAAAGTAAAAGCTGCAAGAAAGTGGCCAGTTATAGCTGTCGATGGAAGCCACCATCAATCTGCTGTCCTGCACAAATTTGATGAAAGACATGATGTTATGTCAAAAACAGGCATATGAAATGTCTGAAAACATAAACAGGGAAATTGTGTCTGTGTTCAGTGGCAGCTAATAGGCTCAAGTAACATTAAGTAGACCATGTGACCTGGCATCAAGCTGCTCTGATGTCCAATAATAAGCTTTTTTTCATCATTTAACTCCATGCATGTATATTTTTGTGAAATCTCTTTTCCAAATATCTGGTATGTCTATCAGGTTGCTACACCATCTGGCGATTCTCATGAATTGTTTTCTAATTTGTCTTGTCTACGGCTTTGATAGGCCCATTTTTAGTTACTTTCTAGTAGCCTTGTGTATCAAAAGTAGATTTAACCCAGACAGACCTACATGTATCAGCATGCAACATTTTCTCCTTAAAAATTACCAGCGAGTGTCCTATGTCATACGTGTTGTCTGATTCTTTCATCATTAACCCATTCATGGTCAGAGTACCACTGAGTCAATAGCTTTCCTTGGCATTGGTTGGGTGCATTGTGCCTAACCTGCACCAAAGAAAGCTATTGACCTAGGGCATGCCATCATGAATGGTCTTACATACAAATCTCAGAAGAAATGTTTTCTAGTGACGAGAAATCTATTTAAGTAAAAACATGAAAGCAAACAACACTTTACATCTGGCACTTTTGGGAAGACTTGAGCGACAAAGGGTAAGAAACATATACCATCAGCCAAGAGCTTTTCTTTGTGTCCTCCATTTGTGCCAAAGAAACCTGTTGACTCAGTCTCCCGACGGTTAATTTGGCAATATGTCACTTATAACAATTGCAAGCTCCCAATGGTACATGGCATGTTGTACAGCTCATCATGATACCACTCTGATGCTCTACAACATATCACATATCAAAACCTTACAGTGGCACTGTGGGCAGCCAGATGACATGGCTTTGTGGCATCACTTTTTAAAAGTCTGGACACTTGTAATACATGCGCTACCTGTCCTTTAGCATCTGCACAGTACTGGACAGATACACTGTTTGCAGTGGTATGTAGCTCAGACTGGTACCACTTTTGAAAGGTTTATGGCTCAAAATGGTACAACTGTTGGCAGCTATATGCTCAGAAAGGTTCATTTTTGGAAGCTACATGGCTCAGAATAATACCACTAATTGGCAGCTGCAAGCCTCGGAATAGTACCATTTTGCAAATTGTGTGGCTCAAAATGGTACTACTTTTGGAAACTGCATGGATCAAAAAGGTACCACTATTGGCAGCTGCATGGCTCAGAATGATAACACTTTTGCAAACTGTATGCCTCAGAATGGTACCACTTTTAGAAGCTGCATGGCTCAAAATGGTACCCTATTGCAGCTGTAAGGCTCAGAATAGTACCCCAAATTGGCAGCTGTAAGGTTCAGAATAGTACCACTAATTGGCAGTTGTAAGCCTCAAAATAGTACCATTTTGCAAACTGGTGGCTCAAAATGGTACCACTTTTAGAAGATACATGGCTCAAAATGGTACCCTATTGGCAGCTGTATGGCTCAGAATTGTACCACTGTTGCAAACTGCATGGCTCAATATGGAGTGGCTCTCAATGGTACCACTTTTGGAAGCGGCATGGCTCAAGATGCTACTACTATTGACAGCTGTATGGCTCAGAATGGTGCCACTTTTGGAAGCTATGCAGCTTGTGATGGCACTGCTCTGGAGACATCTTGTTCCTACTGGTATCCAAGTTCAAAGTGTCCCTCGGTTGGTGTATGCTCCTGTAAATGGTGATCTGTTTGGCACTTTTATCATTTCTTATGACACCCCATTTGGCTGCCATATGATCTTTAATTGAGGTATCCCATCTGGCATTTCTATGGATTTAATGGAATTTGTTTTTCATAGTATGCCAATTTGGTAGTTGATGATTTTGAGTAAAGATATCCCATCATGCATTCATATAGATTTAACAGTAAATTATTTCTAATTATACAGTCACCCATTTGAATGGTTTCGATGGTAGTTTTATATTTTACTATTGGTATGCCCATTTGGCACCAGTATGATATTTAATAGAAGTATCCCACCAGGTATTCATTTGTCTGGATTTAATAGCAGTCTTATTTTTAGTGATATAGGCATATGCCCCTTTGAATGGGACTAATAGCAGTTTTACATTTTTAATGGTATGTCCATTTGGTAGTTTAACAATTGATAGTGGTACATGTGTTCTTTTGAATCATCTGCATGACACTCTATTTAATCCTTTTCCCCCAGAAATCAGACTGAGTCAACAGCTTTCCTTGGCATCTCATGCCAAGGAAAGCTGTTGACCTGGGGTATGTGATCTTGGCAGATCTGATTTACAATTCTCAGTCAAATTGTTTTTCATTCATATTAGTTGAAAACACTGAAGCAGACGACATTTGACCGCCAGCTAATTTTGGCCAGTTTAAAAGTGAAAGGGTTAATGGTTGTGTAACTGCCAATGTCTTGGACTCCCTTTGGCACATTAATTGTTACTGATAGCATAGCACTTGTGGATGGCTACATGTTTCCCAGTGACATCCATGTCCCAGTGGTGGCAGTGGTACGGAATGGTTGTAACAGGGTTTAATGATGTCCCATGGCAGTTATATGGTCCTTAATTATAGTCCCTTTGGTTCTTATGTGTCAATTTACTGTAAGAGCTTGTTGTGCATACCCCTTTTGATATTTAAGCGTGTTACCATCCATTGAAGACCACCCCTCCTGCCAGCCAAAACTGGTTACATAAGGTGGAGCATCTCTAACTACAGTTAGAGTTACAAAGAAAATATACACCTGTGTTTGCTGAAATGTGGTGATTCAAGCCATGTCATCTTTCATGGTGGCAGTCTTAAACTCCAAGGCATCTTAAATTCCAGGTACTGGTTGATGTGGTTGCTGGTGGTTTTTTACTAACACACAACGTACCACTTTGGCAGTTATGGTCTTTTATTGTACCTTTGAATACATTTCCCTAGTTCTCATGGAGTCAGGTTGGGCAATGGCTGACTATATACAGTTGTAAAGACTGCTTATCATGACAGACCATACATCTTTTTGAGAGCACCCTTTGGACACCCTTGACTTTATCTTGTTTACATCTCTGTTCAAACTACTTGTGTTTTAAGACCACCTGCAGTACTGTAAGACCAGTTTTTGCTGGTAGTGGGGTGGTCGTAAATACATATACAATGTATAGCACATACCATTCACGAGATAAGCTGTGCCTGCAGTGTCAAATTCTAAAAATATAATTTCCACTGTATATTCTCTGGAGAATAGACTGTATCAAATATGGTTGTGGTATGGGTCCTCACGGTGCCATATTTCACAATGTCACACTTCCTTAGTGTACCCAATTTGGTACTTTTGCTGGTACCACCTTCTCAATGATATGCAGGTAGCACGATGGTTCTCCCTCCCCTGACACTCTGCGGAGGTCATATTCATCCCATCAATTGCCTCAGCCTTCCTGTCTCTTTTATCCGGCAGTCAAGGCCCCAGACCAAAGCTCATTATACATACACAAACATCCCCCTGTTTCACACAAGGACCAACATCTGGCCAAATCTGCTCACGTAAAAGTGCAATTTGGTCAATAGGCAGTCACTTCCTACACTGTAAATTATGCATCTCCATGCAATTAAAATCAACACAATTTTTCAAAGAAAGTACGCGATGTGATTATGTGTAGCCTTTACACAATTTCCTGCTGTATGACCTATGATAGACCTGCCTGGCAAAGGGAAGGACTCGCTGGGCCTGCATGACCTAACATATTGCTACAGAGGTATTATGTGTCCCAGTAGATGCATCCATCTTGCTCGTCTGCCAAGCAGCACGGCCACTACCTCCCCTCAAATGTGGCTGTGGCAAACAGCCCCAGTTGAAATCCATACAAACTTTAAACTGCTATCTGAGACATCCATTTTCACTTTTTTCACAGTGCTGATGGTTTTCAGCAGCAAATGGCTAGAGATGGTTTATCTGTTTCAGTATGGTTACAGATGTAGCACTACCTGTTTCAGTATGGTTATAGGTGTAGCACTACACATTTCAGTATGGTTACAGATGTAGCACTACACATTTCAGTATGGTTATAGATGTAGCACTACCTGTTTCAGTATGGTTTTAGATGTAGCACTGCTGTTTCACTACAGTTATACATGTTCCACTACCTGTTTCAGTATGGTTATAGATGTAGCACTACCTGTTTCAGTGTGGTTATAGATGTAGCACTACCTGTTTCAGTATGATCAAAGATGTACCACTACCTGTTTCGGTATGGTTGTAGATGTAGCACTGCCTGTTTCAGCATGGTGATAGATGTAGCACTACCTGTTTCAGTACGGTGATAGATGTAGCACTACCTGTTTCAGTATGGTTATAGATGTACCACTACCTGTTTCAGTATGGTTATAGATGTACTACTACTTGTTTCAGTATGGTTATAGATGTAGCACTACCTGTTTCAGTATGGCTATAGATGTACCACTACCTGTTTCAGTATGGTTATAGATGTAGCACTACCTGTTTCAGTATGGTTATAGATATAGCATTACCTATTTCAGTACTTTGAAATTGTCACACCCTGTCAGAGTAATTATACATGTGTGTGTTTTCCTTTCTTCTTTTAATTAAAATCCTGTCTGTAGATTACATTTACCTGTTAACTGAACCAGCAGAGGAGTTCTCATATCATGAATGACGAAAAGCAAAGTGAAAGGGATGAAGGACAATAAGTTAGAATTTAAATGTCTGATGCCCTTTGTGGCTGGGATCCAGCTGAATTGACATTTCTATGTTGGTCTAAATATATTTTATTGACATGTACAATGTGTTCTGCAAATAGTCTCAGAGAGGGCCTGTATAAACTCCTCTTATTATTTTATTTTCAACATATTTATTTAAACTGGATCACCCAGGTAGTACTCAGGCATACTAAACGAGTCCCCCAAACACATACAAATGACACACAGCATATGCACAGTTAATTATGACAAATGAACAGGGTGAACTAGACATTATAAATGAGAAGGTGACTGACAACATGAAAGACACCAATAGGAGGGAGGTCTGTACCAGGTTTGACACTTACCAACATTAAGCACAAGTACCTAGACAACACATGGTGGTGAGCTCAGAGAGTACAAGTATTATAATGGATGCTCAGAGGATGCAGGGGTTAATTTTCTCTAATAAAAATGAGTTTTATATAGCATATATATTATAACTTTTATCTAAACAATCTTTTAGTGAAAATAAGAGAAAGAAACAACAACATGGATGATCAGTGAACATTTTTATTGCTGCAAGAACCAAGATAACTTTAATATATTAATCAGTTCTTTATAATCTTTCATTATCGCCCACATCAGCACACAGCTTGTTATCTCCTCCCTCTCAAATTGTTCTCTGACACAATTAGTTTAACTCCTCTTTACCCTATTAAGCTGCATAATTTTAATAAAAATTGAGGACCACCTGCTCTCTGAAGTAGGGCCAGTAGGCCCGAAAAGCATCAGGAGGTCCTCCAATTTATTGTTGCACAACTTCCGGAGTTGGTTTTACTTATTTTTATAATTCAATCTTTATTAGTATTTTAATGTTGGAGCTACAGCATCTTTATGAGTTCAGTTTGAGTCTTACCAACATTGATAGGAAGTTAAATCATCAGCATGGCAGTACATGTACTTCTACGCAGGAGTAGCCAGTGGTCAAAAAGAGCAAAACAGTACATTTAGAACTTTATTAAGTCTGGTTTGCAAAATGGGAAGTATGTATGATGGCACTGCATGGACTGCTTGGAATACATTACTTTTCACTCTTACAACTCCAAATTCGGCAGCTATTTTAAACTGTTTCTAGAGTGAAGGGACACAAGTGGAATATTGACAAATGTTGGGAATTTCTCTGAAAGGTGTCAATTGGACAAGCAAAGAAGTGCTATAAATCCTCTATCCCCCAAAACACATGCCCTGAGACCTTTAATCCCCACTTTACAGAAATTTAAGTTCAGCTGGCTGCAATCCAAGTGAAGTCCTGTGTCGTGTATTGATAAATACTAGTTTCCAAAATAGATACATTCCTGTTGCATTATTGGTCTTTGGACAGTAATCTTAAATTTGTCTTTAAATCTGGAAACATTTTCAGCACCACATGTTCGGTAACGTTTTGTCAGTGAATCAGGTAAAATAAAGCAGATTTTTCAAATTTAGTTTTGATAAATTTCATTCTAAGAAACTGCTTGACTATTCACTCCCTATCAGAAGCGAAGCAAACGTATCAATACCCCTGATAGCCTACTACATTTCCAACCACTTTGATTGAAGTCTGCTCTTGTAAGAGCCTCTCTTGATATATGTTGCAGCTCAGCAACTTTTCAAGTGTAATCTAACAAGTGATGTGAGCTTTCATGTTTCTAACTCCTTTGTTTGTGTTGTCATTAATTTTGAGTGTTTGTTACCTTAACATCATCGAGTCATGGCCATTAGGGTCACCTCGGAAATATATATGCCTCCATGACAGCGGGTGTCATCTTTGTTTTGCCAGGTCATCTCATAAGGCCATTTTGCTACAAGGGGTACAATTTTTATCCTTTAAGGTCATCTCACGAGGGTACATTTTCCCAGTGCATACGCTTTTCTCTGCCCATAAAGGTCACCTGGTGAGATCATCATCTCCCATCTTCCTCCCCCCCCCCCCCGTCAGCTCATGCAACACCCATTTTTCACAGCTGTAAAGCCTCACAAACACAGGACTCCATCTCATGTTGAATATACAAAGTGGATAAGCAAGGGGTTAATGAGTAGTAAGTAGACAATATCAGGTGCCATTATCCTCCTCCACCTGTTTTGTAGTCCCAGCACAGGCTTTCCTTAGTTTACAAATACGATTTCCTAAGTGGCATAATCTTCGGTAATGATCTTAGCATTGTCTTTGAACTGCTGCTGTCCCTGCTTGGAGAGTCCTGTTGGCAGCATCTGTTGTCGCTCAAGTACTACTTAGGCCAGCCGACACTTCTTATGTCTCTTTTTGACGTAGGCTATGGATAATGGCAACACACAAGTATACCATAATAACATTATAACATTCATAATCACTCTCGTCTATTCTCAACTGCATTGCTTGTACAGATTAAATAATTGCCACATGCACCTACACCTCAGTTTTACTGAAATATAAGCAAAACCTGCCCTGTTGCTTATCTGCTGCCTTTGGACCCCTAGCCCATTATATAGTCTAATTGAACTACCTGTAAAATGAGAATTGGACAACCGCCTGATTTGTCCATAAAATATACCACTTGTCTTGGACAAGTTAATTGGCCATATTTCTTCTTTTGTTCTTTTCTTTTTCTTTTTCTTTTGTCCTCACAAAAACAGCTTTATTATTTGGAAGTGAAAAAATACATAGGTCATTTATTGCTGAAAATATCATTAACATCATTTGGTAACCTGCATGTTCAACTAAATGTGGCTCATAACTTTAGGACTGAATGGTGTCCAATTACATGTATTTGAGATATGAGGACTACCACAGTACGAACTTTACCCAGGACAAGTGAACTTCAAATATGGGCAAGTAAAAAAAATTCATGTCACTTGCCAAAATTTGCTTTTAAAACATGATTTTTAATGACTGGACGAATGAGTTTGAAAAGGGACAGGTGAAATATCAAAACAACTTGCCCTGAGGCCAAGCACAGAAAGAAAAATTGGTGAGCTTTGTTGCCTATATCTTATATTGACCTCTGTACTTAACTGTAAATGACTGACCTCTTTCTTTAGCTGCATGTTATATTGACCATCATATTTACATGTAACTATATTTATACTGACTTCGGCATTCAACTGTGCCTTTGTGTACGATGTGAACAGCCATGGATTTGTGTTTATACCAGCCAACTGCATGATGTCACATCCTTAATTGGCACTCTCAAGAGACCTGTACAAACCAGGCCTTGAGTTTTCTTTATGTTTGTAAACAGCATAACAATTTCACAACTGTACTTTTAAAAAATCAAAACTTAAGAGAGGATGGTAAAACTAAATGGAAGGAGTCTGCAAGTGAGTTTTCGTGTTTGCATTGATTCCAGTAGCCGCACACATCATTTCAGTTTGGCGTTGCCTTCAATAAAATCTCTTAATTTGCATTCATTCAATTACGTTATCAATGGGTTTGCTATATAACCAGAAAACTCTAAAACTACATTTGCTGAACGCATTTTGTCCTTGCATCAATTTTAGTAATGAGTGTTGTGTTGACTCATTTCTGTCATTCATTATAAAAATGAACATCACACTTTCCCCTGGACAATTGTATTCTTATAGACATGATTAATTGAAAGAATCCTGTATTTGAGAATACATCCCTGGAGATGTGGAGGCACATACACTGTTCTGACTTTGGTCTTTGTGATTCCACTGCTATATTCCTCAAGCTTGCTTCTCTTATTTCCTTGCTACAGGGTTTAATTAACCCTTTCCTCCTGAAACTGGTCAAAACTAGCTACAGACAATATGCTGTTTGCTTCATTTTTCTTTAAATAAAGGAAAACTACAGAAGATCCCTGCCAGAACAACATGTTCCAGGTCAACAGTTTTTCTTGGGGCATTGGTGGCAAACCCGCCCCAAGGAAAGCTGTTGATTCAATCTAAATCAAAGACAAATTGGTAAAAAGCAACCAGGAGCACACATAAATGTGTTCTCAAAACATATGCATGAAGTTTTACTACCCTCACACACAGAATCCAGTTATGGCTATGTCATTCCAGGACACCCTTGAAGGAGCATTAGTACCTCCAATGCCAGAGAGTTACAGGCCAGTTGGGAGTGTACATTGCAGTAAACAATTAAAGTTCACAGCTGTGTGATTCAGTAACGTATCACTGCACCACTGTCCTCAACCATTAGTTTCTTATGAACATGTACAGTTTGGAGATTGCAGACACTTGGTGATATGAATGAAAACAAGAGAGCCATAGGTCCGGCTTAGTATGCAACAGACCATAGTTATAAATCCTTCTATTTTTCATATTAGCATTTTTCAGTCTAAAAAATCAGCATTATGGAATTTTAAAATTTTGTGAACAGCATTTAACAGAGAAAAATGTCAGAAAAACACTGATGGATTTTTGTCATATAATTCCCAGCTCATAAATTGGCGATAATTGAAATACAAAACAACACCTGGATGTCAGCTTTATACAGGTGTATGATTATTGTTCAAACTTGTAGACTGTCACCACAGTCACAAGCAAATGTTTATGGTGGTATGAGCTCTGTGATCATACAGACCTCTAACAACTAGAGCTCCAATGAGTCATGGGCTCTCTGTACTCATACCAGTATGATAAAAAAAAAAAAGAAAAGAAAAAAGTATCCATACATGTAATAAATTCAAGTTTAAATTAGCGCAAAAACTTCCAACCAAAACTTGATATGAATGACTTGCAAGTTTTTGTTTGAAGTACAGTGAAACCTGTTTTCAGAGACTACTGTAATGAAGGACCTCCTGTCTTTTAAGACCATATTTCCAAAGTCCCTTTTGCTATGTTTTCCATGTTATTGCACCTCCATTGAGAGACCACTTGCCTTATGTGACCACTTTTCAGCCTGCCCTAGGGGTGGTCTCTCAAAACAGGTTTCACTGTATTGGTAAGTGGTGACTTGTTCCACTAGTAAAACATGGACCAAGTCAACTCGTATTTAGCTTCACTTTCTTTTACCATTGATTTTTTTTCTCACATGTTTCTACTGAAATGAATTACATTCATGATCAAACATACATGCACCAGAGAAAACTAAAACTGACAACAGTACGTAGCTTGATATATCCACCGTGAACTTCATTGACCTTTTCTGAGACTAAAAATCATTGATACAAATTTCTTCTTTCGGCCATTGACACTTTTTTAATGACACCCATACTGTCACTGCTTTGATCTGCTGGTACACAGCTTGTGATACAATGTACTTGGCTATATCTGCCAAGGTATATACTTGTGATGTGCTGGTGTTAAGGTCACTATGCACTCAGGGTGATGTGTCAGGATTAAGCTTCCACACCAAGTTTGGCTATCTCTGCCAATATTTGTCATCATATAGACACCTTGGCATTTACATTACTCTCCACTAAGCTTGGATATCTCTGCTAATATGTGTGACCATGGTGATATGCCGGCATTGAAATTACTCACCGAGTTTGGCTATCTCTCCTAATATGTGTGACCATGGTGATATGCCGGCATTGAAATTACTCACCGAGTTTGGCTATCTCTCCTAATATGTGTGACCATGGTGATATGCCGGCATTGAAATTACTCACCAAGTTTGGCTATCTCTCCTAATATGTGTGACCATGGTGATATGCTAGCATTTAAATTACTCACCAAGTTTGGCTATTTCTGCTAATATGTGTGACCATGGTGATATGATGGCATTGAAATTACTCACCAAGTTTGGCTATCTCTGCTAATATGTGTGACCATGGTGATATGCCGGCATTGAAATTACTCACCGAGTTTGGCTATCTCTCCTAATATGTGTGACCATGGTGATATGCTAGCATTTAAATTACTCACCAAGTTTGGCTATTTCTGCTAATATGTGTGACCATGGTGATATGATGGCATTGAAATTACTCACCAAGTTTGGCTATCTCAGCTAAAATGTGTAACCATGGTGATATGCTGGCAATTAAATTACTCACCAAGTTTGGCTATCTCTGCTAACATGTGTGACCATGGTGATATGCTGGCATTGAAATTAATCACCAAGTTTGGCTATCTCTGCTAATATGTGTGACCATGGTGATATGCTAGCATTTAAATTACTCACCAAGCTTGGCAATTTCTGCCAGCACATGTGCAGGCTTCTCCTTGTTGGCATGTGCCGGGGAGTTGAGCAGGTTTTGGATGGTGGGCAGTAGGTCTCCCTCCAGCAGGGTCTTGACACACTCTTCACGCTCACATCCTAAAACACAAAACAGTCGCCACATCAGCAAGTCCCCAATCCTGCTAACATGCAGTGGACCCCCTCATTGCTTCAATTTAATTCTGAAATATAAATCTTGATTTAAATTTGTCCTTGTGGCCTGTAATACATATACAGTAGTCTGCCCTACCGGCAGTTACATCTCAACAGCTCACATGTACAGACCCCACTTTTTTCTGTCATGTAACCAGCACAGTCTAAGCAAAATATACATACCCCTCATAAAAGTCATTTTAAAAGGTCACTTTTTTAACCATAAAGATGGCCTGGTGGCCTTGTAAATGGGATGTACACTGTAAAGAGCTATGCCCAATTGTTGGATGTGCCCAATTCTCAGAAATTGGCAATAATTTTGCCATTCATTGACAAGATGTGTAAAAAAAAAATGATGAGCACAGAGAGACTGATGTGGGATCGACGGCAAGTTGACCATTTTTGAAATTTGCATATTTTTAGACACAATATCAGCTTTTACATAGAAAATATCCATTAAAGTCAGCAAGTATTATTCAACACCCATGCAATGCAGTTTGAAAAATAAAGTTGAAAATCTAATATATGTATTGAAATACAGAAGTTCTCACCTCAAGGGCTGGAGTATAATTTCCAGCTAGAAGGTAAACAAAAATAACGTGGAGCCAAATACCTTCCCATATCCGACATTTGGGCACACCTAACTTTCTGCACATGGCAGGATTTTCTCAATCATCCCTTGCAAAATGTGTGCGTGTTCCCAATCCAAAGAGTGTGCTTTGACAAGGAACATATGCCAACAATCGACAGTGTTTGGTATTTTCAGTGGCACTGCCAAATGACATCAGTAAATGTAATTTAATTTTCAGTTTGGCAATAAATGCAACCTAGCGCTTAGCTGTCCGACAATTGGGCACCCCAGTATATTACAAAAACAAACTTCTCATCCCTAGGGCAAGCACACACATTTCACTGTTTCCTGGTTTGTTTGTTTTTTTTTTTTTTGTTTTTGTTTTTTGTTATTCACATGCTCAGCATAAACTTTGTAGGCAGTGAAGTTTTTGACCAATTTACTATGTCAAGCTAGGTGCCTTAAATACACGTTCCATGTAGCACTAGATGTGGGCCAGTAGGGTAGCAGGGGAGTAGAACTGCAATTCTTGTCCAACATAGTGACCATCTAGGTCACTTGCATTTACAAAGTAGCATGGTTCTAAAAAAAAAATGGCATGGCAAGCGTGAAGCCCAAGGAAAGTGCTAAGCACCCAACCCAGCCCAAGAGAAGTGCTAAGTGCTAAACCCAGCCCAAGGAGAGCTGTTGACCTGGTCCAAGCTATTCTGATAGGGCACATCTACATCTCTCCTTCATTTTTCTAAACATTAAAATTAATTAAAATACTTCAAGCAGAAATTTTGCCAACAGCCAGTTTTGGCTGGTTTAAGGGGCCACATATCCACTGTACGAAATAGTCATTCTCAAAAAAAAAAAAAAAAAAAAAAAAAAAAAGAATGGTTCAAAGGAGGCAGGTATGGGTGAATCCCATAATTGACACAGCCCACTTCACTGTATTTAATCCTGTACAATCACTGTACATGTACTGTGTTTGGAGTTATCCCAGATTGGGAACTGTACATATGTAAGTCCCCCAGCATCATAGGAGCACTGAAGATATACTTGTTTTGTGACCCTGGAATAACCAGGTCTTGAACCAGCAACCTTTGGCAGCAATCACTTAACCAAAAATGGGAAACACACATATCAACTGTACCAAATCTCCATTCCAAGGAATGGTTCAATGGAGGTAGATATGTGTTAATGCCATAACTGATACGACCCACTTTGTTGTGTTTAATCCACTACAATATGGCATAAGCCAAGACACAAGAGGTTTAGGGCAGCATGTGCTGGTGAAAAAGAAAAGAGGTCACCTGACCTGTTCTGACCAATACTGTGGTCAGGGAAGGACATATGAGGTTGCACCCCTAAATTGGCCACAGAGGGCAGCACAAAGGTATAATGTCTAATGACCAGCACTGTAGGATTTGGCTTGACCAGAGTGGTGGAATTTGTGGCAGGCTCAAATCTGTTACATGTGATTTTAATTCAGATTTTGCCATCACAAAATAGAGTGATTTGAATAATTAATTTTGGGCATAATTTTTTTCCGGGGTGGTCGGAAATTTAAAGCTGATATTGGGTGCGGACAAGTGAAATTCCAACATGATCGCGTTCAGGTGGGGCAAAGTCAAAAGTTTGGTGGTCATCATATATGTTAATGCCTCTTATTTTGTGAGGCAGACTTGAACTTAATTGGTGAGCATAGTCTTCATTAAAGTTAAAGCTCTTACTCTGAGATACGCCAGGATGTGTTATAATGGCCGCCTATGGGAAATTCAATTTAGTGGTGCCACCATGATACCTCTTGACCAGTGCTTTTGTCTGCTACTTCCTGTCCCTGGGCATAAGCCATTATTGCACTTATTTTAGAGTTGTCCTAGATCAGGGACTGTACATATGTAAGTCCACCAGCATCAACGGAGAACTGAAAATATATGTTTTGTGACCACAGAACGGCCATGTCATTCCCACCAAATGTATAACAAATAAATCACTTCTAGGGAGTGAGTTAAACAAAGCAGCAAGACTGAAACTGTCCTTTTCTTTTACTCTGAAAGGAAGGAAAGCTGCAGTTGTCTGTTAGTAAGTGGTTGGTGCCATTCTGTCTGCTTTCACTCATTCATGCAGGAGTATTCATACGGAAAGGGCACAGTGGGCCACCAATGCTCAAATTGATTAGCTAGCGGAAATGTGTAGATTGCAAGTTTTCTGGCATTGCTTCACAAAATGTCACTTATTTCCCTTATTGGTGTCTTCTTGTACTTTAAGGAGGTACCAATGTGTATATCCCATTTCCTTAAACAAGTGCCGGTGAAATTCTACTCAGGTCAAGTACAAAGTTAGAGCAACTTGCAGTGGGCATTGATGCACCTGTCAAAGTCTCCCACTCTCCTGTCATACTTTTTGGGGTATCTCTTGTAACTTCCAATGTCAGCTCGCCTCATAAACGCACCAGTGTTTGTGCTTATACTGAAGAGATAGACCAATACCTGGCATCATATTCCTAAATTATGGTAAACTTGCAACTACATTTAAGTATATTGTAAGCAAGGTGTCCTACATTATAGAAAACCATGCCAGACAGTGACTAACAGGAACACTGTAAAGTTGTAACACTGACGATAAAAGAAACACCCATGGCAACTGGCAGTGATTACTGAGGTTAGACAAACTCTTCAGTAAAATGTAATACAAGCAGGCTCCAGTGTCCCTGGCAGAACAGGGTTACAACTCTGACCTGTTGAACAAACTTGGGGGAGACCCACCCAATGTATGCCCTTGACGAGTTTGAAGGAGATCTGGGTGAGTGAGCACTTGAAAGAAAATGATAATGTAAATTGTGGACAACAGATAGACAATGGAAGATGGCCACAGTGATGGCAGACCATCCTAAAAGCTCAGCTCACTGACATGTCAGCTGAGCTAAAACGTTACGCAAAAACTTACACTCGGGTGTTTTTTTGTTTTGCTTTTTTTGTTTGTTTATGTACTGGTTATAAGTGTACCAATGGACAAAATGCTGCATGCCATTGGAAAATATAATTAAAATGTTGAGATAAATGGGTTGGATATTATTTCCTTGGAACATTCTTTGAATTTACAGTCCACAGTATAATGACAGCCAGTAACACAGGTGGAAGGGGTCCACTGGCCCACAGTACAATGACAGCCAGTAACACAGGTGGAAGGGGTCCACTGGCCCACAGTATAACGACAGCCAGCAACACAGATGGAAGGGGTCCACTGGCCCACAGTATAACGACAGCCAGTAACACAGCTGGAAGGGGTCCACTGGCCCACAGTATAAAGACAGCCAGTAACACAGGTGGAAGGGGTCCACTGGCCCACAGTATAAAGACAGCCAGTAACACAGATGGAAGGGGTCCACTGGCCCACAGTACAATGACAGCCAGTAACACAGGTGCAAGGGGTCCACTGGCCCCACAGTGCCCCTCTAATACTCTTACCTTCATCCTGCTGTCTCTGCATTAATTATGAATGACACACATGACCCACTCCATGCCAAGGAGCTCTTCACCCAGGACATGCTGTACTTATAACTCTCGTCAACTGCTTTCATGTACAAAATGTTTTTTTCTCCAACAGACAATTTACAGATAACTTTTGACATCCCAGCATATTTGGTTTGGCACTCAGTATACATTTCATGTTTCAGCTTGTGCAATTGGAAATGTATGAGAGGTACCTTACTGATGCAACACACGCATCCTTCCTGACAAGCCTGCAAATCAAAAGCTACCTCGCTGATCCACCATGCCCCCCTTTCCCTGAGAAGAAATCAAGACAACCTAGCTGATGTATCATGCCCAGCTTGCCTGGGAAACCAGTAAGGCTTAGCTTGGCTGATGTATCAATACTTTGCCTGGGAAGCCAGTAAGGCTAACTTGGCTGGTGTATTAATACCGTGCCTGGGAAGCCAGTAAGGCTAACCTAGTTGGTGTATCAACACCTTGCTTGGGATGCCAGTAAGGCTAACCTAGTCAGTGTATCAACACCTTGCCCGGGAAGCCAGTAAGGCTAACCTGGCTGGTGTATCATCACCTTGCTTGCGAGGCCAGTGAAGATAATCTGGCTGGTGTATCAACACCTTACTTGGGAAGCCAGTAAGGCTAACCCAGTTGGTGTATCAACACCTTGCTTGGGATGCCAGTAAGGCTAACCTAGTCAGTGTATCAACACCTTGCCCGGGAAGCCAGTAAGGCTAACCTGGCTGGTGTATCATCACCTTGCTCGCGAGGCCAGTGAAGATAATCTGGCTGGTGTATCAACACCTTACTTGGGAAGCCAGTAAGGCTAACCTAGTTGGTGTATCATCACCTTACTTGGGAAGCCAGTAAGGCTAACCTAGCTGGTATATCAACACCTTGTAAGCCAGTGAGGATAACCAGCCTGGTGTATCATGTGGAATTTGCCTGGGAAGCCAGTGAGGCTGCCCTGAATGGTGTATCATGCCCACCTTGCCTGGAAATTAAGCAAAACTACAGGCCAATGTATCATGCCCAACTTGCCTCTCCAGGCAGCTACCAAGGCTACCTGGCTCATTTATAAGGTCTCAGCTTGCCCTTGAGGCCAGAATGGTTACCTGGTTGTGTGCATAATACCCCAGCTTGCCTGTGAAGCCATCAAGGCTATAACCGGGTTGGTGTGTCATTCCCTATCTTGCCTGTGAGGCCAGGAAGACTACCTGGCTGGAATATTACATGGTAGCTTGCCTATGAAGCCAGCAAGGCTCTGTGGCACCCATGTATTACAGTGCACAGGAAAGGGTCACAGAGTACACAATTGTCCTAGTCCGCATTGATGGGGTTGCTGGGTAACATGGCTGCAAACACGTGTCTGTAGGCTGGAAGCTGAACAGATCAATGCACGCAGCCATCCCTGCCCAGGATGTGGGCCCCAGGAGTAAAGATCGTTACAAAAATCAAGACTCACAAATGCAGCACTTTTGTTGCAAGACACCACTATGTGCCTGACACTGTGATCATCATATTATCACTAGCAGCTGACTGATAGCGATTGGTCTCACCGCTCACTTCAGGTGCTCCCGCCTGCCCCATTGATCATCCCCTTAATTGCATTCAAACTTCAGGACAGTATCTTGCTGTGGCTAAGCTCCACAAACATCTATAGACAGTCAATGCACACTGCAGACAGCCCTTCCTGGATCATCACCATACATTATATGTATAGGAAGTATATGTATGTTTTATACACCAAAATTTGCCTGCAAAACATACCATGATCCAGATCTTCACTGCAAGAATAGCAATATCAAGAAACTGGGTCTGTTAATTAGATACATGGCAGGTACATATGCAACAAAATTAGTTGTGTATTGGAAATTTATGATTGCAAAAGCAGGTGCTCCAATGATGCAGTTGTCATCATTGACAAATGTTCCGTCTGTCGGCTTCAGCTTGCCACCGAAGCAGACGAATCTCTCAGTTTCTTTTAACAATGGAGCTCTGTCTGTTCAGCAGACAACACTCCAACACGTGGTGTGTAAATCTATAACCACTTCATACTAATCACCATGAAGCAGACCAACAGTTCTTCAGGCTCCTGATTTTCTACAAACAAATTGTTTGAATGTTTGATGGGAGCCTGTGGCCCACATACTTGAGACTAGGAGCTGTGCAGAAAATACGCACAACCAGATCTAGAACAAGAGCAGTCATCAGCAACAAACTGGACACCACCCATTTTGTACATACATGGGTCCTGTGACCTTAAAATGAGGTCAAGGTCACCAAAATGTCATCAGGTCAAGAAATACTGTCAAGGTATAATTGAGGTAAAGATGAGTTTGATGTGGCCGATGCATCATGAAATATTTTGTTGCAAGGATTCTGCTATGGATGGACAGTCAGACATTCTGTAAAATGTTATACCCCCAAACTATTTGGGGGGGGGGCAGGTGGGTTAACTAAGCAGAAATACATAGCATGCTTTGCAATTTTACTCTGCTGTATATCACTAATACAAAGGGTCTCTGAACAAGAGTATTCTCTTCAATAAGGAGGATTTAAATCATGGATCGTAACCCAATCTAACTTTTGATGTTTATTGTATGCCTCATTGATATCAATAACTGCTGTTAATCACTAAGAAATTAAAAAAGTGGACCTCATTTTTGGTGTTCAGTTTTCATTATTAGTCTGCTCTTGTCTGGTTCTCAGTAACATGTAGGTGTTGTGTGCTGGCTGGAGAGAGCTCTAACTTGACTGTTCTAGATACCCAACACTGTTTCATCAGTTTTAATTCCGGTGCAGGCATCGTGTAAATATGTCCTTTTTTTCCCAGGAAGCTTGACAAATTATAAACAGCGCCATTCCCATGATTCCTATGTGCCAGTAGTGGCGGGCAGTGGAGCCTTGTTTTCAACAGAGGTCATTCTGATTAGACACATCAACATTTTAAGGGCAGGATGCTGGTTCTGGAGTTTTTTTGTTTTTTAATTTTGTATTTTCCTTAAAGGAAGCAGGGCATCTGATTGCTTCAACCCCTATTCAGGTGGGACAACAAGTTTTTGAGACAACTTGTGTTGGTTGCACCTCCTGTCCCAGGACTTCAGGGTTTCAGCACAATGCATTGTTCCATGGCCTTTTGATAACATGATTCATATGGATGACACAAACATTGCACATGTATCAGCAAGAACAAAGCATCAATTGTCCCCGTGTTTAATTTAATCCAGAGAGAAATCCTCATCGAGATAGCTAGGAGAACTTTTATGCTACCAATGATCTTATTCTTATGCTTAACCTTATAAATGTGATTGCCTGCCATTTTTTTGGTTGATTTGGGAACATGATACACTAATTCAATGTTGATTGTCATCTTTTCATCAAGACACAAAACATTATTCCGTCAGGGACTCAACCCTGTGCCAGCAAGTGGCAGCACAACCTCTAATGTTTCTATTTTCTGGTCAGACCTAACGTGGGGGGTCATTTCATTGCTTATGTAGGTCACATGCTTTACTTTCTGTTTCAGTGCACACCTTTCTTCCCATGACTGATTGGCTCTTTGTGCGATTATTTTTTATCAAATTTCTGGGAACATAATTCTATAGCTCAATTCTATACAGCCACTGACACTGTCACTTCTCTGAAAACAGCGTTTGCCCACTGCACTAACCTACGTGTCAGTTAGCCTGGCAAGACAACGACTAAATAGCTCCATCACATAGCAGTGACCTGACCATTCCATGGTAAATATATATATATTCAATGCTTCTTTGATGCTGGTGGACTTACATATGTACAGTCCTTGATCTGGAACAACTCCAAATATAGTGCCGTAATTGTACTGCAGTAAATACAATGAACTGGCAATGTCTATTATAACATTCAAGCATACCTACCTCCACTGAACCATTGTCTTTAAGCATGGAGATTTGGTACAATGGATGTGTGCACTTCCCATTTTTGGCTAGGTGGCTGGTGTCAAAGGTTGCTGGTTTGAGACCCGGCCATTCAGTGGTCAAAAGTCAAAATGTCTGCTTACTTGGATTGCAGTGCCAATTGGCACTGAAGCAGCAGCACATATAATGCTGTCATAAAAAATACATCAACAATTTTCAAAGTACAGTGGAATCTCCCTATTACATGTATGACCCACTATGACAAAGAAAAAAAATATGGTCTTAATAGGGGATATAATTTAATTAACGGTAAATAGACATTAGACTTTAAATTGGTGATCTTAACACACAAGTAGAAACGGTCTTTTAACTGATGCGGTCATAATTTAAGATTTTACTGTATCTGCCGTTATATCAGGATGTCAAAGTGCATAATGCTAGTTTAGCAGGACTGGCGATAACATGACACGAATGGCTTGGACACATTACAGGGTGCAATTGGCTGGCAGTGAGAAGTAGCCAGGATTGGCTTCCCAGCAACCTAACCATAAACGCCATCAATGGCAAATGCATGTCCCACGCACAGCTGGAGAAACGATGTCCTGTTCACAGATTATTGGCTCCAATTGTGCTCAACTGCCATATAAATGTTCTTGCCTGACAATGAGAGAAGGAGTCTGTGCAGCAGACTGTTGGGGCAGCAGACACAATTAAAAAAAACAAAAAAAAACAAGGGATGTGGACCTCTGTCTTTGTATCTGTCTAGATTATGCAACCATGTTCTCTCAAATGGTACCTGTATCTACTGTTACATCATAAAATAGACTTCTGGCATCTTTGGGTATAACTATAGGTATATTATGTAAAGACTGCAGAGCAGAACAAATAATGCAAGTTAATCCCATCTGGCTGCTTGAGTCACAGTATATGTAACCAGTCCTGTCTGGTAGTCAAGTCAGCTTTTTGGTGACTCAGTCCTGTCCAATGTACAAGTCACAGTGTATGTAACTTGGTCCTGTCTAGGGTATGATTGTTGCTGTGTATACATAGCTCTATGTTGTCTGGCAGACTAAGCACACTGCAAATAATTCAGTGTGTCCATGCAGGCAGACCAAGCACAAATCACATAAATCAATCTGTCTAGGCAGATCAAGCACACTGCACATATTTCAATTTGTCTAGCAGACCAAGCACACAGCACACAAATCAATCTGTCCAGGCAGATCAAGCACACTGCACATATATCAATTTGTCTAACAGGCCAAGCACACTGCACATAAATCAATCTGTCTAGGCAGACCAAGCACACAGCACATATATCAATTTGTCTGACAGGCCAAGCACAAATCACATAAATCAATCTTTCGTGAAAGACCAAACATTCTGCTCATAAATCAATCTGTCTTGGCAAAACAAACCCACTATAAATAAATTGAAATGCCCAGGCACACCAAGTACACTGCACATGAATCAATTTGCATCTGAAAAACAAGCACATTGTACATGTACATAAATCAATCTGCCCAGCACACCAAGCAAACTGCACATAAATCAATCTATCTTAGCACAGCAAGCAAACTGCACATAAATCAATCTGTCTAGGCAGACCAAGCACACGGCACATAAATCAATCTGTCTAGGCAGACCAAGCACACGGCACATAAATCAATCTGTCTAGACAGACCAAGCACACAGCACATAAATCAATCTGCCTAAGCAGATGAAGCACACTGCACATGAATCAATTTGCATCACCAAAACAAGCACACTACACATAAATCAATCTGTCTAGGCAGACCAAGCACACTGCACATAAATCATTTTTTCTGACAGACCAAGCACATTGTACTGGCATCAATCTGTCTGCCACATCCAGCACACCAAACATAAACCAATCTGTCTGAGATATTCTACATAAATCAATTTGCACAGGAATCCCAAGGACACTGTACATTAATCAATCTGTCTTACAGACCAATACACTGAATATATTCATATAAATCAGTGTGTCTATCCCACAGTACATGTGTAACCTCAATCCTGTTTGGATAGTCCAAGTGATATAAAATGTGACTAAACCTTGTTTTGATAGTTCCAGTTATAGTGTGACTGTTTGAACAATTCTAGTCACAGTGTATGTAACCCAATCCTGTTTGGACAGTTTAAGTCAGTTATGTAACCCAATCCTGTATGGGCAGTTCAAGTCACAGTAAATGTACCTCAATCCTGTTTTTATTTTGTTTCAGTAGTTTATGCCATATCATATATGTAACCCAAACCTGTTTGGCCAGCTCAAGTCACAGTGTATTTTTATGTGTGGAACGAGCAACACTCGAACTTGCAACCTTTGGTACCAGTGGCCCAGCTGAAAAGGGAAACGCACATATCCACTCGACCGAATCCCCTTTCTTAAAACGACTGGTTCAATGGAGGTAGTTATGTGCGAGTGCCATATCAACACAGTTATGCAATATATTTACTGAGTTGGCATTTATTTTCAGAATCGGGAACTCAAAACCACCAGCATTAAGGAAATGCCAAAAATATATTTTTTACGTTCAGAAAAGTTGAGAGTCAAACTTGCAACCTTTGGCACCAGTCGCCTAGCTGAAATGGGAAATGCACATATCCACTGGACCACATCCCCATTGTAACCCAATCCTGTTTGGGTAGTCCAAGTCACAAAATATGTTTGGCAGTTCAAGTCACTGTATGTATAACCCAATCCTGTTTGGACAGTCCGAGTCATAGTATTTGTAACCCAACCCTGTTTGAGCAGTCCAGCTAACAAGTGCATATGACTAAATTTCAATTGGAGAGTCTGACGTACACTCTAATGCATCTTAATCACATCTGACGGTCTTAAGTCATAGTATCTGCAAGTTAGTCCTGTTTTATAGTTTTCATTTAAGTCATGATACATGTAACTCTCTCCTGTCTGGCAGTTCCAAGTCATCCCACGATGATGTAAGTGTACTACATATATGTGCACTGTACTTCTTGCCTGGCAGTCCCAGTCATAAGATTAGAGACTGATGCTTACATTAACACATACGGTATCTGCAGGTTGAAATATGAGTTAAAACATTAAGACTTTCTCCTTCTCATAGACATAAAACCGATAAAATGATTGGCAAATAACAGGATCTGCCACTTACAGTACATATAACTTGATTCTGCCAAGCAGACTGCCTGAGGTACAACTTGAACCTTTTCCTGCTCCACGTAAACCTGCCAAAGCGGACATTGTATATAGCCAACTCAAGTCTCCATATTATTATGTCCCTCTTGGACAAAAGGTGCATCTTATGTGGGCATTAAACACATTCCAGGCAGAATTTCTGAAAGCAACTGCTAGCTGAATGAATTTATCTTTTCCCAATATAAAACATTATGATGGCAAGACTTCTTGTAGACCATTCAAACCAATTTAGCAGCAGTTACATTGCTTGTAAAGCTCAGTGCTATCAGACCTAGCTTATAGTGAAATGACAGCCGTGCACGGCAACACTAAGCTCTCTCTCTCTCTCTCTCTCTCTCTCTCTCTCTCTCTCTCTCTCTCTCTCTCTCTCTCTCTCTCTCTCTCTCTCTCTCTCTCTCTCTCTCTCTCTCTCTCTCTCTCTCTCTCTCTCTCTCTCTCTCTCTCTCTCTCTCTCTCTCTCTCTCTCTCTCTCTCTCTCTCTCTCTCTCTCTCTCTCTCTCTCTCTCTCTCTCTCTCTCTCTCTCTCTCTCTCTCTCTCTCTCTCTGTAGAACTGGTGTCCTGACTTGCGTGCAATCTTGGTCTTCTACACTTGTAAAACCGGGCTGGCTTTGTAAAACCCAAATTGTGAACAAGATTCCATCGTTTTGCAAGAACACCAGCGGTACATGCAGTTGCTATCAAATCTGACAGATCATATGTGCAATGTTCTGCAAGTTCAGAGACTGGAGTCCTTGCCAAGCACATAATGAGAGTATACCACACTCGTCCCATCAAGTGTCCTGGGCCTCACAAAATAACACTACCCTACATCTCTCATCTCTATCTTAGGTACATGCTTTGAATTTCATAACAATGGGACCACCAAACTTTAAAGGATAGTTACATGTAGAAAATTTCAGCCTTGTTTCCACTTCTCTGATTTTCAAGAGATGGGGCAATTTATTACAGCAGTCACTCGCTGCGAAAAATATGGTACACGCACCTAGTTCTACAATTTGAGGATATTTATTAATTTACTTATCAATGGCCTCTGGACTGCTGTAGCTCTCTCATACACACCTTCAAATATATTGCCTTGCCTATCAAAGCGTGAATGCATGTAATTCAATTATATACGCTTCTTTGCCAGGAACACTATGCATGTACTGAATCACTAAAAGATGTCCCATTCACTGTCCAGCCATGATTGTAGGTCGATGTAATGTCATCCACTCATCCATTTGTGCATCAGTCTGTCCATGTAATTCACTCACACATGCTTCCTGGCCCATGTAATTCACTTATACATGCTTCCTGGTCCATGTAATTCACTCACACATGCATCCTGGCCCATGTAATTCACTTATACATGCTTCCTGGCCCATATAATTCACTCACACATGCTTCCTGGCCCAGGTTATTCACTCACACATGCTTCCTGGCCCATGTAATTCACTCATACATACTTCCTGGTCTATGTTTTTCACTCATACATGCTTCCTTGCCCATGTAATTCACTTATACATGCTTCCAGGCCCATGTTATTCACTAATAGATGCTTTCCGGCCCAAGTATTCACTCACACATGCTTTAGCTCATTCCACCCTGATAGAAGAACGAGTCAAGAGCTTTTCTTGGCGTGCTCTGGGTGCACTGCATCCAGAGTGCGCCAAGGAAAGCTGTTGACCATGGGCATATAATTTGGAATAATCTTCCATGCAAGTTTCAGAAAAAATTTTGAAAAATAATCCCTAAATTTTCGTAATTTTAACACAATGAGCAGACAACATTTAGACATTAGTGTGAACAAGTGTCATTAGGGTGGAATGAGTTAACTCACACAAGTATGTATATGCATCAGACAACCGCTGTATAGAAAATGATAAAATATACAACAGAATCGATATAAATAATTTCTTAGCACCCTGCCTGTGTGCCAGGCTGCATATACACCACTTGGTTCTGACCTGGACTATGGAATGAGAAGGATATACAACACACTAAAGTCCCATTGTAGTCTCTGGGTTGGTTCCATTCTTAAAGGGATCGGCAGCTTAAAGCACTGAAATTGCTAGAACTACAGGCTGACTGCTGATTCTCTATCAGTTATAAATCTGGTGACCAGGAGATGATATAAATATATCTTTCGTAAAAAATCCAGGCATCTGGTTGGTTAACAGCTATGAAATGTTGGCCGCATTTACAAGCAAGAGGCCCATGGGCCTAGTGCTCTGCTAACACATAATCTGATGACAATCACCACAAAATAATTTCCTAAAAAGCATTACCTCCAGGACCTTGAGAAATTAATCAAAGCTATTCATATTATGTAATATCAAATTTCCACATGATACATATTTATGGTACATTTGGTATCACCATCTTATTCTTTATCAATATATTTGAATTAAATGTGCTTAACTGCTTCATGACCTTGAAAATAGGTCAAGGTCACACAATCATTGGGTCACGGTGACCCAATAAGTAGGTTACCAAGTAGAGTTTTATGTGCAATCAACTCGTGTGAAATTTTGGTCTGAAGGTTCAGCTCTTTCTCCCGTTGATCTTCAAGCTGCACACTTCCTTTACAAATCACCTCTTCCAACTTTACTGGACTGGTGACCTAACAAAAGTAGGTCACGGTCACTGACATTACATAACATATTGGCATTGGACATGATGTAATTTAGTATTTCTAGTTCAATTATTTTTCAAGATATGGAATTTTATATCTTTCAAGACATTTTAACACATAATTTCTGTCTAAGTATATGTGGTGCCCCTAGTATAATTCACAACTGAGATTTTGACCTCCATAATGCCAATAAAATTTGATGAAGATCCGTTGAAAATTAAGGATGCTGGACTGGTCACAAGATTTTCACATTTTGATCGACATATTACATAATATTGTAAGTGGCAGCACCAACATCAAAGTCCCTGTAGATTTACATTTACTTTAGTCCTGAAAGTAATATGAGATTAACTAAAGAGTTGTGTGGAGCAGAGCAGTCACAAGATTTTCACATTGTGACCCCTATATTCGAACTGGCCATTTGACTTTGACCTTTAAGTCCGAATAAAAAATTGTCAAGTTAAAAATGTGTGCCCTGCATCCAGCTTTCCATCCATGGTCTGTTCATTCAAATTGGGTAATAACTTTTTCAGTTATTAAATAAAAAAACAGTAAACTTGGACAAGCACTAAATTCCATTATCATTGGGCCACGGTGACCCAAAAAGTAGGTCACCAAGTAGAGTTTTATGTACAATGTATTTAAGTGCAATTTGATCTGGAGGCTCAATTCTCTTTCCCACTGACGTCCAAGCTACACACCCTCATTAGAAAATTACCTCCTTCAATTTACAGGACTGATAATGTATCAAAAATAGATCAAGGTCACTAATATTGAGTAACATATTAGCATTGGACACGATCTATATATCCTATAAATTTGACACGTCTTTTTTTTTTTTTTTTGAGATATGGAATTTAATATCTTTCAACACATTTTGGCTCACAATATCCATCAAATTTTAGGTAATGCCACTGGTATTATATGTGACTTACATTTTGACCTCCTCCACAATCCCACTAACTTTCATGAAGATCTCTCAAACATTAAGAATGCCAGAGTGGTCACATGATTTCCACATTTTGACCCATACATTACATAATGCTGTAGGTCATGCCACCAATGTTGAACCTGACCAAGATTTTCGTACCCTCGATAAACTATGAAAGTTATATGCGGATAATTTTGAAAACTGTGGACTCTATTGTGCTCATAGGTAAAAGTTAACGGAGAGACAAGAGTGATAGTACAAGCTCTGCAGAAAGGTGGAAATTTGCAGGTGATAGCTGCAGGAACAATGGTGGAGGAAGCAGAAAATAATAGTTCACAGGTTTGTGTCATGAAGCAGAATACGCTAGAAATTTTACAAAAGTATGATCAAATCATCAGTAGTTGAATGGGTAATAATGCGGTGATCTCCCACTCAAGAAACTGTAATACCCTTGGTGTCACATGCTCAGGTAATACCAGTTCCCTTCGTGGGAGAAGCTTGGTGTGTTACCAAGTCAACCAGTGAGCAGCAAATAATAGAGCTGTACCACCAAATAAAAAATATGAATGGTTTTGATGACATTAAACAGGGCACGTAAGCAGGAGTAAAAAAGGTCACTCTAGTGCCCAGTATTAAACTTACCTGTATAAATGTATGACAAAAGATTATATTACAATGAAGTCTCATTGTTTGCAATCAAATGTTAATCATTTTGAATAATTTACCATTCATGACATAGTTGTAGACCTGCAGGATGATTAATAAACAAGGAGACCAGGTCACGTTGACCTTTACAAAAATCATAACAATACATAATAATTATCACTAATTAAGGATGTAATCAAAAATAAAATTTCTCAACAATGATGCATTGATGAGTAAGTTGATCTGGTAGCTAAATGAGATGTTTCATTGATAAATTTGCACAAAATTGCAAATTATTTTTCTATTAAAATTTATCACACATGTAAATCATCATCCAACACTTTTGTTGGAATCTGTATCATTGTAATCTTCTCTCCAAAATTCAAAATTTTATAAACAATCTACAAACGCATCCAAAACTTCATATCTTTTGGGTGCAGTTAAAATAAACCAAGTCATGAACATGCCAAGACCTCAGCATTGTGTTCTATGACCCTTTATAGTCATCATGCTCAACTGAGTGCAAAGCGGATTAACCAGCGTCTAAGTGCATCCATCTCATCCCATATGCCTGGTCTCTACAAGGCATGTATGTGTGTAATCTGGATTACTGGAGGACAATGATTGCACTTCAAATGGAAGTATCTTAATAATTCCAACCTGTTTACTAGTCAAGTCCACAGACAAGACAATTTTTCATTATAACTGTTTTTATACATTAAAGGTGTACAGTTTCTGTCAGTGCCTGGAGTCACATGAGCTTAAAACTTGACAATGTTCTAATGGCTTTACATGAGATGTGCTGTATCCACTGTCTGACCATTTGTGGTCAACTTCAGAGTGATCATGCCAAACGCAATGACATTAAAAAAACAAAAACAAACACACAAAACAAAACAAAAAAACACCCCCCCCAAAAAAAAATGCAAGCACTTATCTCAATGCTTAGTCTGATGACATTTTGCCAGAAAATATCCACAGCAGCAGTGCTGAAGGCTTGTGGTTTTGCCTCTTAAACCTTTTACTGAAGCTTTTACCCAAGCTGTACCCACCAAGCCTGCAGTCACATTTAGCCTTCATGTGCTGCCATTTCTACATTTTCGGGTGCAGAGTCCACAGGTCGAGTTAACCTTGATCTTCTCAAGGTCAGTTCACGTCAGGCTGCATCAGACCTGAGTGAGCTGACAGATGCCCTGTGGTGCTGGCAGCAGTCAGTGGTTGGCTTGGAGGCTGCTGGTGTATTGATTGCAAGGGAGCCCACAGCCTGCTCAGGGGCTCACACCTTCCCTTAAAGATATGTGTTTCCTGCTGAGATTGTCTCTCTTTGCATGCTGTGATCTTGGTCCAGGGCTAAAGACAGCCAAACATGCAACACAATCTGGTCTAGCCAGACAGTCAAACCTGCACCACAGTCTGGTCTAGCCATGCAGTCAAACTTGCACCACATTCTGGTCTAGCCAGACAGTCAAACCTGCACCATAAGCTGGTCCAGTCACATGGTCAAACATGCAACATAGCCTGCGTCGTCAAACCCACAACACAGTCTAGTTAAGCTACATAGACAAACCTGTATCACAATCATCTAGCCAAAACAGTGAAACCTGCACCACAATCTTGTCTACCAGCACAATAAAACTCACAGTACTGATAATACAACAAAGTGTCTATGTTTTTACAATCAATCAGGCATTACACATTATTCATGGCAAGCAAACAATCCTGCAAATTTTAACAGACTTCCATTGATACTGAACAAGAATTGACTTGGTGCCCATATGGTAAACTACATGCAGTATCAATCAACTTAGTCCCCATTTATTGAACCAGCATTGTCTTGATGACCATATAATAAACTTGCATGAACTGAGCAATGATATGGTAAACTAGCATGGACTCTGACCATATGGTGAACCAGCATTGGTTTTGACCATATATTAAAACAGCATCACTCTGATAACCATACAGTTGATGCTACAGTATTAACATTTTAGTAGCCTACATCATTTCTATTACCATCTGGTAAACCAGTGCTGACTGATCATCTGACAAAACCTGCACCAAATGCCACCATATATGGCAACCTAACCTTGACCCCTTTACTTTACCAGAATTAAAAACTTGCACCAAACACTGCCATAGCTAACCATATGGCAACTAACATTAATTCCTTTACCATACTATGAAATTGTACCAACACTGCCATGGCTGCATGACAATATCACAACTAACACTGACTCCTTTACCATACCACAACATCTGTAGCTACTATCCTCCATGACTGCATGACAACATCACAACTAACACTGACTCCTTTACCATACCACAACACCTACAGCAACTACCTCCATGACTGCATGACAACATCACAACTAACATTGACTCCTTTACCATACCACAACACATACAGCAATTACCTCCATGACTGCATGACCAAATGCCAACTTAAAATACAGTAAAACCTCTGTAAAGTGGGCACCCTTGGGACCAAAGCAGAATGTCCACTTTAGGGAGGTGCCCACTTGACAGAGGGTCTGCCATTTTAGGTTATGTAGATGACCACCAAACATAAGGCAGGGCACATGCATGCCTACACATCTACATGTGCATGTATATTTATATATGCATGTATACAGATACATGTATCTTAATCCCACATGAAATAAATGAGAAAAGATAGAAAAATGACACTTGAAGAATTAAAAGTTAAAGGTGGCAAGTCCTGATGCAAAAAATAACACTTTTACAAAGTAAAATATTTATTGAACAAAATAATAGTGCCCACTTTAACAGATTTTGGTATATGTTTAGGGTGCCCAATGCCCAATTAGGGAGGTGCCCACTTTAGAGAGGTGGCTTTATAATGTAGTCAATAGGAAAAATGAAATTGTGAGGAGGTGCCCACTTTGGAAAGGTGCCCACATATGGAGGATTTACTGTAAATTAGCTCCCTTACCTTACTATAAAACCTGCACTAACTACTGCCACAACTGACCATATGGCAACCTGACATCCACTCCCGTACCATACTACAAAATCGTACCAAATGAGGACTGAACAGAAAAATGGTGAAATTGAACAAAAGCTGGAACAGCCACGTAGTTGATCTTGTGCCTTCATTTGAACATTACACTCCACACTGGTCCTTCCTATAGCTACTCACTGCGCCATATCAGTCAATATAAAACAATGCTGACAAGACCTATCCCAAGCAGAGCTACTCAGAGACTTTATTTCTTCTGGCTCCTCTCCTTGGCAGTGAAAGTGGTTACTGGAACCACAGGTAAGTAGCATCACCAAGTGGTCCAGTAACTCTTGCATTTCTTGAACACAATAACTTAATAATTTCAGTGACTGGTACAAGATTTACTCTGCTTTATAAGACTTACTGAGGTCACACATTTTTTCCCCTTGTATCATTGTAACTTTCTTGACCTATTGATACAAATGAGTCATGATTATTTTCAGGTCAATATGCATTTCATGTTTTGCTGAAGATTTTTAATAACATGCATGTATACTTCTAAGTCACAACCTCAACTATCTAAATGTATCATTACTCTCGTGTGTTGCAGAATTATGTTGCATACAAATATGTGAAACTCATTATCCCATGTGTAACAAGCTACCAGAGAGCAAGATGCCATGTGCTTTGTTTGTCTTCCATGCTAACAAATCGTATGCTCAAGGCCAGATACATTTTATTCAATCAGAAAGCTTGTTTACGCTCTGGAACATTACACCGAGACTGTATTTCCCTAACTTGCAAGTCGTACACGGACAATAACAATGCAAGATTTAGTTTGTGGGCATACCTCGTATCTGTAAGGTTTGGATTACAATGAAAAAATGTAGCGGATAAGTTGACAATAACAATGCAATACAAGACAGTTTGTGGGCATACATTGTATCTCTTGGAGTTTGTATTGCAAGGACAAATGTAGTGGATAAGAAACTTGTGTTTGGAACTAGGAGAGCAGAAAATTAATCCAAATGTCTGTGACAAGTGATTGAGGCAGGATGTGACTGTCATGCAATTCCAACCTACACACCTCTTACTGGATGTATCATAACATGTGGCTCTAGTTGCTCATTGTACCTCAGACTTACTGGGTGCTGGGACTGGCCATTTAGCAAGGCTGGGCACCAGGCAATGTTCACAAATTAAGATTTCAGCCGATGAAGCCATTTTCCTGACCAGAGTGTGCGTCATACCAAATCAACTTTCAGCCATTGATCAGTAGCTGGAACAGGTGCAAAGCTGTTTACACTTATACACCAAGAAAATGGTCATGGAATTTGTGGGGTCTCTTAGGAGTTTTTAAAGTATATTTATTAACTATCTCCCCCCTCTCCCCCCCCCAAGAAAAAAAAACAAAAACAAAAAAAAATTACCAAAACAGGCAGGTGGTCAAATGACATCTGTTCTTTTTTTTTTTCATTCTGTTGATTACAACCGTGCTGAAAACAGTTTGAAAGAAATGTAGATGACATGTAATCAAGATAATATGGCCCAGGCCAACATCTTTCCTTGACACTTAGCACCCGACCCATGCCAAGGAAATCACTCGGTCTTAAATCAAGGGAGCAATATTTGACAATGGACAAAAATAAATTGTAAGATGCTCGGGCCTCGGTGCATTCATACGCTGAGCTATGCATAGGCATTGTTTGATGAAATAAATGTTGAAACTATTTTTAATTATTTTCATTGTATTTCATAGTGAAAATAAAATCACAGCTATAAGGCCAGCATTATTTTATTACTTGGTTTATGAAATCGCCAACCCTAAAGTTCTGGAAATTAAAAATAAACATAGTTGTAAAATCATACTTTTTTATTTCTGCCAGTCACACTGGTTCCCATAGTGATGGTGTCATCAAGACATCGCAAAAAATACAGGAAAACATTGGTTTTAGCACTGTTCACCCCCATCTGAGGGAAAGATACACTAAGATAAATTGCGCACCAAAGTATGATAATCTTATAGTGTGGTTTAGGGTACTCTGCTTGAAATGCAGTCACCGCTTTGGCGCGCTTTAGGTCCTTTTCCCTTTTGACCTTGACCTACTTGATGCGCGTGCAATTCTATCTCTCATATGTGTCTTCTCTTTGTCTCCATACGTGGCTGCCAGTGTGTGACGGGTAATGTCGAACGTGTTACTTATAAAACGTGCAGCAAAACTTGAAACAAAAAGTTTATTGTGTGTACAAGACAATGAAGTAATCAGTGACATTGTGGCCATTAAAGTTTATTGGTGATGAGAAATGCAGGATCCTGGCAATGGAAGGGTTCAGTAGTGTTGACCCAGAACTACCCACAAATGGGAACGTGACACCTGTGACTCTTGGTATGGATATTCCTGGCAGTGAACTTCAGTGTAAAATACATTCGTGTCCAGTTGAAAAAATGACTATGAAATGGACACCAGGAATCCAGAGAATGCATTGGACCTTTTCATGACTATGGGGTGTAATTTTCCTGCATTTCTCATCACCAGCAAACTTAGCTATGATGTCATCAATTACTTCATTGCCTTCTATACACAATAAACTTTTTGTTTCAAGTTTTGCTCCACATTTTATAAGTAACATGGTCCACATTGCCGTCACATACATGTGCGTCAAAAATGTCAAGGCCAAAAGGGAAAAGCACTCAAGAGGAGAGAAGTTTGTCCTAAGACCTACATGTAAAGCAACACAAATACCAGAGAGAATGTGAATATATACTTTATTGCAATGTGGGACTTTCTTTTCCTCCTTCTCCCCTCTGGGCTCTTGATGTTGCAAACGAATCTGTAAACCAATTTTACTTATTTTTTTGCAATTTTTTTCCATTATTTTTTAAATTCATTTTCCTTCATCCTCCCCCGGATTTTTTTTTTTAATTCATAAACCAAGTAATAAAATAATGCTGGCATAATTACTTCATAAAAGTACAACCAGCCACATGGAGGAGACTCATCATGTCAGCAGACTGGCCTCGTTCACGTGACGGATCACTCCTCATGCAAGCACTTGGAGTCATCCGCTGCAGGTTTTACTATTATATCCTCCACCTGTGCCAGGCTCAATCTGCTCTAAGGACTCTATAGGTATATTCCCCCACCTGCATCAGGCTCAAATATGCTCTGAAAGAACTCCACATATATCCCCCACCTGTATCAGGTTCAATGTACTCTAAAGGAACTCCAGATATATCTCCCATCTGCATCAGGCTCAATGTGCTCTGAGGGAGCTCCAGATATATCCCCATCTGCATCAGGCTCAATGTGCTCTGAGGAAGCTCCACATATATCCTCCACCTGCATCAGGCTCAATGTACTCTAAAGGAACTCCACATATATCCCCCACCTGTATCAGGCTCAATGTGCTCTGAGGGAGCTCCAGATATATCTCCCATCTGCATCAGGCTCAATGTGCTCTGAGGGAGCTCCAGATATATCCCCATCTGCATCAGGCTCAATGTGCTCTGAGGGAGCTTCAGATATATCCCCATCTGCATCAGGCTCAACGTGCTCTGAGGGAGCTTCAGATATATCCCCATCTGCATCAGGCTCAATGTGCTCTGAGGGAGCTCCAGATATATCCCCATCTGCATCAGACTCAATGTGCTCTGAGGGAGCTCCAGATATATCCCCATCTGCATCAGGCTCAATGTGCTCTGAGGGAGCTCCAGATATATCCCCATCTGCATCAGACTCAATGTGCTCTGAGGGAGCTCCAGATATATCCCCATCTGCATCAGGCTCAATGTGCTCTGAGGGAGCTCCAGATATATCCCCATCTGCATCAGGCTCAATGTGCTCTCAGGGAGCTCTAGATGGATCCTCCACCTGCATCAGGCTCAATGTGTTGTGAAGGAACTTCATCGTTAACTGTGGCAACCCATGATGGTGGTTCCTTGTGAAATGCATCACTTTCAGGGAACATAACAGAATTGAAGCCTGTGATAGTAATGATAGTTTTTCACTGACAACCTGTTGATAAATTAATTGGCTGTTGAAGCTTTGGATTTTCAAAAGTTTTGCATTGAATGCGATAATAGTGATAAATTAGGGTAAAGATTTAGACATAGACAGTGATTGCATTGGTTATGGAGAGTAGTAGGATTAATTTATGCTGTTTTTTTTCTTTTTGTTTTGTTTGTTTTTGGAACCATATGGAAGATATGACACTGTTGTTAGTGTTTGCAGAATAGTTATCAAAATGCATGATACAGAATGGCTCAATTTTTGTAAGTGAGTAATTGATTCATTCGTGAACTCTGCTCATCAAGTCAGGAAATGGGATGGTTATCCTACATTCTCACCAGCACTGCGACCAAATATTTGCTTTACCCTGCTTACTGCCCAAATACAAACAACCAAAAAGGAAAACCTACAATGTAAGATTTACCTGCCTTCAAATTTCAAGAGGCCAAGTATCATTGTTTGAAAAACAGCCCAAACAAAATTGTTTCGAACAGATGGACAAATCATTTGTTGTGGGGGAAGTCCATCACTATAATCCCCTTCCCCATTGCATGGATGGCCCACAAAAAGTACATGTGGGTGACATTGACTGAAATTTTTAATCCATTTATCTCAGCCTGATGAGATTTGCCAGAGTCAAGTCACTAGCAAAACCAGTTGCAACAATGTCTGAGATAATGTGTTGACAAGAATTAGATGCAACAGATGTATATTGTACATGGTCAATCCAAAATAACAAACCTCTGCTTTCAAATAAACAACAGAGACAGCATTTTTCCCCTGATGTATAGATCTGTTCCCGAGGCAACAGATGAGTAGTTAAGTAGCCCTACATTCTCACTAGCACTGCAACCAAATATTTGCTTTATTACTCACTGCCCACACATGAACAACTGGTGACTACAAAACAAGACTGACATTTAAGCAATTAATATGTTTGCACGCAGAAAGTCTCTGTTATTAGATAGGAAATGTGAGCATACCTTAACTCATTTGGCACCAGTGAAAAATTTTCCTGAGTACATTTGTAGGAATAAGGTTAAAAATGCAGGGTCATGGTCCTCAATCCTATGTTCAAGGCCCAAAATGTCTGGTTTAACTCTTTCGATACCAACTGCTACAAAAGTCAAACCACTTATGACAAACTGTTCTCCATGAGGATCCTAGATTTGTCTTCCTTGTGAAAAGACTGTTTCATCCAAGTAGCAGCATGCCCATAGTTTCAGAGAGCATAATGGTCTGGGTCAACAGATTTCCTTGGTGCACTTTGGGTGCAAGGTGCTCAAAGCGTGCCGAGGAAAGCTGTTGACTCAGTCCAAAACTTGCCACTGAAAGAGTTAACCCATGCTGGTCTGAGTGAGACCCAGTCACAGACAGCTTCTACCTTGGACATGCCATCCGCATGCATAACATTGAAGCACTGCATACGATATATTAGATCTGGGAGCTTTTCGGCAATTTGAGCAAGAAAATGTTCAATCACTGGTTCTGTGTTGATTGGCAAATCAATTTTCAATTATTGTAATGCCAGCTGAACCATGACTTGTCTGGTAAGATATAAAATATCTTTAGGGACCTCTGTCAGTTTGGTACAGAATGAGTCAAAAGCGCAGAAGATTCTACTGACTGCAAGTCAAAGTATCTCAGGTCCTGAAGCAGGACTCGTTCAATAGGGAACAGTAAACATATCTGAAGTTTAATTTTCCAGCATGTCCTCTCTGTCAAATGATACCCCATCCCTAATCACCTACACAGACATCTCCCTCAGTCAGTGCTATCTGTGGATTGTTTCTATTTGCAATCAGATACAGGCCCACTATCTAACATTGCTCAGTGGTATCTGTGGGTTGTTTCTATTTGCAATCAGATACAGGTCCACTATATAACATTGCTCAGTGGTATCTGTGGGTTGTTTCTATTTGCAATCAGATACAGGTCCACTATATAACATTGCTCAGTGGTATCTGTGGGTTGTTTCTATTTGCAATCAGATCAAGGCCTACTGTATACAATGAAAACTTGTCATTATGACACCATCTGTTCCCTTAGAAATGTGTCAGATAACTGAATATGTCACATACATGAATCAAACAACAAAGAAAATGAACTTTTTCCATTCAAAATTTGTGTCATTATAATGAATATGCCGGATATTTGAGTGTCGTTATAATGAGGTTTCACTGTAACACTGCTCAGTGGTATCTATGGGTTGTTTCCATTCTGTAATCAGACATTGTTTCAAAAGTGGCATGGCTAGACAGGGACAACTGTATTGTGGTTTATGGGAGCTTAAGTTGTTTCCTGAATGGTGTGGCAAGATAGGGATAACTCTATTGTGGTTGATGGGAGCTAAAGGTGTATCCCGAGTTACATGGTCAGACCACCATGAGTATACTGGTACCACTGTATTATGGTTAATAGGAGCTAAACTTGCCTCCCAAGTGGAATGACAAGAGAGGGACTACTCTGCTGTGGTTAATAGGAGCTAAAGTTGTCTCCCAAGGCAAAATAGGGACTACTCTATTGTGGTTAATGGGAGCTTAAGTTGTCTCCCAAGTGGAATGGCAAAATAGGGACTACTCTATGGTGGTTAATGGGAGCTAAAGTTATCTCACAAAGGTCACAAATACCTCCACATGTACCTACCTTCAGTGGTCAGAATGTTCAATATCTGGTCCAGACTGGCTTCATTGGCATTGTTGTCATTGGACTGGATGTTCAGCTTGGCCACTGCTGATGTCAGGCTCTCTGTAAACAAAGAGATGTAGTATCAATTAATTCCTGCATTGTCTCTGTGACACTGTGACAGTATCACACAGTCCATCTTGATACCAATATTACCTGTGCGACATATGGTTTTATTTTGGGGTAATGTCCAACCAGTGTTGAATAATGTGTTCATTTTGACTTTTTTTGAGATTTTTGGTAGACATACATGTTGCCTGTCACATGTCCCAATTTGCAAGTTCTAGCCCCAATACAATAAAAAATATAAACATCATACTTTTAATGTTAACATGGTAGTCAATGGACGACACCTGGACCCTAGTTCCGTGTATGTTACACCCAACTGTATAAAGCATGTATGCATGGCCGTTACACCAGCCTCTGATGAGACACAGCAGTGTCGAAACCGGTCAGGCGTTTTTTCAGGAGGACAACTGTCATTTTTGGCCTTGCCCTGGTCAAATTTAGTCAATGGATGATGTTAACCTTTAGATCTTGATGGCAGACAAGAGGCATCTGCACCAAAAAGGCCATTTCACACGGCTATATCCCTGAAACTAATCCTCTGAAGAATTTATTGTCTCATACAAAAACAGATTCACTTTAATTTGGATAAGCTTTAACCGATTTCCGTTTTGTTCATGTATAAATGCTATATTTCTGACCTGCATTTCTGCATGAGCTTTTGTGGACCCATATACCAAGTTAAATTTGATTTAAATTGTCCCATCCTCTGCAGATCAGGCGCATTGTGCCCAACCAACGCCAAGAAAAGCCATTGCCCTAATGCATGCCATCATGAATGGTCTCACATACAAAGCTCAACAAAAAGGTTTTCTGGTAATGAGAAATTTAAGTAAAAATTTTCGAGAAGACAACCATTTACTTCTGGGTGCTTTTGGGTGATGGGGGGAGGGAGGGTAAAGGGTTATTCCATACCGGCATACTGGGGGTATTTTATTTCCTCCACCAGTGTACTGGAAGTTCTCTTTTCTTTACTTTGTCCCAGACATTATTTTGGAACATTTCTATTTCTCTACACTGTACTGGGGCAACCATATTCACCGGTACCGGCACATTGGGATCCCTCACACCCCCTTGGATTGGGCCTTCCCGGTTGCACACCCTGTTTGGGCAGAAGGGTATGGTCTTTGCATTTGTGTATTAAAAATGATTGACAGACAACCTCTTACAAATAAAAGTTGGAAAAAATGTCACTACATTGTCACCAAAAGGAATATGAGGCAGGCACTACCATGCTGATATCTGTGTAAGATGATCGCCACGGCTACAAGGTGGAAATAGAATATCTGCCTCGAGTGATTGTCATCATACATATAAATGTATAGATGTCTCAATAGTGTACAAGAGGGGTTATACAGGCATTGCCTGCTCTCCAATCGGTTTTTTGTTCAATACATTTTTTAAAAAATTGAAATAAAATACATGTAAGTTTAATGCAACGACGTAGTCAGCAGGAACTGAACAGAGCAAAATCAAACTTCATTTGCACTTCAAAAATTGATAAACAGACCAGTCAATGTACAGCTTCCATGTAGTATGGTCAATAGAGATTTGATGCTATTGTTACTTATCGCATGTGCACCACATCGTTGCCTCAGTACTGTATTGTTGAGTGTAATTCAACTTTAAAGTACAGATAAACTATCAAACTGAGGTGATTAAATACACAGCATGTGAATTCGCATAACCTCACGTGATCTTAACCAATGTGCTCTGCGGTCATTATGTGCACATTAAAATTCATTGGCATTACATGCATGCACGTCTGCAAAAAATCCATCTGAGATTGAGTTTTCATATTACATTGATCATCATGTATACCTAGGAGACATAATTTTTTTCACATGGCATCTATAGCAATATATGACAGTATCACATATAGTTTGCAGTCCACGGGCTCCTGTCAAATGAAGGGCTGGCAATGTACTGCAGTCTGCATGGCCTCCACTAGCCCTTGGCATTATCCCACTCTGACCCTTGTAGTTCCAAGGGTGTCTTACTGATGCTCTCATCACCTTATCTTTAACACCTGAGAATGGTTTCAAATAAGCTTACAGGCAAGGACTATAATCACCTCTTGCAGACCTTTACGTCAAATCAATGTAAAACTGCGTACTATGTCAGACTGGTACTGAATTGGTTTGTGTCCAGTGATTTAGAAAAGAGAAGCAATCTGGGAAGGAGAGGGGTTAATGTTAGTTACCGTTGCAGGAATATCTCTGAATACCAAGTAATAAAACATTGATGATGGAAGAGACTGAGCAGGCTTAGGAACACGATGAAACGTCTGTCAGTCAAACTATGCAAGGACAGACTACATGTACACACGGACTTAATAATGAGCAGGCCACTGACACACCAAGACATGCGATGGGCACCCAGGGAGGAGAGTGGTACAATTGGTGTGGCTGCTGTGAACCTGTGTAAGCCCCAGCCTTCCCATGCGCCCATCACACATAATACATGCTTCAAGCACTGTGCTCATGCATTGATCAGTGCTGGGTCTCTGGCCTGGCTGTATGCTCCCAGGGCAGGGTTGGCTAGGTCTGGTGGGGCTTCACTCACTCACTCTGCCACATTTGCGTTTTATTTGAAGCTTACTAGACTTGGCGCAAGTGGACTCATATGTAATCCTGCCTGCTTGCAGAATAGACACAGCTGCTGTGTTAACTGATCGGCATGCCAACTGAAGAGCCACAGACCATATGCCACAGCCAGGGACGTCATGGACAGTTTTTCACTGTAGACATTGTCTCTTCACTTCCTTGTTTATCTTTCAACTGAAGCAGAGTTGACTTCTCGCACTCAAAGTTTAAAACATTGGAGCTGAAACATGAAGACTGCACGCACCTTGATTGTACTGTTAAAAGCATAACGCTGTCAGTCATAGATAAAATTTCGCTGTTGTGATTAAATGTTACTCTTGCACAAACAGTTTGCTGCTTTTTATATTGTCATAAGGCTTATTACTATTTTCTGTCTACATCTGCTAGTTTAGCTGAGGTGCTGTATTTTCACTCTTTATGTACCTAGCTGTTAGCTGATGATTGGCTCACATGTCATTCTTTACTTCCACAACTGATCTTGTAAGATAAGATAGCGCCACTTGTTGCAGAGGAACTTTATAACTGAAGCAGCTCCGGTCTGTTGATATTACCCATGCAATGGCACAAAATGCCAGAGGGCTGTATATATCGGTAGCACATGGGCTTATTCATGTTCCACCACACCCCAATGAACTTATCTTTTTAAGTGGAGATTTGACACAGTGGTTTAAGACACTTGGGGGCTAAATTGCTACCTGTTTTCAGCCAGAATGCTTTTGCTCTTCCCATCTTATGGTGGCTTTCTGGGACCAGTTCTGCTATGCAGAATCTGGTAGCAGATCACCTGCTCATCAATATAAACAGCTGATCACAGATTGAAGGATGATTTACATTCTTCTCAATCCAATCAAACGTTGTTGAGATTTCTATACACATGTTAGCTGCTCAGAACTTGATACAAGATTATCAATAACTCACTCACCATTTCATAAATGAGTAAACTACTTATCAATCCATACAAGAGTTAATTGCTTATCATCTCAGACACAGGTAATATGCTTAGGGGTCGTTCAACATTATCATTTTTGAATTAGTACTTAGGGTACTAAATTTCATGACCCCCCTCCCTCCCCCAAAATTAGTACTTTAAAAATGATGATTTTCAACAACAACAACAAAAAATTGCAAAATTGCACAAATCAAACCAAAAATTGACCATCACTTTCCATATTCTGTTAAAGTGTACAGACCCATTTAGCTCTCTCGCCCCTTGCATACTGTAAGTACTAATTAAAACATGAAGCATCCCTTATTAATCCATGCAAATTGGTTGTTTGTCATCTCATACAAGAGCATTCTGCCTATTAACCCATACAATGCCGTTACTAATTTGTCTGCTGAGACAAGGGTAATATTGGTAGTTGTTTGTTTTTTGATACAAGAGTCCATGCATGGTATCTGTTTGCAAGCACATACAAGAGAAATCTGCTTGCTAAGAAAATCGTTTGTTATGTCATAGAAAATAATATGCTTACTAGCCCATATAAGGTGGTTGTTCATTATTTAATACAAAAGAAGTATATGCTTAAAAGTCCATACAAGTTACTAGTTTGTCATCTCATACAATAATAACCTGTCCATACAAGGTAACTGTCATATCATACAAAATTAACCTGTCCATACAAGGTAGCTGTCATATCATACAATAGTAACCTATCCATACAAGGTAGCTGTCATATCTTACAATGGTAACCTGTCCATACAAGGTAGCTGTCATATCTTACAACAGTAACCTGTCCATACAAGGTAGTTGTCATATTTTACAACAGCAACCTGTCCATACAAGGTATCTGTCATATCTTACAATAGTAACCTGTCCATACAAGGTAGCTGTCATATCATACAATAGTAACCTGTCCATACAAGGTAGCTGTCATATCATACAATAGTAACCTGTCCATACAAGGTAGCTGTCATATCATACAATAGTAACCTGTCCATACAAGGTAGCTGTCATATCATACAATAGTAACCTGTCCATACAAGGTAGCTGTCATATCATACAATAGTAACCTGTCCATACAAGGTAGCTGTCATATCTTATAATGTCTATACTTCTGCTCACTGAGTTGTAGTATTGTCACCACTTGGTTTGTTACATACTTTAGTGTCAATATACTGTGAGTTTTATCTATTACAGAGTCGTTGCTGTTGCTAAGTGTATCATTAACATGTATTATTATTGTTTATGTGCAGTCATCCCGGTTTCCAGTTTTTCCCTCTACAAATCAATAGGCCATTTCTACTTGTTTAGATGTTTATTTATTTACTTGTCATGTATGCACGGTCTTATAGTTGTTAGATACCCCTGTAAGCTTTGAGAACAATTGATTATTTTAAATTTTTGTTTCCTCTTATGTTTCAAACACTTCATTCATTCCAGCGACCACTTATTGACAGTACTTCCCTAACTGTTACTCTTAGCTGGTGATATTCATGTCAATCCTGGGCCTGCTGGTGATCTTTGTGATTTTACCCTCTGTCACATAAATGTTCCCAGTCTAATTACTGACAAGTTTAAACAGACAAAACAGATACTGTTCCAGACTTTGATATTATTACCCTGTCTGAAACATTTTTTTCAACCAAAACACCTGATGATGACTTTAACCTACCTGGCCATCATAATATTATACAGAAGGATTGCCCTAATATGGTAGGGGGTGGTGTGGCTGTGCTTGCATCTGAGTCTATTGCAATTTCTCGTCGCATTGACCTAGAGCTTCTTGACATCAAACTTTTGTGCACGGAGATTAGAGTTCACAATAATAAATTTTTACTTGGAGTAGTCTATAGACATCCTAACTCACTCGTCTCCTTTTGGGACAAACTACAAAAGAGTTTTGATTTAGCCACTTACTGTAACATTCAAAATATCATTCTAGCTGGTGATTTAAATTCGGACTTCAACACCATGTTGGGTGCAAAGTTGCAGCAGTTCTGTGACACAAATTTTCTTAATTTGCACATTCACAAGCCTACTTGAATAACAGCAAGAACCTCTACTTGTTTAGATCAAATAATTTCTAATATACTAAACTTTATTAAAGAACCATGTGTCTTATCACCAATCTCTAATTGTGATCATTCAGTCATTGGTACCAATGTACTTTTTCAGTGCAAAAAGGTCCCTTCTTTTACTAGACAAATTTAGGAATATGAGACAAGGGATTTCGATAAGATTGGGATTTCCTTGATAGAACAAATTGGGATGTTTGCTTTGAGACTGGAAATGTTGAGCTGTGCAGTAAGATTTGGACAAAATTATTCCTTGATGATGCATACCACACTATTCCAAACAAAGAAATAACAGTTTGTTCCTGAGCTTTCATGGTATAATTCTAGGCTTCGTTGTGAGAAGCAGGTTTTTCGAGCTTATAAGAAGGCAAAGGATAAGAATAATGATCCACAAGCTTGGAGTGCTTATAATAATCTTCGTAATCAATACCAAGATCACCTGAAATGTACTGCAGAAGCTCACAATAATAAACTTAGACTTCTTTAAGAAGCACAAAGCATAAAAACAAAGCTTGGTGGTGCACCGTCAAACATTTCACGAACAGAAATCAATTTTCATCTATTCCTTCTCTAATACATGAAAATCGCCATGTGACCAACAGCTTATCAAAAGCCAAAATATTCAATTCATTTTTCTTAAGTCAGAGCAACCTTGATACTTCAAGGGCCCCAGTAATTCCAACTGTGGACCCACCCGCTGTCATACTTGACTATTCAAATTGATCAAAGTGAAGTCCTTGACATTCCTAAGAGCTTAGATATCACTAAGGCCACTGGCCCAGATGGAATCAATGCTAGACTTCTGAAGGAAGGAGCACCATCAATTTTGCGTATCATTAACCAAACTCTTTAACCCTTCTCTTAATCTGGCAACTTTTCCCAGCTTATGGAAGCAAACCAATGTCACCCCCTTATATAAAAATGGTGACTCATATTTATGTAACAACTATTGCCCTATTTCTCTTTTAAGCTGTGTTGGAAAAATTATGGAGAAAGCTATTTTTAAACACGTTTTTAACTTTTTTAGGGATAACTTAATTATATTGGCAAATCAGTTGGGATTCATACCCAACGATTCCACTGTTAATCAACTGATATCTTTATATCACTAAATTGTGTCCTGCCATTGATCTTCAGAAGGAAGTGTGAATTGTCTTTTTCGACATTAGCAAGGCATTCGATCTTGTCTGGCATGTTAGTCTTCTTTACAAAGTGGAACGTAATGGGATAGCTGGATCACTCTTAAACTGGATTCAAATATCATTTGTCTAAACAACAATGATGGGCTGTTATAAATGGTCAATCATCTGAATGGGGTGCCATAAATGCTGGTGTTCCCCAGGGCTCTGTTCTAGGGCCTTTACTGTTTTTGATATTTATAAATGAGCTAAACGACTAAAGCAAGTAGCCGTGGTGATTAGGAGGCTTGGTGATTGTCCGACTAGTTTCAATGCCTCTGCATCTCATCAGGGACTGTTGAAAAAAAAATGCGTTAGCCTGTTTATATACTACGTTCGGCTACCGTAGTTACTACGTAAAAAACGTGCATTTGTTTACATGTAAGAGTAGCCTGATGTTCATATCTTGGTTGATATGACGTGATTCCAAAAAGATCTCTTTTTGAAAGGAATAGTCTTTCCATATAAGGAAAGGCTGGTGTTGTCAGCTGGCTGGGATCAGCTGGTGCATTGAATCAGGCATTATGAAATTAGAACAATTACAATATTGTTCCAATAGCCCTGGATAGGGGCTACTAAATCGACTTTTAGTTTTGATGTAAAGAATATTTGCAGTTTTTTTCTTGGTTTAACACTATATGAGTTAAAATGGAGTGGAAATAAAATAGGGAGGTGAGCTAAGACAATAAAAATTTAGCATAAGACTGAGCAAGAAAGCTCATCTCCCCATGATATTGAGGCCGAAACGCTCAATCGAGCGTAGTTGGTGCATCCAATGTTTCTCACGAGTTAGTCGCAGTTCTCTGGTGCGTGCTAATCTCGGTGGAGTTGGGCTGTAATCTAGTGTATTGACTTCAATGTCAAGTCCATCATGCCCTTCTTGGGAAAAAATTCTGCCCAAGGGTTGAGTGGCCACTTTATTACTTATGTAACGATAATGTTCTCTTAGCCTGTCTTTCAGTGGACGTTGTGTCTGTCCAACATACTGTTTTCTACAAACTTTGCCTGTAAGGAGGTAAATAAGGTTGGAACTTTCACAACAACCTCCTTTAGGGACTGTATAAGTCCGCTTGGTTTCTGTGCTGGTTACTTGGCCTGTAGTGTTCAGGCGTGTACAGTATTTGCAATTTTGGCGAATGCATGTGTTCCTGTGATATTTATAAATGATACAGCAGACATTTTTCGGTTGAATATCAAACTTTTTGAACACGATACTTCTCTGTTCCTCTCTGTTAATAATCCAAATTTAACTGTAAACATGATTAATAGTAATCTCTTATCTATTGGTTTAAACATTCATGGTCTGACAACTGGGTGGTGACATTTAATGCCTAGAAAACTGATGCTATGTTAATTTCTCAGAAAAGAGACCCAGTACATCACCCTCTGTAAGTTTTTCAAGATCACCAGCTGGAATATGTGGATTAACACAAGCATCTAGGGCTTGTATTTCGGAACAATTTAAAATAGAATGATCATATTAATACAATTGTGGCTAAGGCTACTAAACAACTACATATTTTGAAAATGCTCACATTCCTTCTTGACAGAAAAACGTAAGAAATAATCAATACCTCCTTTATGCGACCTCTAATAGAATATGGTAATGTTGTCTGGGATAGCTGCATCCAATCAGATGCATTGAAATTGGAGAGTATTCGATTGGCTGCTGCACCTGTTATTTCTGGTGCTAAGCGCACCACATCTAATGCTGAAAAATATGATGAAACTGGTCTTACTACACTGGCAAAATGCAGAGAAGTAAGTAAACTAATCTTAAGGTACAAAATCACTAATAATCTGGTTCCTGAATATCTTCCAATGAACAAAATTTTACCAGAAGGTATATAACAAGACAGGCCCCTGACTTGCCTCAATTTAGAACCAGAACTGAATTATTTGAGAATTCTTTCTTTCCTACAACGATAAAACTTGGAACCAATTGCCTCTTGATGTGAGAAACTCTACTACTTTAGCTAATTTAAAAACAAAATTTCCTCAAATGTGCCAAGTTATTAAAGCAAACAGAATTGTACTCTCTGGGCAACAGAATTGCCGCAGTTTTGCTTACAAGACTGTGCTTGGGCTGCAACCAATTGAATGCCCATCTATTTGATATTGGCGTTAACTCAATCATCAAGGTGTCACTGCAATCAAGGGATTGAAGACGTCTGGCATTTCTTTTTCGTTTGTCCTTATTATGCTCTTCCTCACGATTGCCTTCATGGAATAGTTACAAATTATGCACCTTTCAGCCTTGAAACCATTTTATATGGCATTTCTGAAAGCACTCTTGAAATAAATAAGAATATATTCCCAGCAGTCCAAAATTCCATTCTAAAAACCAAATGTTTTCACACTGGTGATTTGATACATGATTTACAATCAATCCTGCATTTATATTATAACTATACTACATAATTATGAATCCTCAATGGGATGGATGTCAAATAGCAATTTTATTGCTTCTCTATAATCGACCCACTATCTGTCTTGTGATTTGTGGTGTCCTTCTTTACTTTGTTGATCCAGAGTGGCGCTCTTCCTCCTAGCAGTGTCTTTGTAACTGCCAGTCATTTAGGGCTTCGCTCTGGACCCTTGACGTCTCGTTTGTCCTGTGATATTATCTTCTTCTGAAAAAAGGGGTCAATAAAGGGCCTTGCTCTTCTCCACAATTGTTTTCTCCTTTGAATAAACTATGTTTAAACCATACAACAGTGACCTGTCAATACAAGGTAGCTGTCATATCATACAATAGTAACCTGTCAATACAAGGTAGCTGTCATATCATACAACAGAAACCTGTCCATACAAGGTAGCTGTCTTATCATATAACAGAAACCTGTCCATACAAGGTAGCTGTCATATCATACAACAGAAACCTGTCAATACAAGGTAGCTGTGATATCTTACAATAGTAACCTGTCCATACAAGGTAGCTGTTTGTCATCTCATACAGGGCAGTTGTGTGTCATTTAATACACGAGTAATTTGTTTACAAACCCATAGAAGGCAATGTTTGTCATCATACACAAGAGTAATCTTGTTAATCCATGTCGGATATGTGAGTGTTGCTATAATGGGGTTTCACTGTATTTTAACTTTGCATTTTATTTTCCCCTCAAGAGAGGCCACCCCTCTTATGAGGTCACATTTCTAGTGCATTCAGGTAGCCTTTTTAGAGCGTACCATTGTACTGGAAATACTAAATTCATCAATCAGGATCTGGTTGCTCAAGACTCAATCCCATATTGAGTCAAACCTGTTCACCCATAGGCTTTTTTTTGCATACCATTGTAGGTACAATATTGTGAGATTTTCATATTCATAAATAGTATCTTGCTGCACATCATTACTCAATTTTGATATTCAATGAAAGACTTGATACTGGTAGGGTTCTGATGCCAGTTTTTGTGGAACGTCAGTTTTCGTGGTACACTGAGCGATTTTGGTCAATGCCTGAATGCTCTTTGTGTTCGCATTTTAATTTATTCAATATTGGGTAGTTCGTAAGAAAAATTGATATTTGTTCCATGCTGTTTTGATTCAAAATTATTTCAAATTTATATATGATTTAATACAAAACCATTAAAGAACTTTAAGAGTTTCAAATATTCAAACATGAACCAAAGACTATACAAGCTTATGGAAATTAATTAGAGATTCTGTATTGCTAATTTGATCTAATTATGAAGTGAACTACTAACAGCAATACATGTAGTCACACAAGAACCAACATGTAAGAGTAACCCGTTGCATCTTTCATATAAAATTTATGTATTCATCCATTGGGGCCACAAGCTGTAAATTTGCCTGGTTCTCAACAGTGATAAACTTGTTAACAGAGCAGCCATAAACACATACTTGGAGCAACCAGCTGTCCCGGCAGTTCAGTATTCCACCGTAGTTGTATGAAGGGACTGCTCTGATCATTAGCCAATTAGCCAAATACTAATGTTTCTTCAAATTGGTTAAGAAAAGTGTTAATGGTTAAAATACTTTAAAATGAATTGTTCAACTTTTCCCACTTGAATTAAGACTGTGTCAACAGCTTTCCTTTTGTCATGGGTCGGGCATTTAGTACCCGACCCATGACAAGGGGAGCTGTTGACCCAGCACATGTCATTTTGTTAGGTCTCATCTACAATTCTCATTCAAATTGTTTTTCATCCCTGTTGAAATTAGTAGAAAACATTGAAGCAGATGACATTTTACAACCAGTTGTTTTGGCCGGTTTTAGATGGAAAGGGTTAAAGGGCCATAATAGGATCTGTGTTAATTATACGTTAATTTCCAATTTTGGCCACAGATTTTTGAAGTCTAGATCTGTCCCTGTTTATGCTCATATGTTGCTTTATTTATGCTTACTTTATGCATAGCCCACAAAACTATGAACAAAAAAAAAAAGTGTATGAGTGCGTGTTAACAATACAGGAGTACTGTAGCTGCTTTTTCAGACCAACTGTACTGCCAGCTAAATGTGGTCTCATATTGCAGGTGGTCTTAAAATACAGGTAAATTTATAAGAGAAATAGACTCCAGTGTCATAAAAGGGAAACCTAAAAAAGATATGTAGTTTCCCCACAGGTGTGGTCTTTAGAACAGGTATCACTGTAGTTCCCAATCTGCATCTAATAATACACATATGTAATATGTCAAGATGTTTTGGGTGGATCACCCACACCTTGACATTATATACATTTATTTTAGGATGCACACTGGTAACCACTGTTACCATGTACTTCATCATGACTAAGGGATGAATTGAGTTTAACTGAAAGAGTACACTAGTACTGTCAGATTTACTGGATAGTCTTTTAGCTGGTACATGTATTATATATAATACTGTCAATTCATTAATTTACATTTTGGCGAAAAAATTGAGATGCAGAATCTGTGAAAATTTATTGACACTTGAGAATATATTTGCACCACACGTTCAGTAGAACCTGTCTATAAGGGCCAACATTGACCTGTGGTCTTATACAACAGGTGACCCTTCCTGGGATGAAATGAATGGACAGATTAAGTACCATCCACATTAAAGTTACACATGTACACTATCAAGTAAAGTATTCACAAAAAGGGAACCTTTTGAAGAGAGGCAGTTTGTAACACAGGGACTACTGTAGATGATTTTTTTTTTTTGCGTGTGTGTGTGAATAGCCACCAGCTTCAAATTTGTATATAACACACTCTGATGCTCCTGCGCATGTACCAGTCCAGTCAATAAATGCAGCATCAGCTGGCGGCTGTAGCACAGAATTAATTAGACTAATTGACGGACGTAATACAAAATGCCACACTGAGTATTGGATCAGCACATTAGCTTGCATTATTGATGAAACAGACAATTATACAGTGGGGAGTACTGAGCTACTGTGCAAAAAACTTATCAAAAATGCTCAATAGCATATACTGCATGGAACATGAGAAGAGTTCCAAAATCTGGAACAAACAAGACACAAGAGTGATCTGAGATTTCACTGCATGGAACTGATATTTGCTGGAGGCCATCTGATCATTCCAAATCACTTTACAGTTATTACATGAGGAGTTCCAAAATCAGGAAGAAGCAAGATGAGAGAGCGATCTCAGATCTCATTGGTTGAGATAGATATTTGCTGGAGGCCATCCGATCATTCTAATTGAATTTTTTGTGATTAAATAAGTTTTGGAGACACGATGATTTTTGTACTGCATTCAGTCAATGATATATCCATATATGTTCACGTTGCTCTACATACACCCCTCAAAATGAGCCATTTTCACCGAGTCATTTTCTCAAGCTTGATGACCGCTTATCTTGGGTGTCAAAAACACAAGCACTAGTTGGACTCAATCAGCTATACATACTGAGCTTACCTTATTCCAACACAGGCAGCATTCCTTCAAATTCTCTACCAGTTACAAACAACACCAACTGTGAGAGCCCCTGTCCTGATCAGATATATTAGGAGTATGAAATGCTAAAGGATCTTACACTGAACGGCAATTTGTTTACTGGTCCCTTTTGCCATTATTTCTATCAGATAGGTTTCAGAGTGTTAAAACACCAAAGGATCTTACATTGAACTGCAATTTGTCTGCAAGTCCATTTTTCCATTACGTTTATCAGACATGCTTAAGAATATATAAACTACCAAAAGATGTTATATAGAACTACAGCAAGTCTAATCTGGTTCCTGAGGCTACCAGGAATTACCAAAGACATGCCTACAAGTTGCTGACAGGAAGGACACCCACTTGTGGCATGTACAGAACATACAAAAATTTGGACTGGACTTTGCTGGCAGAAGAAAGTGTGAAAGAAGGAATACTGCTTGACATACTGAGAAAAAAACAGCACAATCCTAATATATTTGACACCAATATTTCAACTTCTTCCCTAATTCGTGTATCATGCTATACAACTAATGTAGCTACTGGGAACAACCACTTAAGTCTATGATTTTGCAGCCATTACTAACAATTGATTTGGTAAAATTGGACCAGATGATGCAGAATCATGGCCACTTTCCCTGGAACATGTTGTATTCACATGTGCCAGTTTTCCAATGAAATCCTAATCCTAAAAGAAAATAATAATAATAATAAAAAAAATCCTGATCACAATGAGGCTTTAAACAAAACTTGTAATCACAAGTATGACAGCATCAATCCCCCATTTCCTTGGACAAGAAATATGCAGATTTTTCTTGTTCCATGTTTAACACAATAAAGAAGCCAATGGGGATTTATGAAAGTGATTACTCAAAATCGATGCCTTTTTCTCTTATTCTTTTTGAAGGACTTTTAAGTATGACAGAAAAGTGTGATGTTCCCGTCAAACACATTTAGGGAGCCTTGATGAGCACACATTATGTGGTACCTAATAGTCCAGGGCATTGGCTTCAGCTGCCCAAGTAACTATCCGAGAACTGTTTTGTATAAACAGCCTCATTGACTGTCTCCCATCATGCTATAGCAAGGCAACAGTTTGATATTGCACCTGAGAACACCTGCCTCTGTTTACATGTCTGGGAGAGCACGCCAGTTTTCTCCAGTCAGCATCAACGACTATTGCCTTGCCGTCTACAATGTGGTAAGCATGCCATGTCAATATTACAGAATATTGGGCTGATTAGTGGAGGGTTCATGGGATAGGGGTCTTGGCCAAGTGCCTGGAGTGCAAATATTCTTCTTATTCACTAGCTGGCCTGTGCCGTTATCCAAGATCAATCATATTTAGTGCCTGTCTGCTTTGTTATGAAAGATCAGTCTCCCAATAGTTTGGCACCTGCAAATGGATTCACTTGTATTTGGTGTGATTATATTCCATTCATGAATTATTGACATGTGCTGGCTTATGTAAGCACGCCACCTGACTGAAGCCATGTGTATGTATATGGCAAATGGATAAAACAAATATTTCTGTCGATTAACCTTCTTCCTCTTGACGTGGCCCAACACTAGCTGGAGGTATACGGCTGTCTGCTTCAGCAATTTTACGCTCAGTGTTAACCCCACAAAAAATAACGAGAATGGCCGGTGAACCTCATCAGAGTACCCCAAAGTAAACAGCTCTCCTTGGGCACATAGAATGCTTAGCATCCAACCCACCTGAAGGAGACCTGTGACTGAGCCTTCAGTCAACAGGACACAGTTAATTGAGAGAGTAATTGCTGCTAGTCCAGCAGGTATAGGAGCAGATTGCTTTGGCTCCACAGTGCAGCCCAGAAATATAGAGTTCTATGACTCCATGGCAGTTTTCTTTCCCCTTTAGTTAGGTGGCATTAAGTGGTAATTGCAGATTCATATTTCCACTTGAAGGAGCCTCCATTCAGGTACCACCATGCCCACTCTACTGTCAACAGGTTAGACATTACCTGCCAAGTCAGGCACAAACAGCAGCAGCTATCACAAGAGTGGACCCAGACATCACTGTCCAGGCTATAGAAACCCCACATTTCCACCTACCCAGCCCTTTGTCTCTTTGCTACCTAATGTACTCTTGCGCATGGACCAGTGGTGGACGTAAGTCGACTCTTATGTTCCTACTTGAGCTTGTCACAATTCAGCAAAACACTGTTTCCTGAAATTCCCATCGGTCACACTGGCAGAGCATTTTAGAGGTTAGTCAGAATACATGTATATGCAAGCTCTTGAGGTCAGTGTTCCAAACCAGCTGTATCTTTGAATGAAAGAGAAGACACTTGTGGGCAAGATACAGCAAGTATAAATTATGTATTTCAGCCATTAATTTTGGCTGGTGCCACCATTATAACACAACTTTAACTTGACTAGGCTTATTCACAGTGATATCTCATTGAAAGCAATAAGTAGTGCTCTGGCCATAAGGTGACTAATTTGGGGCCAATGATTATGATAGGGACTACATAATTGCTTTACATTAGCCCAGGCTAGCATAGGTAACAGCTTAGCCAGTGCATGATGCCCTGGCCTGGCAGGGGTCACAAAGAGAGATGAAACTGAACTAATAATCATATTCCTCAGTGCTCTGTAAGATGACATCATCACTAAGAGGCCCAACCACAAAGGTAAAACTGGCAGAGCACAAGGCAGACTACCCCTTATACTGGACTTTGATGTCCCAGTGTTTTTTAGTTTGATACACCAATAAAACTACTCATTTTCTATCCTACACATAAATATACTCTAAACTGCTTTATTTCCACATTTTAATTTTCATTGGTTTTTGTATTTTTGATACTTCACTGTAGTTTTAATTTCACTATTTTGGACATAATTCCTATTCAAACAGTACTGAAATACCAGTTCACTGCATTTTCATTTTCATAGTTTTGTGCCATCAGCAAAATAAAGTGAAAATAAGAATGCAGTGAAATTAAAGCAATTTACAGCAGTTTACTTTATTTTGAAATTAAAGTTCGTAGATCAATTTTAAAAGAGCAAAGGGCAATTAAGTCAGGAGGTCTCATTTGAATTTTGAAACAGGCACAGTGATCATGGTGATGTAGCTTTGCATTGAGCATGAAATGTGACTTAATCTTGATGACCAGTCAGGACTGCCGTAAACAATTTTTGTGTTATTTATCTGACATAACAGAATGTCACCCAGACTGTGTACCACAGCATTACCAGCTACCCTTATCCAGTGCCTGATGAGCCACCTACAAGGTGAAATGTTGCTCTGCTCTTTTCAAATTTGAACAGTTACAGTGAAACCTCCCTTACCAAACACCTACTTGTACTGAGCACTTTTTCTCGGTCACAATTGTATATTTTCATTATAATCAAACCTCCAAGTACTGAACACCTCTCAATACCGAACACTATTGTCCAGTCCCAAAGGTGTTCGGTATAGGGGGGTTTCACTGTTTATGGCTCTCTGATGTCCAGGCACCTGCCCGGTGTTCACATGAATTATACACAAGAAATGTGACTAAACTATAATTGACTCTACTCCGTACAAGGAATGTAACTCAACCAAAACAGTTTTGACTAAATTGCACACAAAGAATGAAATTCAACCACAACTAAATTTTACGCAAGGAAATGTGAATCAGCTAGAAATGTTTGCAGTTTTTGTTGTTTTCTTATGATCATCAAAGAATACTTGTCAAGTTCAAACTTAAATGCATGCTGGTTGCTTGAACAAGGCCACCTGATATGGATCCTAATATTTACACTTACCTGATCAAACCTGTCAAAGAACCTGGACATGAAATCTCATATAGTTAACTGCTTTACTGTTAAAAATGTCCCGTTTTGTACCCCATATTTTGTAGAATTGTAGACAATCAGAGATACCAATGACTCCCACATATACAGATTTTACTGTAAATGTGAACAAAATTCAAAACTATGTAAGCCTCTCTTTTTCATCAAATTTGAGCTAGTTTGATGAAGTTAGGTTGTTTTTTGTTTTTTTTTTTTGGGGGGGGGTCATAGAGAAGGCAAAATACATGAATTCAGGTAAAATCATGAAAAGTGACCTCTGTGGACAATACTTACTTGGTCAGCCTGCCCAGACCAAAAGCTTTCTTGAGAGCAGATTGGTCATGCAATATTTAACCTAGACCAAAGACCGTGTTTGACTCAGTCCATATACTGGCCAGGAAATGGTCAAGAGAAAGGTGTTGACCTGACTTCAGAGTTTGGGTCCTGTCAACAGATTTCACTCATCTATAAAACACAAATAGCTTCAGTTTCCCTGTTGTTTAAAACTGAATATTGTAAACAGAAGAAATAATGGATGCTGAAATGTGGAGCTGGGAGGACACGTTCACATCTTCTCCACTTTAAATCTGACAAAAACACCTGCAAGCCAAGTCATCTGGATAAAAATTGCAGATGAAGCTCACACCAACAGCATTCTTTGGAGTCTAAAGCCAGACTGCCCAGTGAAGTGGTATTGACAGTACACAGGGTTCAGGTCTTTTCCATGCTCAGCGAGTCTGCAGTAAGAATACTCAGTACATATACAGTACTACTGATAGTACATGTACTAAGGGTTATAGTCTCCCCTTGCTAAGTGAGTCTGCAGCAATATGCTCTTATAGCAGAGTTGTATTGGTTGTGCACAGGGTTAAGTTCTCCCCTTGCTCAGTGAGCCTGCAGCAATATGCTCTTATAGCAGTTGTATTGGTATTGCACAAGGTTAAGTTCTCCCCTTGCTCAGTGAGTCTGCAGCAATATGCTCTTATAGCAGAGTTGTATTGGTCGTGCACAGGGTTATAGTCTCCCAATACTCAATGAGTCTGCAGCAATGTATGGCCCTATAGTAATGTGTTGCCAACACACAGGGTTAAAGTCCCCCACACTCAGACATGGTACAGCAGTAATGAGAGCACACAGGGTTAAGTCTCCCCGTGCACAGGGAGTCTGCACCAAGCATGACCCTTCAGTGGTGTTATTAACAGCACACAGGTACATAAGACCTGACTATTAAAAGGGTCTGCTCCACTGCCAGAGACATCTACATGGATGCTACCTCCCGTTTGTCAAACCTTATCAAGTAATTGTATCATAAATGATACATCATCATGTTGACACTCTGACCTTCCCTTCATAAGCCTGACACGATGTTTACCTTTATAAGGTTTATCAGCTGAGCACTCTGGTAACATTGCAAGAAAATGTATAATGATGTGACTCGACTACCTGAGTGATGTCTGTGACTGAAATGAAGCTGATCAATCAAGCCATGTCGGGGAGCACACAATGCTTGCAAGTGCAGAGTGCTGCTATGCCAACCCTAATCTTTGCCTGGTTACACAGCAAAATACTATGCCAACCCGTAACTTTGGCTTGTGACACAGCAAACTGCCATGTCCTTATGTTAGGCTGGTGATACAGCACACTGTCATCTCATCTTTGGCTGGTGATGCAGTCAATGGCTGTGCTAGCCCTTAACTTTGGCTGGTGGCACAGTAAACTGCACATCCTTACATTTGGGTGGTGATACAGTTAAATGTTATCCCCTCATCTTTGGCTGGTCATAGAGTAAACTGCTATCCATACCCTAAACTTTGGCTGCTGACACAGTAAAGTGGTATATCAGCCCTTACCTTTGGCTAATGACACAGTAAACTGTCATCCCTTTACCTTTGGCTAATGGCATCGTAAACTGTTATGCCTTTACCTTTGGCTGACGACAGAGTAACCTGCCATGCCCTTACCTTTGGCTAATGACAGGGTAAACTGCTATGCCTTTACCTTTGGCTAATGACAGGGTAAACTGTCATCCCTTTACCTATGGCTAATGACAGACTAAGCCGTCATCCCTTTACCTTTGGCTAATGGCACGGTGAACTTCCATGCCTTTACCTTTGGCTAATGACAGGCTAAACTGTCATCCCTTTACCTTTGGCTAATGACAGGGTAAACTGCCATCCCTTTACCTATGGCTAATGACAGGCTAAGCCGTCATCCCTTTACCTTTGGCTAATGGCACGGTGAACTTCCATGCCTTTACCTTTGGCTAATGACAGGCTAAACTGTCATCCCTTTACCTTTGGCTAATGACAGGGTAAACTGCCATCCCTTTACCTATGGCTAATGACAGGCTAAGCCGTCATCCCTTTACCTTTGGCTAATGGCATGGTGAACTTCCATGCCTTTACCTTTGGCTAATGACAGGGTAAACTGTCATCCCTTTACCTTTGGCTAATGACAGGATAAACTGTCATGCCTTTACCTTTGGCTAATGACAGTGTTTAACTTAACTGTCTTCCCTCTACCTTTGGCTAATGGCAGGGCTAGCTGTCATCCCTTTATCTTTGGCTAGTGGCATGGTAAACTGTCATGCCCTTACCTTTGGCTAATGGCAGGGTTAACTGTCTTCCCTTTACCTTTGGCTAATGGCAGGGTAAACTGTCATGCCTTTACCTTTGGCTAATAACATGGTAAACTACCATGCTTTTACCTTTGGCTGGTGACACAGTGAACTGCTATATCAATCCCTATCTTGGCTGGGACATAGTAAACTGCTATGTCAATCTCTATCTTGGCTGGGACACAGTAAACTGCTATGTCAATGCCTACCTCTGCCTGTGACACACTGCACTGCTATGCCAAATGCCACTTTCTTGTTCTATTTTGGTAATGTATTTTGGGAAGAGCTAATTTACTTCAGCAGGTATTATTGAAGTTTTGTATTTAATTTCTCAATTTGGCTTTTGATTTGTATGTCTAGATCATTTCTTGATGCCACCAAACATTCTACTTTTCCTCTTAGTTCACAACTCTTATGTCAAATCTTACCTCTGGCAGGCAGTTCACACCATGACTTTGTCAAGTACTAACTTTCCATGTTAATTCACAGCAGCTATGTCATATCCTACCTTATCCTGTCAGTTCACAGCACCTATGTCAAGTCTTACTTTTGGCTGGCAGTTCATAGAACAGCTGTAGAACTGTAAATTGCTTTAATTTTGCTGTTCCTATTTTCGCATACTTTGCTGAGGGCACAAAACTGTGAAAATAAAAACAGTGACACAGTATTTTAACATTATTTGAACAAGAACTACATTCAAAATAGTTCACTTCAAACAAAAATTGAAACAATTCACAGTAAGGCATACCTTTGGCTGGTGGAAAAACAAATACATGTATGTCAAAATGACCTACCTTTGACTGGCTGGTAGTTCACAGCACATTTGTGTCAAGTCCTGGAACCTTTGGCAGCCAGTCCACACAACAATTGTGTCAAGACCTACCTTCAGTTGAATCACACAGCACACACTCCCTGCCATGTGGCAAATTCTAGCCATGCGTTTATCTACGTGCTTATAACACACGCACACATATATATGCAACACAACTGTGCGGACCCATGCCCTTGGATGGCTTCACACAACACATACAGCATCATTACACTGGCCACCAAATATCTCTCAACAGACATCTAAGACAAACAACAGTCAGCTCTGTGCCAGACCCTACCTTTGGCTGAGTCACCACTCATGGTCAATGATGACTGTGATGTACACGTGTGATTACGACTGTCTGGCAGCAGTTACAATGCCATTGCACTCCAATCTTATTGCATCTCCCGAGGAACCGCCTGTCCTATTAGAGCCACGATCACAGTAAATGCTGCAAGAAAAAGGATGAGACACAAAAAGTCAGCGCTGTGATGTATGGTTTTAAATGTGCTAGTGTATAGGACGCTGTCAACTGGCATTAATAAGGAGCGCCAGTTGTCGAAGCAGACCCCGTGCCTGGGAAGAAGAAAAATCAATTGGTAACTATTAGTTGAATAGACATATAAGCTTTCCACCACAGGTGCCAGGCTGCCTCTGAGGTAGGGCCGGCAGTGACCAATCACAGACCCCATGTACATCTCACCCAGTCAAATAGCAGGAAATTGTTGCAGTGGCTGACACTATCCTGGGCTAACAGTGTCATTAGAGCATTACAGCATTACATGTGGCCAGTCAAGCCAGCTTTGTCATATCTAAAGGACGCAGTTGAAAGCGACGGTGACTTACAAGGCCTTGTGACTTACCATACTTCTAGCCTGTGACTGTACTGGTACCAATGTGCACAGACAGTCCACTGTACAGGTGAACCATAAACTGTACTCAGGTTTGCATTAACTCCCTCCCTGCCTCCCTCCCACAGTCACTACTTATCTCCTATATTAATCTCTGTCAGAATTGTAGATTCAGGTTCCTCATAAAATGAGGTTCTCTCCAAGTGGCAATGTGACTTGTGCACAGTCCAGACATTTGATACTGCCTGGCAAGTCCTCATTCCTGTTCTTCTATGGGAAGCTTGTAAAACAATGAAAAAAATAAAAACTCAAACTTTTCCCAGTATATCATAGTGTATTGTAGAATGAATACAAACAATACAAATATTAAAACCAACTGCTGCACTAAATGGCCAATTTGTTACCCAGTAATTTGTGAATCTGTATCAACTGTTCAGACACAAGAAATGCCATTTACCAGCCCCACACAAACAGCACTCACTCCCCCTGGAGTGGATTTTGTTAGCTTTTCTCTGTGGCAGAGTATCAAGCTGCCCACATATGCCCACTGGTGCAGGATACACACATAAGCCAGCCTTTGACATATGCAACTTAACACCACTCATTAAAGGTCAACAAAATGAAAATACATCATCAAGTCGTGACACAAGATAATATGAACTGCGGGTCTAATTGCACACAAACACAGGTGTCTTTTATGATGCAACAAAGTGCAGCATTAACACAGCATTGTATCAGTTATATCACAGACTGCATGCTAATTTTAACAGATCTGCAGGAAAACAATAGACCACTTGCATGTAAAAGATAAACCAGAGGGCAGCACTTGAGGGTGATTTTTTTTGCATAATTTGACCTGCTTGCATATCAACAAATCACATCGAAGCTGTCATTTAGCAAATACCCAAAGTTTATACAAATGAACATAGTCCAGTGCTGCCATCTTGAGTCCTGAAGTCCATAAGTCAAAATGTTCTTTAGTTCTGGAGACAGAAGGTACAGATGATCCCTAAGTCTGCAGGGGTGCCAACCCTTAAAGTGTCATTTCAGGGACAAATAGTCAAGACCATCAGGGCCACAAAATAATTAGCAAAAAATACAGTAGCAAATACCCAATTTTGATGCAGGACACACACTGTAAATTGATGAAAAATTGCCAACTCATTTCAGGGATTTTCCCTGATGATGAGGTACAGTTGGCATCTCTGAGTCTGAACACCTGCCATTGACACAGGCAGTCACTGCAGTCAATCAGTTGCACATACAGTAGTCCCAGCCTTAAGCAACCACCTCAATGGCAGGCTTAAAAGTGGTCTGTTAAAACAGGTCATCTTTCATCAGAGGTACACTGGCATGTAAAAGATAAAACAATGTCTTAACCCTTTCAATGCCAAATTTTTGACAGTCAACAGCTTTTCTCGGCTGAAAAAAGCTGTTGACCTGAATGTATTCTCTCTGGAACTATAGGCATATTGGTATTTGAATGAAAGTCTTGTCACAAGAAGTATAAATCTGGGATCCTAATGATAATTCAGACTTGTCTGACTTAAGTAGATCAACTTTAGAAGTGACTGGTGCTGAAAGAGTTAATACAGTGTCTCATCAGGGGCCAGGTCCATGAAGACAGGTACCACTGTGTTGTGACCACTATTAGCACCACTGTATTGTGACCACTGTTAGCACCACTGTGTTGTGACCACTGCTAGCACCACTGTATTGTGACCACTGTTAGCACCACTGTGTTGTGACCACTGTTAGCACCAGGAATTTGCAGATATTGTTTTCCTTAGTAATATTCTGTAAATAACTATCTTGAAAATGAAAGTACTTATGACAGTCAATACTGATGTGAGAATTGTGACATGTGCACCCACTGCATTGCCAAGGTAACACAATAGTGGCATTGTACACAACTTTACCATACAAAGTCATCTCAGGTTTTGGTTAAGAGAGTAACAGTGCTACTGACCCCCATGGTAATATGGTATGGACCTCAAGCCCAATTAACAGATATGGTCACTGGGTAGTGACAGTGAGTGCAGTATTCAGTTTCAGTACAGACAACAGTCCAAAGCTGTCAGACATGGCTCGTTGGTACCAATAGCCAGTCAAGTGTTATTACTCAGGTGTCATGTCCCAGTTTTTCTACCATGGTCACTTGCCACAGACTACTGTGTCCAATTACATGATGTCAGACATAGTTGTCTGATACTGAAAAGGAGTCCAGTGTTACAGAGGCTCCAAATTGTAAGATCTGTGAGCCTGACAATGTCACACCTTGGGATTGAGCAAGTAGGACACATAAGGGGAGCACATTGACTGAGCCAGGGGTGAGCCTGGAAGGGGGTATGGGTCCCCTCTCTGGTACATGTATTTATAAATTTAAATATAGAGAAAAGTTCAATGATCAATTCTAAATGAGACATTTCACTTTGTAAGTGGGACAATGGGACAATTTGCATATTTACCAATTATATATAAACCCACTGGTACTTTCGGACCTGTATCCACTATCAGGGCAACCTTCTCTACTAAGCTCAAACTTTGACTCTGTGGGGGATCTTGGCTCCTGTGCCCAGTACTGCTACTTAATTCATAGCCTGGGGGGCGACTTCAGTGTCTCATACAATATTCCTATTCTGGGGCCCACCGCCACCAACAAGTGGTAACTTCAAGGCATAGTATTTATATTATAAGGTAATGCAAACACTGGAAAAGTCCCATGATATATTTTATATTACATTCATTCAACAACTTGACCTTCTGTAAACACTAATCACACATATATTTCGGATACTACCTCTTCAAAAGATCCAATTGCGACAAACCCACGGACTTGGATGCCACTTTAAAATTGTGAATTCTGCACCCAATGGGTTGTAAATAAGGATAGTATTGAGATGATCTTGGGGGAGCAGTGGGGGTTTATAAAAAATGAAACCAAAAGTATATATTTTGCAAATATTTCAGAGCATCAATATGATATATGCTGTGGCTACGATTCACTTTAATACCCAAATCAGTTGTATTTTCGTGCAACCTTCTCGCAATGCATTGCACCATGTTCAAAATGGCACTCACCAACGTGCATGATTTGCCGGCTCAAGGTATCGTGTTGCATTTGGATTTGTAACAGACAATGATGACTGCTTCAGACACAACAAAGTGGGCAGATTAAAGTTAAGATAGAAAGTCATGTTTTAAAAGTAATTTAACGACCATCTGCCCGGGAAACTCAGAGAACAAACACCTGGAACCTTACAAAATTGCTGGCTCAAGGTATCGTGTCGCATTTAGATTTGTAAGTAACAATGATAACTGTTTCAGACATGACCCAGTGGGCAGATTAAAGTTAAGATAGCAAGTCTTGTTTTAAGACTAATTTAATGACCATTTGCCCTGGTAACTCAGAGAATGGATACCTGGAACCTAGCAAAATTGCTTACTCAAGGTATAGTGTCGCATTTGGATTTGTAACTAACAATGATAACTGCTTCAGGCACAACCGGGCCAGCAGATTAAAGTTAAGATAGTAAGTCATGTTTTAAAAGGACTTTAACAACCATTTGCCCTGGTAACTTGGAGAATGGACACCTGGAACCTAGCTAAATATAACTATAACAATCACCGAACAACCATAGCTATGCAGCTAAACTGTTTCCCTTGCCCAAGTTAACCCTCCAGGCAAGCTGAAATAAACGGTGTGTTAAAGTTGACTTTACTGCAAAATAACTGCACCAGACAGCCACATTCTTGATAAAATCTTTCAGCCTGGGTCGATCCATTTTGTTAGGGAAGGGCGGCTTGAAACTTTTTTTTTTGTTTCATGAAATTTATCTAGGGTCAGGCCACTTCAGAAGGGTTGGTGGAGCTACTGGAACCACACATATATTTTTGTTAGGCCTAGGGTAACTTGGACATTTGTTGAAACATGGTTTAAATGGATGTTCTTTCCCCTTTTACACATTACTTCCTTCGACATCAGTTTAAAGACGTTCGGTACACTGGTCAAAGGAATTTAGAAATCTCTGGTTTTTGGTGTGAACCAAGATATTGGCATTTGAAACAAAATGCAAGCAAAAAATTGGCATGTCACGGTGCTACTTTTGTCGCTAGGTGGCGCTACATGTAAGGACTACAGAAATTTTATAGCAAACATTATATATGCGGGTAAAAGCAAAAAAATAAATTAAGGATGCAAAGATATGCATAAAATAACTCAATATGAATGTATGCAATGTATATCAAGCCTTTTAATAACAAATATGTGAACAAAACATGCTGGAATGTGACTTTAAATTCATCTCGTCTTGCAAAAATGTATAAGTGCTCACATTATTTTTCAAGTTTGAAGTAGAAAAAATATTTACAAATCCCTGAAAAATTGTAGGGGGTTTCCAAAATATGCACTGATTTAATTGATTAACAAAAAAAGATATCATACGGTGCTATTTTTTCCGCAATTGTACAAAGAATTCATGCATGTTGACTGAATTTGTTCTAAGTTCATAGGTACAAGGTATCTATTCATTGTCTAACTTCGATACCATATCAATATACATGTATGTAGGTTAAATAAACGGCAGTACGTCGTTAATTTTATATTCAAGTTATAATATATACTATAGTTTTACTGAGAAGAGGCAAACATTGTAAGATTCTCTCCATAGTGCAATACAGCAATGTGGAAAAAGTGGTAAAAATAGGAATATCAAAATTATAGTTGCCTTAATACATTGTCGAATAGTAACACATGCAGCACATTGTCAAATATGCCTGTGCCACCTTTTGACGCTGGGGAATTACTGCGGTCCCCCCCCCCCCCCAAGTTGGGACAGCGTTTATCGTACCACATTCACAAGAAATGTAAAGTGCACTGGCCAAGCCATATTGTTTTTCTGATTCTGTATTTTTAGGGACAATGTTTTTTTTTACATTCCTCACATACAAGATTATCGGCTAGTACACTTAGTTCCACTATTCTACGACCTTCGTCCCAGTTATAACTGTCAGTGTTTACATGTGCATGTGGCATTGGGGAAGTGGGCGTGGCACTTTCGACGGTGGCTTGGTCAGTGTTCGCTGATTGTGTACATGCGTTTTGGTCTACCACTGCCGTGTTTCGACGTATTCTGCCTTGTTCTAAAGCATTTAGTCCTTTGTTTTGGCACTTGTTAACAAACGACCCATTCTTTTTCCTTTTCACTCTTCGTAAACAATCCATATTTCTCAAACGGAACTGTGCAAAATAGGAAAAGCGAACAGCAGCTAGTGCAGGTATCGACAAATACCAGCTCTAACTGCACAGAGGCATTGGACCATAAATGGTTGCGCATAACGCGGTGTACCGAACGTCTTTAATTTGTTACTTGGGCACAGCCAGAGACGCCTGTCTATTAAAAAAAACAAAAAAACAGTTGGAGCCTCCGCAATGTTACGAGAGTAAGTAAGTAACCACTATAGCTCCTATATCCCAGGTTTTGTAACATGGTCATTTGGTACTGACTATAGTGTCCAATGTTGTCAGACATGGCTATTTGGTGCTGATCTTCATCTAGTCCAGTGACATTAAGACAAGTTCATACAGGGTTTTTGTCCCAAGTTTTCCAACATGGTCATTTGGTAGACCACAGTATTTAGTATTTTCAGACACTGATGGGGAGGCTGGTGTTATTAGGACCAGCTGGGTTTTCCCAATATCATCATTTGGTTAGCGGCTCAGAAACTCTTCTTGCATAGAGTGGTCAATGACACATTATCTGGATCAAATTCATGCCTGACACGTAAAAACACAGGTTTTTGGTGCAGATAGTATGTCCCATGTTTCCCGATATTTTCATTTGAGACAGTCATCGCAAGTGTCAGATTGATCAACCATAAAGGGCAACCCAACTTTGTTTCAATTAATGTGTTTGGCTCTTACACCAGTCTGCACCCCAGAAAAACTGAGTTATATTGAATTTCCCTCACTCATTCCCCTCCCTTCCGAGCATGTGGATCTGTCATTTCAGACAGTGCCTCTAATACACCCACATCATGTGTAGCACTGTAAAAGTCACCTGATGGAGACAGCAGTACTCAATATCAATAACCGTGCTCACTTGTGTCTGCAACAGGCATCCAATCTCTGGCCCATGATTTTTGGAATTCCTAAAATGGACACAATTCACAAAAAGACAGCAACATGACACCAAATTTTTTAAATTTGTAAATGGAAATGGCCATTTGTGCCAGTATTATTTGTTTACAGATGAGCGTCTGGTCTGAAGCTATTTTGAGCGTGCTTGTAAAGATTCTATAATAAAAACAATCAATATGCATAAACACTGCCACAAACTTTATATTTTTGGAAAGCTAGCACACCACTGATTCATTTTCTCCCACTGTCGTGTGTGTTTGTTGTCCCTTTCTGGGTTTTCTGAGGTAAAGACATTAAATTTGTGGCAAACTGTTCGTAACAATGTAAACTGAAAAAGCGTGTCTCATTTTTGTGATTTATGTTCTGTTACGGTGCTATTCATGTTTGGAGTTGCATTGATGACACTCACTCAATACATCAAAGGAACTAAACTTTGACTCTTTCTCCTGACAAAACTAAACTTGTTATTGAAAATGTGAGACATGCTTTTTCGGTTAACATTGTTACAAACATTTTGTCACAAATCTAATGCCTTTGCATCAGAAACAAAAAAGTTGAATCCAAGTTTCTTTAAGGTTCTTTGTAAAAAAGGACGGCACTTGGAATGATTGCTGTATAAACATAGTTTGAACATTGCGCAATGCATTGATTGCGTGACAGTGGCAATCCTGGCCACAGCATATATCATATCATCATTGATGTTCTGAAACATTTGCAAAATATGTACTTTTGGTTTCAAATATTATAACTCCCCCCCCCCCTCCCCCCCCCCCCCCCCCCCGATGGGCAATACCCATTTACAAACCATTGGGTGCAGAATCCACAGTTTTCAAAATGGCAGCCAAGTCAATAGGATATTTTGAAGAGGTAGCATCCAAAATATATGTGTGATTAGTGTTAAGGGAAGGTTAATTGTCAAATGAATGTAATGTACAACATATAATGGGACTTTTGCAGAGTGAGCATTACCTGAATTTAGTAGCAGCACAGGGCACAGGAGGCAAGACCTGCTGCTGAGTCAAAGATAGAGTTTAGTGTAGAAGGTTGCCGCGATAGTGGATACAGGTCCAAAAGTACCAGTGGGTATTTAAAGTTATAAAATTTTTAATTTAGTCCTGATAGGTTGTTTATTTTCTTTCTATAAATGGCTCCAAAAGTCACGAAAAGGGTTATCAGATCAAAAAAAATAATCCTGGGAACCACTCCTGGATATAGTATTTTTCTTTTGATGTCCGTTGATTTTAATGTGATAGGGCAATTCACGTTTGTGAGGCGAGATACAAATTGCAGAGGTTGAGCAAAAAACAGTTCCGAGCGAAATCGCATTGAAAGAAAAAGTTGCCAATTCTTGCGCATTTATGACAGTAAAATGACACATACTCATTTCTTCTGTCCTGTGTTTTAATTATTGTGTGAAATATACTTGCAGCTTTACCTCTGTGATGTTGTCATTAAAAAAAAAAGTATATTTTGTGGCCTAAATCTAGACTTTTGAAACTTGGGAACATCACACTTGGCTTTTATGGGTGTGGGCTCACATGCGGCTTTCCATATTTGGGGCCCAGTAAGTGGATTGTACTAATTTGTTTTTACATCAATAGAGAATTTCAAAGTAATCAGAACAATGGTAGTGATTAGTCTGAACTGGCCCATTCTTCTCTCCACGGCTAATGGTTTCCTGCTCCCTTTGAGTGACCCTTGTCAATTGGTTTCCAGGAGTCATGGACTAATGACTGTGCAAACAATGACATGCTTCATTATCATACCCATGCAAACAAACCCCAAGTGCTTGGCACTGCTTTAACTTATCATGTAAACAAAGTTTTGAGATTAATTTTCTCATTTAATTTTTGGTTCACACATCTGAGTTTTCGGCGCTTTTAGTTTAAGTATCAAATTATCGAAAAGTATAAAAAAGGGATTAGAGGTTATCCAAAGGTGTTGCCTTCAGATCTTCCACCTTAAATTGCAAGGAATTCTAGTTGTATGAAAATAAAAACAGGCCTTATTTTTCTACTCTTGGGTTGGGAGCAAAATTTATGGTGATTGCTGGACATGAAAAATAAAAAAATAATGCCCTGACAATCATGTACAATTAATCCCTTAACAGCTGGACCATTATATTGTATGGAACTGTTGGTCTTTTTACAAAAAATACAGTGAAACCTGTTTTGAGAGATTACTGTGAGGAAAAACCACCTGCCTTTTCAGACTATGTTTACCATGTCCCTCTTGCCATCTTTCTCATGTTATTGTACCTCTATTGAGAGACCACCTGCCTTATGTGACCACATTTTGGCCTGCCCTAGCGGCAGTCTCTCAAAAACAGGTTTTACTGTATTAAATATTGTATCCATTTCATAATTTAGAGTTCATCTTAAGTCTTCAACTCTAGCTGCAGTTGGCAGCAAAAGAGTTAAAATAAGTAGGGGGGTGGGGGGGTGTTTATACTAGTGAACACACTGGGTATGGCATGTACGCATCACATCTGTCACCAAACAGGTAGCAGAAGTTAAAGTGGCCGTGCACTGGCCTTGCCTGTACCCAGCACTAGCAGGCTACCATGGGGACACCCCAAGTCACTGCCTACTGCAGAAAACGGAACACATGTGAAGCCCAAGTTGCCTAACCAATGCATGCAGCACCATGCCTGGCTTGCTGATGGTGGCTTTGAAGTCCTTGTGTGCTGTCCAGCCGCACCCTCTCTGTTGCATGTTCCACAATAATTGTCAGAAAATACAATGACAACACAATGCATGCAAGCCTTGATTGACAAATTGAGTGATTTAACTCAAGCAATACCACATACTGCTGTATCGTCAGTATCTCCGGCCTCAAATGGTCCTGTTAATTTGCTTGCTAAAAGGTCAATATATAGCAACTGGGCATTGCTTTGAAAACAAAACAAACAAACAAAAAAAAAAAAAGTCTGGAACAAGAAGATTTAAGATACCGGTAAGAGCCAAAATGATTGTACTTATGGCAAAATATGTCAAGTATCTTTACAGTATGTTAACGAAACAAGCCCCAAATGATAAATATTTATAACATTTATGCATTGAGGGAGGACAACCACATCAGTTGCCTCCATTAAGTTAACCCTTTCTGACCAGAATGAGACTGTATCAAAGAGCTGTAGTCATGTTGTCCTGGTAGGTAAGCCCAAAGCCTGAGCTAAACGAAAAAAGAACTACAGAAAAAAAAAAAAAAAAAAAAATTTGAACTGGGTACATGTTCCCTTGACATGTCTCACCAATGAGTCTTAATTCAAAACATTTTTGACTGGAGAGACATTTACATAAAGACACAGAAGCAGATGGCATCTGACATCCAGGCATTTTATTGGTTCCAAGTGAGACAGTGTCAAATCCTGCCTGTCACAGCGGTAGCGGACTTCTGATGCACAAATGCTGCTGGGTCAATACTGATCCTTGCCTTCCTGGAAAGGCTTCACTGCCATTTTTCTCAGATTCCTTTAACTCATTCCATACCAGTCCCTGATTTTTCAGTATATATTTACCTAGATTTACAACGGCAACTGCATATTTAAATTCTTCATGAAAAGAGCTTTCATTTAAGTACCAACATGCCTATAGTCTGAAGTCAGTGGTTCTGGCACTGCCTGGCAAGTCATGCTGCAGCTGCCCTTGCGGCAGCTGCAGCATGACTTGCTAGACAGTGTCAGAATCACTGACCAAGTATGTCACCATAGTATGGAATGAGTTAAGATGCCTAGCATTTAGAATCAAACAAACAAGATGACAGAGAGTATGCATGTGCACAGCTGACCTAACAATATATATCCTCATCAAGCAGTAAAGAGGATCTCCTCGTCAGCTTGGTGAGAACACCATTATTACAAGTATTTAGTAATACATGTACCACCATTATGAAATGTCTAGTACCTGTCTCTATCATCAGGATCACTCAGCATGATTTGGCAATACCTCATGACTAGTAGGATACATTCTGCACAGGCCATTATACTAGCTTGTGAAGCGAACACGGAAATACTGGCAGATGCAAAGGATTTGATTTTTATTAGTTCTAGGCCCTTTCATGCTTTCAAAATGCAACTGTAACACTCTAGGTTGCTCTAGGCTGCTGTGCAGAGGTACCAGGAAATTGGACAAACTAACAAAATATACTCATGAATGCAAGGGTTCGCTTTTCATATTCCACATAAACGGACAAGCATATGACCTACCAAGCAGCTGGTGCACCAGTGTAACTGTGCGATTGGTGGTGCTTGTGATTGTCATGCCATCCTACAGAAGTGGAAATGGATTACACTCCCTTGCTATCACAAGGCTATTGCTTCACTACTGTGCTCTGTCATATGCTGTAACAATCACAAGGGCATTCTAAATCACCAGGATCATAGGTATATTTGAAGAATATGTGGCCTATAGGTAAGGAGAAAATATTTGCATCCATCTGCACCAGTGTCCGTTTTATGATACTAATAATGCACACACTTTACCAATCATATAGTTCAACAGTCATTGAAAATTTATGAAATTGAAAGTTTTGCCACCTAATGAATAACTTTTGTCGAGACTGAGTCAAGCTACATTCTTATCAAGTTTCAGAAGAATCTAGGTTGAAACTTAAGTAAAGAAGCCTAAAATTACTTTAAAAAAAAAAACACCCAAATTCATTTTAAAAAGCAGCACTAGCCAGCACTGAAGAATTTTGGGTCATGGGGTACCCACAAGTGTTCCAATGCAATTTTGAAGTTATTTGCAAACTGGTTTTTGAAGTTGTTAGCAAACTAGTTTCAATGATGGTTTAAAATTTGGGGACACTTACTTGAGCAAATTATATTGCGCGAAACATCCAGTTTCCAATTTAAAACCCAATTAGCTTGGACCCTGTGTTTTCATAACTAGAATCTTCATTTCCATTTTGAAATTATATCCAAATTCATTTCCTTTCTACAGTTATATGAAATTTTCACTAAACTGATATTCACTCTTCATAACTGAACACTTGGTTGAACAATACAAATGACTGAGTGTCAACAACATTGCTGTATGCTTTATGAATGTCGAAACACTGGGCTAAGGCACTTGATACCCTATACCATGGCTAGTAAGTGGCTCTGAATCCTGGTTCCACATACTTAAGTTCCTTGTGCTTACTCCTCCACACAGCCCCAAAGAAAATAGTGACATATGATGATGATGATGATGATGATGATGATGATGACGGCGACGGCGACGACGACGACGACAATGGATAGATTTGCAAGCAAATCTGTCTGGGTGCCAATTGGAGCTTGTTTTGAAACCCTCCTCAGATACTGCTTTGTGACATCATTAATCATGGGTCATCAGGTAAAATCTGCTGAACAGTAGTAGTAGAGTAACTGGGCAACAGGTGTATTGTGAGTCTATGCAACGTGATAGGGTAACGCAACTACCACTGTTTTTTCAGCCAATAGCTGAATAGGATTTTTTTTACCCATAACTTTAATAATTCATAGCATATCAATAAATCCAAACCAGGTGCACAATTTCAGCTATGGGTCTCATAGTATGTAAGATTTCAATGTTGTAACTTGTATGATGGCTGAGAAAACTGTGTCACAAAATGTGGCGGAAAGGTATTAAGAAATAACGAAAGAATACAGAGCTCCCACAAAAAACAATATGTCTAGGTTGGCACCCAGACATAAATAACAACAATAAAATAACCTCTGCTTCCAACAAAGCAACAATTGGTGATCCTGAGGCACCAAATTCTCAGTGCATAATAAACCTAAATACTATTAAGAACTTTTGTGTAATCCACAGCATCTGTAAAAACAGCAATCACAGTTTAACTCAAACTATGACAAAACTGGAAAAAAATATATAAATAGTCTCTACACTATATGCTCTATTGCACTCATAGATACCAGTGCTTTGTATTAGGTGTCTCTGTAAATCAGTGTGTCTGCATGTATAGGGCTGTGTGGTCGCTTACTTTTGACATGACAATTTGTATAGCTGTCTGATCCCTATAAATATACATCAAAAGAATCAATTACCAACCACACCTGTCCATATGATATGGAGGTTCCGCCTAAATATATGCACCTAAAATTAACATGTGGAATAGGAGAGTACAAACAGCCTGGCACAAAGTATATTAGGCACATATAACATGTACCAACCTCATATTACTGCAGGTATGTACAGTTACCCCATACATGTAATAACATATTATCTGACGTGGTTACAGGGAGTCTTATATGTGATTTAAAAAAAACAAAAAAAAAAAACTGTAGAATTTTCTTGTAAGTAGGGTGCTGAAAGTGTGTGTGGGAGATTCGTGGGCTGCAATACAAGAATGAAAGGGATTTTTATGAGCAGCCAGAGTGCTGTGTATGAAGCTGTGCTAGTGGGCTCCGAGGACATGCTCCCCCAGAAAATGCTGAAATTGCACATTTTGGTGTCAAAATAAGCTTACACTCAATTAACTTTTTTTTTTTTGCAAGCTGAGGTGCATCCATTCAATCTATATAATTCACATTTTTTAGCAAACTGAAGTGAAGTAAAACTTAAGGCCATCATGAACAAAATCGACACATTTTTGTACAAAAGGCATTAGAAACTGTACATGGACAATTTGTGATTATTGGACATTCAACTTTTCTGTTTGCATTGGTTTGTGAAGCTCAAATTGATGTTATAATGGGTCTTGAGTATCAATGTCAGTATTTACCATTTTATTTTATTTTATTTTATCTTAGCTTATAGGGTGGGTGGGTGTCGGGTCAGGGGTCCATCACCATGAATGATAAGCATGTGGGATTGGCCAATGGCCGTGGACCTTTGCTTGGCTGGTCCAGGGACACAAAGTCAAGAAAGAAAGTCAAGTGAAGTTTATTTAAGATTGGTAATTTTTACAAATAATGAACATGAGCATTTTTTAACTGCAGGTAGTTAGCATGACAGTGCCTGCTATAAATCATTTCATGGTTTGTCATAGCGGACCAGTTTGAGACAAAGTATAGTACATAGAGTATGGTACATTGTATATTTTTGGATTCAGTCCTCAAGCAGAAGTTACAACTAAAACTACAAGTAAATTTTAATTTTTCATGCTTTGTCTAGTTTTTAGACTTGCCTGTTTTGCTGCTTGAATTTTATCTTTTCGCATCATTCTGTTTTAGTATTCACTTTCAGTTATTTTAGGCTTACATGTTTTCTGTCAGGTTACCCCCCCCCCCGGCTATCAGTCGCAAGCGGCCGCGGCCGACAACAGTTACAAGTTTGCCTAATTGTACTGAAAATCGTGTTAATAAAAATCATGTTTTTATAACATGTTTTTGACATTAAAGCTACTGACTTTCATTCTTTTCTGACATGCCTAAATGCACATTTACTCAATATTAAAGAATTACTCAAAATTGACAGTATTTTCTCAAATGTCACAAACCTGACACATTACATTGAAACATTGACTCAGTGTTGGCAGTGTTGGCAAAGAAAAAGAGCTTAATTGTTTGGAGACTTTCAAAGTGAGGAGTAGGTGTCATTGTGGAGTTTGTTTTACATATCTGGTGCAGGATGTCCATTGTTGCATTACTTGTTAGAATTTCCCTTGGTTTTTACAGGTGGTCTAGCTACAACTGTTTATTTTTCAATCACTGGGTGTGAATATAAGGCTCCAGTTTGTTCTACTTCAGTTATACACTGGCAGGTGGTTTAACTAGGATAAGCTATCCAGCTGGAAATGGTACATACTGGTTCAGGGGTAAGTCAAATTGTTCTTATCTGAACCTGTACTATACAAATTTAGTAATTGTGTTTTCTTGGACAGCCTTTCTTCTTTCATAATGAAGCTCCGCATTTATAAACAAAACTTCGCGTATTTAGCTAATTCATCATTTGCCACGTTCATTTTTCCATTATTATGTGGGTTTTCTTTGCTGAATATTTAGCTAAGACAAGCAGCCGCTACTCAGAGAGACATGTACAGGTATAGGCTCCAAAACATGTTCTGAGTAGTTACCTGCTGAAGACCCTTCAATTAATTTGCGCTAGTACAGCCTATGTCAAAATTCTACAGAAGAACGTGTTCAATATGGACAATAGTACTTCCATATATACATAATATATATAGGTTAGACATTGACAGGTTAGCTTATGGAGAGTAAAGAGTTTGGACTACGGAATAGGGTAATGACTACTACGAAGTGGTTCTGGACAAAAAGACACAAATACAATAGCAGTAATATACCACAATAATTGACATCAGAATGAGATCATCTGCCATAGTCCCAATGAAGTAAGCTAACAACAAGCACTGCAAGCGCCTGATGTCACCCCAGCTTTCCATTAAACATTTGAATTGGTTGAAACTGCAGAAGAATCTAAACGGGTTTGGCAAATCATTCCATACCTCTACCTTCCAAACATTTTGAAATTGCCCATGTTAATTAATGGTGTATGATTTTGGGGCCAAGGTAGGCCTCTACTATTTGTTTTTTTCTTCGATGAAAGATTGAAGACAGTTTGTCAGCATACAGAAAAGTGGGGGTTGGAACTCACAGGAAACTCAGCAAAAAAGGACTGGGAGTCTATGATCATCTGGCTTCCTGGCCACAAAGTAGCAGCTAGTGCTTAACTGATAACAGCACCCCCACCAGGTTTGCATGTGCAGTTTATACTGGCCTTTCATGCAGCCTCACCTTGTCCATCTCTCTCTTAGGGGAAGGAATCAGCTAAGCCCCCCTTTCACACCCCACTTGGATATACACCAGAACAAAACACAAAAAGGCATGCAAGAGGCACAACATTGAATATTACTGCCTGTGGTCAATTCATTTGACATTGCAGGTACATATACTTAATTTCACACATTTTTGATGTTTTCCATGGGGATATAATTTCACAAATTTGTCATCATATACACAAAATATTTGACAGTTTTTAATTCCAAGTTTCCTGCACATATCCAACATGAAATTTACCCTATGACATTAACCCTTCAGGGATTAAGTCAACAGCTGTCTTCAATGCACCCCAGGTGCACTGTGCCTAGGGTATGCCAAGGAAGGCTTTGGACTCATTGTTTATATCATTTTTCACACCAAAAAGCAGCAGATGACAGTTACCAGACCTGACCATTTCTAGCCATTTTGAATGCAAAAGCTATGTGTGGATATATGTCTAAAGGGTTAACATGCTCACACCAGGCTATAAAGGGGGCTGGCCTCTGATATGTGTGCCTTAAGGAAGTCACTCATAATATCAGTCTGCAAGTGCAAAATTTAGGCTAAAACCAAGCAAAACAAAAGAAAAGAAAGAAAGAAAGAAAGAAAGAAAGAAAGAAAGAAAGAAAGAAAGAAAGAAAGAAAGAAAGAAAGAACACACAGAATTCACAGCTGTAAGGCAAAATGAAAATAAGATCTGTCAGCAGGGTATTGACTAAGACCAAACATCACTACTCCACCTCATTAATTAATGCATACAGGAACTAATATCGCATGTATATATACCACTTGATATCTCATAAATTATACCCCATAAATGCACAGAAACATGGATATTCATACTTCCAGAGTCACAACCTGAAAAGATGTCTACAAAGACTATGCTGGTAAACATGTGACTCACTGAGCCACCAGTTGAATATGGGAAATACCTCTATAGGTTGAGCCTACCGAACTTTTGGGGAAGCTGTGTAACCATGCAAACAATAATATAGTCTAGACATGACTGTATGATGAAGTGTAAATGGGTCTATACATACCCTAGTCACTTTCTAGTTGCAATCGCACGCTGGTATCGAGTCAGTATAGTAAGACAGGCACGCAAGGTCCACTGCAACCAGGAGCTGTGACTACAGACCTGGCCAGTGCTGGGTGATGTAGACAGGTATCAGTGAGGCAGACTGCAATCCATCAATGTACTACCTCTGTCTTGTTTAGCATGCATACCAGTGGAACTGCTGGCTAGTGGCTGTATGTGTCATTGGCAGTTCAATGTGCACATGGAGAATAAACATAATTATGTGGCTTACATTTTATTGATTGTACATGCCACCCCTGCCGAGGCTTTCTTCTCAATCTTGCAGCATGGCGAGTCACCATATTCTGCTTATTGCATTCGTGTATCCACCAATCACTATGCAAGAGTACACGCATCTGCCTAGCCCCACCCAATTCAAAATACCTTAATAATCTCTAAATCCAGCACAAAAAAGCTCAAGTCAACACATTTTCCAGTGACTTGTGCAGCCAATTACTACCAAGCAAGAACACACAGAAATGGTAGTCTCCCCAACAATATAGCTCACATTTGAACGTGGTCTTGACTGCATGATAGATGCATGAGCATTCTCAGTCTCACATAATGCTAAACATGTGCGGCAAAAATACAAAGACCAAATCTATTTTATAATGTTTTATAGGTAACACAGTCCTGACTTCATGATCAATGCACGAGCATTCTCAGTATCACATAATACTAAACATGTGAGCCAAGAATACAAAGAGCAATTTAATCTACTTTACAATGTATTATATATAACAGTCCTAAATTTATGACAGATGCATAAGCACTCTCAGTCTAACATAACGCTGAACATGTGAGGCCAAAATATAAAGAGCAAATATGTTTTATAATGTATTTATTTTCAGTCTTTCCTACAACTTTCTCAATGCTTATTAAGACGCAGCCAATAAAAGTTATTTCATTGAAAGTATTGTATTTTTACTTCATCACAATGAGCGAAAACAGTCAATTGACCCAAACCCCTGTCAATTCTCCGATGGGATTCTGATTGAACATACAAGTAGCAAGAGATGCCTGCTGGCTGGCTCAGTGCCAGTGGGCTGTTGAAGTTTGTGATGTGGGCAGCCATGACTCCCCCTCAAGAAATTCATTAATTGCACGCACCTGAACGTGTGGCTAAGCTGGAAGTAAAAGAGGGCGGAGACAAGTGGATATTCATACCATAACATGATATTCTGTCTAGTGTCTATCCACCTGACAAAACAACAGATCTTGCATTCACCTTTGCAGTGCCAAAAAAACTATACATTTCCAAGCACAAATTTTTATTGCAAAGTCGTCAGTGGTAGCTTCGAGCAAAGCTGCCAGGTCCACGAACAACCCCATGCCTGACGCTCATGCTGGTACAATATAAAATTAGATCAACATGCATGCATGTCTCTTGGTGTTACAATAATCAAGAAAAAAGTCAAGAGAAAATTTATGTCATGCGGAAAGCTATCCATGGTGCTGAACAACTTCCAAATCCACTGATAACCTTTAAGTTATGGGAAAAACCATGTCTTCTTCCTAAGCTGGTCATAATTGCATGAAAGTAGTTTAAGGCCACTAGTCACTCATGTATCAGCAGTTGGCCACAGGAAGCCTATTGTAATGACATCTTGGAGTAGTGAACTGTTGTTTGGCAACAGCAAAGCTGGCCTGAACAAGGCATAATTCAGTGATCTTTAGTCTTTGGAAAAACTTCAAAGTGTGAAAAAGTTTTGCCTTGAGTCCGTTTGTTTACAGAGCACAGCATCATGCACATTGGTTGATCATTCTCCAAGTTACAAAAATGTGATCGTTGGTAACGTATATGTCAAAAATTCACCAACCATATACAAAGTGCACAACTTTAGGGCAGAAGGTCTTCATCAGTGCAGGTACATCTCTCATGGCTCCTATTGTGTATGAATTAATTACTGTACTACAGCCAAAAATTGTATTTTACAAAAAACACTTTTTACGGATGTGACCATACAACCTTGACCCTTTGAATCAGTAAACTCACACTGTGCCAAAGGTTGGTCTTGACTGGTTCACACCACAAATCAAATAAAGTATAAATGAGTAAAATGAACAGTATAGAAGCAAAGGGTTGTATTGTCATGTATGTCCATTAGCGAACACAAGTCTCTCTACTTATATACCTTCATTAAACAAATGAATGAATGAATTAAACATTTTGACAACTGCATGTTTTTGTCATGTTCTTCCAGTATGCAATAACATTGACAAGAGTCTGCATAAGTCTCATCATAAACACAATAAAGGCTTCACAAAATTTTGTGACTTTCTTTCTTAGCAAATCATGACTAACAAAATGTCTACAATCATATGTGATCAGAGAGAACCCCCATTCACCCATCACTGCCCATGGTCCAATTATTGACTATATTTGCTCATTTGTTAAAAAAACTGATAACTCAGCTTAAGCAAATGTGCCTCTTGATATAACGATTTGTGACAATAGAGGACAAGAGCTGAAAAAAAGATGTACATCTTTGACAAGCCATTGAACCTTGCCCTACAAATGTCTTGAACATGTAAATTAGGAAAAGTTGCATTTTCCAGGTTCATACATGTTGGCAACTATCAAATTCATGGACTATTTAAGACCTTATTTTCACAATACAAGGATGACTCGCCTGGTTGCTGTTTTCTCAGTTATTCCTGTATTATATTTAAGCATAAGCCAGTGTTTTACTTATAAAACTATACATAAATATAAAATATCTGTACATCTTCATGCCCAAATACATGAAGCATACTTTACACCGTTATGTTTTTTTTTATAAAAACAAATTTAGACCTCCTTATTTGTATTCATTTACTTTAAAATCAAGAATTCTGTGATATGAATGAATAAACTATTTGTTTATATACATACATATATATGGAAGAAATCTTCAATAACATTCATTCACTTAAAAATCATGTATTCTGTGACATGGATAAATACAGTCTAGGGTACTCAAAACACAATGATGGGTACTGCCCCAGAAATTTGTTAATTTTGTGGTTTAAATTATGGATTCTGGTGCAGTTTGAGCTTCAATATCTAATAGATACTTATGTAATTTGTTGGTAAATATTTTTTTTTTCAATCTAAGAAAACAAGTTTTTATTGTTAGGCAGCAGTGCTACGAGAAACAGGCCTATACATGTATCATACTGAAAGTCACTTTTGCAACTATTTGAATCTAAAGGTGTTCCTTTCATCATGAACAGATTACACTGATGTAAGCAAGCTTCCTTCCCATCTTTTCTAGGAAGCTGATGAACTCTGCTACCTACCTGATTGACACATTGTATCTGTACATGATAGGTTAGACCCAATTTGATGAGAACTGTCGAGCCCACTTGGGTTAAGGGGGTGGGGGCGGGGGGAGTGAAAGCAAAAAGTTAATTTGTAATTTGCAGTGTTACATTTTGACCAATAGGTATTTACCAGCCACTTAAAAGGAAAATGATAGAAGAATATTCAATCAAAATGTGATTCAAGTTCATAAAAGCAGGAAGTTTGGGACATATATTCATATTTTTGGTGAGATATAATAGAACTTGGTTCACTGGTTGATGCTTAAAAAATAAGATTCAAGGACTTTTCAAGGATTTTTTTGTGCAAAAGCGTTAATTTTCAAGGCCTTGAAAATGCATGTAGCAAATTTTAAGTACTTTCAAGGACCTGTACGAATCCTACAGCTTGGCTATCCACAGACTTTATCCTAAAACAAAATGGTAGACAACTTGTTTAGGGCCAGGCAAAGAAATGCTACTTCATAAGTGGACCACTACTTCACAAAGTAGGTCAAGGATGCTTAAGAACACATGAAGGGGTGGGAGCAAGAACGTTCAAAGTGACTTTGAACCTCAGGGCTACAAAGTACCAAAGCTATATGAAATTGTATAGAAATTGGTACTTTCTAGCTAAGGGGTTCAAAGTCAGTTAGTATGTTCTTGCTCCCACCCCTTCACATCTTACATAAGGGATGGTTCAACATTTTCATCATTTTTGAATTAGTACTTACAGTACGCAAGGGGGGAGGGGGTTAAATGGGTCTGTACACTTTCACAGAATATGGAAAATGATGGTCAATTTTTGGCCTGTTTTGTGCAATTTTGCTATGATATTTTTGAAAATCATCATTTTTACATAATGGATGGTTCCACATTTTCATCATTTTTGAATTAGTACTTACAGTACGCAAGGAAGGAGGGGGTTAAATGGGTCTGTACACTTTCACAGAAAATGGAAAATAATGGTCAATTTTTGGCCTATTTTGTGCAATTTTGCCATGATTTTTAAACAAAATCATCATTTTTAAAGTAGTTTGGGGGGAGGGAGGGGGTCATGAAATTTAGTACCCTCAGTACTAATTAAAAATGACGATAATGCTGAACCATCCCTAACTTCAGTGCAAAGACACTTTACCGATGTACACCATCTTAAAACAGTCATCTTTGAGATTCTGCAGTCACAAAATGGGCCGTAACAAGGGGGTGGAAAGCAAAAGAACGTTTTAAAAATATATCCCTGTGCCCTGAGGCTCTGTCTTCAAGTTCAAATATATGTTGTCAACATCATGAAAGCTACATCTTGAGCCATACTGTTCATACAGCTCAACATCATAGAAATAGGTGGCCAATTTTTCATCTTATGAACATTTTTTTTCCTCATAAATAGGTCATCGCAAGAGACAAGTACGTCAAGAATACTTATAACATATATCTTGCATCACTTTTAAAGTATACATAAAATACACTGATGTGAGAATACCTTGATACATAGGGCCATCCCTGAGACTTGGTTCAGTTTAGTTTAAAGGTATTTAGTTATACTGGATTGCCCAATAGTACATAATATGATGACTAATCGAGGGGTTCTCCAGACACGGAGACGCACAATATATATACAAAACGATACAATATAAAGGAAAAAGACTATGCACTTGAACAAAACAGGTTATGTACATGGATAAATTAAAGAGATCACAAATTGAAAATGAATATGTACATGTGTACATTATATGTTGTCTACACTCTAAAACTGGAATCTTGCCATGCTCCCGTAGGTGCATGCTACGGGAGGCCATTGAAGGCGACGGTTCCACCCGGCCATATCCCGTCCACCCTAGCCAGCCAAGCCACAGGCATTGGCCCGCTCAATAGGTGAATGGCGCATGGAAGCAAAAAAAAAAACATTCCACCGGGTGCGGCCGAGGCACCATGGCGACATACGCACCCTGCCACTGTGGAGTGTTCTTCAATTATCTAAGCCAGATGTGAAATTCTATGAAAGATAATTATTGGTTGCGCAGCCATCTGACCTTGACCTTCAAATTCTTACTATTCAGTGTAAATTAGGAAAAGTTGTGACTTCAGGTGACTACCAACAAAGCTAAACCCCATGCAAATGAGACTCTTTGCTTGAAATTAAGATCAAGGGCATAATTTGATGATGCCAAACCAGTGTATAAAAAGGCTTACATTGACAATATTAACCTGAACATACCTGCCAAATATGAGTGATGACCCTGCAAATACAGAAAGGACAGGCCTATGGGCCTATTGCTCTGCTGACACATATAGGTATGTTTTGACTCATAATTTCTGTACAACTATAAGTGGCGCCACTAGAATCATCCTTGCTTGAGATTTTGACCTCCCCCACCATCCAAATTTCATCAAGATCCATAAAAAATTAAAGATGTCAGAACATTCAAAAGATCTTCCCATTTTGACCTCTACATGACATAATGTTGTAGATGGTGCCACCAATATCATACTGGACTTAGTTTTTTTTATCTGCTTTTAGTTCTGAAAGTTCTATGTGTCTGCATTGAAAATTGTAGGAGTTGTTGCATTTACAATTCATTTTTATGGATGTGTTGCCCAGTGACCTTGAATAATAGGTCTCAGTCATTTTAAAAACAAATCAGGACTCTTGACCCAAGGTATTTTTCCTGTAAAGTTTGTAATGTAAAAATAGATCATTGTGAAAATAATTGCTTGAACGCGTTAGCCATCTCTTTGGCAAATTCTCCATAAAATACAACAGGTAGCACCAGTAGTTTATTCACAATAGGGATTTGTAATAATCATGTAATGTTTTATTCACACCATAACCCCAATTAAATGTACAGGGCCCACCACTAGCTACTCCCCTATATCAACGTTACAGTCTCAGTGACCTTGAACAAGTTGGTCAAGGTCATCCATAATGTGTAACATTCTAGTTTTAGCCATGATACATATATCCTATAAATTTGGTAAGGCTAGCTGCATCCTTTGCTGAAATAATGAAGTTATAGCTCTGCGACCTCAGGTCAGCAGTGCTAAAGAGGAGAGAAATCTCTGACCTAAATGTGGGTCAAGGTCTTTAAACAAGTATTAATCACACAACTTCAGGACACAAGTGTAACCCTTGTAGGATGAAACTCATGGCCAAAGGCTGGAAGAGATATCATGTAAGCAAGTTTTTTTAATTTAAAAAAAAAAAAAAAAAAAAAAAAAAAAAAAAAAAAAAAAAAAGCAAGAGGCTCACAGCTATGTCAATAGATGCATGGGATGGAACCTGCTTATTTGACTACATGAATCTGGATAATGGTATCTTTAGTGTCATAAATAGTAAGAGATTTTTCTTGTAACTTTACAGAGCTGGTGAGCTGGCAAAATTGGTCAAGGTATTGACTGTTCCATATAACATAATATAGTAGCATTAGGACATACATATCCTATAAATTTGGTGTGTCTAACTTATTTTGTTTATTTTTTGAGATATGGAATTTTATATATGTCAAAACGACAATGTATCTTGACTCATAACTTCTGTTGAACTGTAGGTGGCACCACCAGCACCATTACCAATCAAGATTTTGACTTTCTCCACAATTACACTAAATTTCAATTGCTGTCAAAAGTTGAAGATTCTAGAATGTCCCTTGATTTTTCATATTTTGACCCATTTATTACATAATGATATGACTGCCTCACCAATATCATAGTTGACCTAGATTGTTCAAGACTTGATAAGTCCTGAAAGTTAGATGGACCTAACTTGAAAACTGCGGTATGGTGTTCACGAGTGCAATATTTACAGATGGATGTACAGGAATGAGTGATCACATGAGCTATGTGGCTTCTTCTGTAGAGCTCAGACAAATGCAAGAATGGCCCTGCACTGGTCAGGACCATGACACCAACACTAGCACAGTTTGCCAGTAGGTCCTTAATCAACAAAAAATACAGTGAATCCTCATTATATTAGCACTGACCTCAGTCTAAGTATTTACTTAACAACAGAAGTTTTGAGGGACTTATTAATGTCAAATTCCTTTGCTATTTGACTCAATTATCTGACATATTCAAACATCTAACATCTTCTTCCAGGAAGCCATGGAGTCATTATAACAAGATTTCAATGTCAAAATATTTGCAGAAATATACCCCACCAAAACACAACCCCAATCCCACTAACATGGGCAGGGGAATGGCTTAATGACACTTAATAATACACAACTTGAACATTACTGATGATGGTAGTACAATGAAAGAATAATTGCCCTACTTGGTACAGCCATGGCGTGAAGTTTTGAGGCTGTTACTCAGCACTTGACAAGCATGCCATCTAGGGTGAAGAAATGAAATTACACCAAGGTCATTTTGGCCTTGATTGCACAAAAGTCCCACTCAGTCATAGTTTTCATGTTTTCATGGAGTCTTTGAAAAAACAAGTGTACATTTTTCACTCTTAATTACAGCAAAATTAGGCATTCTTTTTCTTCATAACATAGACTTTAACTGAAAAGCAAAAAAGGTATTTTTATGTTGAGGTACATCACAATGCAGATTGACAGATGTACAAAGGACATATGATGAATAAATTATTCCCATTAAGCAGCCAGGATACTAAGGAAATTTGTAGAATGCAAGACTCAAGACATTTCATGAAGCTCTATAGTATGTGCATACATATATGTATTTGTAATTTGGGCATATAAAAATCAAGTGTCAAGCAAACATTTTAAAAAGTATATACATGTATATATGCATTTTGCCAACAAAAAGATTTCATGACTTTTTATTTCACTGCACAGGGAAAATTCTGTCTGAAGTCACTTAAAAGTACAGAATTGAATCTTACAGTTCCTGGTTTGCATCCTTTCAACATTTATTTGGTTTGTGAAAGTGGTCATAGAGGGCACCACCAGCTACTGGAATGTCTGGCAGTTTGTTCATCCCTGACATGGAGCATTTCTTGTTATTACAGAGAAGATTTTCTGAGTTTCAGACAAATTTTCTACAAAAATATATGAGAAATCAGTTTGACTGCAAGCATGACCTTTACAAGTGGCTTCAGTTGACTTTTTTTTTGTTGGTCTCTGTGTGTTCTGAAAAAAAAAAAAAAAAAAAATCCTACCAATGTATCCAAAGTTCTGACCAGTGTAGTTCCACCACCAACATGGGCTTTCAACCAAACCAAGTTTGAACATGGGCTGGGGATGGGGGTAGACTGAAAATGTTAGGTTTGAAAATGGGAGTCATGCAAATTTAATGACATATGGGGGCTTTTTTGTATTTTTTTTTTTTTTTTTTTGGTAAACAAGCAGTGGATGTATGGCTGCTACCTTCTCCACAGGAGGACCCACTAATCAAGACTGCAAAAAAAGTGTACAGCATTGTGATACTGGAGCATTGTTTGAGAGGCTCAAAAGTTTGTGGCTAGTTTAAGCCATAAACATTCCTTGACAGCTGACCTTGGAGACAGGAGAAGTATTTCAGTTTTTCCATTAACCGTTACATTACGAGGCACATGATCTATATCAGCTCAAGTTTAAATGATTGCAAATACCTGATGCCAAATCAGAAGTTATCTAAATTCACTTAATTTAATCCTCTGTGGGCAATAGCCAGATTATACTTTGTACATGAAGGGGAATGCATCAAAGTCACACCACACAGTCACCAGAGTGAATAAATATCCTACAATACATTATGTGTGGACCTATTACTATACAGTTTTCTTGCATCATCAAGCTTGTGTATTTTCTTACGTACAGATTCAATTTTCTGACTTTTTTTGCTTTGACCTTTCCACTAAAATTTTCCATTGCAATTGACATTGTTCATCAAGTGTAGAAACATTTATGGCATAAAGTAATGTACCCATAAAGCATAGAAGAAACTTTGTTTTATGCAAGACTAATATCACATCAGCATGGCACACGGGAATTGAATGATACAGAATAAAGATATACAGAAATATAAAGAGTGTCTCAAAGAGCGCCTTGTCACTTTAGTATAGAATTGAGTGTAACAGATTGGGGGTTCATGGCTATAATGAAGAGATGGCTGATCTCTGTATACGCCACAGACTTTCTCAAAGACCACCCTCTGCAGTTTATTATAGAATTGAATGTGACAGATTGGGAGTTTATGGTTGGAATAAACAGATGGCTGCTTTTTGTATATGTCACAATAAGTGTTAGTTTATTATGGCAAATATACAGAGAATTGCAAGTCTCTTCATGAAGCCAATAAATTCCCAATGCGTTACACTAAAAATTTACATTCACATTTGTGCAAATTAATTATCAGATAAAATAAAACATATTTATTTTGAGACAAAGTTCGATGTTTTCATTTGTTTAGGGTTGTCTTCTGGTGGGGATTTTGATGTTATGAGAACAGTCATGAATTGACCAAGGCATGCGGCAACTGGATGAAAAAATCAACACAATAATTCTTAAAATGTGACAAATATTTTATCGACTTCTTCCAAAATTTCTCCTCACTCCCACCCCAACAGTACAAACGGCTTCAACTATTACAATGAAGTAGCTCATTGAAAGTAATACATCATAGTTTTTGCCCTACAGAGTAATCATCAAAAAAAAAAAAAAAGCAGTTGCATGTGTAGTACGACAGAGTGATATGGCACAGGTCCCATCATGGCATTACAAGTGCTTGTGCTTTATATGGGTAGTACATACATAAATATGTACAATACCCCATCAGCATGGGGTCACCAAGGTAGATCCTATGACACTTTCCTTCAAGCAAATGATTTTTGTGCAAAATTTAAAGCATGCTGAAGTATACATTTGTTACCACTTGAACTTGTCATAAGCACTTAAACTTGTCATCAGGAGTTAGACTCCAATAACCATAATTTTGTAATTTAATAATACGTCCTTCTGTCAATTTACTATATTCATCACAGCTTAACACAAAATATTGTGCATCTCCAATCTGGGAACAATGGTGCCAGGAACAATTTTGTTAAAGATTGTTCTATTGTAAAATTCAGAGTGAATTTCTAATCATTTGCACATATACTTATTTGTGTGAAACATGCATTTCAAGAGATAAACTTATAAATCCTCTCTGTTGAAGTTAGCCTTGAATTTTCAATTTATCCAAGAGTTGTTATATGTTCTATCCATCCCATGTACTATGATGTATATTTTAACTAGCCACCTCTGTCAGTTGAATGCAACCTTCCAAAGAACATCTTGATATCTAACAATATGCATATTACAAATGCTCTCCAAGAAAACAGACATGTCAAGGTTTTCAAAGAAAATCTTCACATGGAAAACATAACAGGTGTTTCTCTTAATTTTATTTTATACAAGTGCCTCCTGCTGTGCCCATGTAACAAATTAAACTGACATCAAAATAGCTAATGTGTAAATGGGGAAAGAACATCCATTTTTAACATATCTCAACAAATGTCCAAGTTACCTAAGGCCTAACAAAAATATATGTGTGGTTCCGGTAAACTGACAGACCGTACTAAAAGGCCCAACCATGCCTACCCTAAAATGAATGGAACAAAACAAACAAGCAAAAAAAAAGTACTTTTAAGCTCCCCTTGCCTAATATAAATTGATCCACCCAGACTGAAAGATTTTATCAAGAAAGTGGCCATCATGTGCTATTATTTTGCAGTAAAGTGAACTCAAACAAAGCATTTTTTTCAACTTGTCTGGAGGGTTAACTTAGGCCAAGGAAACAATCGTAATATTTCCCAAGGTTCCAGGTGTTTGTTCTCTGGGCAAACAGTCACTAAAGTACTTTTAAAACATGATTTGCTATCTTGTGTCTGAAGCAGTTATCGTTAGTTACAAATCCAAATGTGACATGATACCTTGAGCTGCCAAGTGGTGAGCGCCATTTTGAACATTGTGCTATGCATTGATTGCGGGACAGTCACACAAAAATACAACTGATTTGGATATCAAAGTGAATCCCGGCCACAGCATATATCATACCATTACTGATGCTCTAAAACATTTGCAAAATATGTACTTTGGGTTTCAAATATTATAAACCCCCCCCCCATATCATCCCAATACTATCCTCATTTACAAACCATTGGGTGTCGAATCCACAAATTTTCAAAATGGCAGCCAAGTCTGTGGGTTCGTCTTGATTGCATATTTTGAAGAGGTAGTATCCAAAATATATGTGTGATTAGTGTTACGGGAAGGTTAATTTGTCGAATGAATGTAATGTACATTATATATTGGGACTTTTCCAGAAAGCATTTTCTGAAAATATAGATACGCTGTACAGTAAGCAGCGGTGGGCCCCAGAAAGGGATTTTGTATCGGACATGAAAGTCGCTCCCAGGCTATGAATTAAGCAGCAGCACAGGGCACATGAGGCAAGCCCCCTGCTGAGTCAAAGATGGAGCTTGGTGGAGAAGGTTGCCCTGATACTGGATACAGGTCCGAAACTACCGGCAGATTTTTATACAAGTGGTAACAACATGACACAACTTTGTTTAGGAAGTGGATATCATTCAGAAATTAAGAATCCCATCACAGTTTCTGAGAAGTATACATAGAAGATAGAAACACATAAAACTCAGAGAAAACATGTGTGTTTAATATGGGAGACCTCCTGCCAATGCTTCAGGCCTTATGGGCCCTTCCTCAGGGATGAAGAAGTTCCCTAAATGTATTAGGTTGAGAATCATGTATGAATTACAAAATATGAGGTTTTAAATAAATTTGTATTTTTGTTTACTTTATTATGAATGTGTACACAATTTAGCAATAAAGTAAAGCTGGTAAGTAAATAAAAATACAAATTTATTCACTGGCAGCCAATCAGAGCGAAGGAGTATTTCGAGTCCGCATGCGGCGGTCATTTCCGTTCAAGGCAGAGTGGCTCATTTGGAATTGAGAGGCTTTGCGAGGAATAAAGTGGGCTAAAATACACCAGACAACTCAATTGTTAGGTAGGGATCTAGACAGCTGGTTATGACAAATCTTTTGGTACATGTATATAGATTATATGTGTTGGGGTTGCAGAAGGTGTTTATAACAGGAAAACAGCTTTGGGGGCACTGTTTTTTGTTTGTTCCCCTTTAACCCTAATCAGAATTTTTGGTGGGCAGTGACTCTCTTGGTCAGTTTCAATGGGTTCATATTGACCAGAATATGATGACCATCATTCTGCTGGTTGCTCCTGTGGTACCCGGGTCAAATCGTACTCGTAAGCTTGGACCTATTATAGGTGCATGCTGTGAGCGGCCTCACCCTACTTGAAAAATTAACTTAAAAAAAAAGAAAAAAACAACACGCACACAAGTACATATGTGTTTCAGGCCTTATGGGCCCTTCCTTAGGGCTGAGGAAGTCCCCCAAATGTATTAGGCTGAGAATTATTTATGAATTACAAATATGAGAGAGACATGGTTTTATCTTGGAAGGAACAATTACCAGCATACTGACTCTTAAATATTGTGAGTAAAATTGCAGACTATGTGTAAGCAACAGTGGTTAAATCAAATAAATGGTCAGCATAACAACTCAAACAAATTGCGAACTTACTGCAAATTTAAATCTGGTTTTGAAATTGAAAATTCATCTGTCAATAAAACACAACAAAAAAAACCCACTAAACTAAGATTAAGTGCACACACTTTGGCCATTGAAATTGGGAGGTACACTCATCCTTCCACACCTTTAGACCAACATTTTTGTAAATTGTGTGACTGAAACAAAATTGAGGATGATTTTCATCTTGTTCTACATTGTAGTTTCTTACAGAATGAAAGACACAAGTTCCATAGGGATTTGGCAAATATACATGATCTGCAGTCTTGTGGATGGTGATAGCAAGTTTAAATTTATTATGACTATGAGAGATGGGAATGACAATATAGTTCAAGCACTAGTCATTAAATATATCAATTCAATTTTTGAGAAAATGTGCAACAAACTGGGTTTTTGGCAATTACACTGGGTTGCACCTGTCAAATACTGAAAGTGAAAATGTGAAGCCTCCCTTTTGAATCTATGTAAATGTTTTTGTGTATTATGTATATGTATAGAGCTTAGTCACTTAGACTATACCTTTGTACTAGGCTATGTCAATAAAAGTTTGTTCATATGTGCACAGACTAGAAAGGAGGTACGGATTGACTCGGGCACGGTTGACCTGTTCCTCGGGCCATGGGGACAAAATTTTTGTTGACAATTCGCTGGCTAAGGACAAAGCAATTTGAAAATCAGTCATGGTCATTTCAAATGCACTTGATTTTCAAGCCACGGCCAACGGCTAGCACGGGCCGTCGCATAGCTGCAGTGCAGGACCCGCCCGTCTCTGAAGACTCGAGACAGTCAAGACTAAGTCCCAGTGCGAGTCATGATCGTCATCCTTTTTAAATTTGTTTTTCAGCACTTGCTTTATGAAAACTCGGCCAGATAAAAGAAGTTAGGATCAACATAACGCGTATAGCATATGAAGCTTCGCATATGTCTTGCAATACTGAGAATATGAGTGTTTGCACTTAAAACAAGATTTTTTTTTTATGTTTTGATTCATGCTTACCATGTACGCTGCCATGACACCGGAAGCTGATACGAGAACGAGGCAGAATTACCAGAAGGAGAACTTTCCTGAAAGTGAGAAAGAAGTTTGTGTCTGCAGGTTGTTGCTCAGGAAGAAAAACTGATGTGTCTGTCGCTTTCTTTCATATCAAAAAGGTCTCTTATACTTTTTGAATACTCTTCATGAATGACATTTTCCTCATCAGAAACTGCCAATAACACCAACATTCTGATTTTGTTTACCTTTACTGCTTGTGCGCTTGACTTCCGTAATCCCAAATTTTATTTCAAGACCAAAGTGCGCTTTCAGGGAGTGATGGGGTATTTTCGGAAATTAGCATAATGTTTGCAGTTGATTAAACGTGAACTCAATTTTCAATTTAATTTCGTTTTCTATTGATGAAATAATTTTGAAATTCACCATCATATTTTCCGTATGTTGCAGTGGCTGTTCGAGTGAGAGAAATATTGGCAAATGAACTCGCCAATTTGCCACAGTGACCCAATTCCCAACTCTTCCCCATACGGCTTAGGAGTACTTGATGGCGGTTTCCCCTAAATAACAGCAATGGCCTGGACAGTCATCTTGCAAGGTGGAACTCCTTGGGGTTTCAGGCTCCATGGTGGCAAGGATTTTAACGAACCTCTCAGGATTGCAAAGGTAAGACTCAAAACTATCATTTGAGCGATACATTTCAAGAATTTGATGGCATATGACGCCGAGAAAGACCACTGTACAGCGAGCTCCCCAGACAACTGAGCCTGGCCCAAGACGCCACAGCCTTGCATTGGCAGAGTTTGCAACCACTGGCATTGCTATTGATTGCAAACAGTGGGGGGGTTCATCCAATGTACAACTAGTATTACAGGACACAGCACTTTGGATTTTTGACAGGACTTCCAGGTAGTACAGGGCGTGGAGTAAGACTCTGAGACCATATGAACTGTAATAGACTATATCATAATACAAACAACAACCCATCCAAATTCTAAGTCTTCAAACTGGAAGCGAGGCAGTTTATAGGATGTTTTTATGCTAGTCCCTTTGATTTCTTATCAGTACCCTTGCGAATTACTAGACCACCGAAAGTTTAAAGTGAGTAAGAATGTTAGTAATTAATTTTATTGAAATTTGGAAGTTAAAGTTGACCTATTATGTTATATTTCAGCATGCATATGCCATATAGGCAGATATATTGTAGTGTTTTTTAACAGGGTCATAAACATTAGTGCGTCATATTATTGACATTTAATTTACTACAATGTTTGTACACATATATTTTGTATATGAAAATCATAAAGCAGTGCTCGATCAACACAAATGTTCAGTGTGTTTAACAATACGAATTATGATGAAAGTTTTGCCACTTTTGGTATTCTGTTAATAATGAATGAACAAAGATTCACTTTCTCAATGCCCAAAATAATGTAAAGATGTTTGAAGCCATTAGACAACAATTTTAGAGCACTGCAAATTTGGATATAACTCATTCTTGTGCAATCAAATTACAAACTTTTTTCACTGAAGTAATGAACCACAGTGGCTCAGAAAGCATGTCAGCGATTTTTCTTTTTTTTTATAAAATCAACTCTATATTCCCACAAAATGAAAGATTTACACTTCTCAGGACAGGTAAATATGGAAATTGTCATATTATGTGATATACGTGTATGTAATATAAATTACGTAAATTAATGTTTTAGAGCTGCTGAATAATACTAAACCTAGGGAAGGGTATTTGTTCTTATGTGTGTGTATGTAGTAGAGTGTGTATGGTAAGATTATTATTTCTGTGTATTTATAGTTGATTGTAGCACACTGATGTATTTCACTTTATGAGCAATAAAGTTAATTTCCAAATAAATGTTTTAGAATGAAGGGACCCCAAAATATGGAAACCTCGAAATTTGTGGCATTTCATTACTGTAAAAGAAACACTTACAGAAAAAAAATCATAAAAAGTGTGTTTTCTGAGTCACAGAGACACACATAAATTCTGAGCAAAAACTATAAATAAAGTAGATGAAATAAAATTCTACTGAAACTGTAAATAGCTATTTCCACACTTGTTTTGGGGTCTGACACTTTAAATGTATGCAACATAGCTGAATATTTAACAATTAGAAGACAAGATTGAAATCATTGTTAGATTTAGAATCTTTGGTTCATGTCTATTCCAAAAATATATACTTTGCACATGTATGGATATTTTTCATTCAATCAAAAAAAAAAAGCTACTCAAGAATGTCTTCAATGTCTGACTTGTCCTTAACAGCTATAGTGCAAACAGTCAAGTTTTAAGTAATTTACAAATCTTGTGTGAAATCATGATTTCTATGTGCTTTATTCATTTTTATCATACATTGCTATGTTAGTTAAATACAAGGACAAGCAGTTGTATCTGAGGGACAAGTGGAACTTAAACACCTATTGTCCCCTGGACAAGTAGAACTGTAAAATATTTTTGATGTGGGTGTAAATGAATATATATGTGTCTGTCATATAAATGCATTAGGCATATATTAGTTTATATGAGTAAAGTATTTCAGGTAATTATTGATCAAAACTGGTACAATGTATATATGGATGTCATTGTGTCTGGTTCAGTGGTGAGAAGGATTCTAATTGTACAGCATTCCAGTTGATCTTCCTGCTCTATGACTGATCAGTTGAGAGGCAACACTTCATACTGGTCATAATGTTCTGGAAAGCAACCTACTGCAACCATTGAGGTGCCACATTGCCATAGCACTACTCTCCTTATAGCTCCCAGCACATAAAAGAAACATACTTGTGCAGATCCTGTTGACATACATGTACATTAAACTTTCACGCCTTTGTGACTGGAATAAACTATATGGTCCATATGCAGCACAAAGACGTAATTTAGTAGGAATGGTCTATTCCTCAGCAATGCTAAATAAAGAAAGTAAAATAGTGAACATAACAGCAAGACAAACATCAGTACAGAGCAAAATAAATAGGAAACAAAGGTATGCATATTTTGTAAGAAATGAAATCTGGGCAAGAGTATGATGTGCTGGAATTTTAAAAGATGCCTTGTCCTTAACTGTGTCATAAATAGTTACAGTTATGTAAAATAGGTTCTATAGAGCTATAACCTTCTGAACTTCTTCAGGTCCGTATGAAGTTTTATACTCCTTTCAGCCAACTGTAAATGTTCAGTGTTTTGCAAATACAAATGGGCATGAACCATCCCAATGTATATTTCAGTAGAGCACATCACACCCCACTGGTGTCTAGTCATAAATACCTGTTATTCCACAGGTGACTCATACACTCTGGGACTCCTCTGTGCCAAGCAAAGCAAATGGTGCTCATCATAAGCATTTGAGATTGAAGTTGATTGCAAGTTGTAGGCACATGTTCGCGATTGGGGCCTTAATAATCTGATTTACTGGGTAATGAGATTACCTCACGTTTTGTTTGTAAAATTCTTAATTTAATATAAATGCAAGACTAAATGTTTAATTTTAACCTTTAAAAAAATCACAATACCAGACATGCATGTTAATTTCCGGCCACAAAGCGCAGGACTCACAACTTGCAGGACACCCATACGAGCATATCAATGTCACGGACAGGGCTAGAAGACCCTTTCTCACAAAGTTAAAGTCTTGTGGAATTTAAGTTTGCAAAGACTAAAGTCATACTCATTCAGTGCTTCCTAAATTGGTAACAAGAACAAATTTCCATATGCTGGTGCTAAGTATTCTTTATTTCGAAAATATTAGTGATGTCCCGTTTACCCACACAGGCATTGGCCTGTATCTCGCCAGGCGAAACTATGGTTACTAAGACAACCAGGTATGCAGTTATGGCAGGAAAGCAATATGCTTGCCTCGTACGGCACCAAACCTTGTGTTTCCAAATATCAATTCTTGTACTTTTATAATTAAACAAGACATAACCTGAATCATTATAAAGATGTTTTGATGTAAATGAAACCCATATTATGAAAACCAGTATTTTGCCCCTTATCACTTCCATTTTGTGCCCAAACAAGATTACTTGTCAATGAGTTGAACTTTTCTTATTGTCTGTTATCACATCTCTACAGTCATCCACATCCACAGTTCTCAGTTCTTTTCAAAACTTTAATCCAGAATCTCTTAAAATTTGTAGGGATTTGCCTGGAATTCATGTTAGGTCTTTAAGTTTGTTGAAATCTTGCTTCAGTAATTGTTGAACCCTTTTTTAGGAAGGGAGGGGATTTTTAAAAGGCTTCACAGAACCAGAGCCAATTTTGTAAATTGCATAGGAACACTTCATGATACTCTAAGCTTTAATTTGTTGCACAAGTGACACTGCATTTTTTATATATTTAGTAAATGTATTCATTTTTTCCTTCCTATTGTGACTTCACCTGAACCACATTTTGGATTCTCTTCTCAAATTTGGTGAGAAAGTAGCATGACTAATATGCCACCAAATGTGTTTCCTGGGTGCCACTGTAATATCCTGATTTTAAATGATCTGGTTGGGTATTTGTCAGCACTTAGTTATAGCACCCTCCTTGGTTTTAAAGTACTGTGTATCATAGTACTACATGCATGTTCTTTTTTTCATAATTTTCTGTTTATTTTTGTTTTTGTAATTTTGTCTTCTGTGGGAAAAACATTTTAATTAAACTAATCAATTTAATAAAGAATAATAGGTTTGTGTGTATGATGCATACATGGTTGTATGTAGTAGCAGTTCTTATGAAAAGTGTCAGGAAATTTTTGTCACCCAAAGTAAAAAGTATGTTTTTTGTTTGTTTGTTTTTGTTCTTGTTTTGTTTTACACAAATCAGGCACCTATTACATTCCCAAAAAAGGTCATGAACGAAGGGCCAAGGGATTATACACTGTACTTACAATAGGTCCCACACAACTCCCTTTCAAAACCTGTACTATTCAGACAGAAAAAAGCATGGTTTAACAAACAGGTCACTCTGGTTGAGTACTTTTATATAGTAATCATGGTGGATGGGTTGAAATTCATTCCACCATATATATTCCTATAAATCTTTTATGTGCTGAATATTAAAATCTGCATAAATTAATCCCCATAGATGAAAAAAAAACCCTTCTGTGTATGAGAATGTGTTGACCTATTTCAGACAGGTCTGCTGAATTAGCAGGTGGCTGTGTACTGTGCATATTGTGTGTCTCAATTATACCGTTTGTGTGAAATAGAACCAATACTGGGGATACTACCTTCCTGTGTGTGTTTACTTTGGTCTGCACAATAGGAGAGACCCAATATCCTGTGATGTAAACATGGCACTATTCCCAACATTTAGACAGTCTTGAAATAAATTTTCTGTACATTAGATATATAATCCATGGAAGGATGTATAAAATGGTGGTACGAGCAGTAAGTTAAGTGGGGGTTGTCATTTTTAGCTCTGCTGACCTAAGGCTGCAGATCTTATTGCATCACTCGTGTCTGTCTGTTGACCTGTCCGTAATCTTGTGGTTCATGAGCATGCTAACTTTAAAAGTTTTGATGTTGGCCGAATATAACTTTCGGGACTTATAGGCTGTATGAAAATTTAGGTTCCTCTCAATATTGGTGGTGCCACCTACAATATTATGTAATATATGGGTCAAAATTTGAAAATCTTGTGAACACTATATCATCTTGAATTTTTTATGGGATTGTGCGGGAGGTCAAAGTCTAAGTTACTATAGATAATAGTGGGCCCACCTTTAATTTGATGGAAATTATGAGCTAAAATGTGTTTTAAGATACATACATAAAATTCCATATTTGAAAGAGTAATTGGACTCCACTTGCCAAATTTATAGGATATACAGACCATGGCCAATGCAAGAATGTTATATCAGTGACCTTGATGTATTTTTGTAAGGTCACAATGCCTGTAAAGTTGAAAAGGTGATTTTGTAATGGCAGAGTGTTGCTTGGACATCAGTGGCAAAGAGAATTGAGCCTCCTGATCAAATTTGCTCTTGATTACACAACACATAAAACTGTACTTGGTGACCTACTTTTTGGGTCACTGTGACCCATAGGGCCTGTATTTTTCATTTTGAGAATGAGTGTTTTTCCGTTTCCGTTTCATTTCCGTTTCACTAATTCTAGGGCTCGATTTTAGCACTGGTCAATAAAAAAGGAAAAACAGTTGATCTTATCGCCTCTGGAAAATGTTGATCCATCGACGAACGGCAAAGTGACTCCATATTGTTTACTATGTACGTTGATAGCCTCCACCTATAGATGGCGCTATTATCATTGTACCTCTGTTGTGTGTTATATATATGTGCCATGCAAATAAATAGTATATCGATATGGTGGTAATGGGGTCTATAGCGTGGGTGTCCGGCCTGTCGTTAACTTTGCTCCACGTGGTATCGATAACACCGCCGACTCGTCCAATTTGGATCCAAGTCCGTGTATTTTGCTTTATGCAATGACATATGTGGTGATTTTGAATGATTGGAGAGGCAAAATTCACAAATTCCGCTTAATTTCGGTGGCATTTGCCGATTTCTGTTCCAAATCATGAATTCCGTTTGAGATCATAGATTCCGTAAATTCTGTCCGTTTTCCGCGGAAAAGTACTGGCCCTAGACCCAATAATTATGGAATTTAGCGCTTGTCAGAGTGTATTTTATTTGTTCAATAACTCGAAAATTATGACCAGATTTGAACAAAATGGCTATACATGGAAAGGTGAACGTGGGACGAATATTTTGGACAATTTTTTAATCCAAGTTGAAAGTCAAGGTCAAAATGGCCAGTTTGAATATTGGGGGTATCTCGTGAATGCACTGCACCCCACAATTTTTGAGACAGGCCCATATAACCTTTAGAAGTTATAAAGTGTATAAAAATCTGTGTCGACCTCTATGTTGGTGGCCCCATGTATAGTATTATGTAATATACAGGTCAAAATATGAAAATTTTGTGACCCCAATACTGTCCACAGTTTTCAAGTTATCCCAATATAACTTTCAGGACTTACAGGGTGTATAAAAATCTAGGTTCATGTCAATATTGGTGGTGCCACCTACAGTATTATGTAATGTAGGGGTCAAAATACATGTTTCAATATATTGTGAACACTCAAGCATCTGTAATTTTAGGCAGATCTGCACCAAATTTGGTGGGATTGTGGAGGTGGTGAAAGTCTCAGTAGCTAATGATACTAGTGGTGCCACCTATAATTTGCCGAGAATTATGAGCCAAAACATGTTTTAAGATATAAAATTCCATATCTTAATAAGTACTTAATTGGATTAGACTTGCCAAATTTATAGGATATATAGACAATGATCAAAGCTAGAATTTTATATACTATCAGTGACCTTGATATTCTGTCCCAAGGTCACTGAGGACATATAGGTAAGGACTCACTCATTGTTGTCTTGGCTCCTGCAACAATATCCATCACAGGAATTGTAGAAATGACCTATGATTACATGTGGTGTGAAGTGTCATCTCGTGGAATTTCTATACACTAAATGCATGTAAGCTTTGTATGTTCAAAAGCCACTTAAGGACTCGCCACATTGAAGAGAAACAGGTGCAATATAACCACGATGCCAGCAGAATATTAGGGCCATGAGCCTGTTGTTCTTTATACTATAGGTTCCAGTTCATTTAAAAAGTCCTGTGACGTATACATCTTTTGTGAGACAGTTTTAGATTCAATGTCTAAATTTGTGTTATTGTCAACATGATTTAACAGTGCAGTGTTCCATAGTCCGACAAAATTTATCAGAAGATTTTACAATATATAGTTATTATGTTACCTTCCTAACACAGGAGGGGCATATAGTAATCACTTTTGCTGTGCGTCCGTCTGTTCGCAATTCGTATCCAGGCTATCATTCACTTGTCCTGTAACTAAGATTAATAAAGGTGTGTCATGTGCTGTACCAAAAGTAGGTCACTAGGTCACAGCAGTATCTTCTGGTAGAATCATGTCCGGACTGTAATTCCTTTACTCTGAGTTAATTTCATGAAACTTCATAGACAGGCATATCTTGACCCAAAGGTTTGTCGTGAAACAAAACTAGGTCACTAAGTCAAGTATCTAGGTCACAGTGATACCATCATATAAAACTACAGTATACTTCATGTCGGCTGTAATTCTGTTGTCGTTTGACTTACAATCATGAAATTTTTCACAGATGTGTATTTGGAAACAAGGATGTGTCATTTAAAAAATTAGGTCAATAGGACAAAAGTGGGTTCTGCATGTGAGTGACCTTGAACATGGCACATTGCCAAACAGCTTACATGTTCAATTTTACATTTTACATGTAGTACTGGAACACTAACTTAAAGTCCTATGTTCATATTTGGTCTCTTCCATGCACACTTTTAAGAGGTACACATGGAGACATTTAATTTTATGTTGGAAAATCAGGCTGTTCTGGTGAAAAATAAAATTTTACCAGAGTTCTAATTTTGAAGGAAAGTAGCTTTTAACACACATTTAAATTTAATTTTCCTATCATGGGTAGGTTAAGAGGTATAACTTTATAAAAAGATAAATTCAGTAAAAAAAAAAAAAAACTGTTAAGTTCAACAAATCATTTGAAATAGATATGTCTTTAATGCCATAAATGATAAGGAAAAATCCATGCTATTAAAGTGCATTATTAGTAATTTAGTAATTCCTATGGCACCAAATTTATTGGTTCATTATTATATTTCAATTAAATTTTTTTTATTGCCAATGTTAAACCTTTGAATTAATTAGTCCAATATTCTTAAGTGATGGGTGTGAACAAAAGCACACTCTTCCAATGTCATGTCCATGTACTCCCTTTTAAGAAATGTTTTATGTGTTTCCTGGATATATTGAATGACATTAAAGAAACTAAAGAGCTTTTACCTCTAGAAACCTGCACCAGATAACTGCCATAATTTATAGATCTGTTTAAATCTTGAAAAGATCTGGTATGTGTCATTGCATACATGAGCACATATTTTTTCATTAGTTATGCACATCACTCACAAGAATAATTATCTGTGGAACATTAACATGCTTAAGTGGACAATTTATGTAGCACATGTATCAAAATTATAGAACAGTTAATTAGTATAGTATATTGGGCAGTCTGGTAACATTCAGATTGAGCATTAATGTATGAAAAGGTTATGACTTGTCTGTGGCAGTTGACCCGAGGCCTGCCTTTTATGAGTTATGGCATTTATATTTTATGATCTTCACAGAAAAAGAAACATTGCTGCAGTTTCAAGGAGATTGTCTGGCATGTTCTCTTTTCAGTCAGACATAAAACACTTGAAGATTACATAGGTGGCCACACAGTCATACAATTTATGAATTTGCTACGAAAGAAAGAACACAGTCACACAATATATTATATTTTGTGTGGCTCCTTTAGCATACAGAGTGAGTAAATGAAGGTAAAATTTATTTATTAATGAGCATATGGTTGCTGTAATGTTTGGGAACACACAACTTCTGTTAATGTAAATTTGGTCCCAGATGGCGCTTTTCAGGATTTTATCTGAATTCAGGTATTTTGACTTTTCTTGAACTAAAAAAAAAAACACCTCAATTTTGTCAGAACAGCTCAAATTTGATGAAAAAGAGCAGGTATACATAGGTTTCAGGTAATTTTGATCACATTTCAGGCGAAGTCTGTAAGTGAGTGGCATCTCTGTTTGGTGGGTATTTTGGGCAACTTGTTATCCAGTATACATGTATGTACATGATGTAGCCCAAATGTGAAAATCAATGATCAAAGTAATTCAGAATTACCATTAGTGAACAGTTCTGTAAATTAGGAGTCATTTACAAAGTTGTACATTGCACTGGAAAAATCAATTCTTCAAGTGGAGTTCCCAAAACAAGAAAGGCTGTAAAAGCATGTTAAAGATAGTTGATTTAATGCTTGAAAAGAAGTTGTGATCAATTTTCTCTTTGTTGATAAACTGGAAATATGTTGATTAAAAAACAACAACAACAACAACCCACATAGTATATATATATATATTGATACATTTTTCAAAAGGGTATGATCCTTTATCTCAATAGGGTATAAGGGTGAAAAGGTTTCAAGCAGCAGCTCCTTGTTGTTTATATGCTCTGAGCCATGGCTGTAGTTCTCCACGCTAATCCATGTTTGCACATACCTGAATGATGTATATACCACTCTATCACTCACCCAATCCTGGGCCTAAGAGCTGCTGCACTTGCCTGAATGTTGATCAATCATGGGAAATCCTTTAGACTTTAACATTTAAACTTGATATCAGAGGTTTATCGAATTCAGATGCAAAAAAATAAGAATTCAAGTACAGTGGCATACCACATGCTCATGTATATATATATACATGTATATATAAATAGCCTGCATGGCTCACATAGTTTTAAAAAGTCAAAATGTGCAGGTTGCACATGCTTGAAAGTATCTCAGTCTACCCTCAACATCATTCACTGTTTATTGTTCTTTTATACCTGGATGCTTTGAATCACTGTTAATAGCTTTGGAATATGACATGAAACAGGGTCACGCGAACAGAGATGGAATCTCAAAAGTAGATTTGCATATATACTATAAATATAGCGTACTTGTATTTGTTTGAAAAATCTTACCTCTGTCCTGTACACACATAATATAATTGAATTTTGTTTCCAGTGTGGTATTAGGAAGCTGAGTAGTTTTGGTGATAATGTGTTCCAATGAGTTGAACTGTGGCTAAGAAAAAACAGTGTTGGTTGATGATAGGTAGGTGTTTTCAAGTGGAAGATGCGAAGGTTGGGTGTGCAGCTGAATCAGCCTTTCCATCATGTTGGTGAATTGCTAGGCCAAATTGGGCCAGACTTCTAGTCTGCATGATGTGCACATAACAAACACCATCTTGTACTTGTGAGAGCTGTGCTACTCCTGTACATTGCTTCTTGTTTTAACTTTATGGTTTGAGCTGATAGTTGCTGATAAAGTGTGAAACTGAATTGGTAATGATTTTATTGCAAGTTCTTCAATTTTTTTAGGGCCAAAATTGTATCATGTTCAGACATTGGATGAAGTTCAAATTGATCATGAATAGAGATGGGTAAGCTGGACAAATATGTCCGAGACACATGAACATCAAGAGATGTTAAAAACTTTTAGCCTAGATTTGTTTCTTTTGTATGTTAACATGGCAGACTGTTACTAATAGTGACAGTCATCCCCAACATACATGAAAGGAAAATCTTCCTGTCATTTCCCCATGGAAGATTCCAGGTGGTAGCATCTCTTGAAGTGGGTTGGGTGCTAGTCATCTAACCCATATTCAGGTATGGCACACAATTTTGAAATGCCGTATTGTTCCCCGTGAATACCTGTGTCTTAATCAGCAGTATCCCACAGTGCAGTGATCAGGAAAAAAAAGTGAAAATGAGGCCAAAGAATTCTGCATTTAACCATATTTCTATGCTATTATACTGACTGTCAAAATGTTGGCCAAGAATGGAGACAAATTTACGTGATCTTATAAGCAGCTATGTTGCTCATTAGGAAGAATATGGTAGAGCTTGTCTACGCTTTCCATTCAGATGGATCAAGAAGGGTGCATGTAGACTGTGATTGTGGCAAACTGCATAATAATGTACGTGTTTTCACGAGGAGAAGACCTGCATTAGCCTTGGGCTATTTGTCTAATCCTCATTAAAGAAATAAAGTATATTACAGCAACATTGTGACTGATGCAGATAGCATTCAACTTCCAGGGGGTTCAGGCTTGTTTTAATATGAAGGAATAATGGGCAGGAGTGTGTGTGTTAGATAGCATCAGTTCAAGTATTGGTCTCTGTCCTGGTGAATATAGACCCTGATGAACTTACTCACACCCGTTGTAAACACTGTCATATATTTGTTCCGAGATATTTTGATGATTGTGTTGACTGGATTTGATGGTATTAGCTCAGGTCATAATTTGTGCAGATATATTTATGACAAGTTAGTCAGCTATATATATATATAGGTAATAATAAAACGTAATATCTCAACATGCTTGTGATTGTACATCTGGGTACTTTCAAGCAGAGAGATAGGTATTTTTCAGTCATAGCGAGACACTGCAGTGCCATCAGTAATCTTTGTCATCCATTCCTAGAGTTCATGTTGTGATCATTGGTGATACCGGATGCTTCAGTCAGCCAAGGGTGTGCATAGCTCTTGATTTTTTACCTCTGTTGATATAAGTAACTGTTTATTGGGATGATGTATTTGTCATGCTGGCTAGTTGCCACATACGTGTAGTTGTGTGTCATGACGTATCTACTCTGTGTCCTTCCTTACCTCAGGTGGCATTGCTGGGATGTTGCACTGCATAATAGACACTTAAAAGTAATCCTTGTCAGGTCAGGATAACTCTTGTGGTGCTAAGTTGTAGAAATAGACAACAACTTTCCTTCCTGCACTTTTTATGCAATATGCCCAAAGTGCACTGAGAAAAGCTGTTGATTTGGACCGTTTTTCTTTTGTATGGAAATTTTGACAATATTTACAGAAAATTGCAGTATTTCAAATGATGACTATCTTCAGAACTATTAAAGATAGAGGTGCCATTCCAGCTTGAATTTATGTTTGTGCTATGGGCACATCCAGTAGATACTAGCTGAAAACTGTAGTCCAAATTTCAATTTATTTTTATGTAACATAAAGAGAAATTTAACAAACCCAAATCTGTAAGCCCAAAGACTGTTCAAACATTATCATCAAGTCCAATATTCTAAGCACAAAGTACTATTCTGTACCATTCACTGAAAAACTGCATAGTTCTAAATCATTATAGCAAATTAATTTGTCTATATCATTATAGCAAATTAATTTGTCAAAGGAAGTAATCCTATTGATAAAATTTGAAATTTATGCAAATTTTGGCCAATACATGAAATTGAAGTGTTGAATAGTAATGAATACCCTCAAAACTTAAAAATAAAGATTTTATTCTAACTGCAACTTGTACATGTATGTTGCTACCATGGGCACATCCAATGTTCTGAAACTGAAAATTGCCAGATTTTAATGCAAATTTAGGCCAAACACAATATTGCAGTGTTTAAAAATGATGAATATTTTAAAAAATATCATAGATAGTGATACCATTCTAACTTCAATTCATATGTTTGAGCTATGTGTGCTTTCAGTGAACCGTGATATGTTAATTAGGCCAACGTACAAGATCTCAAAATTCATTAATTGTAGGACTAATACAGAGAGAGGTTTGATTCAAAACTAAATTTATATCTTTGTGCTTTATATATGCGTACCCATTATTGCTATTAAGATATGAAATTTTCACAAACACACACAGAAAGATTTGCTGTCAAGCAAATCTAAGTTTTCTGGTTTTTAGTTTGTTATTTATGTTTCTATCATTTAATTTCATTTTTATGCAGAATTCAAATAAATATAAAAACACCAGAGTCCAGAATAATTAAGTTGAACACAACTTTGTTGCCATTAATGCTGGATGAGATAAACTGTATGCCAAAGGGTACCATGATTTAAGTTGATTTTAGATATCTAGCCCTGCTATGCCACTGCAGTGACCTCTGCATACACGGGTATTAAGACTGAAAGGACAAAGGTACATGCTACAAAATTGTGTGTTGGTATATATACATGTATGAAAAAATAAGGACATGGCATTTTGTTGTAGACTGAGAATATTTTTAAAAAGCACTCAGTCTGACTGGCCAGAATCAAAGAGTGAGTGTAATGTTTCTAGCAGAAACATTCATCTCTATTTAGAGACCATCTTAATTACATTTGTCCTTGCAAGTGGTGTCACATGACAGGTAAATATGATAGAAAGCATTAGTCATACAGGGCTTAACAAAGCAGTCTACCAGGAGGGGGTGATCACTCAAGACCTGGATGACTACTGTCAAGTACTCAAGGATGACACGCATGTGTAATTTATATTTGAATTTAGTTATTTCAGGTTATGGTTTATGTGATTTTCATTGAAAGTCAGCTTTTGTGTTCACCTACATTTCATGTTCTACTTGATATGATTTATCATATGCATATAAGGCGTTATAAAATATCAGCAGTCATGACTTTGCTGGATCTCATTGTACAACAAAATATATCAGACAAAAGACTCATATATATGGAAATAGAGACCTAAATTGTTCTCGTCATATTTCTTTTCAATTTTATTAACGAATGACTACTAACATACACACTGTGTCCCTACCTAAGTATGTCATCGATGCCCTGTGGCCAAACACATTAGTCTGAATACGACACAGTTCCTGCCAATGTCCTTTCTTAAACCATTATATCTTTTGATGGTGAGAATCTTTTTATTGACACTTGAGAACTGTTAGGAATTTATATGAAAGCAGATAGGATAATGGACTATCAAGTAAGAAGTGTAGTCATGTGTACTCTGTGTATATAAACACAAATAGTGTGGACATGAAATATGTTTGGTAGTGATCATATGTACACAACTGTACAGTTAGGTTGTAGTCACAGGGTCCTGGTGATTGACTAAATCAATTTTCCATTCTGTATAACACCTAACAACCGTTAGACTTTATCAATGAATGTTGAAATGGTACCATGGGTTTGAATGTTTTAGCCATGTTTTGGTCCAAAATAGAGTAAATGTGTAGACTTAAAAAAAAATGTAGACTATCTGACACTTTTAATCTCCCACAGTCTCTGGTTTAAGTGAGGGGATGGGCCTTCCAGGTTGGAATGTACTAGCTAGGAACACTTTGATATCCATTGATGGTGTAACCCTTAAACAGCTGTTGTGTCAAACTAGAAGATATTTATACTCACCTGCATCAACACGTTACAACTTACAGACAAGAATGTGTATGTACCCTACATGTTTTATTGGAAATTTAGAAGATGTGTTTACGTGTACCAATATTTATGATTTTTCCAGACTAATATAATTACATGCATGCAGTCTGAAAGCTGGTTACTGCATAAACAGATGCAAAAATATCATTTTAATGACGTACCAATATCATGTACATGGAGTTTAAAAAAATTCAAATATATTGACACAGTTGTGAGAAAGCTGTGTAAGGTAAACATATACTTGCTGAGAAACCATTGTCAGACAGAAGACGTTTAATTACAGATTATAGTAGTATTTACCTTATAAAAGCACTGATGATTCCATTATCACCAAAGAGAGTATACAACACTAAATGTATGAGCCACAGATAAGAGTATTTTTCAGATGAAATGAAAAGATGTGTATGTTTTATGTATATGTACACATATAGTAGGATTAGTACATTCCATTCGCTATCATTAGACCAAGAAAAAAAAAGAGACTGAGGGGTGAAGTGCTTTCTTTAGGATATATGAAAACAATATTCTATAGTTTCATCATTGAAACATGTAAATTACTTCATTGAAGGCTGGCAATCTGACAACTTTAAATACTTGGGGAGAATTCTGTTACTGTTATTGCCATGTGTAGAAATCTCAGAAGGTCAATGCTGGTAAGTACAATTTTTCATTGCAAATATACAACTGGAGATAGTGTTTCAGTTGTCACTTCTCTGCCTGCTGTCTGTAGATGTGGGGCAGATGCCAGAGACTCCGCTATTCTTTTGACAGATCTTGTTGCATAGATGTAGGCTGCATATGTACAGCTGAAACATTGGTACGAGGTGGGAAAAAAATGCAAAGTTCTCAGTAAAAACTGTACTGAAAATACTCTGTCAGAGATTATTGAACTGGTGGTGACCAGCTTGTAGTTTTCTGTTAATACAGATCACACTTGACAGGGCACATTGGTGATTGACAAGCAGTACAAATTGGAGAAATTATTGCTAGTCATTAGGGCAGCAAATGGTGCGTACACTTCAGACTCCCACAGGTGCAGAGATCTGGGCCATGAAGCGTAAAATCACAGACGGTGGGTAGCCAGTCAGTACAGGTGCAAATAGCATTGTCGATTGATTGATTCATGTCAACCACATAATTAGGTCTACTGCCAGTTCATTGATAAAGTTGAATTGTGCTGTGGCTAAAATATTGTCAATGTGTTACTCAGAAAGAGAAATGAAGTGCATTGTCGTTCTTTTTTAATTTGCAAGTTTTGTGTTACAATGGTAAATTGCCTGGCTGAAAACAGGATTTCATTCAGTTTATTGTTCCAGACTGAGGCCCAATGGTTGTATAACTATTTGCTGACACACGCTTGGATGGACCAAATAGATTCTGTCATCTGGATTATTACTTCCAAGTTTTAATCTTCAAAAACGTGAAAACAAAAAACAAAAACAAGAAAGCCCACATGTCAAATTACGTTAGTCTTTCCAGGTGCATGATGGAAAAGTTGGCTTGGGAATGAAATCTTTGTATTGATAGTACAAGTCATCCTTTGACTCGCATGAGGGGTATGTAGTTGTTTGTTTCACTGAAGAAGTGCCTTTGTTTGTCTTCATGATACAAGTCTATATTGATTTATTGTATTGTCATATGAAATGTGCCATCTTTAAAAGAAGGATTTATATTTGCAAGATACATGAATTGAGGGGTATCTCATATGTTCCTGTCCAAATAATGTGCCCCCCCCAAAAAAAAAACAAAACAAAACAAAAAAACCCCAAACAAACTGCAGAAACAAAAAAAAAGTAGATTTAGTTACCTTTAACAAATCGTCAGTCACGTCAGATGGCTTGATTCACCTGGCGGTTTTCTGTTAGTGATCAAGTGTCTTATGAAATCGTGATGCAGACCGTGTCAAATTATTATGCAGGAAACACGGAAATAGTAAACAACAGGTGTAAATTCTGTATATCTTTGTATCATGTAGGAATTTTAAGGTGAGGCAGAGTTTACCTCACGCCGTTTAATGTGTTATGTGTTTTGTGTCAGATTTTGGTAAATTTACACAGCTGTTTACCTGATTCATAGCATTGGGCGAGGAATGTTGAGTGTATTGACACTGAAATATGATTTTGTTTGCTTGATAAAGGAAAAAAGGAAAAGTTTTTGTCAAAGTCAGCTTGTTAAAAGTACTATTGATTGTTATGTTTGATTTACTTTGTGAAGGTGTCAATGGATAGGTGTCATCAAAAAAAAAAGTAAATGGGCTTTTTTATGCTTTTACTATGTCTACCAGAAGTTACCAATAAATGGAGCATGTGGTTTATGAGGACAAGCTACCACCCTGTTGACTCTCATGTATTCTGTATGACTAAATAACAGTAATACAAGCATGTTGCCATGAAAGAGACAGATGCAAGATCACCTGTTTGATGTAAAATGGTCATTTTTTTAGAAAAAATAATTATGCACATTTGCACAGAGTATATTTTGGAGCGGTTTAAAAATGTTTACACTTTCTCTTAAAAAAAAAAAAAGAAAGAAAAAAAAACATCAGTTCAGTGTCTGGTTTCAAGTGAGGGGGCAAGGGAATTACACACAAAAAATCTGTGTATTTTTGAAAGTCATGTAATTTAAATAGAAAAAAAAAGTAATTTTCATTGGTCTGCACTGAAAACATTTGGACAAAAATAGTTGTTTTTAAACTTATTTTGTATTCCAAGTTGGTTTGCAAAGAAGAGTTGGTCAGATTCAAGTACTGGTAACTGCTGTGAGTGGAAAGAACTGTGAAGGTCCATGTAAAATTGTTGCAAACTATAAAAATTTGACTGATGAAAAGATTTGTAACAATACATGGTGCTGGAGTGAGACCAAGGGCAGAATAACTTTACCAGCTTATGGTTTAATAGGCCAATTTAGGTGAGTAAGCGGAAGGAAATAATACCTGAGTCGCATTTGAAAGAAGTGTGCAGGATAATAGGAGCAAGGTATTTGAGGCCTTGGGGTATAGAAGTACATGTAAAAGAAGTTGGGCCTGGAGGGCCAATGAGAGACAGTTTTGTAGACTTAAGCAAGCCATGTACCATTTAACACTTGATCCCTTGCTCACCCACAACACATATGTATAGCTGTAACCTTTAAGCTACATATACAGGCTTCAAGCCTTACAGTAGATGTATGTGTATATTACTCACCCACAAAATGTAAGTTTAGCTATAACCTTTAAGCTACATACAAGCTGCAAGGCCTTACAGTATATGAATGTATATGTGAGCCTTCAACTGCTAGTTGTCAGTATATGTATGCAGGCGATACATAAGGAGTTGATGTGTTTAAAACCCTTCAGTTACCTTAAATTAAATTGTGATTGGTACAGTGTATAATGTGGGCTATAAGGCTTTTTCTGTGTGTAACCCTTCAGTTGCCTGTTGTCAGTGCATGCATATTGTAGGATATAAGGCCTTGTATGTGTAACTTCAGTTGCCAGTGTGTGTGTGTGTGTGTGTGTGTGTAAAATGTGGGTTGTAAGGCTGTTTGTGTGTAATCCTTTAGTTGCCTATTGTCAGTGAATGTATATTGTAGGTTAGACTTTTCATGTGTAACCCTTCAGTTGCCAGTGTTTGGTATGTATGTATAATGTAGGCTAAGGCTGTTTGTGTTTAACTCTTCAGTTGCTAGTTTTCAGTGCATGTAGGTGTACGGCTTCTTATGTGTAACCCTTCAGTTCCCAGTGTTTGGTATGCATGCACAATGTAGGCTGTGATGTTGTTTGTGTGTAACTCTTCTGTTGCCAGTTGTCAGTGCGTGTAATGTGTAACCAACCCTCCAGTTTCCAGGACATGTATAATGTTGGCTATATACCTTACATGTAGGTACTACACTTGCAAATGGTCAGTGCATCTGAGTGTAACCCTTCAGTTGCCAGTACTTGGTGCATGTATAATGTAAGGTATGAAGTTTTGTATGTATAACATGTCTGCTACGTTATTGCCACTGAATATTTTCTGTAGATCATGTGGAGTGCATACTGTAAGCCTTTGTGTAACCCTTGCATTACAAGTTCACTTAATTAATGGTTTGTTATGCAGACTAAAAGGCTTGATGTGTAACCCTTGAGTTACACTATTACCTAATGCATCCTTTGTTATGCAGAACGGAAGGCTACATGTGTAACCTTAGAGTTACACTTATAAGCTGCCGAATTATGCAGACCAAGCGGCTGTTTTTTAGGATGTTCATACCTGCTTTATTCATCTGTTTAAATATATTCAAGAAGCATGTAAAGGGATAAAGTGGATTATAAATTTGTAATATATAACTTAGCAGTATTCTAAGTGTTCATATCATTGTGTAGTTAAATTGCATATCTCTATTTTCAATGACTCAGGGTCTACAAGCAGATACATGCACAGGAGCTTTCAACCCTGCAATGTATTTGTTGTTTACTTTGAGTCATGTATTTTTTTTTTTTTTCCAAGCAAACTTCAACTCTGACTCTTCAACTACTGGCCGAGGGTTTTTTGTGCAAAGTACAAGCTACAATTGACAATACTTTAAACAGATCAGGATGCCGATGTCCTTCATGCTTTTGGTTGTTTTCACCGAGGAAAATTATGCTATTTAAATTAGACTGCTCAGGATGAAGACTCATGTGTACCCATAAGATGCATTCAGCTACCCTGTAATGTACATTAAAACTGACCTTGTTGTGTCATTTACCTGAGGTCAGAGGTTAAAAAAAAATCACTGGAATTAAATTAGGATTTTAAAAGAAAAGAAAAGAGAATAAGCAACTCTTCTCACCTCGGTCAAGATCAGATGCCAAAGAAAGCTGTAGACAAAGACTTAATTCAAGGGGAAAGGGGTTAAATGACACCCCCCCCCCCCCCGACTTGATAAAACCAGTACATGTATTGGGCTGGGGTTGAAGTCATTGTTGCTAGGCCTTTTCATCCCAAACCTCCCCTGTAGTATAAGTAACTTTAGATTAGATGTGTGTTTTCATGTAACACAGAGGTGTAACCTGTATGTATATGGAATGTTGGTAGATTGTATGTTTGCATGGAACACAGAGGTGTAGCTCTATCTTAGTGTATGAAACACTTGATCTTGCAGATACAGTGTACATGTGTGCAGGTAACAGACATGTAACATGCATAGTGTATAACCTGGGTTGTTACTGATAGGATGTGAATATGTAACAATTAGGGGTGCAACCATTTACCGATACACCAGTGGCCCAGTAAAAATTGAGCTACGATACGTGAATCGATTCAAATGTCCATATATCGGTACGTCACAGTATCAGAAAAATTGGACTTTTGGTCTCACAAATAGGGCAGTAAACATGATGGAAATAAATTCAGCTTTGAAACATTAAAATGTGGAATAGATATTGGTGTTTAAACGCAATATTTACTCACATTTTCTGCTTCTCCAATTCATATAGTTTAATATGTGCCAATACTGATGACGTTTCAAAGAGATTTCTGCAATTGTGCAAGACATTTTGTGGAGTGTTCCTAAAATAAGTCATTCTTTCTCGTGGAAACAGTATGGCTGTGCACTGTGACTGTCAACATCACGCATATGCCTGTATATCCTGGAATGTATCGTACAGGTGCACGGTTACATCCCGAGTAACAACAGGGTTGTAGCCCATACTGTGTGCTATAAGGGGGTTACAGACAGTGTGTACATGTAGGGTGAAGCCTGCAGTGTTTCATCTACATGTTCTACTGGGTAGTCAGTACATGGCACAAAGCTGCTGCAGGCAGCCAGTGTGGCAGTCAGAGAACTCGACCAACACAGGGGTGGTATCAGCAACTGTCACATGCTGTAAACGTATCAGTCACAAGACAAACAAGAAAACAATGGCACCTGATATTTGCCTTGATTACTTGTCTTTTGAGGCAGAAAAGTGGTCTTTCACATGTGAGTGACCAGCGCAGTAAGAACTGGCTGAGAATTGGGTTATGTAGGAAGAATGTGGTTCAATAGTAGGGCCTGGGAAGGAGGGTAATTGTGAAAGGTCAGACCCCCATGTGATGGTACTGTCATAGGTCAGAGGTTATGAAAACATCAAAGTCAAATGTTGTACCTATTTGTACAAAATTAGTCTTTGAGGACAGATGACTGCAGGCAAACTGAGTAGGATAACAGGATTGTGGACTTCTTACAGTGGTGTTCTTGCTCGGAGTCGCACAAGATCTTGATGTACTTTGGCCACACTTACACAGGACTGCACTGAGGAAGTTGTCAAATTATGAATAGGATATTATTGATGGCCATTGACAAAAAAATGATGTCAAAATGAAAGCAACCTTACAACACCAGGTATTATGTCTGTAAATATAATGGCGAAAGGTTGCATGCCAGTATTGGTATTTAGTTCCCATGGGATTGAACCTGTCTACACCCAAACTGGCACCTAATGTATGTTCAGTCAATTATACACCAGGGGAACATTTCGACCTGGTATCATTTATTGAAACTTCTTGTCTTTTGATAATCATGTGCATAAAAAAACACAATTTTAATATCATATCTCATATCCAGTCCATATCACTGATGACATAGATGTGTCTATTAAACTACATATACATGCTCAAAACAGGTCAGACTGGGTCTTAGACCTTATCTATATTTAATGTAAATGTATACATGTATGATTACATCATAGAGAGACTGATACCTGGGCCACATGTTAACCCTAGTGCTGGGGGGGGGGGGCATGTTTATATGGTCCAGCACACAGGTTTTTAAAAAAATCAGCAGTACTATGGTTAACTTGATCATGGTAGTATTACATCACTAGATCTAAGATGCCCATAATTAGCTTGTGTAACTACTAATAGAGGTTACACCACTGTAATGGCTGACTTGATTATTATGACAGTGAAATAACTGATATGTTTGCTAATCAGTTATCATACTATAATGATGATGATGATGATGATGATGATGATGATGATGATGATGATGATGATGGAGCACCACCACCACCCTATGCAGGGGACACATTAAAAGATGCGCTTTAAATATTAAAGTAACTCGTAAATAAAAGGATGAGTATGTGTTTATTGGCCCATGGCTATTTTTCATTGCCATGGCAGATGAGACTGTCAAGAGTGTCAACAACTCCATATTCTTGTGGTGTACTAGAGGCAGAGGAAATGGTGGAATTTGAAAAAATCTACTTCATTTGGGGAGCAGCCATGATGAATATTGCTGTGTCAACGATAATGTTTTGATAATTATGCACATGCACCATACAGTATCCTTTCCCCTTGAATTAGGATCGAGTCAACAGCTTTCCTTGGCATGGGTTGGGCACCAAGTGCCCAACCCATGCCAAGGAAAGCTGTTGACCTGGGGCATTTAATAGTGATAGGTCTTTAAATTCTCAGTCAAGTTGTTTTTGATTGCTGTTGAAATTAGTTAAAAACACTGAAGCTTGCAGACAAATATGACAAGCAGCTGTTTTTGGCCAGTTTAAGGGGGAAAGAGTAAAATTGTATGTTAGTATGAAACAGAAATTTATGAGATGATTCATCCCTTAACTTGTGTTTTATATAAATGTGTTAATGATGTATAAATAAAATCAGGTTTGACTAATTAATGTCATTAATGTTCCTCATTTAGACTATCTATTACCATTGATTGTTCTGTTCAGTGGCTGCTGCATGATTTGAAGACCACCCACGTTCACAAATGACAATTGAAAGCTTACAAATGACTAAAATTAGTTCAAAACAGCCAGACTCCTGTGCTGGATTCAGCAGTTATCTTAAATTATTAAATGAAAGAAATCTCATAAAATTCCAAACTATGAATAATGAATGTACTGGTGATTTATTGCTGTCACACATAATTGTAGATGTTCAGTGGTATCTACTGTATATGGCCACTGTTTGTCAGTAGCAGGGTACAGGAGTGGGTGGGCTTGGTTGTATCAGAAAGGCTGTCACCTTCAATTCAGCTTAAGTACATTAGTGCCGAGTCCAATGCTGTTTTGGTGAGCTTGAATTTGTTATTTCAGTCAAGCTTTTAGCCAGAATTTGGAATCTGTGTGTGCAAAATGCTATGTTTTCAAGAGTTCAATACCTCAGAGTGTCCACATCGTATAAAGTCCATAGCAAAAATCGTAATTTATGGGCATCCAAATTTAAGAGTGGCCATCCAAAGAGACATATGGGTGCCCCTGCAGTGAGCACTTTATTAAGGTTATCTATAAAAATTTCTTTCTGGAAATATGTTTATGAAATTAAGTGAATTGACAGAACTGAGAGGTGAGCCTCTGCATACTGACCTGTCCCCACTCCCTGGTGTTCAGTGTCTGACATTACCTGTGTGTTCCTATGATATAACCCAGGCTGTATACACCCACATTAAACCAATCTTCTGCCATAATTGCTGGGCAAAGTGGGTGCTCAGGTATGTACCAGACAGATAAGCTTAGTAATTGACTAGCCAGATTTGTGTTTATTAACTCATTATGTGTACTTATGCTCAAGCTCCTCTCCGCATAAATGTGTGCTACAAATAAATAACCAGGTGAAGGAACACATATGATTGGTAATTTGACAGACATATCTGTGACTGAAAGTTGAAATTGTAATTCATTGAATTTTGTTGCATTTTTATTTTTGTTGATTTTGTTGATGGCTGAAAACTGTGAAAAAGAAAACAAAATAAAATATTATTTTAGGTAGATTTAATAGGAACTACATTGTGTATGTCGGAAATAGTGAAATTAAAACTTCAGTCAAAGTGTCAGAAATGCAAAGACCATAAAAAATCTGTGCATATGAAAATATGTAAATTTAAAGTAGTTTGAGCTTCAGTATGATGTTATTCTCAGTTCATACACACACACGCACGCACGCACGCACGCACGCACACACACACACACACACACACACACACACGAGAGTTGGTGCTGTGCAGAGTTGATAGACACATTGGGTAGGGTCAAGCATTTTGTCAACGTATATCCCAGACCTAAGTTGTTTCTCAAGAGGAAAAATTATCAATGTACATTCAAAAGTTGTATTCCATCTGGAAAGGTGATCTTAATTTTGTTTCAGTGCGGAAGTCCTGCTTGCCTGTCAATCTGTTCAATGTATAAAGCTCTTCGTTTTCTTCATGTTACTTGCAAGGGTGGGCATCTGTTTCTTGTTCGGGCTATATCTCAAGAATGATTTGGTATGTTCGCCCTTCAAATTTGTCCCAAGGAAAAGCTGATTAAGCACGCAGATGGACATGACCTATTTAACAAATAAAGAGCACCATGTGACTTCTAGTTGCAGAGTTTCAGTTCCTTAACTTTTTGCAATGTCAAGTGCCTTTAATAAGATGGTAATAATCCGTGTTACCTTGAGCATTTGTACAGAGTAGTGTTGTGTGCTCCAGTACTTTGCTTCAGAGAGAGCCTGTTTGCAGTTAGCCTTCAAACACAGAATAAAGGACTGAAAACAGCTCTTGTAAGCTTCTTAGTGTAGCATATGATGAGGGAATTTCAGGGGTTGTTGACCATGTGCAAACATGTCACATACATTATCCTCAGGTGCTCTCACCTTTGCTATGACTTGATTGTAATGGCTGGCCGACCTTCATGCTATTTTGTGAATGTAAGATTAAATTACACACTTGATATTGTAGAATTGAATTAATGAGTGTTGCTCACTTCGACTTGATCTGTTTAACACATGAGGCCAGAAATACACCTTTTGCATGCTGATTGCATAAGTAGTCATACTACATATACTGTGAGTATCACATACTGATTCACTGTATGAACCTCACTGTAGTTGACAGGTATAGAGTTTGCCTTTGCCAAAGACTGTCTCTCATCAAAGACCAGATTATGACCACCAATTTCATGACTTAAGCTTATTTCTTATATCAAGGTACCTAGATTTCAAGACTGTCGACAAAATAAAACCACTTTTTGCAGGTAGTACAGATGGTCTTGAATAGCAGGTATTACCAGTGATTACTGCATTGGATTTGATAAATTTTTCAAATGAGTAATGTGTCTCATATAATATGTATGTGTTTATACATACTGCATGTATTTTTATAAGTAAATCACTTATATGTACACTATTGTACCTTTGTTTAAATTATTCATGTATACAGTATGCATGGCATCTCTGGTGAAACTTCGTATTCATGCTCTTTCTGTGGGTTTTTTCCTTTTTTTTTCTTTTTTCTTTTCTTTTCCTTTCCTTTCTTTTTTTTTTTTTTTTTTTTTCGAAAATCAAATGTGTGTATTTCTTGCATCTTCATTCACAACTCTTACATGTTTCAGTTCATCATTTTGTAAATTTCACACAGATGCTAATATGGCCCATATGCCCAAGGAAGTCGACTGTGTCACCATGTAGGCTTAATTGATCTGCAAGGAACTGGAACCTCCATGGGAATACCTGTGCTATGGCAAGATAGGGGCGTGGCATGTTTAACTCTCTCCTGGTCAGAGTAACACTGAGTCAGTAGTTTTCATAAGTGGGAGTCTGGCACGATAAAAAGTCCAGGCCGTGGCAAGGAAAGCTGTTGACCTTGGGCGTCCCTTCATGATAGGTCTCATCTACAATTGTCAGCCAAAAAACTTTTTCTGTTAATGTAAAATCTAAATTAAAATGTTTTAAACAGATAACAATTTATACCATGGTACTTTTGTGTGATTTTTAACAGGAAAGGTTTGGCAGGAAGAGTGCTGGTGCAGTCAAGTACCTTTCCTTTCACAAAATTGATAGCAACTTGTTGGGTATATATCGTCAGGAAGGAACAAGATAAGTTTGATAACCTATGCTGCTTCAGATATTGCCAGGTGTGCTTTATGAACTACTTGCAGGTGATGGTTGGCCAGCCAGCACAAGTAATGATGCAGGCTTGACCTCATATCTCTTACTTATCTAAGTTTATCCAACCTCTGATTACTGAAAGTAGGGTTGCCAACATTCAGGGAGAAAAAAAATCTTTTTTGGGAGAAAAGCAATAGAGTTGAGTCTATGAGGGAGGAGGTGGGTGATGCCCACCCTGCAGAAAATTTGTGGGAAAAATTGGGCCTTAAATGATGTAATTTAGTGCAATCTGAGATGAAAATTTTGCTCTCAGATGTGGTATTCTTGAGACTGTTTTTTGAAATAACAGAGGCTTTGGACTTTTTAGAACACAGTAGCATTTAATGTAAATGGATTGAAAATAACATCAGTCTCATACAAAAATCATGGCATTGGCAACACCGTGATAGAATCAAAGGGGAAAAGGTGCCATTAATAATAATGGAAATACATGTACACAAGAAACTGTATGAAGCCTGCAGTAACAGGTGGTAGCAGGGGCTATTTCAGGTAACAAGTTGTGTTTTTTATGGAAAGTGTCCAGCCCAATGCTAGTGCTCAGTCAGGCTGCCTGGTTGTTTGATACATGGATGGTAAACAAACCAGCTGTATGTTCGTGGAGGGCTGTCAGGATTGTACATGTACATGAAGAGAATGAAAGCATTTCAGATCTGACAAATTTAAATTTTGTTTCAAAATTAATTTTAAAACTTGTGAACATAAGTCATAGGACAAAAATCAATAATGTGCTACGTATTAAAAAAAAAAAAAGAAGTTTTTCTCACAAGAAACAAAAATTACCCATGGTCCCCTTATATGTAGTATATATAAGATCAGTATTTCCATTAAGAATATTTTTAGAGGGTCACATGAAGGGAAATTCGGGGGAGAAGACGAAATTTTCACCAATTTTACATGCAAATAAACAAGAATTGTGACCCTTTAGAATTTTCTCAGAGGGTATTTCAGGCTTTGAAAGGATAATACATGTGTACCCCTGTTTGGGGGTTACCAGAAACTCTGAGGATGTCAGGACTAAACTGTGCTGATCCACTGTTAATGTTACATGCTGCAAACTGCAGGAATACTGCACTGTGCAGACCCACCCTTAACATGTTGCATGGAAAAGATTGTTAGTACACTGAACTGAGCTGACCTATTCTTTATGTTACATAGACTTGATTGGCAGTACACTGAAATCTGATGATGATGACCCACTGTTAATGTTACATACTATTAATTGTCAGTACACTGAAATCTGCTGACTGTGACCTACTGTTAATGTTACATACTGTTAATTGTCAGTACAGTGGTCCCTGTCTTGAGAGGCCACTCTAATGACAGGCCACCTGGCTTGAAAGACCACTTTTCGCAGGTCCCTGGTGCTTTCTTTGTCATGTTATTGTACCTCTAATGAGAGGCCACCTGTCTTGAGAGGCCACTTTGGGTCTGCCCTTGAGGTGGCCTTTGAAGACAAGGACTACTGTACACTGAAATCTGCTGACTGTGACCTACTGGACATTAATGTTACCAACTAGCCTATACATGTGTATATACAAAAGAAGATATTACATCCAGAATCAGTGTTTCAAAGCAAGACACTCTAATTAAGAACTTTATTGATGAAAACCTGTTTCTGCTAAACATAAGCAGACATCATTAATGCAATTTAGATTTTGTTGATTCTTTCCAATCACATGCACAATTTGTAGGAAAGTGTATGTTTTCAGAAAAATGTAGTGTTGATATATATGCATTTTTTTATGTTAACTATAGCCAAATTGGCTAAGGATAACTCATAATGTATTAGAACTGTTGATACACATATTGTATTCATAGCATACCTGTGATAAAGATCACATTTGATGTAATGGAAGATGGAACGGCTTCTTTGCACTGATCTATAAAGACAAGTAATTGTTAATTTCAGAGGTCTAACAACACATTTTTCATGCTACAATATCATGAATATGTATTGTGATACCTTACTGAAGGTGCAATATACAAGCGTCTCCATTTCAGCACCATTACCATAATCATATGATACTGGCACTAAATTTGATCATTTATACCTAATTGTGTTTACGTATAAGGAGTAAAAAGTAAATATAGTGTTGTGTTGTCTTATTTTATTAATAGTACTCACAATAATTGACTAAATTGTACTGATCACTGGTGAAGGACCACCTCTGAGGATGACCAACTTGTAATCTGACAAGATGAATGGCCTTTCACAGGGATGTAATAAGATGAAAAGCAATGAGCAAAATATCCTGAAAATGTGGCTCCAGTGGATTGGTCTCTCCAGATAGGGACCCCTGTGTGACAGTTGTATCATGTAGGGACCTCTGTGTGACAGTTGTATCATGTAGGGACCTCTGTGTGACAGTTGTATCATGTAGGGATCTCTGTGTGACAGTTGTATCATGTAGGGACCTCTGTGTGACAGTTGTATCATGTAGGGACCTCTGTGTGACAGTTGTATCATGTAGGGACCTCTGTGGCACAGTTGTATCATGTTAATGATGTGCATGCTTGTTATTCAATATACTGTATCTTTGAAGTTTCCTGGATTCACCATTGCAACAATAATTCTGTGCAATCTTGATTAATTTATCTGCGTTTTAAGACCATCTGTTGTATAATGACACTTTTTGTGGCAGTAGAGGTGGTCTTAAATATAGGGTACCTATGTTCATGTGCTACAGTGTCTCCAAAAAAAGAAGAAAAAAAAGAGAGAGAGAGAGAAATTTGACACATAAGAGTAAAGGAAACCAGAGTGCCGAGTGGAGCTGTATAAGCAAACATCACTTGGCCTTTCTGCTTGCCATCGTTGTAGGTTATGGAGTTGATTGGGTCCAACAGGTGGACTTGAAATACCGGTATATATGCATTCCTGTGTCAAATTGTTGAAAGAGTACACTAAATAATAACAATTTTTGACCTCAGTCAGTTCTTGTCTACTTATTTCATCTGTTACGTCTGTGGCACTTCTAGAAGAGTATTTAGACTATTTCTCATGTAACCGCAATGATAGACCATTTTCATCAGCTGGTGTTTCCACTGCTGTGTTTTCAAACATGTATATATATATTTTGCTGGCATGTTGAGTGCGTGCAGTAGGCAGCCTTGCATAATGTTGAGTGTATTGGTTTTATCGATCACCAGACTATGGGTGACTGTCAGGTGTAATAGTCTTTGGGTCAGACTCATTGATCTGGAAGAACATGCATACATATACGTTACATCATATCCTGGCAAATAGTCTCGTTGTCATTGACCCTGCAGAATGTAACTGTATTACAAATCAGTTAACCCTCTTCAGCCTTCAACTGGAGAGGAGTCGGCAGTGTTTTTGTTTTTGTCCAACTGTATGCCTCCTGTGCTCACACATTTCTCAAGTGCTTGTCTCAAGTACTCTTTACTTTCGTGTTCTAAGCGTGTAACAAAATGGACAAGGTTAGTATAAGATAAAGGATACAGTGGTCCCCCTCTAATAAGGCCAAACTCAAGAGAGGCCACCCTCTCTACAAAGGCCACTTTTCCATGTCACTAAAGTGGTGTTTCCATTGTATTGTCCCTCTCAAGAGAGACCACCCCTCTAATGTGGCCATCTTTGGTTGTATTTTGGGTGGTCTTATTAGGGGGGACCACTGTACAGAAATGTTCTTGTCTGTGTACCTTTGCTCTGCATGTTCCGTCTTCCTTTTTCACTTTAACTGTAGACACTCTTAACTGATTTGTCTGTGTCTGTACCACGGACAAAGGATACTGTCATTCTGAACACTTGAAGCATTTCACTGAACTCTTTTATGTTATTGGTAGTGCCTGGATATAGCAGGCTTGGCACTTATTTCTTGCTAATTCCATCAGAAATGGTTTGAAAAGATGGCACAGAAGATGTGTATCTATGACATCTGAAAACCATGAGTGGCTTTCACTGTTCAAGATAAACTTTCAAGGTAGTTATTAACACATGCCACAAAACAGGAATTGGTGTATCTGTAATTGTTTGTATTTCAGAATGTTCGATAAATTCAAGTTTTGTTTATTTCTTGTTCATACCTATTTGCAGACATATTCCATTAGATGTATACCAAGATTGACGTGAGTGTTCTCTTCCACAATAAGAAACAATGCATTCAATTAGAGTTTTTTTTTTGTTGTTTTTTTTTTCAGTGTAGCCATGTATATCAATATTTTTGCCAGCAAATATGACAGTTCATGTCTGGACAAAGAAACATTCGAACAAGTGCCTCAGTACAATTTGGAGGTACAGTGGTCCCCCTCTTGCGAGGCCCCTCTCAAGAGAGGCCACCCCCTCTACAAAGGCCACTTTCCCATGCAGCAAATATTGCATTCTCATATTTTACCCCTCAAGAGAGGCCACCCCTCTTATAAGGCCACATTTTGGGTGCATTTAGGGAGGTCTTATAAGAGGGGGACTACTGTATTTAGTGGGCACTTCTAATTTCACACTGGAGTTGCAGTGTCAACATTTGTGTGTTGTGTACTTGACCTTTCATGTCTGACTAATTGAAATGAAAAAGGAAAATGTTAATTTGGCATGCAAGATTGTGTACAGTCAGGTAAGATCTGACCAGAATGATATCACTCAGAAATCACATTATGTTACATGATATCAGCATATTTTGTTTCATTCATTATGATATGAATGTTACTTGATCTACCTAAAAACATCAGGGCAAGTTGGTGCCATCAATTAGAAATGAAAAAAGTAGTGTGCTCACACAGGCATATGAAAGTTGAGCACTGTACAAAAAAAATTCAAACAAGGATAGTGCAAGTAGTTTTTAAAAAAATCACTGCTATGACCTGAAACAGTGAATTTTACTGCATAGTTTGTCAGAATTTGATATTTTTGATATGTGTATCATGTATATTTTGCAGTCATATGTGTAGTAAAATCACATAGATCAGGCAAAGAAACAAATCTCAAAAGGTGGACAATGGGTCTGTTTGATTGAGACTGTATGGTGGTGACCTCTAGTGGAGAAAAATAGAACTATAAAGTTTAATTATATTCGATGGCAAATAGCTGTAATGTGGAGGTTATGATCAGTGGAATTCATGAAAGAAGGGAGTACCTACATGTCTGATAGTGTGCAAATGGGCAATAATTGGCGCATATGAAGTGTGTCAGGAGAGGCAATATGTATGCAGGGGGTGGCCAGTAATAGTGGAGTGTTTGCACAGACTATAAACTATTTGTTTTTCTTGTCAATGTGAGCTTACTTGTATTGGGATTGTTTGCACAAGGTAAATGACCAGAAGTGATGGTGTATGGCAGACCTTGGGCACATAAGGCTATGGTCAGGACCGACAGTGTTGGAGCCATGCAAATCTTTGCTATATTTCTGTGCTTATGTATTCTACATAATGGGATACAAGTCCATGATACCAGTGATTCCATACCCCTTATGATACAAACAACATGACTAAGAGGCCCAGCTGTTTGTAGTTCTGTGCCAAAGGTACTTTGTTACACCAGTGAGCTTCTTACCACCATGATGACAGTAAAAAAAAGTGACCACAGTTAAATTTTTTTCCTGGGGGACTACCTGTATGTTAAACTTAAAATCCTACGAAGTGCATACATGTAGTTACCAGTCCACTTCTGTCATTGTTTTCAACCAACCATAATTTGTTCTGTCACGTATTTTTGCCAACACACATTTACCTTGCCATGCATAGTACTATACTCTGGCAATACTATAACTTGCTTTATTTTCATGTGTTTAAATTTTCACAGTTTTTTTATTTTTTAGCTCTGCTGACCAAAGGTCGCAGAGCTTATGTGAACGTTCATGTCTGTCTGTCTGTCCGTCTGTAAACTTTTGCTTGTTAGCGCGATACCGTCCACAGTTTTCAAGTTAGCCCAATATAACTTCCAGGACTTATAGGGTGTATGAAAATCTAGGCCAAGTTTGCTATTGGTGGTACCACCTACATTATTATGTAATATAGGGGTCAAAATGTGAAATTCTTGTGAACACCGTAGCATCATTAATTTATGGCAGATCTTCACCAAATTTGGTGGAATTGTGGGGGAGGTCAAAGTCTAAGTTGCTAATGATACCAGTGGCGCCACCTATAATTTGACAGAAATTATGAGCCAAAATGTGTTTTAAGATGTAAAATTCCGTATTTGGAAAGTTAATTGGATTAGACTTGTTAAATTTATATGATATAGAGACCATGGCCAAAGGTAGAATGCTATGTAATATGAGTGACCTTGACATATTTTTGTGAGGTCACCTTGCCTGTAAAGTTAAAAAGGTTATTTTGTAATGGCTGGGTGTAGCTTGGACATCAATGACTAAGAGAATTGAGCCTCCAGATCAAAATTGCACTTGATTACATAATACATAAACTGTACTTGGTGACCTACTTTTTTGGTCACTGTGACCCAGTAATTATGAAGTTTGGCGCTTGTCCAAGTTTATTGTTTTTTGTCAATAACTCGAAAAGTTATTACCCAATTTGAACAAACAGACTATATATGGGAAGCTGGATGTTGGGCGCATATTTTGAACATAACAATGTATTAATCTGAGTTGAAAGTCAAGGTCAAATGGCCAGTTTGAATATTGGGGTCATCTCATGAATGCTCTGCACCCCGATATTCTTGAGATAGGCCCATGTAACATTTAGGAGTTATAGTGTATAAAAATCTTTGTTGACATCAATTTTGGTGGCACCAGCTATAATATTATGTAATATAAAGTTAAAATGTGAAAATCTTCTGACCACAGTACTGTCCACAGTTTTCAAGTTACCCCAATATAACTTTCAGGAACTATAGGGGGTATAAAAATCTAGGTTCTTTTTGATATTGGTGGCGCCACCTACAATATCATATAATATAGGTGTCAAAATATGAAAATCTTGTGAACACTCAAGCTTCTTTAATTTTAGGCAGATCTTCACCAAATTCAGTGGGATTGTGGGGGAAGTAAAAGTCTAAGTTGGTAATGATACTAGTGGCGCCACCTTTAATTTGATGGAAATTATGAGCCAAAATATGTTTTAAGGTATAAAATTCCATATCTCGAAAAGTAATTGGATTAGACTTGCCAAATTTGTAAGATATATAGACAATGTCCAAAGCTAGAATTGATATAATATCAGTGACCTTGACCTATTTTTGTGAGGTCACCATGCCTGTAAAGTTGAAAGAGGTGATTTTGCTATGGCAGTAGCTTGGACTTCAATGGCAGTGTCAGCACAGCTCTAGGCAGGCCTATGGGTCTCTTTTATTACATAATCTGGGTGTCCTTGCTCTTCTGTCCCAAGGTCACTAAGGACATAAAGTTAAGGACTCACTCATTGTTGTCTTGGCACATGCAACAATGTTCTTCACAGGAGCTGCACAAACAAGCTATGATTACATGTGGAGTGAAGTGTCATCTGGTGGACAATGTTTACCTTTAGCTTTATATGTTCAGAAGCCACTTCAAGACACGCAACTTTGAAATGAACAGGTGCAATATAGCCACGATGCCAGCAGAGCATTAGGCCCATGGGCCTCTTGTTAAATTTCACAGTCATAATTTCACTATTTTGGACATTTACAATTCCTATTCAAACAATGTTAAAATTCTTTTTCACTGTATTCTTATTTTTACGGTTTTGTGTCTTGAGCAAAATAAGCAAAAATACAGCAAAATTAAAGCAATTAACAGCATATACATGTATACTGTAAGTTGCATTACATTTTCTATATTTTTTTAGATATTCGTTTAAAGAGAACATCAGCAGTAAAATTATTCAATTCACTGATACTCTATGTGACTGATATGTCATTTAATGATTACAGGTATGTGTGTGTATATATATATTTTTTTTTTGACATATAAGTCATAGAGGCAATGTTCTTTTTTTGCTCACCCTTCTTCCTTGTTCAGCACAAGTCAGATTTAACCCCTGTGTACGGTTGCTTCTGTGGGGGTACATGTGCTCTGTTTGTTTGTATTTCTTCGATTTGACATGGACATGTGCTGTTGTGGCCACAAGTACATTTAACACACCATTACATGTCATGAAGGCATGATAAACATACAACTGCCATGCCAGAGCTCTTGAACACTGCATGTTTGTGCTTAACAGGAATGCCAGTAGTGGGATGTGTGGGGAGCATGCAGGAATTCCTCTAGTTCGGGTTCCCCTGCCACTGTCCACCGGGGCAAAGTGGAGCAAGTGAAAATAGCCGAGTGGGCTGTCCACATGTTAGAGGTCTAATTGTTTCCATCTTCACTTTGATTAGGCATTCTGCACTTTTCAAAGGTTGGCAGGATCTTATGATGTAACCATGGCAACGGTGCTCCTGGATCCCACTTTGTATGTGCAGCAGACCTCTGGTGGCTTCAGCTGCCAGGAGTTGCTGCTATCCATTCCCCTGCTGTAAGGTCTGTGTATATAGCTTTAGATCTTGTGTATCTTGATCGACTTTTTGTACCTTTGCCCTACTGGAATTGTCAATGAAGGAAACATATAGGGCCATGTTTTGCTATCTTTACCTTGTGGGAATGCTAGGTTTACACCACTATCAGAGTTACCCTGCCCATCAATGGTGTTCACTGCCTAATTACTGGCAGTGTAGTTAGTACAGTAAAACCTGTACTCTTAGGGAACCATCGTGCAACATCAATGTTTAAATAACAGGAGATTTAGAATGGAAATAAAATCCTTGAAATCACCAAACAGTTCTCTTTAATATAGGTTTCAGGAGCCCTCCATCTTAGACACCTAGAACCTACCATTTAAGACCATTCCTACTGCCAGCGAAAAATGGTCTCATATAGCGGCATGTCTTGAAGCAAAGGTAAATTTATTGGAGTAATAGACCAGTGGCATGAATGGATGGTCTTGAGAACATACATGGTGTCTTCAAGAGAGGCAAAAGAGCAGGTACCATTGCACTGCTGTGCTTTGGGGAGCTGTTATGACTGGTTTTTAAGAACACATCATCCAGCATAACCCATAGAGTGTAGTTACAGCAGTTGTTCACCTTAGAGCCTGAGGACATACTCACCTGTGTTGTTTTGGTCAATCAATGGGCAGCTCATACATCAGTGGATCTGCTACCTTTGGCCATTCAGGCTGGGTAGCTGCCAAAAAAAGCAGTTGTCCAAGGAGTTCTTGTGGTGGCCTCAGCCTTCAACCACATTTTTTCTGCCAATCTACTGCTCTGTGTAGACTCACGTGAACTATCTAAGCAGGCAAATTGTATTGTAAATCCAGTTACAGATCAGCTGAGCAGGCAAGTGGTATAAATCCTGCCATGGGCTAGCTAAGCAGGCAAATTGTGGTGTAAGTGCAATCATAGACCAGCAGGCAAGTGGTATCTTGAATGGAGGTAGTCACTATCATGGTAAAATATTAGTCTTATTGCCCTCAGGTCATTTCGCTATCTTTCAGTACAAGATACTGAACTGAGAAATGAGGTCTGTATACATCCCCAGGTCATCCCATTGAGGTTCTTGAAAAGAAAGATGACTGCTTTTCTGTGAGGAGCTTCATGTTTAGATGACCATTCCGTGGACAGTAGAATGATTGGTGGTGTGATTTATGTGGGGCCAGTGTGGCTTATCTTAGGATAGCCTTCTGGGACCCCTCAGCTTTATAGCACAGCATAAAGAGTCCTCACTGTTTGGTCTCATTGGCTTCACTACAGACAGAGCTTCTGGACACTTCAGACCTTGGAATCTATGGATAATTTCATGGATGAAAGATCAAAGTGGGATGATCTGGTTGTGTACAGATAGACACGCATAGATGTGATGCCAGGAATGCTGCATCATAGTGATACATGAGTGGCAACAGTTGACCTTTGAACTTTGACCTGTGGTGAAAGCTATACATCATCAGGTATTCCTCACAGTTGCAGGTAAAGATCCTTGTGATTCATCACTCATGAAGTGAAGCTGATAAAGCATTAACTCATTCCATACCAGTCCCTGATATTTACATATATTTAACAAGATTTAAGACGACAATTGCATATTTAAATTCTTCATGAAAAGAGCTTTTGTTCAAGTACCAACATGCCTAAATTCTTAAGTCAGTGGTTCTGGCACTGTCTGACAAGTCATGCTGCAGCTGCCACAAGGGCAACTGCAGCATGACTTGCCAGGCAGTGCCAGAACCACTGACTAAGGCCTATGACCATAGTATGGAATGAGTTAAAGATACCTGTAGCAAGGTATCTAGTTATAGGAAGAACATCCCATGTAAAGATAACACAGTATAACCCAACCTTTTGGCATGCTGCATCTGTTCAGGCATGACTGACGTTTAAAACATCTTTTCTGTTTAAGTTACACAAAGGTATCTCTGTCTGTGTTCCTGTATAGTTTGGTGGAAAATAAAGTCGCAGATGAATTTATAACGTTAAATATATATTTTGTAAAGACTAGCTTTATTAAGTAGCATTAAATTTTATTTTGAAAAGGACACCAGCAAACTGGCAAGATTTGAAGTTTTTTAGGTTACCATCATATATATATATTTTCCCACATGAGGCTTGAATAGTTCATAGTAGACCATGTACCACCATACGGTCCCTTTTGGTAGCCCCCAAGGACAAAGACACAGTCTTGGATAAGTGTGGAGTGGTGTACCATCTGTCATGCGAAGAATGTAATGAAGGGGAGACTGAGAGAGTTCTCAGAAAGAGAGTCTCAGAACACCAAAGAGACTCATCCCCAATGGGTGCCCATCTCAAAGCCCGTAAACACTCCCTGGATGAGAACAACATAAAAATCCTTGACAGAGAGAGTAGGTGGTTTGAACGTGGTGTCAGGGAGGCTATACAAATATGATCACGATCTCCTTCCCTCAACCGAGACCAGGGCAGCTTAGACTTCCATCAGTCTACAATAGTCTTTTACCATGTGACACGCCTCCCCCTAGGGGTGAGAGGTCACATGACCTTCAGAGCTGAAGAAAACATGGTGGATGCCAGTTGAAAGCTTCTCAACAAGCAATACAAAGTTTCTGTGAGTAGTGGTTTAATTCACATTTCACAACATATATATATATATATATATATATATATATATATATATGAATGTTAAATTTCAGGTTATTCCTTTACAAACTCAGGCTTCTTCATGTGCTCATGTTCTACAAGTTCAAGATACATAACAGCACCATTTATAAACTCAAGATTCTATTTTATTGCCTCTGCAAACTCAAGAGTTTTATATTTAATAGAGTGGAATGAAGCGCTGTAGTTTGTGGTTTTGGCAACACTTGCAGCACTCGCAAATTTTCATGTCCACTACCCCAGGACAAGGGAAATACCCATTAGGCCTAGTAAAAATTTGACAGCACTCACCCTGGAATCAACTGAAAAATTTGTTTTCCCACATAAGGCTTGAATAGTGGACTAGTGAGAACATGGCGCAAGTCAAATTGTAAAACAACTTACCCATAGTACTAGAGTAGGACTAGAGTAGAACTGTCTGGAGCAGGACTGGGCATGTTAGAAAAGTTTGTTTTCTGGTTCATAAAGCTCCTCATGGATTTGATGGCAGGCATATTTTCAAACTGTATGCATGATATGGTGACAATCCTTTAGAATAAAACTATCCCCTGCTAGGAGTGCATCAAAGGCCAACTCAGGTCAACAGTTAGCTTTGATCAATTCTGTGGTGTTTGTTTATGCTAAGTTGTCTGATAAGGGCAATTGACTTCCCTGTAAGAGGCCTGTTGAATGTTATACACATGTACCCAATCAAAATGAAGGGAATCTAACTAATCACAATTGAGTTGGTAGTTTTCATTAGATGCCTCTCTAATTTAATTGTTTAAGAGAGAAATAAAAATTCATAAAGGGAATTTGTGTGAAGCACAAAGTTTGTTCTGATATCCAAGGGGATGTCACCAGCATGTGCCACATAATGTAACTACTCCTATGATTGGCCCTTATTGCCACTTCCACTTGATAGTGGCCAATCAGTGTTGTTTTAGCAGGAGCTTTTTAAAGTGATTCACCCATGTTTTCACTGATGTGAAGATCATTTGGCTCGATTTACTTCTTGCTGCTTATATTTGATTTTGTTTTGTCGCATTATAAACAATCAGTATTTTCTAAACCTAGTATGGAATTGATCTCCATTGCTCAGAAAATTGAGCAACAGATTTTGGAACTGTTTGATGGGTTGTATCACTGCATATTGTTAGCAGATGATAGCTTGGAAGAAAATGAGTGCTAATATATGGTCAAGGAGATGCAGGTGACGTGGGCCTGATGCCAGTCAGCTTGGCTAAATACAGGCTCATCCTCATTCCTGACCTTTTGGATATGATGCTGAATTTTATATATTGTTCGAAAATGAAATATCCAGATTTCATAATCAAACGCAATAAAAATGTTTTCCATGGGAATGAACATGTAATTTGATTGTCTATTGATGTAGGTAAGTGTAAGTGTACTATGAGAGGGTTACATAATGATCAGGTGGAGAAAGGAATGAGGGCAGAGCTGTAAAGTTCCTAACAAGCTGATAGGAATGCAGACTACATAACCACACCTAAGTGAAGGCAGATGCTGGCCAGCATATACATGTACAGCAGTGAACCAGCCCAGTCTGCATGGACGTAGAGACAGATAGGCTGTAGCGTGGATTTGGTGATGCAGGAAGTTCTGTGGAAACTTAGCTGGCTCCCCTTGCTCTGTGTTCCGAGACTGGTTGCTCATTGGCCAGTGGCTTCCTCTGGTGAAAGCAAGACCACAGATTGATCACAGGCAAATGCAGTGCTGTAGGGAAGTAACTGGTAGCAAGACAAGAAAGGATCCCCCAGGATCACAGCTGTGGAAGCTGTGAGTGGTCAATAAGACGATGTAACAGTGAGGGAGAGGCAACGTTCAGCATCAGCAGATCTGCTGCTGTTGCTGGCTCTTCTTCCACACTTTCGCTCTCTTCTTCTTTTATTCTTTTTATTTATTGTTTATGATGTGAAGAGTCTGGACTCTTCTGTCAGCAAATGTTTCAGTTTAAAATCCAGACTTCTAAGAAGAGGAGAGAAAAAAAACTTGTACAGAAAGTTTACCCGGGTGGATAACTTCAAAGAGTTTTCGCAAAGGCATGGCCAGGTTCGTCAACTACAGTGTGAGTGTTCACATTTCATATATAGTCAGGCCTTACTTTGTTATCTTTATTTAATTTTATTAATTTTCTTTTTAAACAAAGGTCAGTTTGATCTGACTTTGCATGCTGAAAGTAAATAAGAAACAGAACTAGATCTGGAATTTATGTTAGGCATATTTAAAGAGAGTCGGTAAATGGTTAAAACTGAAGCTGTGTGCAGTTCATTTTGATGATCCACATGTACATGTATTTCATGCTTTTTTCTAAATTCACTTTGATGGGAATTGGGATGACACAGGGTTAAGCTTTGCATAGTCTGTGATAAAAGAAATAATATGTGCAATGGCATGTCGGAAATGTAAATCAATTTGTTTTAGTGACAACTGAGCTCACAAGTTAGAGTATTGAAATAAATAAATGAAGGAAGGAAGGCAGCCAGGAAAGAAAGAAAGAAAGAAAGAAAGAAAAAGAGAGAGAGAGAGAGAGAGAGAGAGAGAGAGAGAGAGAGAGAGAGAGAGAGAGGGAGAGAGAGAGAGGGAGAGAGAGAGAGAGGGAGGGAGGGAGGGAGGGAGAGAGAGAGAAAGAGAGAAAGAAAGAAAGAAAGAACTGACTTGAGTTTGGGATGGTGCTCATGGTATGTCACAACCAGGTGAATCCAATGTAATCATTAGAAAGTCATAAAAGTTAGAGGTCAAGGGATTGTGTAGAAACCAAAGTTATTATGAGGCTTATATTTTGATGAGAACTATCAAGGTCTCTCAGGGCTTGACATTTAAGGATTTATATTACTTGGTCCAAAGCACTGTTTGTCTAAAGTTCACACAAGGAGTGGATTAAATCTCGATTGAGCTCAAACTTTTTACTTTTCCTGCCTTAACATTTACTTGTCCAGGACAATGGGGCTTTCTTTAATGTCAAGCCCTGTCTCCAGATATCATTTGTCAGTCCATGTAGCACCAAGCTGTACCATGAGTAAACAATGTCTTTTTTATGTTGAGTCTTATGTGGGTTAATGATCCAAATTTTGCCTGTTGGGTTTGCAGTTGAAGAGTGATGGGAGATTGTAGCAGGTTATACAGTGTAAAAGATGGTCTTAAAGTCAATTACTGAATGTTACATTATTGAAGACCTATGTTTGATAACTTCATGCGTCAGAAGTGAGATGAGACCAGTCAGCACCATAAAAACCGTGACAAACTGTGCACAGGCTTCAAGAAGACAATTGCTCTTGAAACAGATGTGACACATTGCCCGAGAGATTTTTCTGTGGATTGATGAATCTTGATTATTTTTATAAATGGGGAGGTCCACAGTGAACAGATAAAAAATTATAAAAAAAATGGGAAGATAAGTTTACTTATGCAAGTACCAGTTAGGTGTGTCTTCTATTCTGATAAGACAGGTGTGTGATGGAAGAAGCAGAATTTTAGGGCCATCTGTAGGATATTTACCACAAAAAGTACCCCCAAATTGTCAAAAAGTAGCTTTCGGACAGATGAGAAACATATTTCATACTTGTCAAGAAAAGGCCTGCATGCTTGGTGAAATAATCACTGAAAACCTTCAGTAATTCATTTAAGAATTAAACTTCCTCTCTAGTGTAATTACGGGCGCATGGTTGCAGTTTGTGTGACAGGCATTTCTGATGACGCGCGGTAGCGTGTCATCAAAGAAATGCCTGTCACACAAACTGCAACCATGCGCCCGTAATTATACTAGAGAGGAAGTTTAATTCTTATATTTACATTTAACATCAATTTCTATTGACATAAGAGTAAGTATTATCATTGATAGTTGATTTAAAATCGTTTTTAGCTTGTTAATTTACAAAAAATGTCCTTTTTGTTTACTAGTGGGAGGAGCCAAGTAGGCGGGGCTACTACATCAGCCATCAGTTGTCAAGGCAACTCCTGGAACACAAAATTAGGAAAAAAATAGTTCCGAATAACACAACTTTATTTCAATAAAGCTTGCAAAACCGGTAAAAGAAAACATTTAGGCAAGTTTTGACGAGTAGATATGCAATTCTTGATCATCTGATACCGTCTTCCCATTATGCTTAGGCCTATGAATCAAACGCTTCGGCAGTACTTTCGGCGGAAGCTTAAATAATGACAAAGTGTGTTAAGAGGATATTATTGCGCAGCAGGTTGGTTGCACGAGATGCTCTAGTGTAACCATTGCCTCATGAACTACACTACCGTTCCTATTCTTTCAATGCTAACAAAAATAACAAATGTAAATTTTTCAAAATAAATTTTAACTCACTCAGTGTCACATTTTGATCTGAGTCAACAGGTTACCTCAGTGATTTGGGTACAATGTGCCCAAAGTGTGCTGACCAAAACTGTTGATCTGTTATATTCGAATACTATGTAAATAAGGCATGCTGGTACTTAAAAGAAAAGTCTTTTTACAAGGAACATGAATCTAGCACCCTATTAAAGTCCTAGCAGTTTGTTTTTAAGTAGTTCAGCTTTAGTCCCAGTCGGCACTGAAAGAGTTATTCACATGTATAAAGTTCTGCAGGCACATTGTGAAGACATTTCAACTTTGGCAAGTGGCAAGAATGGTAAAGCTTCTAAGGTTAGAAATGCTGATGTTGTCCAGTCTGATTTTTCAATCACAAATTCTCAATTGACAGTACACCAGTAATAGAGTAAAAGTGCTGCAGGCAGTTTGGGTTTAACCCTTTGCTGGTGAGAATAAGAGTAAGTCAATATAATTTAGCTGTTCTTGCCAGGGGTCAGACACATTGCACCCAACTTGTGCCAAGGAAAGCTATTGGCCAAGGATTTAGCAGCATGAAAGTCCTACCTTCAATTCTCAGCAAAATGTGTTCCAGGTACATGAAATTTAACCCATTTCTGGTCAGAGTTTAACTGAGTCAATAGGTTTCCTTGGTGCAGGTTGGGCGCAATGCACCCAACCTGTGCCAAGGAAACCTATTGACCTGGGCATGCCATCATGAGTGGTCTTACATACAAATCTCATCAGAAGTTTTTTTCTCGTAACAAGTAAAATCATTAAGGTAGATGACATTTTACATCTGGGCAAAGGGTTAAGTAACAAGATTAAAGCAGACAACAACTTGATTTACATCTGGGGGCTTTAGGGTGATTTGAGGGGAGGGGTTAATGATAGGAGGCCTGCAGAAGCAGTCAGCGAGGAGGAGGCGTTGAGAGCTGATGCCATTTTACTGGCTATAGCCTTCATTATAATGGCTCCTGTGTTCACATCAGCCTCATTACTACATAGTGGGGCAGTATGTAGTAGGAATTGAAAACAGAGGGAAGAAAGAGGTTTACAAGTTGCACCAGCATTGGTTATATATCATTAAACTGCAGAACTCAGTGGGTTAATAAAAACTACAGAATCTTATTAGTTCAGGATTACGCCTTTGCTGAATTCACTCGCACTGAAGGATTGGGGGGTGGGGGTGAAGGGAGAGAAGTTTGAAGTGATCAGTGTTGTAGAATCTTACCATAAGCATGGCAGTTATGATATGAAAGGGTTCTGTTTGAATTTTTCATGTGCACTTCTCTAGATGTGACGCTTCACAGGAGCTGACTCCAACATGCCATGCCCCTCATGTCATTTGTATTTAAGAAGTGAGAAGTTTCATCTGTGAGCTCTGGCTGCCTGCAGTCGGACATTGGATACATTACAAATCTCAGTCTGTGCTGATATAAAGTCCCCGGTTACTCCCCTCCAATAGGACCAAACAATATGGCTGTATCACTGCCTCCATGCTGCCATAATGAGCACCCAGTGGCCGCTACATTGCTCAGTCACACCCCCTTGGCATGTTATCAGGGACACAATGTCACAGATAACTCCTAATGCCGCACTTTTTTCACAACTGGCTGAGTATATCAAGGTTGGTTCCATATAGAATCATTGCTGCACTGTTTTTCTTTCGCACGGATTGTACCTTGGTGGTAGGTGGCACCAAACTGGGTAAGTTTTCTTGTAGTTTGTGCTTTCAAATATTGAAAATTTCTGTGAAAAAGTGGACCAAAATTTCATATTGTCTTTTGTGCAGTCAATAGAGGTCCTGATGCTTTTGACTTGGCCAGAAAATGCTCTCTGGGAACAAAGAATGTCTCTGATTTTTCACCCGTTTTTTTTCTCTAAAATCTCAAAACACACAGATTTTCAAGTTTTGTACCCACTTGATACTTGCAAGTCATACTGATTTCAAGAGACAGTAATTACAAAGCAAACTGGTCATTGTAATCAAAGATAACCTGCTAGACATTCACCTCTAAACAAAATGGAAGAGGAAAAGAAACCATACTTTGATGCTAGTGAATGCAGTCACTGGTCAGACCTCATAACACATGGCAAAAGATCATGTGCCCTTCCTGATACTAAATCTCCAGCAAGCTGTTGTTAAGATATGTTTGTAAAGGTTTGTCCTAATGTTACAGCATACATGCGATGCATGATCTGCTGTGGATAAATGAGAGCTATTCTGTCATATTTATTGCAACTACTGTTTGGTGAAACTAATTAAGGTGCTGACAAGAGATATGTGTGTCAGTTATAAATCTGAAGATAAATACGTCTATGGTCAAGTATACTTCCTCTGTACTAATTCACAAAGCTAAGCAGGATTCCAAATGACTGAGGACTCTCTAATTTGCCGGTTCTTTTGGCCCGGACAAGCAAACTCCCCGAACAGTCGAGCGAAAGTTTGTCCAGGCAGCAACCCAAAATTAGAAAAGTGTGGTTGAATGAATTTGCTTTCCACATTGAGTAATGGATGCAGGCTAAGAAGACCTCTGTAAGATAGAGAACAGACTAATGTGTACCAGTCCACAGCCTCTCAACTCCCGGTCTCATCAGCTCACTTTTATAATAAATGAGAGGTCATGGATGCACTTGTGCCTTGATCTGACTAGTTATTACAGCCACAGGGTGTTTTTTTACACTGCTGGTTTGCTAGTTGGTGCAATAGAACTGTTCGTTTGCTGGTAATAGCAACCAGTATTGGTCATTTGCTAGTAATATGGCCACAGAATTGCTTGTACTAACTGAACTGCATCCAAAACTTGCAATCATTGACTTCAGTAGGAGCTGGTGATCAGGATGTGGAACACGTCAACTATATGTATGTAAGTGGTCATACTATTACTATACATGTACCAACATAATGAATGTCATACTCTGTATCTGACCTAGGCACTTGGGCAAATGCACTGTAAAGCAAATCAATTTTGATGTAGTTTTTGTTTGTTTTGTTTTTGTTTATGATAGTATCACTGATGCTAAAGAGTGACAAAAATAAATATATTGTGACAAAGTTGTTTTTAAGACAGATTTGGCAGGAAATAAAAAGAAAAAAAGTATTGCACTCAGAAACATAATAAGGTACATTAGAGTTCCGAAGTATAGGATGACAACATCAGACTCCTCCACAGTGGCTATAGGCCTATGATACAGGCAACATAGTGTGGTATACAGGATCAGGTCTAGTGCAGATCACACCAAAGGCCACATCTGCCAGGTGTATACAAAGAGTGAAGGTCAGAGGACATGATGAAGAACCTATTAGCAAGGGAGCACATGGTGATGGCTTCCAGACCAGCCACCCCCTTCCCTGATTGACTCAATTCAGGGGGGAAGGTGCAGATGCAACTGGTTTGCCTGGCATCCCAGCAATGTGGATCATCTGCGTAGGGATGTGGATGCAGGGACTGATCTATTTCACCTTGTTCACAAAAACATATTTGCTGTTATTTGGCTGAAAAAATGTTCACAACTCAATCAAAATTTGTGTCAAAATCCCGTGAAAGAAAAAAAAAAGCTTTCTCAACCATCACAGAGATTTTGAAAAAAAAAGTAATTTGCATGTGCGTCGTGAATACCCTCGCTTGCCCCCTGTGAGTAGGTGGTGTGAGGATGAGCAGTGTAGCCTTCTTTGGATCAGGCCATTCCTTCCTTTATAGGCCTTGAATCATGCCAAGTTGGCACATACCTGTATTCTTAATCTTACGGCTTTAATCACTATGATTTAAGATGTCTACTCATACCTATTTCCAGGTAGACAGGTCACATGGATCCTGATCACTTTGTCTATGATTCAGATGCATGTGGGCATTTTTAAACCACCCTTTGATGACACCAAACTCAATTTGTCTTATAAGTTTGTCTGTATCTTAAGACCATGTTTTGATGGTGGTAGGGGTAGTACCAAAAAAGTGAATATTACTGTACTGCAGTGCTACAGTAAAATGCATGCATCTGTCACAAGAAGTGATCTTCAGAGCTGGTACCATTGTACATAACAGTCTTTACCCTGATGGAAATACCTGGTCCTATGATGAGCAGACTCATTACATTCTGATACACAGCCAGGAGAAGTTTTCCTGATGAGCCAGCCCAGAGTTTAGTCTACTTTTATTACTGCAGTCATATGCTCAAAGCATGGTCAAGTTCAGACAACAAACAAGTCTGGCAACTACTGTGTGGATCAATCACGTACAAAATACTTGTACTCAATCTGAAGTTAACCTTGCTAAGGACATGTTACCTATAGCCCCTAGATTTTTCATTCCAAAGAGCAGTATGTTCATGCAGCTCATTTGCCAGTAAATAAGTATATGTGATATGAGAAAGTTTCTGCCATACAGTCAAAGGGTGAGTGTGCACATATGCTTGCCATTGTGTGTATGTCACTGACTGTTGCATATTGTGAGTTGTAGGTGCCAGATCAATTTGAAGGATATATCCTTTATTTATAGTTATTTTGTCAGAAAATATATCCCCTGCTGTGAACTGACTAGCCATACAGTTAGTCATAAGCTAAGTAAGATTTGTAGCTCGTGACTGGCACATTTCCCAATTCAAAGGCCAGGCTGAAGATAACATTTGCTCAACTCTGAATTTTTTTTCTTTTTTTGTAAAAACGGTTGAGTAGTGGAGGAGCTGAAGCCAGCGTTGCATGGAGTAGCAGCAGAAACAGGAAGTGTGTGCTTGCCTGTGTTGACCTGACTGGTTTTTGTACAGTTCCTGGGTGTTTCCAGTGCTCATGAGAGATGTGATAATGCTTTATCCACTAGTAAACAGTTACAGTTCTGTGCTATCTTTGTTGAATTGTGGTGGTGCAAACGCATACCTTGTGTTATCACAGAGGCCACCAGGAGGCAGACTGTGTTCTTCATTACTGCAACTGCCTGGTATATTGTTATATGCTCGCTCCACCCTCACGAATAAAATAAAGTTTTGTCAAATTGTTTTTGGCTTGTCCCACTCTCCATAGCACAATCCTTGCAAGCAAAATATCTCGCTATTCATGGGTCACATCAAACTCAAATTTACGTCAATTGTGCCTTGATACTATTTCTTGAAGTTACAGATTACATTTTGGTGACCTTGACTTCATTGTAAAGGTTGTAAGACCCATGTGTGTGCAAAAGAGGGGGTATCCAGTCTGTTGGTGATAAATGTTGTAGTTTTGCCTGCTGAGGCTGAGCAGACCTTGGGCCATCATTTCATGTGTTGCTACCTGTCGTCTTGCCTCTGTCACATATTCCAGCCACAGACTCAGTAATCCATTTACCATGTTTATCCCAGTTTATGAATACATGTCTCTCAAAACAGATACCAACTGATAAAGGCAGCACTAACCTAATGTAAACATTTGTAGATTTCCTCGTTAAGACATCAATAATTAGGACGTACCTATACCTTGAGCATCAATGTATACCATAACTGTGATCAGACACATCTATGCTGCTTGTGTTTACTCTTTCATTGCTCTGTCAGTACACACATATCAGAAAAGATGAAAGTGTTGAAAGCAGTGGAAAAAAAGAAAACTAGAATGTAAATTATTGTCCTAATTTGTAGTCACATGTTTCATATTGGGGCTAGATACATTTGAAATGCTTGTTAGGTAAGCATATATGATATTCTGTGTCCCCGTTAGTTGTAGCGTGCTACAGATGTACATTCCAGGTGTCTCCAACTACCTTGTAATAGTGTCAGTATGCTTTAGGTTTATCAGATAGAAGGAAAATTTTTGGGTAAATGAAATTTTCCCACAAGGCAATAGAAGTATTCTTTTGCACCCAAATCCATACATGTAGTTGTATTGGAAATGACAATAATATACTATATACATATAATGATATGCAAATATGACCAGGACAAGGATACAGGTATGGTTTTATCTCCCAAACTTTTGCAGATTTAACATTAATTCATTCCACCCTGATAGAAGACCGAGTCAACAGCTTTCCTTGGCGCGCTTTGGGCGCAATGCGCCCAGAGCGTACCACATTTATATTTTAGTCGGAAAAAGCTTCATTAGGGTGGAATGAGTCAAGCAACCAGAAAAATTTGTCAAGCATTTGGATAGAAAATCTTGTGCCAACCATGGAGTGCAGCTTTAGTACAATAGTGTGCTGCCACCTTGTGGAAGATGCACAAGTCTTGATGCACAGATGATGAAGTGCAGGTTAAAAAGGAGAGGAAGTTATGGTGAATAGACAAGCTTCTTGTGGTAATGTGACTTTTATGTGAGAAAATTTACTCAGTTTGCCAATCACATGAATGTCAGCAACATTGTGTTATGAAAATTAAAGATACAATATTGAACCTGGCCCAGTTCCAAAGCACATTCTTGTAGTGAAATGAGAGAAGTTATGCTACAACTGCATTGTGGGTCAATAACACAGAAGACTGGATGCCCTTTTGTTTGCTACTTATCTGTCTACAGTCAGCTCAGACATATTTGTCTCTTGTCATGTCACATTCAGTAGATATTTTTCTCTGTGGAGGTATGTGAGTACTGTCACTCCATGATAGAGATACTTTTGACAAGGCACACCAGTGTGTCTGAGTCCAGCATAATGACTGTCTTGAGCATGCTGAGAATGAACAGTAAAATAGTTGGATGATGTAGCCTTCCATGTCGCTCTCTGACTCTGTTTTCCTTGTGGAAAAAAAAAAAAGGATTCACACCAAGTAGTTTATGGCAGTTATGTGTGTTATACTGGCTACCACTGATGGTTCTAAGTTGTTTACAATATGTGTTATTATATAGATAACTTTTTTTTTTCTAACACAAACATGCTCAGGCCAATGTCATGCCAAAGCAGGAATTTGTTTACTGCAGTACAATAAGTTTTTTAGGTCACCAATGTATCAACAGTGCCTGATCTTTTCTTGATGTGGGATTCATTAAAGAATGAATTCTACAAAGGATTGTTGTCGTTCAGTGTTGGATAAGAGAGCAACAGCTGTATGTCAATGGTATGTGCACCTCTGAGAGCTCTGATGAAGGCCGTGTTAAGAACATGAGGAAATCTTATGCTTATATATATATCGGTATGCAAGTTTTCATAACTGCCAGCCAGCAAACAAGTCTGGGGGAGGGGGGGGGGGTAACATGTTTTCAGCTGGTCTGACATCAGACTGTCTGTCTAGCAAATTCTTGTGAGCAAAATTTCTGATGATTCATGGGCCACATCAAGCTAAAATTTATTTCATTTGTACCTTAACACTGTTTCTGGACCTTTTTTTTTTACATTTTGGTGCCCTTGACTTCGTTTTCAAGGTCACAGGACCCATGTTTGTGCAAAGCAGGTGGGGTGAGGGTATCCAGTCTGTTGGCCATCACAATTCTACATGTAGTTCCTTGTATGTGTTACCACAATATACCTGGTGTGGTAAATATCTCATTCTTTTTCGCCCACAAGGGTATGTGGGGTGTTGTGTGATAACAATGATTTTATGGAAGACTAAACTTTTATACTGTTGTTCTCAATTATGTTATTGATGAAGTGGTCATGTGATCATTATGATCATAATTTTAAAGAAAATGTAATTTTCATGTATTTTTTATGAATTTATTATTAATGAAGTGATCATATGATCAACAAGATTCTTATAAATTTTACAGAAAAATAACTAATGTGCATATGCTACATTTTGTTATGGTTGTATTATTTCATACTGTATTGAATCAAGTCTGACTGGGGACTTGCTATCATGTGGAAACACTTAGGCTTTAAACCTGTGTTGATGAATGTGTGGTAGGTGTTTTTGTGATTTTATGGCAAGAACATTACATGTACAAAGTATTAAAGGCAGTCTACACCTATCTCTGTTTGTATGTTGGCATTTTATGAGTGTAATCCATGCACTTTGCATTCATTTGCATCTTCAGATCAGTTTTGCTACTTTCAGATGACAGGTGGGCAAACCGGCAGTGTCATTTCTGTAGAACTGATTGTTGATCCATGTGCAAACTTCATGATCCTTCCACCTTTCTTTGAAGGCTTTCTCCTTGTTGTCCAAATTTTGTTGTTTCAAATTTGAAAATTTAAAGATCACAAAGCTTTTATATCTGTGATTTTTTTACTCCCTTGGCCATATGGGCTGATGGGGTATTGTTGTCATGTCAGCGTGCATGTAAATGTATGCATGTGTGCCGTCCCTCCATTACCATTGCAGACACAATATTTTTTTTAACAAATTGAATTGCTATCATGAAACTTGTACTCTAGATGCATCTCACTGGGTGCTTGGCTAAGTTAAACATTCAGCAACCTTGACCTATTTTCAAGGTCACTGGGGGGTCTTCATATTTGTTACCCTGGTGGATGCAATATGTAACAAGTTGAGGCAGTATCATGAAACTTGCACTGTAGAAGCATCTCATTGGAAGCTTGTCCGAATTAGACATTCAGCAACCTTGACCTATTTTCAATGTTACGGGGGGGGGGGGGGGGGGTCATTCCTGGCCAGGGTGGTCTTGAGGTCATTTTGACTGTTATATTTTTGGCACTGCTGACCATAGGTCACAGAACTTATATGATTACTCATGTCTGTTAGTCCATAAACTTGATTGTGAGTGCAGTACAGTCCACAATTTTTAAGACAGCCCAACATATTTTCAAGGAGTGGTCAAGTACATAAAAATGTGTGTTGAGTTTGCTAATGGTGGCACCTGGTGACCACCTAAACAATTACCCGGTATATAATATTAAGGTCAAAATGTGAAAATTGGAGAAAGGCTTTGGCAGAGTTTTTCATGATTCGTCACAAGATTAAGCAGGGATGTCAATCAGGCAAAAAGACAGAAACACATTGAAATTTGATACAATCATCTACAGTACTATGAAAAGTATGAACCTAAAGATGTTGAAAACATTAAATTCAATATTTTGAGACAGGATAAGGCCAATGATACCAAATATACCACAAATGTATATCATACATAGAAATTTTATGTTGCATAATATTGGTAGGTTGCATAATATTGGTGACCTACTTTCCAAAGGTCAGGGAGGGAGTACATGTCAGAAAATGATTTTTAGTTGTGGTCATACATCTGAACTCATGCACATATGTCAATATGCCATTACAGAAACATTATACATGTACAGACAAAACCTATGACGTGTGGAGTCATGGTGGCACCACTGGTGGTGTGAAGTGGAACTAGCATTACACAGGTGGAAAAAGTATATGAAATTGATTACTTTGATTATGAATTGTGATGCAACTTCTAAACTTACACCAAAAGTGCATCTGCCCAATAAAAGGCATAGAAATAATGGAATAAAAGCAATCTATGAATAAGGATTTCAAAAATGCTATTTCAAGTTGCAACTTTATTCATGAGATAGAACATATAGTTGTGACATCTAGAAATATGTCAATTTTATCAAGATCACATACCTGCTTTTGCTGGTGTTGAATAGGCTATCAGTATTTCAACAAGATTTTTTAGGGTAGGAAACCATATCTTGACGAGGGATGTGCCTTGGATTTCCCCCAAAATATGATATAACAGACGTGCTGAGGTGTCGTTTGATTTACATCTACCCATTTTTGTGTTTTCAAAGCAGTAAAACATACCATGAAAATTTACAGGATATACATTGATATACCCTCAGGGACAACCCATGCTTGGAGAACACATATTCTGCCATCCATGACAGCAAGAACACCACAGAAGTTCAGCAACTTTGCTGAATTAATGTGAAAGATGTGTGACGGCCAGTACATGCTTTTGTTATGGCATGTCATATGTAATGAATATCAGGCAGACTGCTGAGTATTGCAATTTGGTTATTGCAGACGTTTGATTAAAAAGGATCATTTTTCCTGCAGACGTATGAATCCTCCTCAAAATAATGCAGTTTCTCAGAATGTAAGAGATAGGTTTTCCCAAAACACATATATGCCTTCCATGATGAGACATTGACCCCAAGTGAAGCCTATTCTTTGACAGCTTGTTTGTCTGTGCTGAAATAAATGGTTCATCACTTGTGTTAGGTGTGGTTTCTGTGGTGAGACTGGTACACCACTTCCAGCCCATACGCACTTAGTCACTTAGCAGACCTTGTGGTTTAACCACAATACACATAGTGTGGAGATGGGTGACATTTATCATCTGTAGCCAGAGGGTGTTTGATACAGGGTGGACCATTGCACCATGGAAATCTAGTATCTCGGTGGTGTCCAAATACCAGACTGGTTGATCAAACAATGCATCTGACTGTGGATGGACCTGTTGAAGTGTTGTCAAGAAAAATTAGCTCGGTATACATGTCCTTCAACACTGAATCTGGAAGAATATAGCAGACTAACTGTTTTATTAATTTTGACAATTAACAATAAATCTGTTGATGTCATAGGTTGCATTTTTGAAAGTGTCTTGAAGACAATATGACATCCCTTATATATATTACATGTATCATCAATTTAGAGTCACATACATGTACATTTGTAATTGCTACAGGACTTGAGTAAGAACACGCTCCTGGCCCACAATGAAATTTGTAAACTTTTAAAGTGGTAACATAGTGCAACATGGATGAGGACAGAGCTACAACTCCAAGCATTGAAACCTTGTTTAACCGCTTCCCGGTCAGAATGAGAGTGAGTCAATTACTTTCCTTGATCTGAGGTGGGTATCAAGAAAAGCTGTTGACCTTAGGTGTGGTATCATGATAAGAGTTTTCTTTTCCACAATTTTGTACAAATGTTTTCTAATAACAATTTATTATTATTATTATTATTATTATTATTATTATTATTATTATTATTATTATTATTATTATTATTATTATTATTATTATTATTATTTTCCAAAAAGGAGGATAATTTACACCTGGTCATGTTCGGGGAGTTTAGTGGGAAAGGGTTTTTCCTCGGTGGACCCAGTTAACAGCTTTAACTCATTATACCCTAATGATGCTTTTTTCCCCCGCCAATATCTAAATGTGGTCTGTTAATTGTATTTTACTAATTTAGGGATTATTTGTCAAAATTTTGGATGAAACTTGCATGGAAGATCATTCCAAATTATATGCCCATGGTCAGCAGCTTTCCTTGGCGCTCTCTGGGCGCATTGCGTCCAGAGCGCGTCAAGGAAAGCTGTTGACTTGGTCTTCTATCAGGGTGGAATGAGCTACTGACGCACTGTTGGCACAATGCAACTAGAGTGGGCCCAGGAAGGGTGCTGTCTGGTGGCCTGGTATTAAAGAGAAGAAGGCAGCAGGCAATTTACCACATCACATGTTTGCTGATGTTTCTGTTGGGAGTAAGTTACATGCTGATACATGAGCATTAGGTTCCCAAGGGTTAGCATTCTGAGTCAGAATAAATGTGCGTATGTAGCAAGTATAATCAACTGACAGGTCAGTATCAGTGTCATTGCCGGTGAGAGGGAGAGACACCAAACTACCACCCACATTGACACTGGGATGTGGCTATGAAAAAACAAAATCTTTTATTATAGTGTTGTTGTTTTGAGTGTCACAATTGGCAGAGATGTAGGGCAGCATGTGTAATTGGTAACAAACACCAGCGAAGACTCAGCAAATTGCAGACATGAAATGTGAAAAAGTTTGAAGTTGGCTTCAATACATGCGTTCATTGCTGCAAGCCTGAAATTTTGTTCAGCACAACATTCCTGAAAGATATGTTGGTTATATAAGTGGTGTCCAGGTTTTCTTGGCTATATGATGGCATCTGGTGCACCTTATAATTGTGTGAATTTTTGACAAGCAAACAGACCTGGTGTACATGTTCATTCATTACTAGTTTGTGTGAACACTGTGGGTCTGCTGTATGTAGAGACAGGACACCATGTGGCTCATATTTTGTCCAATGGTTAAAGTGATTTTAGATCACAAAGAATTTTTAAAGGAAATGTGAATAAATGCACAAAGTCTATAAAAATTTAAAGGTTTCCATTGCAAGTATAATGTACATACATTAAGAAGGAAACGTGCTTGATGAAGTATGCTTTAACATTGAATACAATTTTATTAGCGTAGCATGAATTTGTGAGATAGGCCTATACATGAGACAGTGTTTATGCTCAGGCAGAAGTGGATCTATCCAAATCTGTTGTAAAAATGTAGCCTTCATTGTTTTTTCTGAAATGTTTCCTTTTTATTTGGTCTGCAGTTGCCCAGGAAAACGAGTCATTGTCACATAGATCCCCAAGTGAAGGGTCTACAGTTTTAATTTTCAGTACCTGTGTTGGTGTTTATCTTTCCTTTTCTTTTATTCGTAACAATCTGCACATCCCTGATGGCTTTGGCCCATCACAGTCTGTGTTGTGATGTAATTTTATTGTCATAATGCTGGACCACACATTAGCGGACCTGGACAATGCTTGCTTGTTCAATGTATGCATATTACTTCTCAGCGATTTGAGTTACAAAATTCCACACCAGTCTTATTTCATCCGTGGAATTATCTTAAACAGCTCACTGATGTCTAGACAAACCTTGTCTGGTTACAAAGGAAATTCTTATGGGAGTTTCCTATGGTATGGGTTACATGTGTGGAAACAATAAGCGGAAACCAACAGCTTTAGAAACTGTGTCTAATTGCAAAGTTCCCAGTGGTTTTAACTCAATTAGGATCTGGCCATAGCATAATTAATTCACTCAGGCTTTTTACATCCAGTGTAAATTATACGGGTTCAAATGATTCTGTGTGGGTCAATTTATTTTGTTGAACCAATTTTCTATATTTTATCAGCTTAACCAAAGTTTAGTTTTCTAATTACCATGACAAAGTAAGAGATTGATCATGAAAGTGTTCTGAGGAGGCCGGTTTGCCAAGTGAGTGAGTCTGTCCATTTGTCATTGAGAAGTTAATGATGCATAGAAAGCCTGCATTGTTGCCTCTTAGTTGAGAGTTAAATATTGAAAGGAGTATCGTCACTATAGGGACAGCATACCGTTGAGGTCTCGGGTGGTGTTCTGATCCTATATGCCCGTTTGACAGCCTGAAGTGAGGCTTTGATCCCTGTTCCACCTTGACTGGGAGTGTGCCCAGACCTACTGGCTATTTGCATATGCATGACTGGGGCAGGGGCAGAACTTAAACATGGCGGCACTCTGCTGGTGTGGATACCCATGCTGAGGTTTGTACTGCTCCTGAGTTTTGCTTGATTTCAGCCTGTCATCACTGGCACCCACAATTGTTATCGGCAGTCTGGCAAAGGCAACAAATACACTGCCTAAATATACATGTGCACGGGGTGTACATGATCTGGGTGGGTATGGACCAGGCTGCGTGTACAGTAGAGGTCAGGCCTTGGTCTTGTCACTGTGGCTTGTAGTGAACGGTTGTAAATTCCACTCTTGTGGCACGTTGGTGTGGAGGTACCCACCCCACGGACAGGCCAAAAAAGTAGCTGGGGCACCAGGCTGTGGGAGAAATACTTGTGTTTGCCCCATGCAGTGGACAGAAAAATGAGGTAAGTCAGTTGTATTGACATCTATACCTGTGTACTGTCAGACCTGCAGCCTGACAAACCCACACAGGTGAAGTGGCTTGAGCACATGGACATGGAGGCCACCAGAATAAACAGCAGGCACTGTCAATCAGAATGGATTGTCATGAATCAGGTCACACTGACACAATTCCTGGACAAACAGAGCACTGTGTGGGCCCACACCAGCGTGCACATCCAGCAGACACTGACACAACCCATAATCCTACAAATTGGATAGAATATGCCAGCTTTGGGATCCACAAGGCAACCACAATGACCATCTACTCTGGTCATGTAAATGTGGAATTATGTCATGCTCAGTCGTCTACTGAAATAACCAAAAATACTTGATGCAGAAAATTGCGTGCACAGTGCTAGATAGTTATTATTATCATCAAGTCAGCTTAAGTGTTTACGATGAATTTTTGATAGATATTGATCAGCATCATAGCAGAGGGACGTTGGTGTTTGAAGTCACAGATTTGGACAGCTACAGAGTGATCACACAAGGTGGATCCTGACGAGATCTGACCCATTTGTAGGAATAAGATCCTGTCACCTTATATGAAGGTTGAGGTGAGTTAATACATGAGCAGGTTACATAAGCCGTAATAGATATATGCAGTAGCTATAAATATACACTTGTATGGCTGCCATGCATTGATGGGGGTAGAATATCCATGCAGCTTTGTGCTTATAAGAGGATAAACAAACAAGAAAACACCTTGCAGTAATGAGGTAGTTATAGCGTTGAGCTGTGTGGAGCTGAAGGCAAGATATTGAATGAGTGTATATGTTCCAACAACGAGGCTGCAGACAAATTTATAGTATAGTTGGCATGTTCATGCTTCCAGCCTGTAACAGAATATAGCAATATTCCTACTCAAACATTTTCATAAAGTTTGGGTGTTTGCAGTAACAGGGCTGTGTAAGCTATGTGTGCTGTTAAACGCTGGGTTGTTCTTGACTCGTCAGTTCTGTTGGTTCAGGATGGAGTGTTGGGGGAGCTACCTGTCTTGGTCAGGCAGCCCTAAGGCCAGCAGATTGCTAAGCACTCTAGCCCTTGGCATGAAATGTAGTCTTTTTTCTTGTATGTCTCCATACTGCTCTCTTGGAATGATTTCCTACACTTATTATGTAATATACCTCCTCAGACTGTATTGCATTTCGTACATGTACGTGAAAGATCATGTGTACATGCATGTAGTACTTGGCAGGTAATAGACATGTATCTTAAAATGTGTAATGCAAAGTGGCTGGAATATACAGCATATATATTCAAAAAATCATTGTGGAGCTTACCTGCAAAGCAGACCAAGCTTTGTATTATCTATACCATATAAGTGGATCACAAGAAACATGGAGATTGGTCTGTTAAGCAGGTAATTGTGGAATAGGTATAGACGCAGTGAGCCCCTGGTGTTGGATACACACGACATGTCTTTCATGTAACATGGTAACTTGGTTAAAAAGGCATGGCACCAGGCCCAGTCACACATATAATGTATCAGAGACACAGGTTCTTGGTTAGATTCAGGTGCACCACTCAAACGAACATTCCTGGTCCAAATGTGCTTATGACGATAATCAATGTAAAAAATGTTGTTTGCCTGCTCAACTGACTTTGAGCTTTTGTTTTGGCTGGCCTATGGGCACAGATAATCCTTGCCTTCCATCAAAGTGGCAAGGGCTTGGGGAGGTCCAGTACAGGAAGCAGGCATGACATACTGCAGGGGTACTTAGCTGTGTGAGCCAGAATTTACACATGTAGTGTACTCCAAATGGGTGCACATAAAGCAAGCAAAAATGTCTCATTCAGGAACATGTTCAATGTGATTGTGCCCCCCTCCCATAGGAGGGAGGGGGGTATATAGTAATCACTTTTCCCTTGCGTCCATGCGTTTGTCCATATTTCGTGTCCAGGCTATAATTCGCTTGTCCTTCAAGTTACATTAATGAAACTTTACACATATGTGTATCTGGACATAAGCGTGTGTCATGTACCACAGGTCACTAGGTTAAGTATCTGGGTCACAGTGACCTATCCTTATAAAATTGTGTTGTGGCTGTAATTCCTTTGCTGTTTAACTTTGTTTCATGAAACTTCACACACACATATATCTTGACCTATAGGTGCGTCATAAAACTAAAGTAGGTCATTAGGTCAAGTATCTGGGTCACAGTGATACAATCATGTAAAACTACATAACACTTCATGTCCAGGCAGTAATTCTGTTGCCCTTCAAATTACATGAAGGAAACTCTACACACAGGTGCATCTAGGCATAAGGGTGTGTCATGAACCAAAAAGAGGTCACTGGGTTAAGTATCTGGGTCATAGTGACATATCCTTGTAAAATCGTGTCTGGGCTTTAATTCATTTACTATTTAACTTAGTTTCATGAAACTTCACACACACACATGTCTTGACCAAAAGGTGTGTCAAGAAACAAAAGTAGGTCACTAGGTCAAGTATCTGGTCCTGTGCTATTCGTGTCTGGGCTATAATTACCTTATCCTTCAACTTAGAGTAATGAAACTTTACACACAGGTGCATCTGGACATAGAGGTGTGTCTTGTACAAAAAGTGGGTGGCTAGGTCTGAGTATCAAGAGGGGGGCATGGGTCCAGCAATCTCTGATTGCCTTTTAATAAAATCTGAAAATATATACTGTAACCCTGCATTTCTGAATGGAGATACAGTAAAGGATTTCCTTTGTATTGACCTGCTGGTTGAAAAAAGAAAGCCCCACCTTTTCATTCCATAGTTTGGCTCAATTAGGTAACTGGACAGTACTCCTGGCCTTGCTGTACTCTATGACACCAACTGCTCACACATACTTCAAGGCTACTCCTCCCTGTTGCCACATCAGAAAAATGTGGTGCATGTACAGTGGTACAGAGCTGCCAAACCTCTGACTTGGCTGCAGATCTCCCTGATTTTTCAGATAATTTGATAACAAAAACTCCGAATGTAAATATATGAGAGTGAACGCCTGTGCACAGAGTTGTCCCCCTATTGCAAAGCCACCTCAAATGCACCAGAAATGTAACAAGAGGAGTGGCCTCTCATGATAGGGACAATATGATACAAAGGCCATAGTACACTGAAAAGATGGAGGGGAGGGAGCTTTTGAGAAGGGAACCACCGTATGCAGTAGTACCTGCTGTATGCGGTCACCCCTTCTGCCAAGTAAAAGTGACCGCATACAGCAGGTGACCCGTCACTACAGATAAGCAAATATGGCCAAGTGGGACTGGACTTCAAAGGGAGCACTAATACGCTCAGCTGTCAATGAGTTGCAACAATTTCTAAAACATCATCACTGGCTGGCCCTGCATGGGGCATGTCAAATCCTCAGTGCTTAGGCTGACTGAACAACACCATGCTTGTATGGAAAATACTGGCCCAAAAATACAATATTATGAAAATTACATCGAAAATTGTGCCACAACCGTAGGGGTAGAAATTGACAGCTAATCCGTAGAGTGTATTTAACATTCAAATTCTGTAAAAACTATGGAGAAATCATAGAAGTAAACAGGTCTGACACACAAACACTTTGGAGATAAATGTTGTGGCAACTCTATAGTAGATGGGGCAAAGGGAAGTGGTAATAACATTTTATTGGGATGAGAGAGTCAATAATTTGTCAACACTTGACCACAGCCACACAGGGAAATGCCCTTGCAACATTGTCATTGCAAAAAAACAAAAAACAAAAAACAACAACAAACAACATGATGATTGGTGCATCAATTTGGTTAAATCAAGTAAGAGATTGAGTTGGATTGGATGATTTTTTATTGAATTTGCAGTGGCTGTTTCCAATGGTAAGATGGTGGAGAGGAATATGTTGTGACAATGTACATGTACTGCACTTACAGTGGAGGGACTGCTCTGACCATTAGTCAATTAGCCAAATGCTATTTTTTTTTAATTTGGCAAAAGAATTGTGAAAATTGCTGAACAGTTTTTAAATGATCTGTTAAAGGGCCAAGACTGAATTTTGTAGCTTATGCCTGTATTTCCAGTTTTGGCTACAGATTCTAGTCTTGTCCCTGCAGTATATGTTGAAAATTATAATTACTATTCTGGGTAGAAAGTTTATTGATGTGTGTAAACTGTATCATAATATAAATTATGGCTTCCTTTATTTCCAACTTTTGAATTTTGATCAGTTTTGCATCCAATTTCACATCAAAAAGGCATATGTTGACTGAAGTATTCCAGTTTGGAAAAAAAAAAAACCTACTTTCATTAAATCTTGGACCTTAAATTCTGTAAATATGTCTGTATTGCTGATCAACCCCAATTTTCCTAAGTGCAGTCTTGGACAAGATTTTTTAGATGTAATATTTGCGACATTAAAAAGCATTTTCTTGAGATCAATCTTTTGACAAGGATATACATGTATGTTTTAGTTCATTTGGCATGGATTTTCTTTTTGGTCTTATTGCTTATTCAAAATTATGCCTTAATTACATCCTTACAAGATCTTAAAACAGTCATTGTGTTGTGTTTAGATGTGTGGGGGATCTTCTCCAATAAATATTGACAAATCAGTCCTTTGATTTGTCAAAATAAGTGAAATATTTATGGTATCATGCCACGAACCAAACTGATTCCTGTGAGGGAAACTGATTCTATGAGGGAAACTACCCACCTGGAGGGACGAATGTTATTGATTCTGTATTTATGCTTGCAAAGACACAGTGAAAGAGCTAGAGACTCAAACATCAATTAGATGCACTTTATTCTTTCACTTTCCAGTATTATTTTACCCACATGAATATGACCTTTTTAGCTTTGATTCTGCAAGCATCAAAACTGAAGGAACAGACCTATGTATACTGTAAATTGCTTTATTTTTGCGTGTTTAAATTTTTATGGTTTTCATATTTTTGTACATGTCACTTTTGTTGTAATTTCACTATTTTGCAAATAATCCTATTCAAATAATGTTAAAATACTGTTTTGCTGTGTTTATACTTTCACTGTTTTGTACCATCAGTGAAATAAGCAAAAATTAGAATACAGTGAAATTAAAGCACTTTTCAGCTGGTACCTAGGTTAGATGCACTGTTGACAATCCTAAGGTTTCATATGTATTTGGTTGTCAAATTTTATTAATTTGATCTTAATTTAACTCAAGTAATCAACTATTATATAATTTGACAGTTTAACATGTAGCCTTGATACATGGCAATGAGACAAAATACACTAACTTGAGTATTCAATCAACTTTCATGTAATTTGACAGTTTTAAGACAAAACAATGAGACAAAATGCACAAAATCGCAACTCTAACTACAGTTGTATATGGACAGATTCACACAGACCCCAGTATTTAGGCCCATGGCCTTGTTGACAATTTTTGGCCACCTCCCTGAATTTCATCAATATTTTCCTTTAATTTTTTATGCTGACTTAGCAATCTCCCTGAATTTTACATTCCATTTCCTAGATTTTTAGTTCGGCAGGTTAGCAACACTGCTTAGGTGTATGTCTTGGTCAGATTTTCTCGACTTTTACCATAACAATAGAATTACACATATATAGTAATTTTTGTAGAATCACTGTGAAGTTTGTTGGTCAGGTTATATAAAGCTGTAGCCCTGGGTTAATAATAGCTCATGCATCTGGTCATAGTATGTGTCTTTTGTGAAGCTGTTAATACTGTTAAGTTTGTTGATCAGATTATAACCGACTTAAATCATGTTCTGGAGCACTTTAAATCTTTGCAGATAAGATTATGTCTCAATTTAGCTTCTGTCTTAAGCACTTTAAAGCAGGCATTTGAGATTAACATGAGAAATACTACAATGTGACAGTCTTCTGCTCAAATGGGGAAGGTCAAGATGGACTGGTTCATGTGAGTTCTCAGTAGAGGGCTCTGTAGGCAGATAGATAGGTGTTTGTATTTCCATTAGTTTCCATTGTAATTTGCACCCATGTAACTTTAAAACCACTCTACCTAGAAATGTCAAATTTCTTGTGGTAAATGGTTGTATGTAGTTAAAGTACTCCTGTAAATTAGATACCTTTTACTGGAAAAATTTTCAATGTGATACAGTATTGAATGTTACTCTAATGTAGAATCTTACGGGGAATACTCACCTCTTGTATACAAGAATTTTGTGGGTTGGGTTGTGATTCAGCCTGTAAACCTGGCTGTTATAGCCATGGTCTTAAAGTCTGATGTTCAGATTTACCCCAACTGACCATGGCTACTGATAAAGGTCAGATTATACATACCCATCTTCAGCCATGATGGTAGATAGGTTGATGTCTGCCAGGCTGTTGTTTGTACAGCCTTGAAGTCAACAGAATATGACAGAAAAAGCTGCCATCCTAGCAGCAGGACAGAAGACTGTATCCCAGTGACATCCACTGTGGTGTGATGTGCTGGTCATAAAGTGAACAGTTATGTCCGGGAATAAAGCCTATTGTTGTAAGCTAAGATAAAGTTAAAAGCCCATTAAACAGTGTGCCCTGAGGGAGGGTGGTCGGCATGAGTCACTTAGTGGCCAGTACAAGGCTCACCCTCTGCCTTCCTGCCTTTATACTGACAGTGAAGACCCAGTGGACATCTTTACTCAGGCTGTAATCAGTGATCATCAGTGGATATTTCATCATGTCAGTTGATTCCCATTGATGGTTGGCCTTTGTGACAAATGAAAATGTATTTTATGAAATGAATAGTTGCAAGTTTGTCAATTTAAATTTAATTATATATTTATGTTTTTTGTTTTTTTTTAATGTGAACCATACATTTTTCTGAATTTTTTACTTATTGAACTTTTTTTTCACAAAACTTCATATTGACAAAAATATTTACATAATGGCTATCTGGAGATGTGAGCAAATTCTAAAAATATATGCTTTGGTATATCTGCAAAAAGTACAGAGGACAGACTCATGAAGTAAAGAACCTGTAATGTATCGGAGATAGTGTTCTGTGATACATAAAGCATACATTGTACATATCTTTGTGCACCCCTTAAAAAGTGACCGTTAACATGCCCAGTATTTCCAAAGGTCCTCAAGTAAACTTGATTTGGGAGGATAGTTTGTACAAAATTGTATGCTGTATTTGCAAAACTAAACTGGGTTTGCTTGTAAGGAACTTGAAGAAAAAAGTTGACATGTATGTACTTGCTTCACAAGATGTAACAAGTAAGTTTGAGGGCAAATTTTTTCCATTCATCTTGTAGCACCTTTCAGGTGTATCATACAGTGGTCTGTCAACAGTAGCCATTCTGGCTGTTTGCAATTGCTCAGGTCCACACATGATAAAGGGGCAGGGCATGATTTGAGGTGTGGTGATTCATGAAACTGATAATGAACATGCAATTCTGCCCTTTTTTTCGCTACAAGTACAGTCAAATTGAAAATTTAACTCATCTGTAAATATTGTCATGGAGAAACGTATATGTATTTTTGCTTTTGATGATAAGTTATCTGTTGTGAAAACAAGGGGAATTTGCTTAAGCAGTACATACATGTATTGACAATTTATTTCAGAAAGGAGGCCAGATACACCAGGTTTGTTGGTAGATGTAGGAAGTTGTGAGTCACCAGAGGTTGTAAGCATGGCAAAGACTAATGTTTGCATGCCCATGTACACAACCCACTGTTTGGACACTGACAGCTGTAGTTACTGCTCAATGCTTGCTAAGAGAGACCATTCACAACCCAGTGAATCCACACATCACTTTTCACAGTGCGCTTGTTAGGTGGATTCTGTGAAGTAGTTTGGGGTAATCAACAAATGGAGGTCACCGATTTACAGCAGACCACTGTTCTTGACCGTTAACTGTATCAATTCCCTTTCTCTACTCCTTTTTACTGTGGAACTGAAAAAAAAGTGGGGTCTCAAAACAGGCACTGAACAGAATTTTAGGGAGACTGACAAGTACTTTCTTTAAAAAAAAAAACATGAGTGGAGAAACGTGATTAAGTTGTTTAAGTAGACGCTCACAGTGAAACCTATGATATTTGATGATGATCCATAAAGCCACAAACCACAGTATAAGGAGGTAAAGGACCAGTAGTGTGACCCACAAGTGATTCCCATGGTAATAACTTGTCAAGTACACACTATGTCTATGTGCACTTTCATTTTTATCTCAGTGCAGTAAGATGATATCAACAGTCCATTCATCCATCAACAAAAGAGTACAAATAAAGTTTAATGCAAACTTTTGTGTCCATAGGGAGTTTGCTCAAGGCATATATATTAACGACTGAGCTAGGTACAGCACCTAAGACAATTTGATTATGATTTTTAAGGTATAAGAACATGTGAAATGGACATAATTGTCACAGGCATAGAGAGTTTGAGGTGATCTTTCATGGTTCGTTATAAGGGTGTAGCCAACAGGTTTGACAGTTAATGTTGTTTCGCACAAGGAGTAAGGTAGACAGGTCTAGGTGTTGACAGACCATGCTCAGGTGTGGAGAACTTACACGGGTTAGCTACATAGCTGACTTTAAACACAAGCCAGGACAATGACAACGTGGCATCAGGTAGTATATTATTCTTATGCTTTATGAGCACTTGATGAGATCTGCAGATAGGCACATACATCTTTGTATTCAAGTCACAGGATGGTCAGTAGCTCATGCTTGTAATATTGAGAGTGTGCAGGCATGGAATTGGAGTCTTTAGTGTCATGCGTGACTAGTTTATCAGCGGGAAATGTTAGATTTCTGCCAGACAATAATGACATCAGAGACCAGTAGCTAAGCCTGCTGGTTGCTGGGTAGTGCCATAGATTCTTGAGGATCTGTGGTTGAGGTGACAGTGAAAAATATACATTAGTGGTAGAGAGAGGAGGAAGGCTGGAGTACTGTATATAATAGACTCCTGTATAGATCCTAAGGTTCACCCAAGGATATATAAATGGTCAAAGGTTGTTGTGGTTGCTGTACTTGGAAGTTCATCTCTGAGCAGGTCAGGCTGAGCTTGGATGGTAAGTGGGTCAGGCTGTACTTGATGATAAATGGGTCAGGCTGCATTTGGATGATAAAAGAATCAGGCTGTACTTGGATGATAATTGGGTCAGACTGCATGTGCATGATAACAGGGCCATACTGCTTTTAAGTGATTATTAGGTAAACTGGGTTGAGCTACACTTAGAATAGAACTGGTCAGGCTGCTTCAGAGTGATGGACTGGCAAGTAAATTATAACTGGCTCAAAGTAAGACCAATAAAGCACGCATGGAAACTAGATTGGGGGGACGTAGTCAGAATCATTACCTTTTGACAATATTGAGATTGCAGGGAAATCATACAAGTCAAAGTTTGTGGACAAGCTGTCATACACATCATGTATTCAGAAAGATACTAAGGTGACACTAGCATTAGATCTGTGGAAGTATGTTACTTTACCCTCAGGAAAAACCATGCCATGGGGCAAGTAATTCTGTATATGTCTATGAGTATAATTATTGTATGGTACAAGCTGGGTGTGACCCAGCCTTCATTGCCAGGCTACAAAAGTGTTCTTTATTGGAGGAAAGCTCTCCATTCATAACACTAAAGAATTTCTTTCTTAGGTGCATTCTGTTACAACTATTGGGTCGTCCATTCTCTGGTTCACAAGAAGAGTCATTTCTATGGCTGTGTATTTTCTCACACTTCACTCCAGTATAGAATGTCTGTCAGTTTACTGTTATAAGCAGCACCCAACACTGAGAAAGTGGCTCAGGTCAATTGAAAACAAATATGGCATACCACTGTTGTAAGATGCACAGGTCCGGCCCTGTGACATTAGGGGTCACACGGCTCACCTGTGGGATCACCTTCACCTGTATGCAGCACAAAGTGGCCAATTTGCACCACATGGAATGTCACCTTCTGCCTTGGGAGCTGACCAGTCTATTGTGAATGCCAACTCCTTGAGACCCTTTCAGAATGAATAGAAAATAACATTCGGTGTTGAAATGGTGAATGTGTGTGTGCTTTGCTGATACCTTGATGAGATGAGGCCAAACCAAGAAGTGTTCTGTGTTTTGGTGTTATTAATTGGACATATAAATCTGTATTGAAGTTGATTTTAAAATATAACCGTGATTTTTGAAGGGTTTATGTTGCTTCAGGGAAATATATATTTTAGTGTTTTACCACTTTTTTCTGCAGGACATTAAATATAATCTTTGAGATAATTTACTTTGGCCTGAAGTTTTGGTTGGATACCAGAGTGAAAATAAAGAAGATTTATTGTTTTTTGACTTTTTAGTAGAATGGCAGTGATACCAGTTGTTATTATTTCAGAAATTCTCCAAATAAATAATGCATATTACATTTTAAACCATGCTGTGTATTATAAAGGATAAGCCCTTGATCGGATTAATGCTGTGTAAAATCATCAATATTCAGTACGTACATGTATGTCCAGTCCCGATCATAATAGCTTATCATCATATAATGATGCTTGAAAAGATACGGTGAAACCTAGTTTGGTGACCCCATCTGGTCCCTGCAAAATGTGTCAAGTATCTGCATATGTCAGATAAATGAGTCAGACATCTGCATATGTCAGATAGATGAGTCAAATAGCAATGGAACTTGACAGTGAAGTATCTGAAAACCGGTGTGGTTAAATGTATATATGTCAGATATCTGAGTGTCTTTATAATGAGGTTGCCGTGTACTTCAAGATCCTGGAAGGATACTTGAATAGCACTTAATTTTGGATACTTCAGTCTCAGTCTTCATTCTGCCTGTCCATCACAAATTTTGAATTGGGTGCAACATACTTTGTGCATATCCCAGTGGTGTCAGAGGCTTACTTTAGCAGACCAATGTGTCATATTTGTAGAGCAGATAATAGTTGAACTATCAGAAATACATTAAGCAGGCAGCCAAAAGATTTATAGATGTTAGCCTGGTATGATGCCAAGTAACAAAAGTACAAGTCTAAATGTTGCCTACATTAAGCTGTTGAGGACTACCACCAAGGAGTCCAGATCCTTTGGTTACATCCCTGGTTTCAGGCTGACTGCTGGCCACCTTGACTGTTAGGAAGCAGCCAAAATACTCCCAAATGGTTCATGACCATGATAAATTAGTTTGGAAATAGCCATAAGTTTATCCACCCAGTCCACTTCCTGCAGTTTGTTGCTGGAAAAGGCACCACAGGACCAGTAGGCATGCATGTGAAGCAGCAGTTGCTTCAGATAAAAGTTGTTCCAAGTTTGGCAAACATGTGGTGCTGAAGGTGTGGACCTTCAAGGAGCAAGGTATAAACTGAGCTGTGAAGTGATAGATTATAGGTGATAGGTCCCAGTGTGATGATGACACCCATATTGGCAGTATGGCCGACAAGTTATGCCAAGGCCTATGTCACCTGGGGATTGCACTTGTGTATGTGTGTGTATACATATATATAGTACACATATACAAAAATGCGCTTGTTTTTCCTATCTTCTTGTTACCACTTTACAGGGATGGGTTTTGCTTCTTCAGATCATTTCTCTTTTGCAGGAATGGCCCCTGCATAGTTGACACAGAATTGTCTGCTGCAAGTTTCCTTTGCATATCAGACAAATTGGGTTGTACCACTTTGTTGTGCATCAGTACAGTATATGAGCATACTTGCTTTAGAAATGAGTCAACTGCTGCATCTCCTCCTCCCCCCCCCCTTCCATATGCACAATACCCGTCTACCAGGTTCATTTTCTGCACAATTTAGGGCTTTCACTTGATGACAGGGTCTTAGTACTCAAGTTTGAAAACGGCAAAACTTGCAGTTCACTCCTGGGAACTCAGGGCATGAGGGTTTGATAAAAAGAGAAATGAAAGGCACCACTTTTTGTATGCAAGAATGAAGGATCAGTCATGTCAGACAGAATTTGATAAAGCCTGCAAAGTATGTATTCATCAGTTCATCACACTCTAACCTCACCCAGCCATTGGAATGTGAGGTAATCAGATATTTAGCAGTCCCTGGTCTAGTTCTTCTGTAACCAACTCACTTACGATGAAGTTTGATTTGATGGACATTTACTTGTGACTTATGGAGGAGAAGTGTGGCTTTTAGCCCAGGAGCCAAGAGGCCAATGACTCAGTTGTATACATGTCTCCTATTAACTCATTCCATACCAGTCCCTGATTTTTCCGTAAATTTACCTGGATTTAAGACGACAATCGCATATTTAAATTCTTCATGAAAAGAGCTTTCCTTCAGGTACCAACATGCCTATAGTCTTAAGTCTGTGGTTCTGGCACTGCCTGGTAAGTCATGCTGCAGCTGACGCAAGGGCAGCTGCAGCATGACTTGCCAGGCAGTGCCAGAACCACTGACCAAGGCCCTTGACTATAGTATGGAATGAGTTAATTCTTGAAGCATTCCCTCAGTGAGGTAACTGAACAATATGAGAACTCTGTTTTAAAGAGAGGACCGGTCACGGGTACATGTACGTGCTCACTTACTCTACCAACCATACAACCTGACCTCAAAATCAACTTCGCTACTACCGAAACAGCATTCAGACTTTTCAGGAGGGGTTTTGTAACATGTAGGTGGGTAAGTGATGCTTCGTGTCATAAATTACACTAATGTACATAACATTTGGTGTAATTATTGCTCTTTATAGCAGTTACTGGGTACATGTTGAAGTGAATGCCAAGTGTCATACATGTGTGTAATGTTGTGATGTTTCAAAGACCATGAATCTAGGGAAATGGGTCACAGAAAAAAGGGAGATCATATGGTAGATGTAAATTGTGCTTTAAGCTAAGCTGCATGGGCACAATATGTTCTGTGCTTGATACTAGGTATGAATTTATTCATTTTCAATGGTTCATTAAAAGCAGTCCCACAATAGATGGTGCATAGTCTGACCTGTGGAGGTTTTGTTGTTGATTTGAGGCACTGCCAACCAAATAGAATTAAGCTCTTGCTTTGTGTAGTTTAAACTGTAGATTTGCCCCAGGCTGTGTGGGAGGGGCAACATACTGTACAAGGTTAACTCTGACCCACCAGGTGCATTTTGTGATGGACATGTACAAATGTACATCATTTCAAACACATTTGTTTAGAATTTCAGTGAAGGAGCGATGAAATGTACACTTTCTCCACACAGTGTATATGTTTACTTTGGGAAACTGCAAATGCCGCCACACTGAAACATCCAGTTCCAAAAGTGGATCACTGGGCAAGCATAAAGATGCATTCAGGTACAAAGATATTTTGATTAATTTAATATATTTACTTTCTCAGAAAAGAAATTTTGACACACAAGGCATATATATATATATATAGCAGAGAAGCATTTGTAAATATGCTTTAAATACAAGGCATATAGCATTGAAGCCTCTGTAAAGGCATACATACAAGTTATATAGCCTCAAAATTTGTGTAAAGGCATATGGCATACAATTCATGTAACATAAAAACCTGTGTAAAGAAGGGTGACATACAAGGCAAAGAGCAGAGAAGCCATTGATAAGACAGTTGACATACAAGGCATATAGCTTTAAAACCAGTGTAAAGACATTTGATATACAAGGCTTTTAAACCATTGTAAAGACAGTTGACTTACAAGGCATATACATGTAGCTTTAAAACCAGTGTAAAGACAGTTGACACACAAGGCATATAGCTTTAAAACCAGTGTAAAGACATTTGATATACAAGGCTTTAAAACCATTGTAAAGACAGTTGACATACAAGGCATATACATGTAGCTTTAAAACCAGCATAAAGACAGTTGACACACAAGGCATATAGCTTTAAAACCAGCGTAAAGACATTTGATATACAAGGCTTTAAAACCAGTGTAAAGACAGTTGACATACAAGGCATATATATGTAGCTTTAAAACCAGTGTAAAGACAGTTGACACACAAGGCATATAGCTTTAAAATCAGTGTAAAGACAGTTGACATACAAGGCATATAGCTTTAAAACCAGCGTAAAGACAGTTGACATACAAGGCATACACAAGTAGCTTTAAAACCAGTGTAAAGACAGTTGACATACAAAGCATACAGTATTAATACCTGTGCAAAGGGTAGTTGACATGCAAAGCACAATGATATAAATCCATATAGTGATTGGCAGGGGGTGAAAGACAATATTACAGGCAACCTTGAAACATAAGGGCTCTTCATTTACTCAACTCCCAACATACATAAACCATTTGGTTTGCTTAGCAGGATATGCAGATCATATTGATTTGGAACCTCATTAGTGGTTGTGATGGCAGACACAGTGCGGTGCATGGAGTCCTTTTGTGACAATCCTTTTCAAATGTTTTTAACTTGAAAGGAAGGTAAATAGTTTGCCCAAGAGAACGGTGCAGTGTGAAAAAGGGTAAATGAGAGCAACTAAGTTTAGATGTCAGAAGGCAGGGTATCTCATGGTCATAAACTATACCTCAGCTGGCTGCATACTTCACCAGTCTTGCCATATTAATGGGGCAATAAATTGCAAATTTTGATTGTATGCCAGATGTTCTTGCAGAAATTTGCAAAAGTAGACTTAAGTCAATATTGAAGTTGAATATTGAGTGCCATTGTGGGGAGCCTTCATTATGACTCAGTTCCGTGGTCCCTTCCCAAACACTGCTGCTGTCTTGTGTCCATTGAACTGGCACAGTTAATTGCTTTTGTTTGTGGCTCAAGGCTTTGTTGGTCCACCTGCACCAAGAAAGGCTGGCCATATTATGTACTGAAACATCCTCCATGTAGGAACACCTTGGACAAAAAAAGGCCCCCAGCTCTCACTTCATTTGTGTGCCACAGTTGATTCCAGCTGATAATGAGTCTTTGCCCCAGGAAGTTGCATTTTATCAATAAAAGGATATTGATGGTTTTATTCTGATACGCTTGTGTCAAAATTTACAATGAGCACTATTTTCACCGTAGCCATGTTGACATGTAGGACCTCTATGTTCCACAACAGTCACAGCAGCTTTGTCAATCAGGTAAAAGCAGAATTGGTATCGAGAAAGACCTGGGCTGTAACAACTGCTGATAGGAATCAGAAACTGGTGGCTGGAGGCAAAATATCAAGTAAACATTAACCAGTGGCCCATTGAAAATTAAATGAGCCAGATAGGCAGGAAAGATAGGCCTTGTGTGACCCAGAACCTCTGACATGTTACTTCAGCCAGAGTTCTGGCACACTTGACTGTCACCCTTTGGTTGCCATGGAGTGAATTCATACCTCAGCGGCCAGCCACCAATACACTTGTGTATAAACTGGTCAATGGTAATCCTATGGCGGTATGACTAAACACGGGAACGGACCCATGGTACGGGAACGGACGGGAATGGACGGGAACGGACAGGAACGGACGGGAATGGGGCTGGAAATAGACGGGAACGGACGATACGGAACCAATTAAGAATGAAAACCTGGGTTCGTTGACGGGATATACATAACATCAGACAGGAATTATAAAGTAAAGATATATACGTTTATATCCCAGGCCCTATCATCAACTTCCCTTGGTTCTTGTCACGTCGTTAAGCTTGTACTGACGACAAAAGCCGGGCGAGGGTAGGTTCATTCGCCCGTTTCATTATTGCACTGAAATTTTGTAGTCCATGATGCAAGCACAATAAATAGTGATTTTCATCATTGTAGTTGTTGTTATATTGATACTGCCGCGGATATGAAAATATTGCCACTTATTAAATTTGTTCATTATTTGATATCTTAAATTATACATTTATCTTGAAATCGGAAATATTTTCATTTATCTTAATGTGAATTACTGTGCAAAATATTTCTTTTCTGCAAATTAGCCTTGACGGGATCACGCGATTGTACAATAAAAAACATATTTTTAACACCATTATTATACATGTAAAATATACTTTAATATATCAAAGATCATATAGTATGCATCCGTTTTCCTGAATGATATTGCTCAAAGTATGACCATAATGCCTTAAAGTGGAAATGCTAAGGTAAGGTCCCTGTTTTTTTATTTTTGTTTTTTTGTTTTTGTTTTTTTTGGGGGGGGTGTTTGTTTTTCCTGTAATTTGTGTAGGGATATCATATCTATACCCACTCATAAATATCCCATGCTTTTTGATAAAATAAACATAATTTTGAGGCATCAAACATCAGTCTTATATCTACAATATCGTAGATTTTTGTTCATAATTATACATTTTCGTGTCATTAATACACTGTTAATACTGTAAGGCAGTACGAATGTCAGCGGCACATGGCACTGAAAGCCGCGCAACAGTGTCTAATCCTGTCATGTATAGGCCTAATTGTTTTACGATGTCGTTTCTTCTGTCTACAGTGTCGATTTTAGTCATTTGTGTATTAAATCAAAGCTTATGCTTCATAGAATATGATTCTAGATCTCCTTGGTATGTAAATTGTACAGAAAGTACCGTATTTTGTTATCTCACTCGGCAATAACAACGTGCGTTTCTTTCTTCCGTTACCGCTAAACATGTGGTTAATCTTAACCACAAACTTTTTTTACCTTGGTAAATTTTGTAATCTTTATATATATTACCCAAGAGCAGACGTTTCTCTTGATATACAATATGTGTTTCTTTTCAAATTTCGAGAAATTATAGACATTGGCCTCAGTTTGCATCAATCTACAAAAACAACAGACAAAAGAGAGAGACAAATGAGGTAAAAAAAACTTGTTTTACTTATATGTATGTACATAGTAGAATCTCCAATTAAGACCATTTTCTTAAAGAGACCGTTTCTATAATAAGACCACAGTCCCATTTTTGTTTATTCTTATTTAATTTCCTTCCTCATTAAGACCACTCCCCTAATTATCAGTCCCTTGGGTGGTCTTAATAGGGAGATGGGAGATTCAACTGTATATATATATATATATATATATATATATATATATATATATATATATATAATTAAACACACTCCAATCACTTCCTGATCACAGTCCGTTCAAGTCTGAGCCAAGTGATCAAAGAACAAAGTAAACTCTGTCCTTAAGATTATATATGCAGTAAGTTTATGGGCTTCAAAAACTAATAAGACAGAAGTTGGAATGAGAGTAAGACCAAAGTCAAAGAAAATGTTTGAGACAGTAAAACCGGCTTTCAGATAGAACCCACATTCCGGTGTGTTGCTGGTGTTACAGTGCCTAGATTCACCTAGGCCTAAACTAAAATTTAAACGCAGATTTTTGTCTGTTATAATCTGCGCTAATTGAAAATTAAGTCCGATAAACAAATTGATAATTCATTGTCGGATAAAACAATCAATTCCCGTCAAATACAATCAAGTGTATATTCCCGATAACACTCCATTCCCGTCCATTTCCGTCCGTTCCCGTCCATTCCCGTCCGTTCCCGTCCATTCCCGTACCATGGGTCCGTTCCCGTGTTTAGTAACACCCATCCTATGGTGCTCATGGAACACGTCCACAACCACTGGAGTGAGGCTACAGCTGTGTAGGCCTAACTCTTGGGCCACAGACTGTAATACGTGAAACACAGACTCTAATGGACATGGGACACTGACTGTAATACTCCTGGGACACTGGCTCTATGGGACACTGACTCAAATGCATACGAGACAGTGACTTCATAATGCATACATAACACAGACACTGTTATGCATGTAGGACACTGACAGAAATGCACATGGGACACTGACTCTTATACACATAGGACATTACAAAAAGGCACATAGGACACTGGCTACACTGTATATGGGAAACTGACTTGTAATGCACATAGGACACTGACTTTGCAATGCATGATGAGCTCCCTATATAAATATGTGCGACATGTTATTGCAGTAAATAACCTGTGTGCCTTCAAAACGCTTGCTTTGTCTCCCTATTGCTATCTGGAGCCCACATGCAGGCATAAAGGTTTTAGCGACACAAATATGCATGTGTGGAATAAGCCAACAGCTGGGGAGTTATATTTGGGGCCCAGATACAGGCACCAGTTATGTGACATTGGAACAGGTCCACCTACACAGCTGGGGGTGGTCCATCCAGCGCCTGATGCAGCGTACTCAGGTTTATGTAACCCCCTACTGCACACAGACCCTGGTCCCAGCTGCTCCTACCTACGCACCACCAGGTAGAATTCATTTATTGTTACACTTACAGTCACCCGAACTTTATTTAAATAAGTATTAAATATTGTGAACTGCAGCACCAACGAAGGTTTTGTGCTCTGTGGATGAATGAAATAACCACTAATCCTTGTGTGCCAAGACATGTAACTCAAATCTGTTTAACCCCTTCTTCCTGATGCTAAGTGGTACTTTATTAGGGCAAAATGTACCATGCTGATCCATCAGCACAAGGTCCCTCAGTTAAAAAAAAAAAAATGGCCTAGACACGTTGGTGACCTCAATCAGAATGGCAGGGGTTAAATCAACATTTTTCCATAGGAGTTGGTGGCATTGGTACCCAAACCATGGTACAGTAAACAGGAAAGGGTTAATGTTAGATATGGGCTATCAGTAGTTAGTGCCAAGGAATATCATAAGTGTAAGGATCAGCAGTGCACAGGAGGGAGAAGTGAGCCAGACCAGGATTACCAATGTCTTCAGAATGTAGCCACTGCCTTGACCCTCCACTGACTCCTGTGTGGCAGAGGGCTGTGTGAGCAGAAACCTCGCGTCAGTTGGTTGGCCTCGGTTCTTCACATCTTTTCCGCTCCATTTCTTTGAGTGGTTTACCTCGTGGTGAATAACACTGCATCTACACAGGTGTTGCCTACAGTACACATTCAACTTTTTGAGACAGTTCAGTGGGTTTTCTGCTGTAAAAGTATATGTAATTGTTAGCATGGGCTGTATGTATGTATGGCGGCCTGTTTGTGTCTAGTTGATGAGTTTGAGTCTGTGATAGGAGGGGATATTGTACACCAAAACACTGGATAACATGGGTAGGGCACCATCTTCTCACGAAAGACACATAGGCCTGTGTATGGGTAGTTGAAAGAAAAATTGTTACATTTCCTCTTTACATTTTAAATTACGCACCAGGTATTCATTTACAGTGAGGAAAGCATGTTTACTTTTTAGCTTTTCACTCATTTATTATTATTATTATTATTATTATTATTATTATTATTATTATTATTTTTTTGTCATCAGTACTCTATTTGAAGTATGCCAAAGTGTAAAAGATTGAGTCTGTAACTTGCTGTATACAGAATTGTATACTAACTCTTCGGTGGTCAGAATAGGACTGGGTCAGTAGGAAACAGCTGATCAGTGGGCACAGGATCAGTGCATACAGACTTTGTCACCATCTCTTGTATGGTAGGATCTAGCTGATCAGTGGGTACAGGATCAGTGCATACAGACTTTGTCATCATCTTTTGTATGGTAGGATCCAGCTGATCAGTGGGTAAGAATCAGTGCATACAGACTTTGTCACCATCTCTTGTATGGTAGGATCTAGCTGATCAGTGGGCACAGTATCAGTGCATACAGACTTTGTCACCATTTCTTTTATGGTAGGATCCAGCTGATCAGTGGGTACAGGATCAGTGCATACAGACTTTGTCACCATCTTTCGTGTGGTAGGATCCAGCTGATTAGTGGGTACAGGATCAGTGCATACAGACTTTCTCACCATCTCCTGTATGGTAGGAGCCAGCTGATCAGTGGGTACCGAGTTGTCACAATCTCTTCTATGGTTGCAGCTGGACGATCAGTGTACACGTATAGAGAGTTGTCACACATCTCTTGTTCAGTAACAACGAGCTGAGTGTGTATAATTTTGTCACCATCTCTTGTATGGCAGAGAGAAAATATTTTCCTGTTTAAACAACAAAAGTGCTAGATTTGATGAAGTTATACGTGCTTCAGTTTTTGGCCAAACTGCTACTGTCAGGTAGGCTTCCAAGAAAGTGAAGGAGTTAAGTTATTTTGTCCCAAGTTCAGACCATAGGGGGCTACTTGGTCTGGCTTCAGAATGATCCTGTGTTGCCAAATACCTCAACTGGTGTGAATCACATGAAATTCAATGGTAGTACATTCAGTTCTAAATTGTGCTGAATAGAGGTCTTTGGGTGCATTATATTAAGTTTCCATTACAAAGACATCTTTCCCAGACAAATAAAAATGCACACAAAAAGGCTGAAGTACTTTTCAGAAGGTCAGAAGGGATGGCGGTCACTGGGGAGTCTAGAAAGTTGCTTCATATTTTTAGCCACACACACACATATTCCAGCATATATACCTATACTTTTACCATGACGTTTATAACAGAATGCCACTGTGCCATAGGAGGAGATTATAGCCCAAATCCACAACTCCCAGAAAAATAAGGCAAAAAGTAGAAAATATTTGAGGTCAGCATTCAGCAATGATGACACATGATGGTGAACAACAACTTGTCTCATGTGATATTTTACAGAGGTAGCTGACCTGCCGTCCTCCATGTTTTTTTGTTTGCTTTGTTTTCTAGGGTTACATCGAAAAACTAAGTCAGTGAGCATAAAAGTATGATTAATTTATCTTGAACTATATTTGTTTTGGTAAACATTGCCTCCTGTGTTATAATGAATACATAGCTTTCAAGTCTAGGATTTCATTGCATGTAGTGGTGTCTTAGGAGCCACATTGAGGAGAACCTTCGTATTCAGGTGGTTGGTGCAGATTCCTTTTGATAACCTGTTCTTTGGCTGGCTGTAGTTCAAGTTTCTGAGTGCACATTACTTTTGATAAATGGTGTTGGAAAGGGGAGCCAGTGTGAAATGAAAGAAGGCTGAAGAGCAGAAATAGATGGTTCCTGTATCCCTCCTGCAGAGGGCACTGCAGTCAGGAGAGTTAAAGTTGCATATATTTTCATTACTTTCCATTGTACTTTGTAACTTGATACCTTAAAGCACTGTGTATAGAGGCATCTAATTTTTTTGGTAAGTTTAGGTGTACAACTTCTATGATCATGAACAGATTATTTCATAAGCCTCAAAAAGTAGCAGTTATGGAAGGATACTTTAACATACAATAGGCAAGGACAAGAACAGAAGGTTCCAGCTCTGCCTGACAGAGGGCACTGCAGTCACTGGAGGGCTAGGGTTGTGTATTCCCATTACTTTACATTGTAATTTGCAACTCAATAACTTGAAAACAAATGAACATAGAGACACCAAATTTTGCACAGTAAATCTAGATGCATAACTAAATACCTCACAAGAATCATATAACCACAGCTATTTAAGTGACCAGATATTTACGGTTACTTTAACATGCAAACCAATGGGAATACACAGCTCTAGCCCTCCACATTTTTGTGTATTCAGTTGTGTATTCGGGTGAATACACACTTCAGAGCTAATTCTGACCTTTCCTATTCAATGGGATAATGTCCTGCCCACAGGAATTTTGTGTATTGGGTTGTGTATTCACCTGAATACACATAAAACAGCTAATTGTGACCTTTCCAGTTGTTACATACTGTTGCAATTTGGTAAACTTAAAAAGTTGATCTTGCATACTCCCCCCCCCCCATGACTTCAAAAAAGGTGCAGATCCTGAATGGGAGAAGAGTAAAACATCAAATATCCCCTGTCATTAAATACATGTATGAGCTGGTGTGGGGAGGGGGTGCATGCTCTGTATCAAACTACTTTAAAAATTAGTGTCATTTGCCGTGCAGGTGATGTGGTGTAACAAGGTAAATGATGATAATGGCAGGTAATAAGATTGTCGCTTTTGTCTTCATAATAGCACATGCATAATATGATATTCCATTATACATAATTTAAAATGATGTTGAATTATGCATGTGTAACCTTTGAAGGATAAAACTATGTTTTCTTGTGCTGTGGAATATCAAGGTGACAGAATAATTTTTGGGAAAAGAAATAATTTTAAAAGCCTAGATCGTAATAAAGGAAATTTTTGAGAGTGCATGGATTGGTTCAAAATCCCAATACCATTTTGGCATTATGCATACGTGTACAAGAAGAAGAAAAGCCCATCAAGAATTTGTTAGAATGTCAGTGATGATAAAAAATGAGTAGTATGCTTGTGGAAGACAGGTATATAGACCCAACATCAATGGATAATCCAGCCATACAATGTAAATAGAAGAAGAGCCCCAGAGTGAAAGCCTTGCTTACACAGGCAGTGTCCACCATCTTCCAATGAGGTCCTGTCAATTGTTGGGGAAAGCCATTAAGTAAAAACATAACAGGGTGAGTGTCTGTGCCGCATGCCATCTGTGGATAATACTGCAGGTTTGTGTGTGGAGGAGGCCATCATCAAAGGATCCATAATCAATTTGCTTTGTTGGATGTGACCTGGGCAGGTGTTGGAATAATATCAGGTTCCTGGGAGAGCTTGGTAACTGTGACTGTATGATTGATGGCTGTTCTGACAATGTACAACATGGGCCTGTGCAGCATGCCAGGCTGTTATGATTCTCTGTTTTCCTATCCCAGAGGCCCTCAGCATTACTGTGTAATAACATGGTAAACAGTCACTAATCTGTGATCTTGATTTAGACGGGATAATTATATTATCATGCTAAGAAAAAACAACCCTTGGGTGTAATTTTCCAGTTGTTTTGGACATGCAATACAGCACTTTGATGTCACACCTTCATGTCCTTTAAGACATGACCTGTTCGCCGCATGGTGCCAAAAGATGTCCATATTTGCCCTTGAATTTGTTCATATTGATGAAAAGCACAAGTCAGCATCAGTTGATTTAGGTATTTGGCCAGCAAAGGTCACATTAGTAAGAATGGGTAAGATTACAAGAATTATTTAATTTCAGTCCAACTCTCGCAGAAATGCGTGCATTCAGAAATGCAAACCTTTATGACTTGTTGTATCAAAAGGAGTGCCTTGGATGTTGAAGTGACCATTTTATTCAGTATTTAGTTAAATTTTCCATTATATAGTTTTGCTTGTCTGGTTTATTATTATCATTCCACATTCAAATTGCTTGTGAAAAGACCATGTGTTCAATACCAGCATACCTATACTGTAAATTGCTTTAATTTCACTGTATCATAATTTTCACGCATTTCATTGATGGCACAAAACTGCGAAAATAAAAGCACAGTTAAATTATAGTACATATTTTAACAATGTTTGAGTAGGAATTATGTCCAAAACAGGGAAATTAAAACTACTGCAAAATGTCAAAGATACGAAAACCACAAAAATTTAAAATCCGAAAATAGAGCAATTTAGAGTATTTGCAGGTAGCCTAGGTCAACAGTCTTTCTGGTGCACTTGGGGCACAACATGCTCAAAGGATGCTGAGGAAAGATGTTGACTCAGTCTCCAACTTAGCACTGCTGGGTTAATAATGTACATTCTAATGAGAATACCAAGCAGACCTGTAGTATGTTTGTTCATTGGAATGTTACTGTATTATGGTCCACATTGAGTCCAAGACATGTCATGGCTGACCCTCTTAACTTACAGTGACTGTAATGCTATTGCAGAATTAGTACATCAATTATGTGTAGAAGAAATGGATTGATATTATTCGGGTCTTTGCAATGTGGAAAGAAGACCAGATCGCTCATTAAAATTGGAATTTCCCACGACGTGCAAAATTACTGGGTAAGACACACAGTTGCCTGCTGCACAGACTATTGTTCCACGTATCTGACTGCGCTCCACGCCCATACAGTAACGATAGCGCAACTTAGTCTGTCTTAGCAGGCAAACACACATGGTTTTATTGCCAAATCTGTTCCCATATTAAAGCCTTGTTCACCAACCTCAGATACAAAGGAGTGAAACAGAGAATACATATATACTTTCACTAGCATCTGCTTCGATATTTTCCCATGTCTACAGACTGTGGCGACCGCGGGGCCTGTGATGTGTCAGATATGCCTGCCAATACTTCCTGTACTTTGTGGCTCATGGTGGTCTCCATAATAGAGACCCTGTGTTCTGCTATTGTTTGAAATATTGACCCATTTCCCCAGGTTCTGTTAACAAAACAGGCAATGGAAGAAATACCTTTGTAGGTTTTATCAGATTAACTGCATGTTTAATACCTGGCCATCCTGAGTAACTTCACATCCTTGTGGATTTTTGTATGGATGTAACTACCACCTCGCCTGTATGACTTTCCTTAACCCTTAAAGTGCTAATCAGTACTATAGTTGTTTTCACATTACCTTGAAACATATAATGGTTTAAAGATTCAAATCCTCATGAAGATACTTTTCATTCAAATACCAGCAAGCCTAGTCTAAAGTAAAACGTAGTCTTACTCAACAGCTTTTCTCGGGACACTTTGCGCACAATGTGTCCCAAGGAAAGCTGTTGACTTAATCTTAAGTCAGCGCTTTAAGGGTTAAATGAAATGGATGTTTAACTGGTGAAATACTGGTACATGTATATGATTTCTCTTTCCTGATATTCAAGTTAGGATCGAGACCCATGTCCATGATATATGCATGAAAACACTGCTTAGAGCATGCTGAATGTAATCAGCCCATCTTGGATGCTAAACATCCAAACCAAGGAAGATCACAGGGCTGGTTGGGTAATACAGAGGGTTTGTTAGGCTTGTGCATATGCAAGGCCAGACAAAATGAAAGGAGGGAGTACAGGTATGCGTTTATGGGTATGCAAGAATGCCGCGTGGGTCTAAGATGCTACGAGGGCTCATACTGCTGGACTCACCTGTTCAGCATACAATCACAGGGAACAAGGTAATGGCTTTAGGGCAGGACTCTTCCTGATTGATATGCGTGTGATTACTGGCCCCACCTAAGTTACAGGTGGATTACCACAAAGCCTAGATTTGATGGCTTAATTGCCCGAGCAAGGTGGTTCTGTGGTCAGGTTGTATGGGGTTGGAACCACTGAATGCCACCAACACCTCTGTGATGTCTGTTTTTTGTGATGCAGTAGTCATCATGCTGCAGGTTCAGCCGGCACCAGTATACACACAGGTAGGACAAGTTTATATATCTGTGTGTGGCCCTAAATATGTACAAAACAGACAGCACCTGTAAACAGCCTGGTCTTGTAGGCTAGGCTGTATGAGGCGTCAGTGGCAGATCTGTTCAGGCCATCCTCAAATAAAAATGTGTTGAGGGTTACAGACCTAAATTAACCCCATAAGATAGCTTGGGGTTTCCCCCCACGCCCCTCCAGTCTGCATTAACAAGTGAAGCAAAGCAACTGATGGAGGACAGGGAAAATTTTGAAAATATTTGTGCTCTGAGGTGTATTCAAAGCTTGTTTTGTACGGGTGTTTACTGCCTGAGTAAATCCTGTTTTAATGCTAATGCTGCACCTGGCTAGTTGTGTAGTCACCATAGTAACCTTTTTGTACTTGTTAAATAATACCTGGCATCAAACCTGGCAGACTGTCATTAGACATGATTGTATTTACAATTCCCTCCCCCCCCCCAAAAAAAAACAAAACGAAAAACAAAGATCTCCCTTCAAGAGTTGTTTAGAGTATTAAGACAACACATTTTGAGATCAAAATTTATTCTATGTTTCAATTATTATTGTCGACAGTGAAATTCAAAGGTTTTAACTCACTGTAGATCACATGACTTAAACGTTGTTACAAGTAAATTGTGACACACCTGCATCAGTGATGTAGTGCATTAACATTGTAGACAACATATAATGTGTGTAAGGGGTGATTATACATCACACGCGATGTGGAACAACTATGACAAATGTAAACAAATATGATGCACGAAATCCTCATGGAAAGAAGGCGTAGGCATATTTTTTTATTCTGGTGAATTCCCAATTAAACATAGTACAAATGAAATCTTACATGGCGAGAGAGTGAGTTGCCTTTTTTGTGTCATTTGCGATCACTTTTGGTGGGAAAATCACACGTGATCTTGGGTCACTCTTGATTTGTCATTTCCCAACTAGATACATGTCTATAAATATATGCAAATGTTTCATTACCATTTTTGTGTCCTGCATATAGTCTGCTATGGTTAAGAAAAGATATGGTTGGAGCATGCAGGTCTTACGAACAGGGAATGCAAAGCGAGCAAGCCTTATACTCTGTTGAATGGAATTATTGCCTGCTGAGCAGACTTCTAGGCCTTTGAATTTTCTGGGACCATCACTAAAAGATAGATGAGCCACAAGAGACAGCTGAGCAGGCAAATGTAACGAGGACAGATGCTGTATCTGTCTTGCTTGGAATGCTACCTTAGTTCCCCAATCATCTCATTTACATATAGATGGATTGCTTTGTGATCTGCCCAAGGAGGGCCTGGCGTGTGCTGTAGTGATGCAGCATCTCTTATACGCAGAGAGCAGTCTTAATGAGGCCTGTATGTGAAGAACAGGTCATACTTGGTGTTATAATGAGAAGGGTCTACAGATGAACTACTTGTGATTAGGTGCTGACAACCACTCAGTGCTAGTGTGGAGATGGCATTTTTTATTGTTATTGATAGGAAGCCCAAAGCTGTGAATACACACTTATGAAAGCTACTGCCAGCATTTCAGGAACCCTGTCCTTCTGCAGGCCTTGAATTTGGAACACAGCGATAAATCTGACATGCAGTCTTTTGTCGTGCTAATTAAATTGCATGGAGTTAGGTTTGCTGGAAAATTGCCTTCGTCATGGGATCAACTCTTCATGAATTTCTAATCATTTCGAGGCCTGATTCCAGTGTTTTAGGTCAGCCAACTTTGTCATGTTGTGTGGTCAACAGCAATCAAATACTCAGACTTATGAAGGAATCAGTCAGTTTGGATCAAGTCAATGACTCAGAAAGATTATAGCTTCAGCAAGTTCAATACTTTGTGATCCCAGTCAATTTTCTTCTCACGTGTAAGTGATGAAATGACATTGTAACTGGCACACTGAGGTAATTATGTTAGTATTGATGTCACTGAACCCCTACAGCTTGTGTACTGCTGATAAAAATGCTGGGCACGTGGGTCTGTTTGTCCATCTTGTTTGTGGAGATTCAGTGAATACCAGCGCTGTTGCCAGTTTGATTTTTGTGTACCCTGGTGTTCATCATTTGATTCCCCCAGGCAAAAGAGAACTCCCCTCATCATATTTTCATTTTCTTCATAAAGCTTGTTGCTTTGGGGTGAGTTAACAAGCTAACCCCTGGTTGGGGCAAATCAATCCATATAGGCAATCTTGACCCCAATTTTAGGGACCCCTTGCAGGTCAATCAGTTGCACACATGATTCATTGAATTATATGTACACTGTAAGTGGTACCTACTGTATGTGGCCATCCCTTCAGCCAAGAAAAAGTGGCCACATATTGCAGGTGACCTGTCACTGCAGGTGAATTTACAAAGAAACTGACTCCTATGTCAAAGCAGTGTGGCTGTTCGTGGATGTGGTTGCATATAGCCTGGACCACTGTATATATTGGTCACCTGTACAGTTTCCTTTTCTTACTGGGTATGAGTATTAGTGACCCTAAAATAATTTTTCTGGCAAGGCCCAGTGGGGCAATTTTCCCAATGGACACTGCTGACACGTGGAATACCTTGCATACAGGGTATGTACTACAGTATATCAGTGCCCTTCATATTCCTCCATGCAGACAATACTAGTATTTTGAACCATAATGCTTTATTAAACATCTGTATTGTTATAAATGCTGTTGACATGAGCTTAAAGGGAATTGGAGTATTCTCTTCAGCTTTCACTACATCAAATGTCCACAAGGGTGCCCTCTACCACCTTTATCTACAGGTATACTGTCTACTAGGGTACCCTCTGTATCCTTTATAAATCACAAATGGTCACCCAGTACAGTGATACCAGTACAGTGTTTATCTACCATGTACATGTGTCTAGTACTATGGTACCCATTTCAGCCTTTTTCTACATATATAATGTGTACATGGGTACCTTCTGGACCTTTTGTAGACAACTATAAAGTTCACTGGGATACCATTTACAGTGTTTTTTTTTCTTTTTTGACAACTGTATCTAATATATGTCATGTCTGTCAGGATACCATCTCCACACAAAGTATTCCAGGCCTCCACTTGTAGGTTACACTCACTGAGCAAATTCAAAGTGTCTGTTCATAATATTGTCTACATGTATACTCTCCATTGGGTGCTGTCTGAAGCTTTCATCTGTATATTGTACCAAAAGACCTGAGAAATTATTTGGGGTGCAGGCAGACTTTCTCATGAGAAAAAGTGGAAGGCAAAAAAGTACCAAATAGGGTGGAAAGCTGTCTTGCTTCATGAAGCACATATTAATCCTTTACCCATAAAGCGGTCAAAACCAGTCAGAGGTCAAATGTAGTCTGCTTGAATGTTTTACACTAATTTCGAGAGGGATGGAAAATAATTTGAATGAGAATTGTAGATTTGACATTTTAACATGCACTAGGTTAGCAGTTTGACTTTCTATGAGTTGGGCGTTTAGTGTCCAAACCATTGCTAGGAAAGCTGTTGACTCAGACTGTAAGCAAAATCTTGATTCTAGATTAAAGGGGTTAAAGCTGGCATTCTGACCATTTCTGGTTTAACCATGTTAATACATAACTACACCAGCAGAATGAAGGTACATGTGTGTGTGGATATGTACAGGTATGTCTGAAATATTGCTAAAAGGTGCACAAAAATTATATATATGATGAGTTTCAAATGATACTAACAACAGGGCTGTCTCTGAATTGCTAAAAGGTGCACAAAAATTATATATATGATGAGTTTCAAACGATACTAACAACAGGGCTGTCTCTGAAGCTTGATAGCTTAACAGTAATGTGAAGCTTTAGAAAAAAAATGTTAAGCTTTCAACTTTGCCATGAAGCTTCAAATGCTTCCCATAAAGCTATAATATTTTGAAAAATGCACAAAATACTCTTTTCAGACCAAAATGGTACTTTTTAGGCCTAGATTCAATCTTTCAAGCAGACAAAGTGCAAATTGACCTTCAAGCATGAAGAAAAATGTAAAGCTTAAATTTTTTCCGGGGGACAACCCTGAACAACCCTGTCTGGTGGGGGTGTCGACTACATTACTTTCATTTTGGAGCACGAGTGATAAAGCTTTTTGTGGTATTAAAATATGTGATTTCCACTGTTTATACAAAGATCAGGCTTTTATTCAGATTTACTCAATGCCATGAAAAGTAATAACAACACTGCATGGAGAATATTATCTGTGTTGGGAATGTTTTGTGGTTCAAAATTAGTAGTGCACAGATTGATCAAGATGGAAACCAAAAATGATGGCTTTTTGCATGTCAACATTAATGGCATATTTTTAATGTAGTTATATTTATATGTAAAATCAAAGTCCATAAAAATACTATAAATTGTTCTATATTTTGCATGTTTAAATTTTCACAGTATTTGTATTTTTGACATTTCACTGTACTTTTAATTTAGCTATTTTGCACATAATTCCTATTCAAAGATGTGAAAATACTATTTCACTGTGTTTTTATTTTGATGGTTTTGTGCCATCGGTGAAATAAAGGAAAGTAAGAATGCAGTGAAATTAAGGCAATTTACAGTAGATGTGTATGATGGATATGGCCACTGTAGTTGGTGGTTAATCCTGGAAATATTTGATAACTCAAGTCTACAAGGTGGACACAAGTGTGTCACATTGAATACACACTGTACCTGTATGGATAGACCTTGTCAGTGACTCCCATCAATGACACCCTGTTGTTACACCAGATGGCACCACTAATACGAGATATGCATATTAATTCCCCACCAGAACTGCATACTTGATTGCCTAGTCTTGCTTGGCGGGATATGGCGAGATATGGGTCGGTATCCATGGGGACAAGCGGGATATTACTAATATTTTGGAGACAAAGAATACTTACTTATTACAGGCAGATTAACATTTTTCTTTATGTATGGCTCAGGAAGTACTAGATGAATACCAGTTTAGCATTTGTGAACTTAAATTTCTCAAAAAAGCTAATTTTGAGAGAAATGAACGTGTGGCCCTGTCTGTGACAATGATGTGACATGCACGTCTCCCGTGATTGCCTGGCATCAAACTCATGCTTTGTGGCTGGAAATTAATTTGCATATGGCGTATTAGCTATGATCAGCCTTTGAAGATCATATTTGGTGCACAGAATTTGAAAAAGAGCAAATGATGCCATGATTATCATTATCCTGGTGCAATAACATTGGGCTGGTTCCTGGTAACTTCAAATTATGAAACTTCAAACCTCGTACTTATAGGGAATCCTGCTCTTTCAATCAAATGATGCAAAATCCATGTGGCTGGATTTGGATTGTGCCACATTCTAATGTTCCTGTTATCAACTGTTTCCAATATAACTAATATCAGGGTACCCGACAACCTGGTACCCCGATAGTTGTCTTACTTTCATAATGCAAGATTCTTCAGTAGCTGTAGGCATAAGTCGTAGTCAGGGTGCAGAGGATACAAACATCTTGTCATTAAGATACACTTTTAATACTTTACTGAGCCATTTTGTTTATCTCTTAGCTATGTAGGCTGATGGGTTATTGTTATTGTCATGTCGGTGCCTTCATGCATGCAACCGTCCCAGTGCCGTCCAGCTGAAAACCTGTGTAGCAAAATTGTCTTTCCTTATAGCATTTTTTCCTCTTCTGTACATAGAAACCCTTGTTTTTGAGAAAATCTGTAGCAATTTTGAAAAGCTTTATAGCAAAATTTTGCTACAGTGCTCCAGTTGGACATCCCTGCCGTCCATCCATCACCTCTGTGGATGCAATAGCTTTTGAACAAATTGAGCTTCTGATCATGAAACTGTTACTGCAGGAGCATCTCATTAGAAGCTTGTCTGTGTCTGACATTCAGCAACTTTGACCTATTTTCAGGGTCACCAGGGGTGGTCATGTTATTTACCATTGTAGATGCAATAACTTTTGAACAAATTCAGCTACTATCATGAAACCTGTACTATAGAAGCATCTTATTGGGAGCTTGGCTGAGTTATATATATTTTATAAGGTTTGTGTTTTGCACCATTGTTTGGACCGTTTACTCAGCAATTACAAGATGACACACTTAGCTGTGGTGCATGTGTGTTCTTTGGAATGCGAGGAATACGTGCATGCATGGTCCAGCACGCCACAGACAAGATGTTTTAACTTACAGATGATGGAAGCAAGATTTCATTTATAGGTGTATCTTGTGTCCTTAAAGGCGACATTTCCTTGAGTGCCGCCAATCCATGGTGATGTAGAAGGAAAGAGTCAATGAAGGTGCACTGGTTTCTGCCACACTCAGCCTGTACACAGCAGCTGTGTTTACAGTACACTGCATACACAGCTGAGCCTGAGGACAGCCTAAGATGATTCCTTGCCGTCTGCCAATGTAACAGTCCATTCTGCTGCCAATTAACCCCCAGGCTCTCAGTGCCTCCAGTACAAATATTAACAGATAGACTTACTGACAACTGCCTATCATAGTGGCCAATTCATTGTTACCAAGGTAGTGTCTGTCTTCCATGGAGCCTTGTGCCATTCATTCATTAGCTTCATTTGTGGTCGGTTGTTTGATGTCCGCAGTTAACGATAGACAATCAACAAACGTTTGACGGAGAATAAAAGAGGGGGGAATTCAGAGCCGCTAGTCAGGTCAATGTACACAGGCGTGCAGTTGTACTTTTTAATGCAAATTGACCTACAAAGTGGAATTCAATAACGTTTTCTATCTGATTTCTTTAATTTTGCCCTTGGGGATAACAGCCTGTGTGCAGGCAGCAGTCATAGTTGACATTCCTGCATATTGGCAGAGTATCCCTGTGGCTTCTTGACCAGGCAATGCATACATGTCATCAGGAAACCAACTCTTGTTAGGTCAGTCATTACTCCAAGTAGAGTGTCATCCAAACAAGTATGTCTGTCAGTCACGCAGTGGTCTAGGATGCTGAGTATAGACATCAAGGACCACGTAAGGACTGGATGGTGGTACACACTGGTGACCAGGAGATTCTGACTGAAATGGGTGACCGGAGGACCACCTTACACTCAACTCTTACCTTGGAAATTTCTCAAAAATATGAAGAATTTGAATCCGGTTCGGAGTACGAGTATCCTGAATATGAAGCAGCTTGTTTTGATGATGGACCCAGCTATTCAGACTGTGTGTCGGAGATTCTGGATCTGGTGCCTGAGTTTCCTGATTCAGTGGCTGAGTTTCCTAATCAGTTGTCAGGAGTACATGGCCCAGGGAGTCACTTTTATGATTCCCTGTCAGATGTGCCTGAAGAGGAGTCAGATTATCCTGAGTCTGTACCAGACTCTGCTCGTTCACAGCCAGGGTCTCCTCATTCAGTACCAGAAGTGGCTGATTCAAAGTCAGACTCTTCTGATTCTCTCTCAGAATTGCCTCATCCAGTGCCAGGGGCGCTGTACGCGGGGTCTCTATCAGAATTGGCGGACCCTTCCTCCTCGGATAATGACACAGAAGGAGGTGGTACCAGTTGTGAAAGGGAGTCACTCAATGGAGAGACTGACCAGGTGAGAATTCTGTGGGAAGCAAGTCAGCTGTTAGTGTGTGCAGGTGTACTATCTTGTGTCATTGGTTCAACCAGTCTTATACAAAAATGCACTCACTCCCAAGGCCTAGTTCCAAGTACAATAATTTCAACTGATAAATTGTACCATTAAGTAAGTTGCCATAGTGTTTTTTTATTTTCACAGGCTTTTCCTACCTGATCCCTGATCCCTGATCGTCACATAATTGGCACTGGGTTATAAGTTGCAGAGTATTGGACCTTCAAAATACACATTTCTGCCATTAGCTCCATGTGATAAGAGTCAATCTTGTTTACATTAGTCCTAGCGCCCTGTTGTTTCTGCAGTCATGTGGTTTGTTTCTGTTTGTTTACAGTCAGACTAACACATGTTACAAAAAGTAATCCAATTAAATATGGACTTTTTTTAATCTGATTTGGAAATCATGCCTAGATAGTTTTTAAATCCAATTGTGCAAATGACAGACAAAAGTGACCTGGCAAACCTGATTACCACGAATGGATGCAACCAAAACTGAAACTTTGAAAGTCTTGCAAGATTTCAATGTGAGCAAACTATCGTTAGCTCACTGGAAAGTTTCACAAGTTTGTTTATGAAATAAACAAGCGGCATTGAAAAAGAACTACTGTTTGTGTAAACCATTTGTAATTTTAGTGATATTTATACGTTTATAAAAATATCGACAGTTGTACGGAAGTGCCAAGAAGTGTGTTGGTTTGCCTTGATGGGGCCCCCATGATGCACTGTCAAAGTAAGGGTGGATGGTGCAGTATGGACATGAAAGAGGACAGCCATAACTGCATGATCTGAAGCAAATTTATCACAGCAGTGAGGGGAGCTTTGAGCAGGCAAGCGGTTATACTTAACTCTGTCAGCGCCAATCACATGTAAAATTGATCTACTAAAGTGAAACTAGTCTGAGATTTCATAAGGATCTCAGATTCATATTCCTCATTAAAAGACCTTTCATTCAAGGACCAGCATGCATCTAGTTCCAGAGAAAAGCTGTTGACTCAGTCCAAAATTTGGCACTTATAGAGTTAAAATGATTCTTTAAAACCTTTCTGTGCAGAGCAAAAAAGTGTATCACTCAGCTTCACTTAAGTGCACTCAGGACAGTTCAGTCTATAGTAGAAGATGGTAATGTGTGCTTACCTTTGCTCACTGATCAACGGCACAGTTCATGTGTAAGTTGCATTTTTTTTAGACTGAAGACTCAAATGATATTTATTTGACAAGTTGACAAAGTATCAGTAGCATGGTTAAGACTATATACACATATTCATGGATTACAAAATCAATATATCAACACACGTAAACTGTATTTGCAATCTAATGTCAGGATAACTCCAGCTAAGGATTGTGATCCGCTATCACTGGAGCTACCAGAGGGAAATAATCTTGATAATGTAAGAAGATGCCTGGTTTTAGTGTGACTTGGATATAATACAGATTCCCTTGACAGGCAGGAAAAAAAATGTATGTGTAAGAAAATGAAGAATCATAGTGTACCGCCAGTTAACTAGATTCCTATTCCCAACTTCCAGAATAGGAAATACATGTAGGTAGCTTCTGTGCCCATCTCTGAGAAACTAGTGACTTGTGCATCTGGTACACTCCATTCATGGACAATTTATTCCAGTGATGTGACTTAAGAGTGATCGGTCCGAAGTGTTACTTCACTTACAGAGTACATATATATTTTATTTTTCAAACTCCATGTATTTTGGAAGGACAAAGGATATTTATGAGTGGGATTGCTGGTTGTAACATCTACATTTCATGCCATGTCTGTATCATTGTCTGGAAATTCTGGCCTAAAGGACTGATGATGCTGGTAACACAACAATGGCTTCACTGATTAAAAAGAAGAAACTGAATTTGATTTGTGGCCATCTTGTGGGACAAGGTGCCATTTGCAAACATATCTACAGGTATAACACATGCAAATCATAGTTAGGACAAACTTATGTTTGAAAAGATTGGTGATTTGTGTACTTCAGTGCATCCTAAAAGTTAAGTTGAGTTTTTTTATCCATAAACACTAGTGTGTGTAGGCTATTATCAAAGTGGAATACATGTAGTGTGAAATGTGTGCTAATGACATTGCTTGCACTGATATGATAGTCATTTGACTTTGATAGGTGTTTTGACCTCTTGGACTTGGAAACATGTCGTATCTGTTTGACCTGCCAGCTTCTGATGTTGATGGAATGACATTAACCATCCCCATCATGTCCATGATTTATGGATATGGTAAATAATGTAAACAGGTCTGGCGTGCTAAATGTCAGTTCCTACATGCTGGCTGGTGTGGCCATTCTAAGCTCAGGGGAAGTATGAAGTACAGCAGGTGTACAGAACAGAGGTGTATTGCAAAGTGGGAGGGTCCAGTGTTCTGTTTTCTCCTGGCAGCAATGATGTAGACAAAATTACACATCAAGGGGATGACGATGCACTTCAGTAGCCATACGTATCTGGTATTCTGTGTGTGTGAGGCCTAAGAAGCCTCCTTCCTTTTTTTTTCCCCGAGGAATTCCTCCTTTTTTAACCACAGACCATAATTTTATTATTGCATACTCTTACGCAAGGCAGCTAACAGTTCTTAAAAATGACCGAACGTATGACTGCTATGTAGGGCTGCATTTAGAAATAATTGCGTGTGTCAGGTTGTTTTAGTTACCTGTTTCATCATATTCACGATGGGCAGCATTCACTGTATGAATATAATCTGGACATGGTCTGTAAACTGCTATTGATGTCACAAATCACGTCATCTCAGAAAACTATTTACTGGACTGGAAAATTGTATAGCAATATGTACTTTATGCTTCTAGTGGCTGCATTATGGAGACTGTGCTGTTACACATAAACAAATGTATTTGTTCTTGGATAAGTTTATCAGACTGGAAAATACATGAAAAGAGGTTCCCTTTGCATCCCAGTGTTTGGATTATAATGACTCTAAAATTAGACGTATTATAGAAACCTATTGATCATCAGACGTAAACATGTCTATTTTGTTGTGGGTCATATTGTATTGGTTCATTTTTAATAAAAGATATGTATATATATGTATATATATATATATATATATATATATATATATATATATATATATATATATATATATATATATATGTATGTTTGTTTTGGTTGTACATGTACATGTACATGTATATGCAGGTACACATGGGTAGTTTGTACTTGTTGCCAGTGGCAGTGTCTTTCGGAGCAGGCACAAGCATGTGAGGGTGTTGAATCAATAATTACAAAACATCTTCTATGTCAGTACATGATCGCCAGATTTTATTTTTTGGCACTCATACAGTTTGAAATGGAAAAGTCAAGAATTAAAAACAAAGTGGTAGCAGTATCATTGTACACTTTAGAGGAAAGAACAGTGTTTCTGTTATACCCCAAATGAGGGTATATTATTACCCTTTCAAAACCTGAAATACCCCCTGCAAAAATTCTGAAGGGTGACAAGTCTTGTTTATTTACATGTAGCACTGGTAAAAATCTAGTCTTTTCCCCTTCTTGTGACCCCCTGAAAAAATTTCTCGAAATCACTGGGAGTAGACAAGTGAAGGACGTAAGTTAAACAGTCAAATATGAACCCAACAAGTTGTTTTGAAACTCCTTAAAATTACATGGATAAGAAACGAAAAATGTGAGGTAAAATGCCATTTTGTGGCTCATGTCTGTGAGAAAAACATGCGGTAAATCAACAAAACAGTTGTGTTTGACTTAGCATAGCATGTGGTCTGATAGAAAATATCTGAGTTTATGTACACATGCTTGATAGCATGGCAACCAGACATCAGTACTGGTAAAGCTGTACATGAAGGGAAAGATGCTTTAAGTATATCAGCAGAGAATTCTGTAAAAAAGTTGAGTTGTTTAGCCCTCAAACCATTGCACACATTTAGAACATTAAAAAAAGAAAACACTCCAATAGGGCAAAAAATATTGAGCGGATATTTATATTTATTCTTTCTCAAAATAAATATTTGAGAGAGTATTAACGCTTTTATATTTCAAGGGACATTTTTTTTTTTGAAGGCACGGAGCAGTTTCTTATGATATGTGTGTGCATTGCGAGCATGTATGTGTGGGTAGGTGTATTGAAAATGATACTGTGTATCTCCTAATTACTGTCCAGGGGGCAAAGGACTTTTTTTTGTCTGTTAGTCTATTAATGCATTGGATATTTTCACTTACATGTGCACTGTATTGATTGGAATCACATTTACTGGTGTCCACAATTCATACTTCTGGCTGCCCCCAAAAGAAGGGGGGTAAGGGGGGGGGTTCAGTACGCTGGTACAGGTAATTATTTTTCTAGAGTACGCTGTACGGAAAATAAAAATCTTTCAAAATTTTGGATAGTACGAAGTACGTAAAATAAGAGGGCTTCCAGTACGGCAGTATGGTAAATAAAAAGCCCCAGTACGCCAGTACGGGAAACCCTTTTCCCACCCTCCCGAAAGGCTGGGGAAGAACTGAGAGGGATGCTGCTTAGCAGGGATACTATAAGTGTGTTTATGATTTTACTGGCAGAAATATACACATCATAATGTGGCGGTCAGTTCAGGTCAGGTCAGGTCAGGGTATTGGTTCTGAGTGCATTGGGGATATACATCTATGTGTAGTACAGGAAGACAAACTTTGAGCAGTTCACACAGGTCCAGGCTCACAAAGTGTTACACACATACACTTAGCCATATGCTAGCAGGAATCAAATGTCACCATTAACCCTCGTTTGTCCAGCTGTCTGCTATGACATTAACATGTTTACAGACCTGATCAAAAGGTCCTACGGTGGTAATACGTTCCCATGTATAAACACATTGTGCCACATATATGTATAGTGCATTGTGAATGTTGTCAGTCATGTTGGTACATGAACACTATGCACTCAGCATGTCTGGCACACAGTGATTGGCGATTAGAGTCTCTGTTTAAAGTGTCTCAGATACCAGTGCGTACTTTATGTTTGTATTGCTGAATTGGATCTTAGATTTTGTTTCTTTATTTTTCTTAGTGTTCTCTCAAGTGTAAGGTGTGCTCTATCTACCACAAAGAAAGGAACTTTTTGGTTCAAATATTATTTTTGGTCAAAGTGACAGGAGTTACAGGCAAGGCCCATGTTAACCACGTGGGACTCATTCTTGAAGCAAATAATTATATAGTGTATGTGTCTTGAGGGGCAGTCCCAATCCATAAAAAGTGGTACTTGGATGCATGTGGTACTTGTGACAGGTAAGGTAACTGTGGGTGTGTGGTTGGATGTGGGACTTGATTAATTCTGTCCCGCTTAAATCACCCAAAAATGCCTGGTATAATTATATGTATTGGTTTAAACATATTTTATTCCGTGACAAATCAATTACACAGAGCCAAGTGGATTTCAAAGCAGTCGGTCATGGAAGGCAATTGGGGAGGAGGGCTTAGCCCTATATTAACCCCTCTTGCTGACATGTATTGTTGTCTGCTGTTAATGTTTCTCACTTAAATTCCATGTTAATAGAAAATCATTTTGCTGCAAAATGTAGATAAAACCTATCATGATGCCATGCTGCAAGTCAATAGCTTTCCTTGTTATGGGTTAGACACAATGTCCCCAGCATGTGCCAAGAAAGCTATTGACTCAGTCTTATTCTGAGTAGGAAAGGGTCAAGGAGTCTCAGGGTCTGTTTAAGAATGTCCATGGAGTGGTGTAGTCACACAGGGTAATACTCGCATACGTGACAATGAATATATTACAGGTTTTGTGACTTTGAACAAAACATGATTGATTTATTGTGGGAATCATGTGTTCTAATTTTCAGACCCCCTCAAAAAGAAAGAGACAAAAAAACAGTAAACGCACAAAGTTTAATCCTTTAGCACTCAAAATGCTCACAGTGCATGGATGTAAACATGGCAAAGGTTGTGTGTTTTGGTGTCCATATATGTGAATGTCTCTTGTATAGTAAGCATTTTGAATGAGAATTATAGTTGGGATCAATCAGGAGAGAATGCAAAGGTCAGTACCTTTCTTTCCAGAGTGTCCCACCTGTGCCAAGGATGTTGACTTAGTCTTACTGAAACCTGGAAAGAGTTCAGTAAGACACATAGTATGATCAAAACTGTACCTTTTGATGTCCATGATTTCAGTGGATAGGAAACCAACAAGTTTAACTCAAAGGTTTCATATTGTAAATCCCCATGTCTGTGTAGAGACATCTTAATAGGCCTAATTCATGTATTGTAGATTCAAAATTCAGTAAACTATCACAGCATAGACTTTACATATTTACACAAGTTCAGTTGTGCTAAAAGTCTCATAGAAGGTTGAATGTGGAGGATTATTTTGCATCATGACTACTATAAATACTGTGTTAATTAGGAAGGATAAAGTTAAGTGTACTGTAACATTCAACTTAAAGAGTTTGATACAACTGTTTTTTTTTTGTTTTTTTGTTTTTTTAATGTAATTTAAATTATGTTTCGATAATGTGACAAAATTGTTGGTGTGGAATCTGGACTGCTACTGCAGTCTCTGCATGTCCCTCTATTTACTGTGTGTGCAGCAAGGTGACCTATTGACAGCAATCATAGTCATTATCACCGTCCATGGTCTGACCTGGCAGGTGGAGTCACAAACAGAAGATATGTCAGTGAAACCAAGGTCTTCGGTTAGGAACAGGGAGAAAAAAACTGAAAGATTGAAACTACACGAGGAAGGCAAGAGAGACACCAGTTGCGTTAATAATGTGATTTGTGTGCACTGTCAGGGCTCTGTACCATGTTACATACAATAGAATTGTGTCATGGTAGCCGGGATACATAATCATTGTAACATACCAGTGTGTCAATGAAGCAAGGACTCTTTGTATAAAACTAGACAGACACTGCACCAGCAATGGAATTGAATTGCTCTGTGAACTCGGCTGTATTTTTTCTATGAAGATCTTACTTGTATGGGCGACGGGGATTACATGCTCTGGTGTGTATATGTACAATAGCAACTTGAATTGCAGACCACTCTTTGTGCCCCAACCAAAGTACTCCTATGGTGGCATTTAGACATACAGAGGGAAAAAATTAGCAGTTAACCAAAAGTGGTCTTATATGTTAGCATTTACCTGTATATATACAATGGGAGAAATGACAAATTGGGTTGTTTCTTTCAGTGTCCACAGTTTGGACTGAGTCAACAGCTATGCAACCAAGTGGAAAAAGGAAAGCTGTTGACCTGGTACTTGAATGAAAGGTCTTTTTACAAAAAACATGATTCTAGCATCCTCATTATAATTCAGAGCAGTTTGTATCAAGTAGTTCAACTTAATAGGTAGTTGGCACTGAAAGAGTTAATCCAAGGTGGTCTGTATGTAAGTACATGTATTATGTAATCATATGAAAATGGACAGATAGAGTTAATGAGATGTTAACCAAAAATGGTCTCTTGAACTAGTTGTTGTGATATGATAGATGGTGTCTACTGCAAGTGTTCCTCTGTTGATGCCTGTCTGTCTTGAAGTAATACCCAATCAGTAGCTCTCTATGGCATGGGTTGGGGGTGCTTGAGTTACAACATGATCCCTGATCAGTCTCATCTACAATCGTTAATCAAAATATTTATAATTTAGAATGAATAATGAATAAATGAATAAATAAATGATGATGATGATGATGATGATGATGATGATGATGATGATGATGATGATGATAGACGTTTGACATCTTGTTGGTTTAAGGGGGGCCGGTTCAGTCATCCTGTGCTTGGCTTGTGTAATGGCCCTTGCTATACCTGGCAAGTCATGCTTCAGCTGCCTCATGCTAAAGCATGACTTGGCAAGTGGCACCAAAATCATTGAATTGTATGACTTTGGCACATGTGTTAGAATGGAATTTCTTTCTCTGAGGAATTTTTTATTTAACTTCAGCTAATTATATCAAATGAAATGACTTACAAATTTGGCCAGAGCTATGAGCATGGCTCTGGCAACTGTCCAACCCTGGGTTGTTTTGGTGAGGAATAACGGGTCTCCCTCCTATTGTACAGAACAAGGTTAAGCACAGTTCATTAGATCTGTGTGTTTACAAACAAAGGCCAGAAAAAAAAAGCTCATTAACCCTTTCATGCCTACAGTACATATGTGCCAACAGTTTTTGGCAATACATGTATTGAATGGGTGCTTAACACTGAACCGTTAATGAAGATGTTGACTTGAGGCAAGCTATCCTGAGAGGTGTCATCTGTGACAATTGTGATTCAAATTGTTTTGTGCTCTATTGAGGAATAAAATGTTGAAGCAGAGCACATTTGACATCTGGATGCATATGGCAGCTGCAGCTGGGAAAAATTATTTGAATGGCTTCATTTAAGCAACATGAAAATAAATATATATAGATCAACTGCCGAAATACTATAAAATTAAACCATATAGAGAAGAAAGCTTCTTGAAGTCAGTGGTAGAATTAAGTATCAGTGGGACACTATTGTATATCTTTATTCTTTGGTGCAATATGTAGTAAGAAAAACGGATGGGAAATCTCTAATTCCAGAGGTGAGAATGTCTGTTGGTATCACCAACATTCAAAATTTTAAAAAACAAAATAAAACAAAACAAAACGTGTGCCTAAATGTTCTAATCTAAAACCCACTTAATTTACAATGTCTAGAAATGGGGTACCATTATTATCATGAATATTTTTATCATCCCTGCATACTGGAGCCACATAGTATCACCTGACTCCATTTTGGGTTCATGGTTATGCATAAAAAATAGTCTCTGTGAGGAAGCTTAGTAGGAAGTTGTACCTTATGACAAGTTTAATGTGTACAAAAATGCATGGTATGCAATTTTTTGGTGGATATATGATCACCTAATTATCATATGTGTGCTGGAGTATAAAAAATAGGTACATAAACAGTGCCTGTCCAGCAAACACCAATAGTTTGATAAAAAAAATTACAAATTTTGCATACTAAACGTAATGCTAGTAAAAGATTTTTTGTCAGAACATAAGTTGTACAGGTATATGTCAACAACCAATAAAAGAATCAAAAAAAAAAAAATCCTACGTACATGTATTATGTTTATGAAAAGGTTTATTCGCTATCAAGAAATGTTGTAACTGTGGAAGGACGTGTTAATATGTCCATGCTTTATATAGAGGGTTGATGTAGTGTTGGGTTGCAGTATATGTAGGCAGCAGAATGTGAGACACAAATAGCAAATGCTGCATAATTATATTTGACTGCAGCTTTGCAGACAATTTTCTAATTGACAGGTCATCTGTTGCAAACACAATACATACATGGATTTTTTTTTTTTCGCATTGTAATTACAATGTACATCAAAATGAACAGGCAGCCTTTTGGGGTGATGTTGTTTTTTGACAATTATATGAATGTAGCCTACAGTAAAACCTGACAAGGGGAATCTTTTTATGTGCATAGAAATATGGCCTACAGTGAAATCTGTCTCAAGAAAACCTGTCTGAGTGAACACAGGCACGGTGTTGCCAATTGTGCATTTTCCTTGTTTGAAAAGAAACATGATTCTCAGATCATATGTCTTTAGGAAACCAGTTTAAGGTGTGATCCCTAGGTGGACACTCAAAGCCAGGTTTGACTATTTCTGATCTGCATCAGGTTGGTCAACTGGTTTATTTGTTAACATTGTTACAACTACTATACCAGAACTCTTAGGACAGAAACCTGGGCGTCCACCATACATACCAGCCTCAAATGAAGCTCACTGAATGGTTTGTCTGGGACACCAGGGCAGATGATAGAGTGTGTGGCTAGCCAAACTCATCCCAAGCAAACCAGGCTAATGCAGTATGGAAGCAACCTAATCAGATTTGATGACAAATTGTTGACCGTTTTACTTTAATCATAGTATTATACAAAATTAGTTGTGACAAGTACTCCCATAAATCTTCATTTGTTCTGTTTGGAGTGGCTACTGATCACAGATAAAAGTGCAGAGAGCCAGTCCTTGTAGCCATTACAGACTATTGAATGACTCCCCATTGAGTGTATTGCATTGTGTCCCCTTGTATGCCAGCCTATAATGATGTAATGTATGTTGCTGTGTACAATGGCAGTGCTCAATAACTCCTTGGCTGCTACAAGGACAGGCCTTTTAGAAATCTATCATCACATGGAATAGGCATTATGGCATATGCAAAACAATTAGCAGTCCAAAAATTTAAAAAGAGCTATAAATGAAGGCATAAAAAAGAAATGAAATAAATGGCTGGCTGGTTGGTGGGCCAGCTGGATGGATAGATGGATGGATTGGTAAAAGGAAGAAAGGTAGGAGAGAAGGGAGGGAGGAAGAAGGAAGAAAGAATTTGAATTTGTGACTGTGTTTGTACTGGTTGTTTGGTGTTTCTCTGTGTGGGGTAAAACAGAGTGTTAATATCATATTTACAGACACAGGAGGACCAAGCATATATATATATATATATATATATATATATATGTATGTATGTATGTATGTATGTATGTATGTATGTATGTATGTATATATATATATATATATATATATATAATATGTATATATCTATGTTTGGGGGTGAATTATCCTTTTCTAGAGTAAAATTCAATAAATTCAAAAATAGCAACTCACTGTAGATCACATGACCTAAACATTGTTACATGCACAACTACATTGTGATACATGTGCATCAGTGACGTAGTTCACTATCATTGTAGACAAAATCAAATGTGCATGAGGGATGTTTGATTATATGTCACATGTGATGTGGAGCAACTTGAACCAACATAAACATACATGGCACACTAGGTTGGCATCGAAAGTAGATCTAGGGCACATTTTTTGTGATGAATACCCAATTAAACATAGAATAAATAAAATCTTACATGACTGGAAGTGAATTATTATTTTTTTCTCACTTGCAATCGCTGTAAGGGAAAATAACCTGTGACTGCCAGTCACTGATGATTTTCCTACCAACAGCGATCCCTTGTGAGAGAAAAACGGTAACTCACTGTCAGCCATGTAAGATTGTCTTTAGATAATTCTGTAATCATGTGACGATATTCTCATGTGCACTATAATATATAACTAGTGTTAATGACTGGACGTATGTTGTTTTGTTTACAGATAAACCCGAATAGCAAGGCATCCAATGAAGGTGTAAATGTGGGGGACCATGTGGCATCTATAAACGGAGATCGTACTGCAGGACTGACTCACAATGAGGCTTTGCAACTGATCAAGAATGCTTCAGACAAACTGGTTCTAGAATTAGAAAGGTAAATCTGAAGAGCTGCCATTAAGTGAACATACATACACAGTGTCAGAAGGACTTTGCAATAATATTGTATTACTCCTTAAGTGAATGTTCCTATCTCTCTGAAGTATCTCTCTGTTGAAAAACCTGACAAGACTGTAGATATTTTAAAATCTTCCAATGGGCAACGTTTTCATGAACTGGGGCAATGAGGATGACAAGGTAGACCACAACTACACCTCAGCTGGACATTGAGTTTCCATGTGTCATTGTGCTGAAAACATTCAGTGAATGGTGCTTTGGTGCCAAATGGGGACATAGTGATGTGCAATGGGTTGGCTAACTGGAATAACATTGCGGTCATAAATTATGGGATTTTCATGTTATTGTCAGGCTGTGCTGAACTAAAACACAAAATCAGGTGAAGAATGACCCCAATTTAATCCTAATTGGACAGCCTATTGTGGATTCACCAGATCACGTACTGTGGTCAGGTGATTTTGTTGCCCCTCTGCCATGCATGGCCAAAGGGTATTGCCGTCATAATGTGATCCATCTATACTTGATGTCAACTCAATAAGTTAAAGGGGAACAGCAGTGAAAGTTTTTGCTTTTTTTAGTCATTAATGGTCATTTTAGGTGTTCATGTGACAAATTTTCAACATTTTTTCTCAAACAGGTATTTAGTTAGAGCTATTTTATATTTCCAGTAGGTGTTCTGATGTGTGATGTCACCTGGGCTACCCTCCATATATAATACACAAAACTTGAGGGACACCAAGCTGAGATACACAACATTAGCAGGCATATCATAATGACTTGTGTACTGTGTTAATCACCCCCTTTGATCTTATCAGTGTGGTACATTAGTTGACACCTGCTTCAGTAGTTGATTACACAACATCAGGAGCTGTTAGCTTGTGTATATTGATTTCTGCATTTTTCTTTCCTTATTAATCCTCATTAAATGAGTAAATATCTCAGTTTAATAAATTTGATTATATCTATACACACTGCTTCATCCTTAGTAAAAGCGGAATATGTGTACTTGGTCAGGTTTTCATGTTTTTGTCAAAGTTTTACTCGGCTGTCATTGCATTAGCTGTAGCAGTTGGTCCAGATGACATCACAACCCCTCATTTACATATCTAAGAAAACTTGATATCTGCTTATCCAGTTGGGAATAAAGTTTGCATTTTCTGATATTGGTTCACATTTATTATATGAAACAACTCAAAAATTGTAAAATATCACCGCAGTACCCCTTTAAGAATGAAAAGATCTTCCACAACGAAGTTTGGTGTGTGGAGTACTGAGACAAGATTGCATATTGGAGTGCTCATATGGGATTGCATATGAGTGACCTTGGCCATGTTTTAGAGTCACAAGGGTCAAATGTGTCAGTAATACTACTGCCACACTAGACCCAGGATAGAGCCGAGATAATGATTGGGGAAGTACTCGGGGCAGGTTAGTTCGAGAGAACTTGCCACACTACAGGCTGATCTCCCGGGGGTGGGGGGTGGGGGTGGTCCCAGCTGCATTCAGGTTGTTGTGGCCATACTGTAGATACTAACCCCACACACAGGTCAGGAATGTCCTGAGCTGGTGTCAAAGGGCAGCTGTTTATCTCATTAGCCAGGTCACCGTTACCAGATACACCCCCTGTGGAGCCCATTCCGAGTCAAGATCTTGCATTGAACCCTCATCATCCAGGGTTTGCCTGGAATATCAACTCAGTATCAATCTGGGGTAAAATTTCAGTGTGGCAGAGTTTCTCGAGTTAATCTCAGACTGAACCCGAGATATTTGTCTAGGGTGGCAAGGGTATAAGAGGTATGCATATTTAACTATATTTGCTGCAGACCTGCTCTTGTCACATCAGCAACAGTTGCTGGGCAACAAAACTGTGTCTCCACCATGATGAGGGTACTTGTACCAGTTATGTTAATTAACCATCCAGAAATAACACTCTTTCTACCAAACAAATGAATTTTTTCCAAATATGTTCAGCTTCTTGTATGCTTTAAAACTTAGTGAATGACTCTTCATATATGGTTTTTGCTTTCTCAAGTTGTTACTTTTATCATGTGTAGAAGCTCATTTAGCCCCATCCTGTGAATCAGCCCTCCCCTCTGTCCAGTTTGTTGATGCAGCCTAGGTGGCAGCACAGTATCCCAGTTAATATGAAAACCTTCTATTTCATACCATATTGAGTGTCACTGGGAAAACTTGAGAATGGAAAGAGCTGCCCCAACCAGGTTTGGTATGTGGATCCTTATGGAGTGCTCTTGAAAACAGAAGTGCATATGGGTGACCTTGACATGTTTCAAGGTCTCTAGCAGGAATGCATGAGTAACATGAACCAGTTTCAAGGTCACAGGGGTCGACTTTTTTACTTGCTTGCCAAGTTCATCGTCAGTGCAATGACCTAACAATGGAAAGAGCTGCTGCTAAGGGGTTTTTAGGACAGCGCTATTTTGTTGAAGTTGTCAGTAGTGTTCTCAATTACACTGCAAAACAGGGTTGTGGTTAGCACTAAATTGTGCATGTTGTGTTTCAACTGGAACATCATAGTTCATGGAATATCTTGATGCCTAGCATAATGTGTGACATAATTTCATGTAGCATTATCTCAGATATTACCAGGGACAACCTGACTGGGATAAGCTTGTGATATGTTAGAATGTGCAGTGATATTGCTGTGTTGATAACTTTGATGAGCAGCTTGTCAACCTGAACATGTTTAAGTCTGCATACGTGTTATAAGCAGGTGTATGAGACAGCATGTCTTTTACATTTGTGTTAACCCTAGTGGTATCAGACAGCCTGTGTTGGTAACAACCAGTTGTACATGTTCAAGGACAACATAAATGTCATCGAGACCTGGCCGTTCGGTGGTCACAAAACATAAGGCTGTGAGACAGTTTGCAGTGTATGTACTGTTTGTAAAGATTGAATGAGACCAGATGTAAGTGACTTGTTGGACAACTCTTAACTCATTCCATACCAGTCCCTGATTTTTCCGTATATTTACCTACATTGAAGACGACAATTGCATATTTAAATTCTTCATGAAAAGAGCTTTCGTTCAAGTACGAACATGCCTATAGTCTTAAGTCAGTGGTTCTGGCACTGCCTGGCAAGTGACCATAGTATGGAATGAGTTAACTCAAGCATCCAAACATGTCAGCACAAGCAGGTAGGACCATGAAACTTAAAGGTGGTTAAAACTCAAGATCAACAGACAAGACGGGGCCTGGACCTTACCAGATTCCTGTCAACTGCATGCCTAGAAAAAATATATTTCAAGCTCATCAGAGTGTAGATTGCCCATGAAAATCACTCACAAGTGTTTACAAAGCAGCCAATAATTGGTTCTGCAGTGACCCAAAAGTGAAGTTTAGCGGGATAGAGTGAGTCAATGATCCATGGAGATCCTTGGCAATATGAAGCCAGGGTGATGAGGGCTGGGTGTGAAGGGCGTGTCACTCAGATAGGAGATGTAGTGAATAAACCTGACAGCAGGCAGTCAGTAGTAGTAGGGCTGATAAAGCTGAGTAGATGTACCAGAACACAGGTATAACAAGGATCTAGCTGTCTATAGGTACCCCAGTGTGTCATGTAGGCCAACTACCTCCTTTGATATTAAGAGTTGTGTGACACATTTATCTCCAATCAGATCTGCCCAGAGACCTCCCACTGTGGAACTGAATGAATTACAATGTGCACATTTGTTTGAAAAGTTTGTGAAGTGGAATGTCTGGGTGTAGTAGTTTAGGTGTTTATGTAGACCTTTGGGATCCAAAGTGTGAAACATATTGAAGCAGGTGAGAGTCAGGTTGACCTGCAATAAATTTAAGTAGTGCCCCCTGTCAGCTGAAGGTAGTACTAAAGGATCTGACTTTTGGCACAGATTTCCTCAAAGCTTGGAGTTGTGCTCATAGAAATCTTTCTATATCTATTCAAGCAGATATTCCATTGATTCTTTGTCAGCTCCGTATGGGAATTGTTTCAATTACTCCCCCCCCCCAAAAAAAAAAACTGAAGGAAATTTTGTGTGAATTGCATGTACCTGCAACCTGCATCATGAATGATATTGCAGCCTAGCATTCTGAGACTTCTGAGGGTCTCTTATTTGACAAGGTGGCTGCCAGTCTACCCATAATTAATAACCACAATATTCATTATAAACACCAAGGTGCTGTAAAAAAAACAAAGATTTTTTGACCCTAAGTGCATAAAGTGGGTATTGTTGTCCTGTGCATTATCAGTCCAGCCTTCTGAGTCTGCCAGTTTGCCCATCCTAATGACATTAGTACAATTTCTCATGAAAACATTGACTGCAGCTGCACCAATTTATGTCCGAGATGTACATTTACCATGTGCATAACGAAAGCCAGCCTCTTATGATCATTTATGAATTTGTTTTGACTTCTTAAAACTTTCTTTTAGAAGGCTGGGAGCATGATCCTAAAGGGACTATGTTGCCACATTATATATGGAAGCACTGACTACAGTCTCATCAAACTTTTTGTCAGAGATTAGTTTTATGATGGACCAGAGTGCTATTGAAAACACATTCACCTAAGATGATGATGATGATGATGATGATGATGATGATGATGATGATGATGATGATGAATTTTAAAGCTATATTTAGAATTCAGATGTGTGGAATCCAAGGGGATGATGTTTCCACCATAGCTCTAGAACAGTTAACAACAGCTTCATACAACTTGAGCTTTTTTTAGGGTCTTGAAATTTTTTCTTAGGTCAGGTGAGTGGCACCCAAGGAGATAACATCACTGTGATATTCCCAGAAAGATTGATAGCTGCATCAAAGAATTTGTGCAACAGATGCTCTTTACTAGACCAAACCACCAAGTACCTCGGTCATTTTTCATGAATTTTCAAAATTTTATATGCAGGTTGGGCGAGAGATACCCAAAGGGTGATGTTACTGTGGTATTTCGAAGTGCACTTTTGTACATTAAATGGTCCCCTATCTTACAAGGCCACCCAAAGTGCACCAGAAATGAGGCCTTATAAGAGGGGTGACCTCTCATGAGGGAGAAAATGAAATTAAAATGCCATCCTGGCTACATGGAGAAGTGGCGTCTCACCAGGGGAGCCACTGTACACTGGATGCCACTTTTGCCAATTCAGCATTAAATGTCATGGTGAGGACAAAATGATCCCCTCCTTTGTGGGCTCCCGAGAGTCATCCATGTATTGCACTCTGTTTTCAACATTGTAACTTGTAATGGTGTACTGTCATACAAATCAAATTTGCAGCATTTTGCATTACTTGAGCATCCAAAAAAATAAAATTTGAAAATAACAGGGCAGCTCCTGGAGGCTGTGTTTGCTATTCAGGGATAATGGACATGAAAAAAGAAAGAGGATCCAGTTCGAGGATCAGCCCCATGACAGCCAGACAAGCTGCGTGCCACAGCCTGCACCCCTGCCCTATGGCATGCTAAATGATCTTCAAATATACATTTACACAGTTAACAGCATTTATCTGCCTATAATTGTCTGGACTTGTGGGAGAAAGATAGGTGGTCCTTGTGCTGGTGCAGGGACAGGACAGCTGATGCTGGTTTAACCCTTTCCTACTCAAATTGCCCAAAAGTGCCCAGATATAAATTGTCATCTGCCTAGAAAATGTTTTTGCTGAGAGTTGCATCTAAGACAATTCATGATGACATACCCTATCTATAGCTTTCCTTGGTACAGGTTGGGTGCAATGCACCCCTTGTGCCAAGAAAGCTATTGACTCAGTCATACTCTGACCAGGAAAGCGTGAAAACAGTATACTGGCAGGGTAGTGTTAACTTGTTGTTTGTCATATTGGAAAACTTCAATCAGCCGATTTTTATGGTGTGCTCTTTGCATTAAGTTTCCAAAAGGCATTGTGGATAACTATTGGCTGCAAGCATAATTATCATGAAAGATTGTCTCTGATTTTGAATCAAAATATCAGAAAAAAAACAATCGAAAGATTAAAGAAATTGGAAACAGTGGACCAGACAGCATTTGAACCACAGTACAGGTCACTAGGGACCAGTGATATTTAAGTATGGAAGGAATGGCTTACAATGTGTGGTGAAAGCAGCCAGATACCATACAGGTACCGTATTATCCCTTTTAAGCACCCAGGGCACTTAGGAAATTAAATTGAAACAAGCTTCAGTTTTAGACCTAAATTTAGGACGCTTTAGCCGATTCACAGCTAAATTGTAAAAAAATATCAGTAATTTTCCAATATTTGAGAACTTTTGTGTCAGAAAAATGGGAGGGGGCACTTAAGAAGGCAGGGCGCTTAAAAGGGATAATACGGTAATATGTGAGACTCATCATTAGGTGACAGTTCCTAGAGGTCAGCATAAGCTGCAGTCTATATTTGCCATGAGGTGAATGATTATTACAAAGGAAGACACTGGAAGAATTTAAGTCATTATGGAGCCATTGAAGAATTGTGACAGCTGAGATTATTTAGGAGTTTATCTTTCTCTCTTTTCATTTATTATTATTTTTTATTTTTGACACATTTTGATCAGTTGCTGAAACTAGTGTTAGTGCGATTATGAGTACCAGTATTTTTATAACTTAAAAAATTGTCAATCTATATGTGATAGGAAATCTGTGTAAATTTGAGACTAATCAATTGTTGATGTTGCTTTAGAGCCAGTCAAAATCTTTCTCTTTTTTTTTTTTTTCTTTCAAGATTTGCTGGTAGTAATCAGATGAGGATTTTTGTGCTCCACAAAATCTCTGGTACAAACCATGCCTCACATCAACTTGGCTATTTTTTGTGTATTTACAGCCCAAGACTTCAAGCCAATGGTCCAATCAACGGTCATGTACCACAGACAAATGGAGTACATATAAATGGTGATAAAGGTATGTTTTGCCTTGCCACTTCAACCTGGCTGTCATTGATAATGTTTTGTGATTATAATGAAATTACGGAGGTTTCCAGTAATTTCATGGGAGTGATAGACAGTAACTCTAGGATCTTCCTTTAGTTACCACATCCCCTCAGTTTGTCAGAATGAGAATATAGCTATTGATTCAAACAAATGTTTTTTTTTTTTCCTGTTTCCAGGATTAATAGTTATCTGTGAAACTTTTATTATTCTGTATTGACTCTTTGTCCACTTTGTACATACATGTGGGCTGTCCAGAGGTATGGAATAGAAATAGCTGCTGATTTATTGTCGTCCATTTGCCAGCTGCCAAGACCAAATCTTATAAAAGCAATCTTATAAAAGTCATAATACCTGTTTGAACCCTTTCCCCTTTACACTGGCCAAAACTGGCTGGTGGTCAAATGTCATCTGCTTCAGTGTTTTCAACTAATTTCAACAGTAATGGCAAACAATTTGACTGGGAATTGTAGATGAGACCTATCAAGATGATATGCTCCAGGTCAATCAGCTTTCCTTGCCATGGGTTGGGCAATAAGTGCCCAGCCCTACTTATTGCCCAAACCATGGCAAAGAAAGCTGCTGACTCAGTCTTAATTCAAGTGGGAAAGGGGTTAACATTTATACATTAAGCTGACAATAAGTGCCCAGCCCTACTTATTGCCCAAACCATGGCAAAGAAAGCTGCTGACTCAGTCTTAATTCAAGTGGGAAAGGGGTTAACATTTATACATTAAGCTGACAATAAGTGCCCAGCCCTACTTATTGCCCAAACCATGGCAAAGAAAGCTGCTGACTCAGTCTTAATTCAAGTGGGAAAGGGGTTAGCATTTATACATTAAGCTGACAATAAGTGCCCAGCCCTACTTATTGCCCAAACCATGGCAAAGAAAGCTGCTGACTCAGTCTTAATTCAAGTGGGAAAGGGGTTAACATTTATACATTAAGCTGACAGAGAAGTCTATGCATCAAGTTGAGACAGCCCTGGTCTTGGAATGCCTCCAATTCCATGGTTCAAAATGTTCTCTAGTGCGAGTTTTTGGCCAAACGCTAAAAGAAATCTTGGGCAACTTCATATAGATTTTTGGATGGAATATGTAGCAGGAAGCGTAAAGTGTCTGTATACATAGCAGTAAGCATGTAGAACTCACAGACAAACTATTGCATTCTGTACAAAAAAATAACATTAACCCTTGTCTGGGTACTGCCCAACTTTCAGGGCTCAAAATGTCTTCTGCTCTCAGTAGTTTTGGCGGCAAGCTGCAAGAGTACTTGGGCAGTTGTAGGTGGATATTTAGATGAGGTTTGGGGGCAAACCCTAGGCTATCTTTACATCTACGGTGAGCTGCCGGAGAAGCCCATTAACATACTGCAGCCATGCCATTTTTTTAAGGGTGGGGGGTGGGAGGTGATTTTCACATCTTTTCTGACTGTGGGAAATGCAACATGTTGATATTTCCTTATGTTTTTTTACCCCACACCAGACACTTGCAAGTTGCCACATAAATGATGAAAGTTGGTATTTTGTCACTGAGCCAACCATAAGTATAACTGTTGCTGCATTATCAAGGGGCCCATTGACTGTTGTGCTACAAAAATGGGATGTTCAACTATGCCTTAAATATGTCCTTTAAAATCTTTGTGGTACCAATATTTTTTTTTTTTTTCACAAAGAAATGAAGCGGATGCCAGACCTTTATTAGGTCTAAGCTTTGACTGTGTCAGTTTGATGTTGACATGGGGCGATTACCCCAACAACTGGCTACTTTCACAGACCAGACTTTTTCAGCTTGGTACACTGTTGTGATGGAAGACAGGGTTGGTCAGATACTTTAGCTTCATTAGGCTTTTGTTAAATATCATGGCAGAGAATCCCATTTGTTGAGAAAATCTGTTGACGAAAGTAATTCTGCAAAATATGGCAGTTGGCAGCTTTGCTTGAAACAAGCAGAGTGAATTTTGTACTGATAACATCGAAAAATTCAACACTCAGAATATCCGTTGCTGTGTACAATATTTGGTTGCAAACTATGGCAAAAGTGAGATAAATCTGGCTTTATATTTGAGTGACAGTTGTGAGCAGACATTAATAAATCCTAACACCCCCCCCCCAAATTAAGACTGAGTCAACAGATTTCCGTGGCATGGGTTGTCCAAGGAAAGCTGTTGACTTGGAGCATGTGATCTTAATAGCTCACATCTACAGTTCTCAGTCCAGTGGTGTTTCATTACTGTTGAAATTAGTTGAAAAGGCTGAAGCAGATGATATTTGACCACCAGCTGGTCTTGGCTGGTTCAAGGGAGGAAAGGGCTGATGCATTTTAACTGTTTCACTACTAAGCACCTACGCAAAATAAAAAATACAAAACAAAACAAAACAAAACAAAAAAAACCCACCACTGTTCAGAATTGCCAGTGATTCCAGGCTTCCAGATTCAAATTCCTTATAAGAGAAGACTTTTCATTCATGTGCCAGTCTGCTTATAGCAAAATAAAAAAAGAATGAACCAAGTCAACAGCTTTCCTTGGCATGCCCAAAACATGCCAAGGAAAGCTCTTGACTCAGTCTGTAATATAATGCTGCAAGAGATAAGTTCGGCAACTATTCTAGCAGTGTTTGCGATCATGCTTTGAGTGGGAAAATTTGACGCAAGATTGTGGACTGCGCAGCTGTTGAGCAGCGAAACAGTTGGTCTCCACCTGCAGCCTAATGTAAGACAAACAGGAGATGTGTGTCAGGATATTACTGCCTCTCTGCGTCACCTCCATCACATCAGTATGCCATCTGCTCCTTGGCTCCAAACATATTCCTAAACTAATTACTAGCATGTATTTTAGGTTGAATGGTCATATTTTTTTAGCAGAGCCTGCACTGAAGGGAGTCGAGTTGATGAGCACTCTATGGACCTTTCAATTTGTGTCAATATATATATATATATACACACACACACATACGTACTTACGTACGTACATACATACATACATATATATATATATATATATATATATATATATATATATATATATGTATGTATCTTAAATTCCTGATGCCAAGAAATTGTAATTGGTAGATACTGGATGTATGTTGAATTATGACAGTGATGATTACTAAGAAATGTAGCCCAAAGGCAGATTAACTGTGGCCTGCATTGGCTCACTGTCTGTACCATGATGAAATGGACTTGCTCCTCATGGTCCCGTCTCTAACAGTACTGTATACGTATACATGTACTCCACCCATGGCTGATAGGACGCTAAGGGAGGACTGTGGGCTAGTCGTTTGCAGATGGACATCTGCATTTTCTCTTCATGGTTATGTAGATATAGATGACTAGCACCTTGCCCAGTTTAGCCTGTGGTGATCATAAGGTGTCAGGAGAATATGGCTGAGGTTCCTAGTCCTGCTTTGGTTTCTCTGTCTAATTTGTATGGCTCAGACTGAGTGGAACTTTTCTTAATCCAATATATACCCATTTAACTGTCACAGGAAAGTCACAAATATGATTTATATCAATTTAATGTGAATCATTTTCTGCTGTTGTGAAAGCAAGATGGGGTCATTGATATTTTGTACGGCTGTGAACAACTCAGTCCTGACCTGTATAATCTGGCCCCTCCATAAGCAGTGCGACCAGCAACAGACCCTCACATTCTAAAAGGAACGGCTCTCACAAAATGCCTCTTTTCAATAAGGAGGGTATAAATACTGTGAGATCTATGTACATAAGCTGTCTTCACGTCTCTGTTACCGGCCATAGGTTAGAATTGAATGTGACCAAATGGCTTCACCAATTTGTCAGTCTAGTGCAATGCAATAGGTATTGGTAATCTGCAAGTGGCCCGTGGGGTCACTGCCTCTGCCAGCAAGGAAAGCTTCTTGATCATAAAACAGGAAAATGCTGTGATATTAGTCGTATTTTGCGGCAATTGGAACTGAAAAAGGAGCATAAAACAGAGATTTGAAGTGCATTTCTATGTTTGCCTGCCAAACTGTGTTTATCAGAGAGTAGCAGTCGCTGATAAATGACTCCACAAATGGGGTTTTGTTGAATGAGGCAGCGTATGTCCATGTTATTGGTTTCAGGGGTATTGTATGCACGCACTACCAGTAGCTTTATGGGATACTCTCTAAACATGTGTGTATTGTCAGTAATATTCAATCAGCACAATACAAGTTGGCACTGATATCGCCCATTAAACTTGTGACGTAACTGAGGTTAATAAATCGTATCCATCACTAATAGCTCTTTCCAGTTTAATAAATTTTTCATTTGATGCTGAAAGCTTCAATGTAACCCCCCCCCCCCCCATATTCAACCCAAATGCCAAATGTCTGATTCATTGTTTACATGTTGTCATTCATGGAAAATGTTTCGGGTATAATGGTGAATTAGGCAAGAGTTTAAAAAGTGTTATATGTTTACTCTGGGTTTGAACAGCACATAGTCGTGTCTGATGAGTCGAGGACAGGCTGGAACCTGTCAGGCAGTATGGCACATCATGTGTCACTATCATCAACACTGGTCATGTTTTCTATTGCAGAGTTAAAAGTGCTCTTGCTTCTTCATAACCCCCGCTCTCACCCCTGACTGTCCTGGAAACATGGCCAGGGATGACCAAGCAACTTTTAGATTTCAAATATAAAGTTTCCTCGTCTTGTGTGTGCCTTTCTCTTCCAGTTTTGTGAAGATTGTGCCATCTGGTGGTAGGAATTATATACTGCGGTAGCCTGGTTTTTCTTCAGCCACATCTGCGTTTTGAGCAAAATATTTATCTCTGTACCCAAAATCGTACACCATTCTCCTATCCAATATAACTCTCAACAATTGGGTTTATCAGCTTCAAATATGCTTGTAAAGTCAACAATGAAACAAATGTACATCTTCATTTTTAAATTGGAATTCAGGGTGCAAGATTTTATAGTATGTCCAGGATGATAAACAACATAAGAGAGGAGTCAAAATTTTACTTATCTTGAAGCTATCTTCACTCCTTACATTGCTCAGCAGAGCAAATATGTGCTAACCCTTTTCCTGTTATGGTTAAACAGAGAACGATCCCTGAGCAGCAATGCAGAGAGGTACTGGTTTTACGATTCTGTGTGAAAGGGTCAATTTTTTTTTTTGTATTGGTGGACTAATATGGGCTTTTTTGCTTTTTTTTCTGGTGTTTCTTTTGCAAAACAGGAATAGAAAACCGCAGTCTTGCTTCTGTAAATTTGAACGCCTCGAAGCTCCAGGACAACAGTATGTCCAACTTTTCGCCGGGGTCCACCTTGCCAGGCTGGGCTTTTGGTCCAGCACAGCCAAGTGCCTATGGGGTGAAACCGTCCACCAGCGTGTGGTCGCCCTTTGGTCAGTGAGCTAAATGCACACATAGAGTTGTATAGCTAGCCTTGTTCAGCAGGTTCTTGCTGCCTCATGTTTGTTCTCGTTCACATGGATTGCACTATTGTTGTTTTAATTGCACCTCAAGTTGATCATGTTTGATTAATATTGGTACATGTAGTGCTATTAATGTGCACTAGATTGCAGTACATCTTTCTTTATTAAAGTTTGATACTGGTAAAGATTGGTTCATTTGAAACTCAACTTGATCCCTCTACTAATGCTGCCCCCTGGTGGCTGAGTTATTGTTGACACTGATAGTCACTGTAGCCTTGTGGTTGTGTTATCCATTATTTAGTTCAGAGAAACATTATATATATATACATGTACTGATATATTTCAGGAATAGTCTGTGCTTGTCAATAGGCTTACTAATACAAATTACTTGAAAAAATAGTGTGTGTGTTTGAATTGCTTTTTAGTTCCATAAAAGTTGAAGTGTTTTCATGTACACACTTGTGTGCTGTATGTTTCCTGTGTGCAAAATGGCTGATGGTATAGCGGTTCTGGTGTGTATAGTTAGACCCACTTGACCCCCTGTGTGGTGTTCATTGCTGTGTGACTTAAAACATGCAGCTGTTCAGACTTCTTCAAGAGTACCAGTACTGCCACCTAGTGGCTATACTCAACCTTATCCTCTGTATGCTGGCATTTTAAAATTCAGAATTCACCCTCATTTTGGCCATGTCGAGTTTGTCTTAGAAATTTGACATGTAGAAATAATGCACAATCACCGTTTTGCCTGGATGCCATAATGTGTATTGTTACTGCTTTTTTGTGCCTTTTTGTTCCAGCAGAAAATAATGAAAGCTTCCACCAAAAAAGTCTGTAAAGGCTGTCAACTGGCAGAAAATAGGGAGATGCAGATAAGCGTCCATCAGTATTGCCATTCTTAAAGACACAGGTTGACCAGATTGTATGAAGGCAATCATCATGGTCTGTCAGTGTACTGTACACTCCAGGTTGACATTGGCCCATCAATTGAGTTGAATGTCTTCAGCATGCATGGAGTACCAGATTGCCATACTGGCAGTTTCTCAGATTTAAAAAAAAAAAGTGTGCCCAATTGTCATTTCATTCCAGGTGTATGTATACACAGGAAAGTCCTTCACAGATTTGGAATAAGTTAAATGTACCATCAAAAGTCTCTAAACTCTTATTTGCACTGAGAATCATGCTTATGTGAAGTGGTGTTGCAGAAAGCTTTAAATGTATTACAAATCTATTATCAGCCTGTTGCCATGGTGACCATTATTTAGGAATTTTCATGGAATAGCTTATTACTGTGTGAATCCACAACCTTCATCAGTGTTATGTTCACAGAGTGAGTGGTCTTCCTTGACAAACTCTGGGCACACTGCACCCTGGGAGCACAGAGATAAACTGTTGATTAATTTAATTTCCTGTTTTATACCAGACCATAAAAATAGATGAAAGTTATTCTGGTTATTATTTAATAGGGGGAATAAGTTGCATGCACATACATCAGTGTTAGATCCAGCAGGTTAAGTATGGAAAACATTGTAAATGGACAGCAGTTCCATTTAAAAAATAGAGATAAACTTTTACGGATTTTTAAGTTCTGTCACAATTTTCATAAATTTGTGGTGAATAGTTTACAAAATGAAATTTAAGGATATGATGTTGCAGTATTTTTGTTGTAATTGCTGAGTCTTCATGTTATGTTCCTGTTCCCTTGTCGATAAAGTGTGCAGTGGAATGAATAAAAAGACATACACACAGTGAAGATTGCCATCGAGTCCAATTTGCTGCTGAAAAAATTGCAGAAATATTCCATATATCACGTTAGACACAATGTGAAACATGATAGTTTATGGATCAAACAGAACCCCCCTGAAAGACTGATCTTTTATTCTCTTAATGGGGTTGCATCATGTTAAATCAATTTTTAAAGTAAAAAGCATTATCTTGTTTATTTTATGCTTTGCTTCATGCACAATTGCAGAGACATTTGTTGCTGTCTGCAAATGGAATTGATTGATTTTGTGCGCAGATATGATGTATTCCTCCACATGCAGTACCACGTGAACTCGGCGAACTTCCCACGATTGCAGGATCCTTGTTCTGCCAAGCTGCATGGATGCAATATGAATGCATTACTGTCCTCCTGACAAATTAGGCTTGAATCGTGGAAATAATATTCACGTTGGCAATCAGACCTATTTGGAGATGCGTGAAATAATTTGAGACTGCATCACATCCATGGTCTTCATAGGCATTTTGTACAGCCTAGTAAAACTGCTCATGTTGCTTTGCTTTTCCTTGGGGATTTTTTTTTTTTTTTTTGTGTTTTTTTGTTTTTGTTCCTTTATGTCTTTATGTCTAAATGAATGCTTGAGAAAGAAACAGCAAATTGCATGTACGTCGGTGAATATGAGACAGTAAATAGATTGTTTTTGTTGCTCATCGATTTCTTCCTGTTTTACCTCCATCAGGCAACAGCCAAGTCAAAACTTACAAACCAGTGTCGTTTACTTCAAACTCTCCAAGGGGCTCCACTGGCACAACACCATCATTCATGATGTCTACAACTACCACAACTACCAGCCCAACAGTCACCAGTCAGAAAACACTCAATCTCACACTCAACTCAGAGAAAGGTAGGCTTCTAGACAAGAGTGGAAGGGTGAAGGATGGTTATCTTACACTATAAGATGTTTTACTGCATATATGTGTCATTGAAATCCAGTTCCTCGTCATACTCCAGGGCTTGACGGTAAAGCAAGCACTATTGTCTGGAACAAGTAAATTGGTCGGTAGGACAAGTAAATATTGTGAGCTTAATACAGATTTAGCCCACTGGTTATCTGAAGTTTAGACAAAAAGTGCTGAGGGACAAGCAATCCTCAAATGTCAAGCCCTGATAATCTATTTAAGGCCAGCCAGTGGTGCCCTGATATTGTCTGTTGATTTGTGTGCTTTTTTTTTGGTGAAAAATCAAAACATCTGTATTTGATAATCATTGTACATGTACCTAAGATGTTGTCAATTATTCATTCATTCATTCATTCATTCATTCATTCATTCATTCATTCATTCATTCATTCATTCATTCATTCATTCATTCATTCATTCATTCATTCATTCATTCATTCAAGGAGGATAGATCTCTCTACCCTCCTTGAGTCAATATATAGTGTTACTTTACATGCTCCTTGATGTTTATGACATAGTGTGTTATATTATATTCCTTGGTGACAGCTTTCACATCGTGTGTGGTACCAGTAAGGCAAACAAAATACAACAAAGAAAAAACACAAGTCAAATGAATTGAAATTACCACAAAATCTGTCAATTTATGGCACATGTATTACTTGATATTAATATTGATGTGTTAATACTTGATAAGATAGGTTTGGTTACATAATAGACTGCATATTCTTCAGTGACACTGGAGGATCAGTAAACACTGTATACCCAGAGGGACATTTCACCAAGCTGAGCAGATATGAATAGACTGGTGCCCTGTCCCAATGACAGTAGGTGTGGTAATGGTGACGAAGCAGGAGTTTGGGAACCAGGTTTCATTATATGCTGTAGTGGCTTGTGTGTATTGTGGTTTTCTCCGATCTCTAGTGCATAATTCATTCCTGGCTTATTCCTTGCTGTCATTGGTTTTGTTGGGCACAGTTGTGGGCTGTATTGTCTCCGCCCGTTCCCTTCTCTGTCACCAAGTCAGCTTGCAACATCTATTGTTGATGCAATTGCATCACTACAGGTGGTTTATATAACCAGTTAGAACTCTCCATCCACAGTCGTCCTGTGGGATAAATGAGTATTTTCACTGCTTGTGTTGCTATTTATGGACAGAATATTGCATTCATGCAATTTTGTCAATTTCCATGTGCAGTGGCAGGCATGTTTGTGGGTGAGAAATTGCTGGACGGTCTAGCTAGGGTCTCAAGGAACAATTATAGAGTCATGCTGGCTGGTGTAAATGGGGCAGTCATCAGAGCCGAACAGACATGGTGCCAGAAATGGGAGAGAGATGTAGATGAAGACGCAAGAGAATTTTGGATTGATCCACATGTTAATTCAATCAAATCCCTACATGTCAGGCCTGACGGATCGTTCTTGTGTATGAGGAGCAGGTCGCTCACTTAGGGCACAGGATCCATGTTTCTGCATCTGTAGATTCTGAGGGTTTGTGCGTCTCTTGGGGTAGGTGTATATAGCAGGGACTATACCATCATATTTCAACCTGTGAATTACAACCACCTCATCTGTCATCCAAACTGAGCTGACATTTGTGACCTACAGTATGGTAAATTTGTAGAATGGTAAAAAAATTAAGTGAGAATAAATTTAGAAAAAAACAAGTTTGTCTAGTTGTGACATGAAGAGAGCAGAAAGATTGATGAAATGTCATCACTACAAGATGAAATAATTAGAGTAACGAGGAGCATGGAAAAAATAGTTGCAGAAGCCCTGGCAAGAAATACATGTACATGATTTCCTGTTGCTAAGGGTCTGTGCAGGTCATGGAAAACCTGAAGTGTTGCAAAAAATCCAGGCCTGCAAGGTCATGGAATTTTAAGACATGGCTGAGAGACATGGAAAATCATTGAATTTTTAGTTGGTCCTTATGAAATGGCATTATACGTGTGAATTATATTATTCGTCACGTAGAAAAATTTAAACATTATAGTTTTGAGTCTTGTTTTGCAAGAAAGTCATGGAAATTAAGAATCAAGGATGAGTATGGACCCTGATATATGCTGGATGGCATGGGAAGCACTACAAGAGGCATAGAATCAGACTGTTACATTGCCTCATAAAGAAAAGCAAACACATCTGCCTTTGAGCGGAGATATAGACCTGGTAGTTGCTGATATCGTGCTGTACAATCATAGATATATTTACGGAGGAATAGATGGGGTGTTAGCAGTAATGAGCACCGGAAACCAGTGCCAGCTGCTAACTAAATGATCCTCAGTAACAAACTTTGCCTCCTGGGATGTGGATTCATTGCAGGAAGTAAGCTAAGGAACTATTTGATAATTCATCTGGTTGTGTATATGTATGTAAGGAACAACGTCTGTAGGAGGCTCACTTCATGCAATGTTTGGCCCTGTTCTCCACACAGGGAAGCCCTTCTGCAACATGTGCATGCAACCTTATATAAGCTATGGGAGCCATGTGGCACACAATATGTAAATGAGTGCTAGGGTATAGTACTTGGAGTATGGTGTACCTGGACATAATGGGCCTGACCCCACAGTCAGGAGAGTCGTCTGCAGGGTTCTGTTACATGTGGATCTCTGTCGGAGATAGAGAGAGAAGACAAGTTAAACATGGGGTTCACATGTTCTTAAATTAACTTTCTCTCCCTGTACATGTTTGTTTATTAACAGCAGGAGTTTACTGAAATGTCCAGGCACATTTAAACTAAGTTCATTTTTAGTGAGGCTCAGAGAAAAACCAAAAGTAATACACAAGTTCAAATTTTTGCAAGTGTTTACTTTATCTTCTTTGAAGCTTATGATAAGGCAGAGTAGTACCTGCACTGTATGCAGCCACTACCGTCAAAAAAGCACATGCTCTCTGTGGTCACAAGGGTCAATTTAATAATTAACCTCCAGTGACAGGTCACTTGCTGTATGTGGCCAAACTGTTTTGTCAAAAAAAAAAAAAAAAAAAGAAAAGAAAAGAAAAAAAAAAAAAAAACCAGCACCCTGAAAGTTACTGCTTCCTTGTCAAGAAACAAGCCTGCTGTATGATTAGACAGCTAAATTATTTTTTCTTAATCAAACATTGAAGATGTGTATCTAGAAAATTGAGAATCTGTGACCAGTCAACATAGGTGAGGAATCCCTGACCCTTTGCTGGTGGGGAGCAGACTTACTCAATGCCTGACTTCATCCATGCATTAACAGGCACCCACAGCATGGAAAATTGATGGTTGGGGCGTATCATTCATATCAAATTCTCTATGAGTCATTGAAAAAGTTCAGAAAGTAACTGAGACAAAGATTAAATGAGAATTACAAGCAAGTGATATTGAGCATATAATTGGTCTGTTTTTGTTTTTAACCAGTTAGGTGTCAGTGGGTTTGGCATACAGTTACCATTTCTGTGTCATATGTCAGTATTTCTTTGCTGGGCATGTCAAACAAGGACAGACTGGGAGCTGTGAAGCAATCGAAAACCAGTTTTGATGGAAATAAATTGTGCACTTGTGGGCAGTTAAATCAGCACTTATACCACAGCAAAAAATAATATAATCAAGAGGTCAGAAAGCTAGCCACATTTGACAATTTTCATAGGTAAAAATAGTGGGAAACTGATTATGTTTCAGGAAGAAAGGTAAAGGTGAAACGTTTACATTCCAAACATGATACCTAACCCAAGATGCAGAATATCTATTCTGTATGAGTTTACAGTCCGATGTTTGCATGGGATTGCTTGTACACAGGGCCTGAGTTGATGAGGGGTGAGTCAAAAAAATTTTCACCTGGAGAAATCTGTCAAGCTCAGTGCTAAGAGATTTCCTGGCTGGCAGACCACCTGACTGTAATGTTCCCCAGTGGCTTGGCAGCCTGGCTTTGGTCAAACTGATTTTGCCTACAACTGTAACCTCATTTTTGGGATGTGAATAATTACAGGAATCTTGAAATTCCTGAAAATCCAGCATGTTTAACTCATTCCATACCAGTCCCTGATTTTTCTGTATATTTACCTAGATTTAAATTCTGCATGGAAAGAGCTTTCATTCAAGTACCAACATGCCTATAGTCAGTGGTTCTGGCACTGCCTGGCAAGTCATGCTGCAGCCGCCGCAAGGGCAGCTGCAGCATGACTTGCTAGGCAGTGCCAGAGCCACTGACCAAGGCCTGTGAAAACCAGAGAAGACTTCGTGAGGCCATTTTCTCATGTTGCGCACAGTACGGCTTGGCAATAGACAGAAGAGAAACAAATATCAAGGCCAACTTACAGAAAAATATTGATTAAAAACTGGAAAATTAATGCAGACAAGGGATGGGCAAGGAAAAATGACAAGCAGCGTTAAGAAATGAGAAATGTTTATTTTGCTGTGTGGTCCCAATACAAACACCATCCAGATATTAAATATTTCTCCCATGAGCAACGTCTAAATCAACAGTTTTCCTTGACACATCTGGGCTCAAGGAATGCTGTTGACCTGGGGCACATAATGCTGTGCAGTCTGATTTACATCATACAAAATTATGACAGTTGAAGCAAAGTTTAAGAAAGTATTTGATTTGAGGGTATTTCCAGGCAGGTTTGGATGGTTAAAGGAATAAAGGGTTAACTTTTTCTGTGGCAAGTTCTGGACCAAATCAACAGCTTTCCTCGGCATGTTTTGGTTACAAAGTACCCAAAGTGCACCAAGGAAAGCTGTTGACCCAGACCATTATATTCTCTAGAACTATAGGCATGCTGGTACTTGAGTGAAAGGTCTCTTCATAAGAAATCTGAAGCTGTACCATCCTTATTATGCCCCCCTTCTACACGAGGAGAGGCATATTGTAATTGTTTTTTCTGTCCGTGCATCGGTCCGCTATTGATGTCCAGGTTATAATTCGCTTGTCCTTCAACTTAGATCATTGAAACTTTACACACAGGTGCATCTAGACATGAGGGTGTGTCATGTACCAAAAGTAGGTCACTAGTTCAAGTAGCTGCATCACAGTGACATATCCTTATAAAATCATGTCTGGGCTGTTATTCCATTACTCCTTAACTTAAGTTAATGAAACATCACACACACATATATCCTGACCTAAAGGTGTGTCATAAAGCAAAAGTTGGTCACTAGGTCAAGTATCTGGGTCAGGGTGATACAGTCATGTAAAACTACATTACACTTCATGTCCGGGCTGAATTCTATCCTTTGACTTAGAATCATTAAATTTTTCACACGTGTGTATCTGGACTCAAAGGTGTGTGATGCATAAAACTAGGTCACTAGGTCAAGTATCTGGGTCACAGTGACATATCAGGATGTAATTCCTGTTATTTTATTTGTCATGTAACAAAAGTAGGTCACTAGGTCAAATATTATGTGTCCTTGCATCTGTCTGCCCCCTATTTGTGTCCGGTCTGTTATTCACTTGTCCTTCAACTTAGATTAATCAAACTTTGCACACAGGTGCATCTTGGTATAAAGGTGTGTCATGTAACAAAAAGAGGTCACTAGGTCAAGCATCTGGGTCACAGAGACATATCCTGATAAATCAAATTCGGGCTATGATTCCTTTACTGTTCAACTTAGTTTAATGAAACTTCATGCACACATATATCTTGATCTAAAGGTGTGTCATGAAACAAAAGTAGGTCACAAGGGCATGTATCTTGGTCACAGTGATAACCTATTCTTATTGACTAGTCATTCCAAAATCAGACTTGTGATTATCAAGGTTACAAATAAGGCGAGGGAGGCATGGATTCAGCAATCTCTGATTGCATTTTAATTATAATTGAGAGCAGTTTTGTGTCATGTAATTTGACTTTAGTTGCAGTTGGCATTAAAAGAGTTAAAACAAAATCCAGTTTCTAATTTAGATAGATAGGGTGACGAAGATCTATGCAGTGAACATGGCTGTGAAGGGCTGCAAAATTGCAAACAGGAACTTCACGTACACACAACTTGCAAGAATGTTTTTAGTGGTATTTTCTTAGGAAAGCTACGTTCACTGATGGAAATAAATGATGCATACAGCCAGCCTTTCTGGTGCAGACTGGTCTGATTCTGTGTAAATGGCCACAGGAGATTGATAGAGCTGGGCTTGATTGAGTGTTCTAGCTGGCCGGCAAACCTGATTAGATTGCTTATGAGTTGCAATGCCAGCTTGCAGCGAAACCCCAATGATTTTGTCAGGAAGAATGTACTCCTGACATGCATATGATCAGGTGAGCACAAAGTCCAGTAGATTTACTTCACCCATCTTCACACTCAGTCCCATACACGCCACATACTTGATGCTGAAACAGGTCAGGTCAGCATGTTGTACATGGGCCATACATATTGTCAGTCAAATGTAAGATGATTTCCCTTGTGGTGCAACCTTTGAGCAAAATATGTGGTGACATTTGATGAGGTGCCATGGAGTCAGATTTGCTGGCATTGCCGCTGGGTTTGTACACTTACCCGGATTGATAGTCTTATTTCCAAAGGGAATGCCATTGATTTTTAACAAGTTTAACCAGATACACAATTGTGGCCCTTCTGTTGCCAGCTAAGGTAGGATTCAAAGGAGTGATTGACTCAGTTTGGGCATGATCTAGCTCCAGATCACTGTAAAGGGGTTCATGATTTTGGCCAGTCCAGTGCCAGATTATATAAGAGATTCATGATACCGTACCAGCTTATATGATATGTATAAGTGGCCTATACTGGCCAGTCTGTTGCCAGCTTATGCCAGGGATTCCTGATAGTGGCCAATATTGGCCAGTCTGCTACCAGCATATACTTCCCAGGACAGACCATTGGAGTATGCATATATATCAGCCCACATTAGATCAGTCAGAAGAATAGCCAGCCTGGTGCCACTGTACAGGTGTATCAGATTTACTAAAGCTCGTAGTGCCGTACCAGCAAACGTCAGGTGAGCAACAGTGGTTATTCCAGAAGATCAATGCAACACAGAAATATAGGGATGGGCAAGTGGTGCACACCTCACAAGTTCTGGCAAGGAACAATTTTGCACAAATGGTATTGACTTCTGTAGACCCCCCCCCCACCCCGGGGTGGGGGAGGGTGGGGGTGCTACCCTACTACTATTTTAGGGTGGGTAGGCTCCACTGATGATATGAAACCCAGACCCAGTAGGAGCTGAATCTATACGAAAATAGGGAGGTCTTTGGGAGGTGGTATTGACAAAGTTACTATCACAGGCCAACATTTGCAAAGGAGCTGAGCTCGAGTATAATTTATGGGGTTCTTTGGGAGCAAAAATTTAAAAACATGGGGCTTTTAGGATCAATGGTTTGAAAAAGGGGGGGTCTTTGAGAGCGACAAGTATTTAAAAAATGAGGGTCTTTCATGCGGAGGCTACCCGTAATGCTAAGTAATTGGAGGATTATGTCTTCAAACTGGTAAAATATGCATTGACAATCAAAGAGAACAAAAAGTCAAAGTACATGTAGCTTGATTTCATTAAGAGGGATAGCCTGCCAAACAACCAAGTTATTCTGCTAACATATCAATATGGCAGGATATGTACCTTAATACAGAGTGCATTTGAAAGTACTATGTCCCATATTTCAGGTGCAATACCCAACCCTATCAGAGAGCCTAGGGCTGTCTGTCCCATGTGACAACCACTTATGTCAAGTGGTAACAAAAAGAAAATACACTGTATTAGAAGTCAGTCTGTCAGCTTAGTAATTAAGATTCAAGTCAGTGTTGATGTGGATTGTGACATGAAGGATGACTTGAGCTGGAGGTTGAAGGGTTGAGCCGTTTGATTAATTCATATGGTAAAAAAAAGTAAGAAGACATAGCATGGAAATACCGGTGACTGTCTGTATGCTTGACTGTGCTGAAGACTGCAGATATGTCATTTTTGAAAGGCTGCGTGTATATTGCAGGCCACTGGGGTCCTGTGGTACCATTGTCTGATCAGTATTGATCACTTGCAGTTTTTTTTTGCATGGCATCAAAACTGCTTGCAAGAAGTGTAGTGTGCTGAGATAATGGGTGTGTGTGGACAGACAGGGTGAGACCAGTCAAGTCAGGCCAGTCCTCTGCTGCCATGCCACGTATTGACCTGTCTGGCTTGGTGCTGCTTCAGCAAGATGGATGGTGCCACAATACCCAGATGGAAGACTTTGGTGCTGCTGAAATTTGTTCTCAGTTGCGGGCTGTCTCACTGATTTGTTGGTCTTGTTCTTATGTATTGCACTCTTTTTTAAAATTTTACTTTGTTTGAAAGTATCTGATTCAAAGAACTGCATTTAATTTCATGGATTTCACCAGGTTTTGCTTCATGCGTATACATGTATTTACATTATAAATCTACATGCAGTTTGTTTTCTCAGTTTTACTACTCTGTCTATTCAATAGTCCAGACATCTTGAGCTACGTTTTCCGTTGTAGTGTAAGTGGACCAAGGTCAGTTGCTGGAAAAAGTCTGTCTGTAAGAGGGCTAGTGATGCAGGCAGTGTTTTTCTGTATATACATGTATCGCCACATGACTAGGTTTCTGATGTGAAATTGTTCCTTGTCTTTACCTTGGAGCTCAAGCATCACCACCAGTCACTCGCAATGTCAAGACCGTCACCAAGCCAGCATGTCCATACTCACAGGTTGCCGCCGCCCACGCCCGCCAGGTGCAGCCGCCTCCCAGGATAGTCCTCACCCCCACAGAGGGTAATGGACCAGTCTGCTGCATGAGCATGTGTTTGTGTTTCAGCTAGATCAACGCAGACCTGGCATTTTTTTTTAATAATTGCATTTACCATTTACTGACAAAGATAGACCTAATTTATGTAAATATAGGTAGACATGAAGTCTCTTCTTGATGGATGCTCTATGTGGGGAGTAACTGACAGCAATACTCCTGCATGCAATTTGTGAATGAGGATATGAATATGAAATGCAGTTATTTATGGACACTTTGAGTATGTTTTGGTCCCAGTAGGCACTGGTTTGCAATAGGTGTCACTTGAGTGATGGATAAGCTTTATGTAACCCGTAAAGTTGAAGAAAACACATTTATTGTTGTCAGGAGTCGTAAAGAAAATTGTCAAGACATGTGACCTATTGATGGTCCTAATACTTAATAAGTGTCATCAGCAGGTTTGGTTGTGAAGTCAATTTATTCCAGTTTGACTGGACTGACAAGCTAAATCATCAATGTGAGGAAAGTCTCAAGTGAACCCTCATTGAGGATATCAGTGCCAGGAAAAGTTGTCCGTCCATATTACATGACAGTTACCAGTGCCTTGACTTAGTCAAGTGTATTACCTTTCAGATAGGTTGCGTTGACTCCAGATACAGTGCATCATGTACTAATCTTGATTGCTTTTCAGTGTGTGAACAAATGGGATTTCATTCTGTGATGTGAATATCAGTTGTGTGACTTACTAGTGACAGAAGCTGGCCTGGAGGAGTGCCTTGTTTTACATGTAATGCTTTTGTAATAGAGTGTAATAGTCCTGTAAAACTGCCCCTTTTACAATACATACATGTGGTCTTGATGGCAAATGGCTTCCTTAACAGGCTCAATGATAGAATGATACCTGTCTTGAGAGATCACTTGGCTTGCCAGACCACACCTAGATACTGGTACTGTATTGTCCATGTTATTGTACTGGTAATGAGTCAGAGAGACCACCAGTTTGAAGGGACCACTTATACACCTGCCATTGGATTATATTTTAACTCATTCCATACTATGGTGACAGGCATTGGTCAGTGGTTCTGGCACTGCCTGGCAAGTCATGCTGGAGCTGCCACAAGGGCAGCTGCAGCATGACTTGCCAGGCAGTGCCAGAACCACTGACTTAAGACTACAGACATGTTGGTACTTGAGTGAAAGCTCTTTTCATGAAGAATTTAAATATGCAATTGTCCTCTTAAATCTAGCTAAGTATACATAAATATCAGGGACTGGTATGGAATGAGTTAAGACCGTATTTGTGTAATTTTGATGAAATAGTCGATTTTGATTGCACTGGCAAGCTGAGTACAAGTCAGCTTCAGCCATGCACATGATGCAAGGAATGATGAGATGACATACACCGGTGGTGTTACAGCCAAGAGATGGGCGAAAGTCCGTTTCAATGCAATGGGAGACGATGTTAAAAAAAAAGGCAATGTCTGAGTTGCACAAACAGAGCAAGCCTGGCCTTACATGTGTGTTATTGCTTATTGCACTATGTGTGTATGCATTGTGCAATTGGTAAGTGTACGATGCCCTTAAACTGGGCCTTTACCAGGACAGACACTATTATGTAGGATTGTGCTACACATTATAGATGTACCATTGACACTTAACAGTGTTGTTTTGTTTGTACAGCTAACCAGCTACCTCTCACCTGGCCTTGGTAAGCTAGATGTAACACCTTGCATGAACCTCACCATTTATGCATGTCCTGTCATATTTCAAGGTCACTCGCATTTCTAGCAAAACAAATTAGGACTGTCCTTTGTTAAGCGCATGACAAAGAGACTTTTGAAAAAAAATATATCCGTTTCGTGACCTTCCTATAAAAATTATATGAACTGGTGTCCTTGAAGAAAGACTGATAAAGCTATACTTAAAAAAAAAGGAAGATTAATCCACGATATCTTCTCAATTGAATTTAATCATGCTTGTGGCTTGAGCACCTGAGAATGTTTACAAAGTTAGAGATCACATACGGTACAATGTGTTTTATGTTATAAATAAAAATACAAAGAGGAAATGTGGCCTTTGGGAGGACTGTGGACGTGCAGCTTTGTGCTATTTAGACAGATACAATACCTGCCAGCAAAGATTCTAGACTTCACCTCGTTGCTTCTTGTATGCATGTTCGACTTGTTATATCTAGGCAGAGGTACTCCTTGGCTTTATTCCGCCATATTTTTCATATTCAGCTGAGAGCTACACACTGGTGAACACATGATATGATTATTATTTGAGCTTTATCACAGAAATTAATCATGGGAGGGAGCAATATTTTATATTTTAAGTGACGCTAGACAAGGAGATGTGTTACACAGTTCATGTTCTATGCTAATGTTGAAGTCATTAATTCAAGTATGAAAACAGAAACTGACACTGTAGGAAATAATGGCATATATGCTGCATCTGAGGAAAAGTCAGATCAAATGAATGATCACATATGTCAGAGAATGCAGTGTTTTTAAACATATTGCAGAGAACTGTAATAGGACCCTGTGGCATAGAAAGGGAGCCACTGTGTTGAGTTGCACAGTAATGATGGCAAAGCAGGCCCGTCACAGCAGGGCAGGGCACACATATACCATGGCATGTACAATGCCGGGCATACAATGCCTGGCATGCACAATGCCTGACATACAATGCCTGGCATGCACAATGCCTGACATACAATGTCTGGCATGCACAATGACTGGCATGCACAATGCTGTGTGGTCATCAGAATAAGTTGTCAGAGTTTCACATGTTCATTAGGAACCTGCTGAGACTCTGGTACCTTTGTCATGCCTCTTCAAACCCAGATGCATGTTGTGGTGCCTCCTGACTCAAACTATGCATTGTTTTCCTGATTAGAGCCAGGCCAAACACAGGCACCAATGTCAGTGCCTGTAAGTATATATGCAAGTAATCTGCAGGGACCTATCAGAGGCAAAGGCAGGCATTAGTGGCTGAGTGCCTTTGATTTAACCTACCTCTAGTTTGGACCTGGCAGGCAGTGGTACCATGGTGCCTGCTTTAAAGCAGGTACTTATTTTAGTGCACCTGCACAGCCCCAAGAACTTGTGGTCAGAGTAGTGGCTCAGAACCAGGCACTGTGTTGGGACATGGTCAGAGTTACAAGGCTTGTGGCAAAGTACTGGCTATGGCTCGAGGCACTTCAATCAGGGTACCTTTTCAAAGTCTGATATCAGGTGGGTCAGCCAACATCCAAAGTTGACCACTTTTGTTATGGTACCTACACGGACACGGGAACTAGTGTCAGGGTACCTGCTGAGAACCAAGTCCTTGTGTCACTATCCTCTGGGAGTCAGACACCTTCAATGTCAGGTCAAACTCATTACCTGCTTAGATGTACCTGAGCACTTACATGCTGTGACTATGTCAGTGTTCCCGTTAGGAATTTTTCAGCGTGTCACAAGAAGGGAAAATCTGGGGAGAAGACTAGATTTCACCAATATTACATGTAAATAAATAAGACTTGTGACCCTTTAGAATTTTCTCAGAGGGTATTTCAGGTTTTGAACGAGTAAAATACCCTTATTTGGGTGTTAACAGAAACACTCTATGTGCAGGTGAGGATGGCTTCAAGACTGTGTGCCTGTATTCTTGTGTACAGGTGTATGTTATGGTGTCAACCTGCCAAATTAAGGCTGAACTTTCACCAGGTTCAAATGTGTATGATCCTGAAAGCAGCGTTCTCCCGGAACACTACTGAAATGTAGTTCTGGCTTACTAGCATAGGAACTTGACAGTCTATGTGGTCCACCAGTCCTATCTACTTGGCTTTGTAAGCATCATGATCATCGTTTCTTGCCTTGCTAAAACTGAATGAAAGACTTCTCTATGAATGGATCACAGTTTATTGGCTGTGTCTGTGATGCAACTTGATTCAAGAGCAAAAAATAACAGAAAGATCTCTGACGGCAAGTCTTGCCGGCTACTCTATAAATTTTTCCTGGAAATGCATCGTGTTGCCGAGTGGTGAGTGACATGTTGCCACCTGGGTGATAATGCCTCGGCTCTACCTGTCTCGGCAGATGTGAGAAATGAAAGGGTGCCCTTTGCCCTGGAAAATTCCCAACATACAAAATAGGAGTGTTATTTATTTGGATGAGAGCTGGTGTCAGTGCAGAGAGCATGGTGATGTTGTATTATTAGACATAGGGCTAAGCATGACTGTTATAGAGGCGCGTACCGTGTGTATGTTGTTGCTGTATACAGTATATCTACAAATAGTTGCCTGTACTTTTATCCATTGCATCTTGCTAATTTTACTGCCGTGAGTGTATTCTGTGATCTGCACCTCAGAGTACCAGAAGGTTGCCTGTTCCGTCTCAGCCATATAAATTTGTCATATAGACATTATGAATCGTGCAGCTGGCATGGGTACAATTGACACCGGGCAACTGCAAGCTTGTTTGATTAATTTGATACTGATATCTGTGAAGAAATAGTATATTATGACAGTTGCTAATGTTCTCGGACCAAAGATTTTATGTTTGGAATATCATGTGCTGAAAGCAATTAAGAGTCATAAGTGTGATGATGAGATTGAAATGTCGAAGGTCAAAATGCATGAAAATCATTGGTCAGTTTATGTGATATTCTTGTGCTTTCCCAGTTAATTGCTACATAAAAACATGTTTCACACCACAGATATATGTGCACCTGGATCTCCCATCACCCACAGAAATATAGCAACACGCAGTAACCATTTACAGACAAAACCGTGGAAGCCTAAACCGCCAGGTGGCTCTGCTGAGTCAAAAGGTTTAGCAATTTTTCGTAGTCAGCAAGAAAAGCACGTGGAGCCAGGCGAGGCTAAGGTAAAAATTGAGGACGAGGAGAACACAGAGACAGTAGAGGGAGCCACGCAGCCTAGGCCTATATCGCCTGGCTTAAGGACCAGTCAGTTCAAACTGGGCTCCGCTGGAGGCAGCTCTCCCTTGTCCTCAATAGATGACGATGTTGTTCGGGTCACCAGCGAGAGGGGAGTACCATTGGCTAGTACGGCACGCGTGTCTCTGACCACAGGTAGTGTGGCCTGATCATGCTGATATGAGTGGTCTATGCATTCAGGCAGTGTGTGCATTCTTGCAGTTTGCTGAGGATTGCTACAAATGAGGAGTGTGGAACTGATGGCCTAACGGTTTGACATGCATACTGTTTGCCCTATGTGCATGTTCAAATAGTGCCTTGTGCATAACATAAATTTTGCTGTTGTACTTTTTTTCAATTTTGTACTGTGTTTGCTGTGATGGAGCAAGGCAAGGCGTGTTTTGTACCTCAAGCGGAGTTGATTACAGCTGTCCATACAAATGTATGGTGCTTGCCTTAAGTTTCATTGTAGCCCTGCTTGTGCTGACTGGATGAAGTAAACATGTTTGCAAACTATCCTAAACTAAATGTGTGACTTCTGGTAGACAGTATCAAAGATAATGTGCATGATGAGATCTTTCGGTTGTTGTCCTACATACATGTCACATGACAGTTATTGACCCTTGGGAGAGCAGGCAGTACTGTTTTGTTGCTTAGTGTCCCTATGGCATTTTCGATGGAACTTGTTTCTCTGTAATACTTTTGTTGCAATTTTAAAGTGATACTTTTATTGTTACTTTCTACCCATGAAAGTTTTCTTTGTTACCTTTTGTCCATAATCAAAAGGTATACTTGTTTCAGCTTTTTTAAATTTTGTCATGTGCCATATTTGGAGGACATAGCAAAATATATTTGTATGGGATTAAAAGTTCCTGTTGTGAGACAAAAGGAAAGTAAATTGTGGTTTGAAGGGATCAAATAAGGGAGACTCTGCGATAACCTGTACAAATAAATCCAATTTTCATGGCCATCATTTGTTAATATTTTGACATGTCACCAGAAGACTTGACACTAATGTTGCGAGGCTTGAATCTCAGGAGTTTTGACTTCGGGGTAAATCCAATCACCCAAATTCATAGGGACCTGGTATTGGCTGTGAAATAATGTGTCATTTACTTACCAGGGAATCACCAAAACTAACCCTCCTAAATTTGCAGACCACCGGAGGTGTAACGGCTGTAAGGTGATTTATCTAATTATGTATGGCATAGCAGTTTTCTGTGCAGAGTAGAGAGGACGTGTAACTAACAGTGAAATGTAGTTTGATTAATTAAACCTCATGGAATAAACACCAATTTTATTACTGATTGAGTCCAAATTGCCAAGGGACCTTCAATGGGGATGCAGATTGTCATCGTTAAGATTGATGGACCCCAAATACACCTGAGGTACACATCTCCAGAGTGATCTGCAGCCATTGGGGATGCCTCCTATAACCACATTGAAGGAGGACTGTCACCAGTGGTCTATTTTATAGAGTGGAACAATGATATTTCCTGTGCCATTAGGTACATACGTACACGTACGGGAGGCGTATATTTCCGGTGTAAGGAATCACCAGTTAATACATATTGCACAAGAAAGGTGAAAGAACTTCTCACCAGATGCAAAGTACTTGTTCCCAACAGGGACCTGTATAGTTCCTCCCAAAAGGTAGTTAAATGCTAGGTCAGGTGAATCTGGGTGACGAGTTGCATGATGGTCCTAGATGACCTCACCTTGACACAGATGGCTGGTGTGACAAAACTACTAATTGCATTCTGAGGCATGTCTTGTTTGTCTTCCTTCTTTCAGAAGAAATCAAGCCTGTTCCTGAATTCAAAGTCAATAGTCTAAATTTATCTAATAGCACATCCCCCAAACCAGGTAAGAGAGTGTTTCCATGGTAATCTGTTAAGGGTATAGAAGCCCATGTCCTGACATGTATGTACCTGTGGCTATTATATCACAGAAGTGTCAGACAGGGTTGCTTGCTTTGACCCAGCAGTATTGCCACAGCTCATCTATTCTTTGGTAACTCTCTATGGTGCACAGTGACCCCCAGCATGATTGATTTATATGCATGGTGCATGCTTCCGATGGGAAAATTTTCATAGGCCGAGTAGACACGCCAAAAAGTCTTGCTCATAAAATGCATATTCTATATTCTTGTTGAAAATTTGATGAAACAGTTTTGATATAAAAGAATCTGGGAACAATGGTCAAAATTTTCTGCTTTTCCAAAAGTTGTGAGTGAAATCATTTCTAAGATGAAGATTATTGCGAATGAATATCAATTTGATCAAAAACAAAAAACAAAAGCTGTGGAAATGCTGTGTGTTGCCTATACATTGCACTCCTTTACAAACTGCCACACAATATTCATCAAAACATCTCAAAATCCTGTGTTGTGGTCATGTCTCAACCATGGCACTCTTTGCTATCTTTGCTTGCTGGGATCTTTGCATTGTAGTGCCTTGTGACTATATTTTTTATTCTTTTTGCTGTGGTGGTTAATAACTCTTGTGGTTATTAAGCATCACATTTGCCCTTTTGGCTGTCTTGGATCTGGTCTTTACACATAACATTATTTGTTTATTTGTTTTCATATATTTGTTGGTTACATGTTGTTAGACTGGCAAAGTAGGTGGCTGTATATATTGTTTAGGTTCTTTTGTAGCTTTGGAACTGAATATTTTATCAATAATTCGTTTACAATTCTATTTCTTCCTTGTTTGCATTTTAGTTCTTCAAGCTAGAACTTTCTTATAACATCATAAAGGACTGGAATCTTAAAAACTTTATCCTGTGCTGTTTCTGCTCGTAGAAATCTGTAGGATTCTAGCATAAAAAAAACTGGGTACAACAAGTGTGTGGCTGGGTATTGCTCATCACAAGAAACGTCTTAACTGCTGGTATAATAACACTGTGTGTGATAGGTTCTCCAGTCATTTGTACAGCCACGCTTTTCTTGATAGACTGGTTTAGCCTTGATAGACTGGTTTAGCCTGTGCTTGCCTGCAGCACTGTACCAATCTCTATAAAACGCTCCTTTGCCTCCTCTCCATTTCAAATCCCATGGTGCCTATCAAGTGAGCGGAGACCTTTATCTGCTAATTACACTGAATGTGCTGATGCTGTAATTGATTTTTCTGTTTTGTGAAGTTTGATGTCCAGGTTTTCACTGGGCATAAAACTGTACAGCTTGTCATGCGACCAGTTGTCTAAAAGATAGCGTGTTTAGTTGTGCCAGTTGGTATTTTGTAATAAGTCAAGTCCAGTATTTATGGACATATGCAAGACAATGTGGACATAATTGCTTTACATAAGAAGTATTGTGTTATTTTGGAATGATTTTGGTGACACCTTTCCCCCATTTATGGGGGGGGGGGGGAGGGGTGGAGGCGAGGGGAGAGGCACAATGCTCACAGGTGAATGAACAGCTGCAGTTATTGCTTGTTTAACTTTCCAGCCAGCCCCCCAGCTCGACGCTCTGGGACGGACTCAGACACCCGTAATATCAGTAAGGATGTTCCTCATGGATAATTTGTCCTCTTCATCATGATTGCACCCTAAACTCATGCATGCTTAGCTCACTTTTTGATCATGGTATCATGATTTTGGAATGACGTTTTACCCAAGGTTTGCTCCATATATTGGCAGTCACGTTAGACATTCAGCTGTATACAGGATTTTAAGTAATTGCATGTTAAGCATTGTAAACGATTTTATATGGAACAATTGGTAGAGCACTTGTGACTAAATGTGCTTTATGTGTATTTTGACCGTTTGCCCCTAGGTGGCACTATGTGTATTGTCACTTTATGAAAAAAATAGACTAGCTTGTTATTGCCATCTATTAAACTTCAATAACTCATCTTGCTTATAACCAGGATTTCAAATCAATTTATATATATGGATGTGTCATCATTGATATATTTTTTGGCATTTTTGCAAAGGTTAACAAATTTGCAAGGTCTGAAATTCATGACTTTACTACACAGAAAAGATGTCAAGTGCATACCAATAAGCAGATTTGTACGCTTGGATAGCATGCCCTTTTATTGAAAGAGTGGCTGTTTTCAGAGGAAAAATGATAATAGTAATGGACTGGGAATTTAAGTGCACTGTGAAACCAGAGTATTAAGATCATAAAGTTGTTCCACAAAGTAGTCTTTGTTTTGAGATGGTCTTAATTCTGAAAATGGTGATACATTTGCATTGAAAAAAATGTGTATTTACCATAAATCTGGTTCTATTTATAAAGTGGTCTCATTACTGAGGTGATTTTAATGCAAAGTTCCATTGTAGTTTAAAATTTAAATTAGCAAGGTAAATTACCAGAACCAAATGCAAAAGTATATCAATTCCACTATGAAAGTTCAACCAGTTGAAACCTGAGGAGAAAAAAGTGAACATTTGACTTTCAGCCACCATGGTTATAGTAGGACAATCCAAAGATGGCATTCTCAAACTGACCATGATACCTCAAGGCATGCAGAACTATTAATATGTCCTCAATACCAGCAGAAATGAAATTGTGGGTGACAAACAGAGCCAGAGAATTCACCCTTTCCCTGTTGAATTAAAACTGTGTCAACAGTTTTCCTTGGTGTGGATTGGAGCTGATTGCCCAACTCATACCAAGGAAAGCTGTTGACCTGGGGCATGTTTACTTGTTAGGTCTCATCTACAACTCTCATTCAAATTGTTTTTCTTTACTGTTCAAAGCAGTCCAAATCTTTGAAGTGGATGACACTTGCCCTGCAGCCGGGTTTGGCTGGTTTAAGGGGGGAAAGGGTTAATTAAATGTACATTTCCACAAAAGTACAGATGGGAACCAATAAGCTGCCACTTACCTTTCAAAGCTGTGCAATGTGCATGCATAACATCAGAGAGTATAAAAGAGAGCAAAAATAAGGTCTAATGCCTACCGTTTCAGGCTAGAGACATGATAGAAGTGTACTTTAATTTGCAATAATGATCCCTCTTTCCATGTGAATGGTGTGCTTTCTGTACTCTGGAAAATATAAGAAATAATATAGGTTGCAGGAGTGATAAGATGAGCATCATGGTGGTAATTGTTTTCAGGGATTTGGTCTCCGGGGCAGAAACTAACTATGCTGAAATCTGAGGTGGAGGAGCGGAACAAAAAAGATCAAGATGGGGTGGAGTCTACTGTGCCGGTCTGGAGTCCCATGGGTACCTCCACAGTAACAAAAAAGGAATTCAAACCAGTCAAACTAGGCACCACAATAAGCAATGACAGATTTCTGGTAGGTTCAAGTTACTGTGAGTTTCTGTAACATTTTGAACTCAGCTGACTTGTCAGTCAGCTGAGCATATAGGATGATTGGGTGTCCATCCCTTCTGTCAGTCCACCTGCTCGCCCGCTCATCATTGCGTTTTAAACTGCTTAAAGACCATTGGCCAGATGCTTGTTAAAACTTGTTGGGGATATAGCTCAGATGGTTGTCTACCAAGTTTATTCAGTAGGTCTCTCATCAACATTTTTACTTTTTTTTTGGGGGGGGGAGGGTCTTGAAAGACCACCTCTTTAAAAATGCTGGACCTGTTGTATCAAAATTAACTTTCTTCGTGAATTTAAATATATCTGATGTTCTTAACACCAGATGACATCAGAAGGTCGTAAGGTTGTTTTGACCATTATATTTTACTATACTGTTATTAGGGTTAATCATATTTATTTTCATTTTTATGTATATGTGAAATGAACATTTACACTGAGACAGTGATGGCATAACAATGTCTATCTGTTGAGATCAGACCAAATGAATGGAATATTTAGAGTCATTATTATTATTATTATCATTATTATTATTGTTATTCTAATTATTATTATTAAACATGTCCTTAGGGGTCAGTAGTTTAAATGCCATGTGAAAAACTTTAACAGCTTTGAGCACATTTATAGCATTTACTGTTTTGTCCGTGCTTGCAAGGATGGTCGCAAATCTCCACAGGAGGAGGGTCGGTTCTCATGGAGTGCACCAGAGCGCACCACTGCCACATCCACAGTGACCACCACCACGACCAGCACATCCTCACCCTCCACCACCACAACGACGTCCTCTCCGTCAGCCACCAAGAAGAGTTATGCCTCATGGAATGGGACAATCAGCAGCTTCAGTGAGACCAAGAGTGGCTTACCAAAGTCACAGAGCCCAACTATCACACTCCTGCAGAAGAGTCGAGGTAAATACGCCTCTCCAAGAGCGCACTTGCGTCTGTGTGTTGCTATCTTATTGGGATGTTCCATACACAGCCAGTTATAGCTGCCAGTTGATGTTAAAAAAAAGAAAAAAAAATAAGTAAAGATCCTTGGTGTGACCATGTGCACCGATGGCTTTGTTATATCAGTAGCTGAAGACTGAAAGGGTAACTGAAAAAATGGAGGATGAGTATAGAGACAGAAGGAGTGAATGAAATGTGACTTGATGGCATTATAGTTAGCCCTGCATGGAGGAGCTAAGACCGACAACAAGGCTGCCAAACTTAGTCAAATATGCATCAGCATAGCTGCATTTGATCTTTGATGCATTGATGCATGTAACTTCTGTTTCTGCATGCACCAAGTGATATTTTTCCATAGACAGGAGCCAGTTGAATGTAATTTTTTCCTTTTTTTTGGCTGGGATTGAATATTTATGAGAACAAGAATAGTACTATGAATGTAGATTTCATAAATTGTAAAGGCTTCATCAGATGCAACTTATAAGACCCATCTATAAATAATCCACTTGTAAGATCAAAAATAACTGGTAACTGGAATGTCAATGTATAAAAATTGATGAAAAGTAAGTAAAAAAAATCATTGACAAAATATTGCATTGACTTTGTTAAGCTGCCCGCTTACTGAGTGAGTAACCACAATACCATTGCTGTTGAGTGTCGAGTTTTCTCGAGTATTTTAAGCTTATTGTGTAAAGGACACCAGAACAAACAAGATCCAGATATGGTTGAAGGTGACCATGCTGTTAACATAATTATGTGGTAGAGCAGTAACTAGGTATATACATATATATATACATGTATATGTGCGTGTGTGTGTGTAGAATATCGTTTGTGCTCTCTGTCTTGTCCCATTTGTGTGCAGCGTTTTGAAAAGACTAACATGCCATTTTTATATCATTTTATAAACCCCACATTTATTTTTCTTGCATTATTGACATGAGCCTTGAGTTGCATTATGCTTTGATTGCATGAGCCAGATGGATTGTCTGTGTGTTGTTTTGGGAATATAAGCAGATACACTGAGACATTGCCCTGGACCTGAGATACAAGCAGACCCACTGGACTGTTGTATGTAGCTGTAAAATACAATGTAATACAGTTGAATACATTTGGTATCATCCTGGTCTTGGATACAAGCAGATACACCGGAGTGTTGTCCTGGTATGGGAATATAGGTGGATATATCCGGGTATACTGGTATGGGAATATAGGTGGATATATCCGGGTATACTCTTCTGGGAATATATGGAAGTACATGTACACGTACAAGTAAATATGCTCAGTGTGGGGTATTTTGCCAGTCTGGATGTACATACAGATCTACAGGGTTACTGCCCTGTTTCAGAATTAAGCAGATGCTGTGAGGCATCAGTGTGATATTCTGGGTTAAAAGCAGACACTCAAGAACTACTTTCAGAAATCATACAAAACTTTTATCTGGCTTTTTTCCTATTGTCCTTGAAATACAGGCAGATAAAGTAAGTGTCCAGTCGTAGATGGGGATACTCCATTGTTAGGATGGAAATAAAATCAGATGCACTGGGATACTTTTATCCTTAGAATCCCTCCAGATAGCTCGGAGTACTGCATTGTTAGTAATGAGAATCAGATACACTGGACTACTGTTATCCTTAGACTCCCTTCTAGATAGATGGGAATACTCCATTGTTAGCATGGGAATACAATCAGATACACTGGACTACAGTTATCCTTAGAATCCACTGTTATCCTTAGAATCCCTCTCTAGATAGATGGGGATACTCCATTGTTTGCATGGGAATACCAGTAGTTATTCTCTGTTTTTAGTGTGGAATACAAAGAACCCTTACGCCAAAGACAGCTGTAGTACCCGAGGTGATAACAAATGGTGATTTTATCCCATTTTTTCATCAACCAATCAGTTCATGTAGCATGTATAAGATGGCAATAGTCATGAGGCCAAATTTAAATTCCAATTCCTTTGCTGCAGTGCTCTTGGACAGAGACACCTAGCAGCTGATAGTGAACTAAATACTGTCGGGATATACAGCACAATCCAGCGAGAATCATGTTGTATTCACCTGGCCAGTTACATCATTCACAGTTTAGTCCATCGGTTCCCTTTGTGATGTGGATGTATTGGGAAATATGTATGGTGTAAAAGTGGGATTTTGCCAATCAGAAGCCAAGAAACTTATCAAAAATAGTATATAATTAGACACACTGGACTACTCTGTTATCCCTAGAGTCCCACTAGATGGATGTGGATGCTTCAAACAGTTGCACCGAGGTGTATACCATCCTGGGAATACAGTTATTATTTAGCTTTTACAGAGGTAACATGCTGGTACTATTAACACACATCTGAAATACTCGACATTATAAATATAAACAGGTCCACTTTAGATTCTGTTATGAGGTCTTGTGTGGGGAGTGTAAATAGATACACTGGGCTCTTGTCATATTCAGTACGTTTGAAAACTGGTCTCTCTGCCACAGGTGGGCTGCCCCCAAATTTTGTTGGGATTCTTCTGGCAAAATCGGAAAATGTAATTCATCTGTGTTCCAGCATGGGGGATGGGGGATGGGGGTGGGCGTGGGTTGGGGTAGGGATCGGGTCATCCCATGTTCATGTGGGCAGGCCTGTACAAAGTGTGTATCTGCTTTGTCCCAGAGTTGTGTAACGTAGTAGTTGCGTGTTTTTTCAGACGACGAGGACGATGCAAGTCCCACCATACCTACAGGTATACGCACTGTTAGGGTTGCTGGTAAGCCCCCCCTGCACGAAGGGTTGACACTATATAATTCATAGAACTGACAGCTTCACATTTGTCTGCTTTAGCCTGGCATGCATTGGTGTACAGCCCTGCTTGCATTGTACATTTATGCTTACACTACTACTTTATGCATTTCATGTTGTCACTCATGTTTGACAGGAAACAGGAGTTTACGATGTTGAATATTAATCTTTTCGCAGATACTAGCTGTAGACAAATATCTATACATGTATATAATATTGACTGATATAACATCAATTAATTTTTGAAAACTAATATTGGTACATAAAATGAAAGTTTAACAGTCTAAATTTAACACTTTGTTGCATTGTCATTAGATAAAGGTGAGGTATAACTTAAATTAAAATAACACTTCAGCTAAAACAATTAGTAACCTTTACTGTCAAATCATGACCAAATTCATCAGTATTTTAACCTAAATCCTTCATCAAAATATATCAAAATTGTTTTGAAACATTTTGTCTGTAATCTTTGGAGCAAAACTCTTTTATTTTAATGTGGAAATCTGACGTTTCTGTTGTGATACGAGAAGAAACCCTATCAGTCATTGACAGACATAGTGTGTGGTACTGGTGATGCCACAGTGTTCTGTGTAGTTCACTTTCACTTGTGCTATGCCTGCTGCAGTGTAACCTAGCTCAGCTACCAGAGCGCCACCTGTTCCTGCTACCGCAGTGCCCTCTATCCCTTGCCAGCCACAGCAGAATTGCCCACCAGCTGATAAAATCCAATCAATGTGATAAACATGCATTAGATGAAACAAGAAAATCCTGGTCTGGTTCATCATGATCTACTTTCACATGTAAAGCAGGTGTTGCATTCATATTTACTATAAGGGCATGATATCAGGTAATCAAATATGGCAGGAGTTAGTCCAGCCATTGTGGTGAATGTGTGTATGTAGAGTTGTATTGCAGAACAATGAAGGCATGTTTGTCAATGAAGTCAGCTGCACTATGCACAGTGCATGTGGGATGCAGCAGAATTGTTAGTGGCAGTGACTTGGCAGACAAACAGACAAAGAAAAAGAGGAAAACAAAATGCATGAAAACATCTGATACATGTTCAGCACATTATTAAATGACAAAACATTCTAGTATGGGTGTGCACAACTTTTTTATGGTCTAGAACAACTGAGCATGCATCATATCATACAAGACAGTTACTGCTGTGTCTGTCATATGCATCTTTGCATCTTGTCACCTCTGGCATTGGGTGAGTGGACTTTTCCAAGCAGAGAAAGAATTATTGGTGACAGGAAGGTGTGTGGTGCAGGTAGCACTTGCACCTGAGGTACAGAATGTTGAGACCGTGACATAAGGCGCAGAATGTTGATGCAGTGACAAGAGGTATAGAATGTTGAAGCAGTGGCATAAAGTACAGAATGTTGATGCAGTAACTTGAGATACAGCATTTTGATATGGTGACTTGAGGCACAGAGTCTTTATGCAGTAGCATAAGGCACAGAATGTTGATGCAGTGACACGAGGCACAGAATGTTGATACAGTGAAATGAGGTACAGAATGTTGAAATAATGACATAAGGTAGAGCATGTTAATACTATGACATGAGATGCAACATGCTGATACAGTGACATGAGATACAGTACAGTGAAACCTTATTATAATGACACTCTGGTAGCAGACATTTTCACGTAGTGGCATAAGTTTTTAGGGATTAGAGTCAAGTTCCTGTGCTATTGGACTCAGTTATATCGTACATTCAGATATCAGACACATTTTCCTGGTAACAGATGGTGTCATTATAACTAAGTTTCACTGTATTTTGATAAAGTGACATAAGGTACAGCATGTTATCACAGTGACATGGGATACAATATTCTGATACAGTGACATAAGATACAGTATAGATACATGGACATGAGAGACAGCATGTTGAAACAGTGACATGAGATAACAGCATACATGTGTTGAAACAGTAACATGGTGTACAGCATGTTCATACACTGACATGAGATACATCATTTTGATACAGTGACATGAGATACAGCATATTGATACAGTAACCATCAAAGACATACACTGAGACACAGTTTGTTGATGCAGTGACATGAGATACAGCATATTGATACAGTGACCATCAAAGATATACACTTAGGCACAGTTTGTTGATACAGTGACATGAGATACAGCATATGGATACAGTGACATGAGATGTAACTTGCTGACACGGAGACAGCTACACTCTATGTTGCTTAGCAGCACAAAAGTGTCCAGCAGGGAGGACAAGTCACACTTACTGCAATTTTTCACAATGGAAGGAGCAGGTTTTTCGTGTAAATATGTTTAACAGCATGATTATACTGTGGTCAATTGATATCTATCTGTGGACAAGTTGCTTTTGTATGTTCTGCAAAAAGCCACCTGACCTGGTGGAGTTTTCATTATGTTGAGTTTTGCCTGGTTAATGGTGGGATTTCCTTTACTGCTCTGCTTAAGGACAGTGACTGGCATTTCAGAGGTTAATCTACATTTACTGAGTACATTGTACTGCAAGGGTTCTGTGTATCAAGGTGAACAGCCTGACAAATACAGATAAAAACTTAACTACTGTACAGGCTGTAAACATTAATATGATTGTAAGTTAACTGTTATTAAAAGCAAATGCACTTATACGGCCACTCTGTTGACATATATTATGAAATGGTCTTGGTGTGCAAATCACCTAGAAAATAAAACTGGTATTTGTTAATGTAAAACCTTGCAAAATGTTTTAAAATTGTGGCAAATTTTAAATAAGTTGAAACAAAACTGCCAGAAGTGGAAATTTGAAACCAAATTTGCTTCAAAAGACAAAGAACATACATGCATTGAAAATAAAGCACACATTTAGCAACTGAGTTATACATATGAAACGACTTGTCACTGATAATAAACACTGAATGCATGTGTATAGCCCAATAGTTGTCCATAGTTGAGTGGCTTAATATTTGGAATTCGTATCACATTGTGCTGCTGAGCACATGATTTTGCACAGGTGGAAAGCACATTAGTGCGGCAGGATTTGAAAAGGGAATAGGAAGTAGAGAGACAGGTAAAGAGAGGAGATGGGCTACATTGTGACTGTGCTGTGCTTTTCAGAGGGACAGATCCCAAAAGGAGCTATATATATGGGCACAGAGGAGACCGTGGAGGGTGACGTCAAACACACAGACACATACTTCCTGGTGCCAGGAGAGAAGACCAGCACGACTACTGTCACGGAGAAGAAAGCGCCCAAGTACCCTGGGGTAGGCCCCCTCAATGCCAAGGGCCTACCAGTAGGCCTCAGAATGGTACTGGCATGTCAAAACCCTTGATTTTATCACAGTATGTGAAAGTGAATTACAAATTAATGGCTATTCTGAGAGGAATTTGTACATCTGTACCATTGTGCAAATAAAAAATCACCTCTAGTTGTCAAGTAATTACGTACAAATATATTTGTATGTTAACAGGCAAGCGTTGGTGGTCGAAAGATCTGAACCATATTTTTGTAGACATGAAATGTGATAATATTGGGACATACAGAAGTGGGACTTCATTTGTCTCCTGGCTGCCATTTTAAGTGAAAGGAATAGATTAATTTTGAATTGGTTTTATGTTGCTGTTTCAGTCTGTGGAGGAGAAGAACCACCGAGACTGGTACAAAAAGATGTACAAGTCACTGCACAGAGCAGACAAGCCCAAAGGTGAGCAGGCAAAGGTCACAGAAAGGTCATACCTTCCCACAAAGCCCAAGCCTACCAGCAGGAAGTAGATAAGGCTGGATCCCTGTCTTAAAGTCAGATGCACAGACACTGTTGTGTCAGTATACAGCAGCCAGTTCAGCTAGTCGTCCACATTTAACAGCATAGTTGTAACTGTACATATGGAAAACTAATTTGGGCAATCATATAAGGTTACATAAGAATTGATGGAGTATCCGCATAAAGCAGGCGATGTTTATGTGATATTGGGGTATGAATTATTGCCAGAAATCCATGGAGAAAGCATCAGTTTAATGCAAGCAGATGGTGTTTTAAATCTTGAACAATTGAGATTTCACTCAGCTTGGTCCTTATTAGCTCCACACACAAGCTGATGAATTTGTCAGTGTGTTAAGGGGCCAGTGTGACCATTTTGATACAGAAACACTTATGCTCTGCTCATTGCAAGATGTATCATTCAGATTCTGCTTGTTGAGAAGAGCTAAAAAATGTTGACAAAATTATGACAATTTTAAGTAGACGTAAAGCTGTGATGTGAGTGTACAGTAAAATTATTGGTGGTTCTCTACGTGTGATGCGAAAGCAGCCTCAAATGGTTCAAATGTGGGCCTGCAGCCTGCTACCATTTGTATGTATAGTGCAGAACATGTCTGTGCAATGGAAGGTGCTGCCATCTGTATTTGACGCAAACAAATTTGGATTCAAGTTAAACTTCTGGTTACAAGTTTTCTGTGCTGTTATGTTCCTGGCCTGAGCAGTCTGAAAACAGACTGTAGGACACTGCCTTTGCCTGACTCTCAACATGACGTCCTGCAGTCCTTCTCCCTCAGAAAAGTATGGAATGATGCAAAAAGTGTTGCTAATACTTTACAACTCTGAACATTTTGATGTGAGCATAGTATGTCGTGAGGATATTTGTGATGTTTTAAAACAAGTTACAAGGTTGTGTTAGGTGTCAAGTGGGAGCAAACTGATATAACACTTCATGATACAGGTGCTTTTACATGTCCATCTGGTCCTTCAAAAGATTGCTGTTATATAGATTGTCTTGTGTTTGTTGAGCTTATCAACACTTAAAGTCATAACCTCATTTCATTTCAGTTTTATAACTGTATTAAAGGGGCAGTGGATAGGGCTGGGATCTTTATGGGACTGATCATGCATACACGTCAGCATGGCAGAACGTGTATATGATGTGATCTCCGTGGGTTTTTACTGCCTTTGAAAGAAACAAAACAAAAGTTGTCAAACAGTCGTAACACTATGTCCCAGGTCTGCAAATTAATGTGAGGTTAAAAGTGACCACTATTGCCTGCCTACAAAGTCAAAAGCCTTATGTACAGTGTAAATATCCTTAACTGATGAGCGGAGATGACCCTATCCCATGTTTTTAATGAGTACAGGTGACTAACGTGTACGTTGTATGTTGTAACAACAGCTTTGCATCAGTTTTCTACCAACTTGGACTGCATGTGTGTTGACAGACTTGTGTGTGGTTTTCTTACAGATGAGGCTGCAAGAGATAGTGATAGTGAGGAAGAAGGTTAATACAATGACAGGGAGGTGTACTGGTCACCTCTTGTATACTCTGGGATACTGCTCCATCTGGACTATACATATACTAGTTACAATGTAGAGATGAGAACAGTAGGGAGAATGTTCTGGTATCTTAAGTGTATTACATATGTAAACAGATACTCAAAATTCAACCAGATTTTGGTAAAAAGTCAATCAAAATTCAAGGCCAAAAAAATAAAATAAAATAAATAAATAAAAAATAAAAGAGAAAGAGAGACTCAAGTATTGTAAGGTGTGTAGTTTTGCAACACTGGGCAAAAAGCCCATGTATAAATATATAAATATATACTGTATTTCATTCCAATAGCAGCATGTTGTGCTAATGCAAAAATTTCCTGGAGCAGACATGGTTTTTGCGGAGTTTTTTTATTATGATATGTATTAGTTTACAATGCCACAAGCAATTACACTTATTATAGAATCCATATAGTATAAAATAACTCCAATGAACCCTCTTCTTTCATCAGAAGCAGTTAATTTTTTAAAATATTGAAAATTACTGAATTTTTAATGAAACGCCTAAGGTTAAAAAGTAGGGGTGTGCTTCTATTCGGGCATGTGCTACAATTGGAATGAATATGGTATATATATATTCCACCAAACATATACAAGAAATATACCACAATGTATACAGGCATATACCCTGATAAATACAAGGTACCTATACAAGATCTATGTGCCAATATGGATACAAGATAGTGGCCAGTATTTAGTCTCCTTGTGTCAGTTAGGATCTCTTTAACTCATATTCTTAGATGTGGATTTTGTATGTTCAATGGCAGCAGAACGTGTGCATTATGAGCAGCCACATTCAGTTTCTTGTCTGATCTAACGTCCCTTGTCTTTCCTAACTACTCTACCATATTTGAAGCCTGATCTCTCCCTTTAACCCTCCCGCCGACCACCATATTCTTAAGATTTGGTGGCTGCATGTGCACATTACATTTTCAGCTCTTATCTATGATCACTGTGCCAACTTACCACAACATAATTAACCCTTTAAGTGTGCCATGAACCTGCACACTGGACTACTTTTGTGTCCTTTAACATATATGTAGTCAAGAAGGAGCACTGTGCTGACAAATTACTAGTATAAAACAGCTAAATTAAATGTACTCAAAAATTAATTGCTGTACAGGATATAATTTAGTATTGTTCACATTTTTATGTGTGCTCAGGACTGACAAATTACTACTAGACTTTAATAATTTATAACATAGATCTCTAGGTAAAGCTTCCTTTGTCATGGAGATGTGATGATCCACACCACCCCATAGTGTAGCAGCCTCAATCCTCGTCCACCCTGTCACCCTTCTCCCTCACTCCAGACCCACTTATTGCATGCCTTAACCCCCTACACACCTTCTCCATATTAACCGATTTGCCTCTATCTATTCATCCTAAGAAGCTTTGCACATACTAAATCAATAATGTAATGTCACCTGTGCATCAGTTAAATATTTATGTGGTCATCTTGAGCATGAAAATGAGGTTAATTGCCACACTTCACTTGGCCACCTGGTCTGCCATTCACTGAAAACAGTTGTTACTAGCAATGACCACTGAAAGATGAAATTCAGTATGCCAAGAAACATACCTAAGATGCTGCTATGATTTAGTTTTAAGATAAGTAGATACAAAGATCATGAATGCTTGTAGTACATTTAACAGTAATTAGACGGTATTTGTACCCTTTCCCACTTAAACGGACCAAAACATAGGTGATGGTAAAATGATGTCTACGTCATTTTTTATTGACTTTAGTATTTACAAGGAAAGAAAAAGAGAACTGTAGACAAGCCATACCACAATAGCAAGCCCCAGGTCAACAGCTTTCCTTGGGGTCTGTTGGGCATTAGGGCTCCCAACTTGCCCCAAGGAGAGGTTTTGACTTGGTCTTAATTCAAAGGGAAAGGGTAAACCAACTTCTTTCTGTCTGTTCTTGTACAAATACATCAAATGCTGCATGTCCAGCGTGGCCCCAGCATGTGTGCTCTTTGGTTGGGTGTTTAATATGGCTTCCCAGGAGCTGTTTCTGTCCTCTGCTAACAGATGGCACCACCAGCAGACACCAGTGCATCTTGGTCACTTTTTGAGGCATGCTCGTCATAAGAGCATAAACTATATCTCAAGAATGATAAGAGATGTAAGCTTAACTCTGAAACAGGAAAGAAACAGTTTTTTCAGAAATTTTTGATACAGTTTGCTGTTTGATGCATACATGAAGCACTGGATTGCTACATGCATACTATTTTTTTTCAAACTACTTAATATCAAATATAATGACCATACAATAAATATGGAAAGTCAATTCATCCTTGAATGTGAATAACAGACTATTTATGGTGTTGCTGTTTGCAGATAAAAACACATACAAACCTACCTACGTCTTTCCAGAGGATGAGTCGGAGACTGACAAGGATGGTTAGTACCCACTTTGTTTTTGTTTCCCTTGACTTTGATTGTTGTGTTGCCTGATTTTGCCTGACAGTTCTGTACCTGGATAGGATAAGAGTCTGGTTGAGTGTTGCCCCATCTTTGTGTGTCTCCTGTCAACTGTTCTATGAAACCAGTAAATATTTTGAATCACTAATGTTCCATGAAAATACAAAATCATGGGGTATTTCAGTCTATTGGCAAATATATTGATATGTTTTAGAGAAGAAAGACAAATATTTTAGAGGGAGTTTTAAGTTATTAGGGACAGTATTTTGGAGACCAATTTAAGTTAGAAGGTAGAGGCTGAAAGTCCTCTCCTGTTCAACATGATCTTCCCTGTGACATATTAGAGTGGAGAATATAGGGGTATGTGAACTTGATCATTTTGTATTACATAATGACTTTGAACTGTGTACAAAGATTATTTATTTCCAAAAATTAAAGTGGTTTTACTTTCTAATTTAAGTGCATATACTAGTCCATTTATGGGGATTTGTAATTTTGCAAATCTTTGTGAAAGACGTTTGTGCAGTGCAGACCTGAGAGTATCAAAGTGAACCAGTGGAAAGGTTTCCTTCAAAAAAATGTACATAAATCCATTGTGCGAAATGACTAAACATAAAAACCTGGTTTAAATGATTCAACTTCAAAACCTGTTTGTCACTGTGAGAGTTTGAGCCTGTGTGCCCAGTGCATGGTGGTAAGTCATTGATGAAGCATGTGTAACTGTGTTTGTTGATTTGTAGCGCGGCGTCACAGTCACACAGGTACTACGTTTCCATGGCATGTCTAATACCAGCACTACGCCTTCCAACATCACTGCGCTATTTGTTTCAAAGCAGCTTAACTTCACATGATTGCAAATTAATCTGACCTAACATCAGAACCCACCATACCTATGTAGCGCAGTCAGGCGAGTGGCATTTTACAGCTGTACAGGCGATTAATATGTAGTACATGTGCCAGGCATGCACGATTTGCCACACTGGGAAGTCGTTCCCATCGTAGGAATGATCATAGTGTGGATACAGATTCAACATTTTATTGGGCACAGGAATTGAATCTAGGTTAACACAGGGAACCGGTATGTGTGGTATAGGTTTAGCCCAGTGAACATGGCCTTCATGGCAGACACAGCATGACACTTGCAGTCAATGTGGGATACAGTAGTCCCTGCCATGAGAGACCCTCGTCATGAGACACCACCCTCTTTTGACACATAGCCATACAGATTCCAATCCCTATACTTCCCATGTTAATCTACCTGTAACGAGAGACCACCTGTCTTTTAAAATGTCTTTTTGTTGTAGTAGGGGTGGTCTCTGTTGACAGGGATCACTGTATACAAGTGGTGCCTCTGTAAGATGTGCTTGCATTGGGCCAGTGCCTGCTCTTTTGTTTTGCATGATACGTTTGAATGCTGAACTTGCTTATCAGTAATGTTTCATAAGGACTTCATATTAAGAATAGAACTGAAAATTTCCTAAATTATTTCACATATGGCAATCATTAATATCAAGATGGGAAGGAAAGGAAAATCAGGAAAAAAAGTGAAAGAGGTAAATACACATACTGACTGGGGTCTCTGGAGGTAGGTGGAACTCAAAGCTTGCAATACGCTTTATACCACGTATAGTTGCCACTGTGGCACATAATAGGGCATTGTGCACCTTTCCTATATGGTTGAAGTACATGAGGTATTTCCCAGTGGTAACATTATGGTCCCTGTGTTTCTTTGTTCATTAGCCACCAGGCAGCATTGATGACAGAACACACAGTTTCCTGTAACCTTGGTCCCACCACTTTGGATTTTAGTTGATATAATGCCTGCATGGAGTCCCTAGGGATCTGCATGCAAGTTCATTGCCTGGCAGATATTCCCCATAGCAAATGTAAGGAGCCATCCATTTTGTCAACATTAAAGCGAGTGCACCAACATACAGTGTGTGTGTGTGGGGGGGGGGGGGGGAGGGAAGGAGGGGGTTTCAAGACTAAGTGCACACTTTTCTTGTGGAGGTAAAATGCTGATGTTTGTACACAACAAAATTTATTTTGAGAGTTACTGTTGAAGCTATGCATGAAAAACAAGCACTTTCACATAATAAAGGGTCGTAACATTCATTGTTTTGGATATAGTCACTACCGATGCGGGGTGTATGGACAAACCATGTTCAAAGGATATTTGCATGTGCTTTGCCATGAAGTTGTGAAAACACATGATAGTGTCTTCATGGAGACCTTGCCTTGTCGCACCTAGATTAGACAGAACAAGGATGATATCAGTTAACTCTTTCAGTGCCAATCATGTCTTAAGTCAATCTACTTGTCAAACTAGTCTGAATTATCATTAGGATCCCAGGTTTGTATTCCTTGTAAAAAGGCCTTTCATTCAAGTACCAGTATGCCTATAGTTCCAGGGAGAGAATACCCCAGGTCAACAGCTTTTCTCGGCACGCATAGGGCGCACCAAGAAAAGCTGTTGACCCAATTGGCACGGAAAGGGTTAAAGCATTTTGTGTCCATGTGATTGCCATGGAAGTCTGGAGTTCCAGTTCAAGCTTAGCTGCAGCCAGGATATGGTTGCTGTGTTGCAGTGCATATTCAAGCTGGAATTCTACCTGAATGGTATCATTGAGACAATTCTGAGATTAAGAACCAAAGATGTAAAATGCATGGCAAAGAACCCACGGTCTGTGTATGATCATGGAATTAATGCATGTTTCACACACAGCTATAGCCAGTGAAAGCAAGTGGTGCAAAAATCATGGCAAGCAGAGGGGGAAATGCGAGAAAACAGGATGAAACAGACCACGCTGCAAATGTTTGTCAGTAGTACAGTGAAACCTGTTTTGAGAGACCATTGGGATGAAAGACCACCTGCCTTTTCAGACCATGTTTATCCTGTCCCTTTTGCCATCTTTCCCATGTTATTGCACCTCCATTGAGAGACCATCTGCCTTATGTGACCACTTTTTGGGCTGTCCTAGGGGTAGTCTCTCAAAACAGGTTTTACTGTACACTGGCCCAACTGCTGTCGAGAAGCCCAGATATGTGTGTGTCAACAGCAAAACATGCTGTGAAGATATGTTATTTATGAAATAAAAAAAAAAATGTTAACTTAAATACAGTTTGTTTTTTGGGGGGTCCAGAAGAAAGGTGCTTTATTGTTGACAAAAGTGGACAGCCCTTAGTTAATCACCATAATGACTGAAAAAAAAAAACACCTACAGTGTGACTATGTATAGAAATGGTGTAGCAATATCAAGTTGCATGTGCTGAAACCCGGTGTCTATGCTGGGGCCTTGGTTATGTATTTGTGTCCCTGACACCAGAGGGCACTGCATGTAAATGCATTTAATGCCCAATCAGCTGGGCAGTGGTAGAGGGCCTAAAACGTCAGTGACACTTGTGCAAGTTTTCATCTGTGGGTCAAGGCCACATAAAATTATGAATGTAACTGTCAGATTGTACCCATCTGCAGTGTGCTGACTGAGCCATGAGTAAGACTTGAGCAAGTCTTAAACTGAGTATGTTGACCACATAAAATCATGTGAGACTTAAATCCCACTGATTGATTGTGTACTGACCCAGAGCAAGAAAGTTGTTACCTTAGGGATTCTGGGTCTGATTAACAGTTTTCATACAACACATTTATAGTATGGAGAAAAGTTTGGTAAAGAGACTGAAGTAGATATTTGACCATTGGTTACATTTTGGTGCATTGTATCAGAATAATGGGTTAATTTTACGATTGAAACATAGTTATGCCATATAGGTCTGAAGATGATGAACTAGTGCATGTGGCAGTGAATTGAGCTGACAAAGATTTTGTGGTTTTGATAGACAATAAACAAATATGTAAATATTGTGTATTAATAATTTCATGGACAAGTGCTTAAAGCTTCAGATGTCAACTGACATGGTCATCTAACAGGCTGCCTCTCTCTCTATCTGTCACTTGTCTACATTCAGTTTCTGTTTGTTTATCATTTTCGCTGTGGAAATAATTTCCATATTGTGTTGCCTTATTAAATATTTTAGTTCCTTCCACTTTTCATTTCTTTTTCCCAGATCCTAACCCTTATCGACCTAGTTTTGAGCTCCCCAGTCCCAAATCTAGCAAAGGTAAGCTTGACAATCTTCCTTTGCCCTTTTTTTCCCAGTATTCAGCATGGGGTTACCATCAGAATGTCACGGGCAGTCCCTCTCCATCCCTTTTCCCAATCCCCGTAACCTCTCTGCTTGCTACGACTTTTAATACATGGACTTTTTTCAAGTTTCTCCAATAACAGAATTTCTGCTGTAATGTTTAAAGCGGAACTTTTATTGTAAAGTTGCTAAAAAGTTTTATAGTAGAACCTTTATGCTTATGCTACAAGTAATCTAAGTGCTGAATGAAAATAACACGACCACTTGTAAGCACAATAAGGGTGTGGGGTTCTATCACTGGGTCCTTAGTTCTTTTAACACCAGTCTGGTCTTGTGTTCGAAACTCTTTCAGTGCCAACTCTGACCGAAGTTGAACTACTTAAAACAAACCGCTCTGAATTGTAACAAGGATGCTAGATTCATGTTCCTTGTAAAAAGACCTTTCATTCAAGTAGCAGCATGCCTGTAGTTACATAGAGTATAATAATCCGAGTCAACAGCTTTCCTTGGCACGCTTTGGGTGCATTGTACCTTGGATGTGCACCGAGAAAAGCTGTTGACTCAGTCCATAATGTGGCACTGAAAGAGTTAAAATACTTTTTTCCCATTTTTCCCATTTTGTATCTTGTGCTATCTGTTATCTGATAAGTCGGCTTTACTTGTGACTTTATAACACATGCCTTGCCATTAACTGTGCAGAGCTCTTGTTGTCTGGGTGCTGTTGGTATGGTCAGTGGAGGTAGAATGTCTGCTGGTGTAAATCAAACTAAATATCACAAAAAAAAAAAAAAAACAGAAAGGGAAAATGGTCAAAGTTTGTTTCATTGTGTGATGTACCTATTTGTACAGAGGAGACCAAATTATTGCAAATTGACAAAACATGATTTTAATGCTAGGACAGCATTGACATTTTGCTTCAGTGAAGGCTACTTTTGCCATGGAAATTTTGGATATGCCCCTTTGTCATGAAACCTTAGCTTTAAGGTCACCCCTTTTAACCTGGTAAGTGTGCTATAGCCAGATGGGTAATTCAGGGGAGATTAAATTGGCCTTTGCAGAAAGATGTTTCATCATGACTATGGTCGTACTTGTAAACCCCATTGTACAATTTGCGATATTAACAGAGACTGCTGTGTAAAGTTGATAGGGATCAGGTGTACATGGCATCAGTTATATTGACTTGTACTCTGCCTATGTTAGAGTGACATACCAGACAGTAAATTATGGCTGTGCTGAGTGTGCTGTTAGGAGAGATTCTGCATGTTTTGACAGTTACACAGGAATGTTTGTAATGTCCATTGTATTTTGCTGCGGAATGTCTGTGTATTACTTTTGGCACTGGGAGACCGAGAGCTCTGTACAAGACTGTTCTTTCAACACCTATTTCTTCCAGGAATTCCATGTATAGTCCCTGTCAATACATAACAGCCTTCAGCATGTTTTCGCCATATTTTAGATGATGCTCATTCAACGATGTCCCTAGATAGACGGTCTGTGATGTCTGTAGACAGGTACCGTGAGGACCAGCTGGAGAGGAATTACTCCTATGAAAGCCGGGGTAGAAAGGGGTAAGTGTGGCTTATCTAATACACCTCATACTTCAGTTACCATGTAGTGACTGTGGCCTGTATGACTAGCAGGGTGTTTTTAAAAGCAGAGCTTGGAAGCTCACATATTCATGTAGTGGTAATAACAAAGATATACAACCAGGATACTGCCTTGTGAGTGACCATTACGAAGCAACTGCCATACATCTTTAAACCCACCAAAATTACCTGGGTGTGAACATTTGTGGAGTCTGTTTTCTTTCTTTCTCTCTCGCTCTTTCTCCCTCCCCCTCCCTCCCTCTGTTGCCCCCCCCCCCCATGTACCCTCCCATCGCTCCTTCACAGGAGGGGGGGGGGAGGGAGGAAGGTGTTATTTCTCATTAACAGAAAACACTTTGAATAAGAATTGTAAACTTGAACTATTATCATATCAAGCTGTAGGTCAACAGCTGGTCTTGGTGTGGGGAGGGTGTGTCATGCCCAGCTACTGGCACAGAAACTCATCGATTCAATCTCAGTCCAAAGGGGAAAGAGCATGTCACAGCCATTTGTGAAATATGATCATCATTTCATTGAATGAGCTTTTTATTAGGACAGCATTGTGAAGAGTAGTTTCTTGATAATTTAGAACAAGAGTTATCACCGCTCATACATGTAGATATAAATTGAACCATGTCACTGTTGACTCAGCAACTGTCTGTTGATAGTATCTGTGCGTGTACACTGAGACTGATGTTGACTCAGAAAATCATTAGCAACAAGCAAATAGTATTGAATCAGCTTGAGTCTTCAGCACTCATATTGACAGAAATTTGCCAATTACACATTTCTTTAGCAAAACTAAGAAACATTAGCCTCTAGCTTGTTGGCAAATGGCTAGGGTAGTCCCAGCATATACCAAAAAGTATAAATATGTAATCGGGTGCTGGAGGGTATAAGCTGGGTGTATACTGCTCCTGTGGTAAGATGTATGATGTTTCTCTTGTTTTTTCCCGTTGTCATTGAAATATGACTACCATGCAAAGCCTGTCACTTTCAGATGTTTCCATGAATACATAGTCACATGACAGCTGTAAACAAGCGAGACAGAAGACACAACTGCTGTACATGTCCATAAATCAGGCCACATGTCACAGGATCTGCTTTCATGGAATGAACCATGTTATGTCATAATTAATATCCTAGGCAAGCACCGGGCCCATGCAGCTGTGCTTCCAAGATTGGACCAGAATGTTTGGCCACAGTGAGGTTTTGTCCAGACAGAAGGCAGATTCTTGGTAAATTCAATGAACAGCTCAGTTTTGATAATGCCATACTGGCTTGAAGTGACACTCTTTTGCCAAAAATGTAAATAAAAATGTCATTACTGTGGCGTTTGGAATAGCCAAACAATACATATGCAGGACCACCACCAATTCGGACCAATCCCATAAAGAGACCACTTTCTATATGAAGACCACCAATAAAGAGTTCTGCTCTTGTTTATCTTTAGTTAAATTATGCCCTATTAAGACCACATTTTTACCCTCGGCACATAAAGTGCTGGAGGGAATTGTCATCCCCGGCATTGTCTGTCCTTCCATCCAGTAGACATTACTGCAATATCTCAAAAAATATTCACTGTAGCATTATGAAATTTTTATCAGAGATGCTCTTTATGATGGACCAGGTTCCTATTGAAAACTGTCTTCCTCTGAGTATTTTTTAACTTTTTATGACACTTTTAATGTATTTATTTGAAGGCTACCTTAGTGGCATCAACCCAGATGACATTACCATGATATCTCAAAAATATTGAACGTAGATTTACCAAATATTTATCAGAAATGCACCTTATAATAGACCAGGTTCCTATGCAAAACCAGCTTCCTCTGATTATATTTAAATTTTGTATGAAACTTTTAATGTATTTATTAGAAGGCAGTCTGAGTGGCGTCAACCCTGATGATGTTACCGTGATATCTCAGAAAATATTGACTGTAGCTTTACCAAATTTTTTTTAGAGATGTATCTTATCATGGACCAGGTTCCTATTTCAAAGCAGCTTCCTGTCTATATTTGTAAATTTTTTATGCAGTTTTAAAGTATTTATTTGAAGGCAGTCTAAGTGGTGCACAAGGGGACGACATTATCATATCTCAACAAGGAAGCATTACTTTTTTTTTTGAAAATTGACTCACAACATAGAGTATACACCACGGCTCTATGTTAAACCCACGGACACCCACATGTACCTACACTTTAGGTCAGCCCATCCCAGACACTCCAGAACTGGAGGGCCGTATAGTCAACTTCTGCGAATTAAGAGAATTTGCAGTAAACCAGAAGAATTTGAAGAGAATTCAAAGAAAATCCTAAAGTACTATGAGAAGAGAGAATACCCACCTCAAATACTTAGAGAGTCAAAAAGCAAAGTTGACTCAGTCAGCAGAGCAGATCTTTTGGCACCAAGCCAAGATGAAGAAAACACTGATCAAGAAAACTTTTTCTTAATCACATCATACAACCCTGCTCTCCCTCCAATTAGACAAATAATCCAACAAAATTGGAGGACTTTAGAAGCCTCTCGTCATGCTGAAACAATCTTCAGTAGACCAGTCACCATAGGTTTTAGACGCCCACAAAACCTACGAGACATGCTAGTCCACTCCATGATTAGACACTCCAATGCTGAAAGAGAAAATCCAGCAATTTCAGGCAAAAAACAGAAGAATGAATGCAATCGCCAGAATTGCAAATACTGCATTCGGCTGAACACATCAGGAAGTGTCACCAGCACAGAAACAAAACGGACATACAAAGTCCCGAGGAGAGGTTGCTGTGAAAGCTCCAACCTAGTGTACCTCCTAACTTGCAAGACCTGTCATAAACAATATGTAGGACAGCCGCAACGTCCACTGAAGGACAGGTTAAGAGAGCACTTTCGTTATATCAATAACAAAGTGACCACCCAACCCCTGGGAAGACACTTTTCCCAGGAAGGACATGATGGACTGAACATTGAAGTCCATATCCTAGAATACATCCCGACTCCTCCGAGACTAGCCCGCACCAGAGAGCTGCGACTAACTGGGGAGAAGCATTGGATGCACCAACTATGCTCGATTGAGCCATTCGGCCTCAATATCATGGGAAAGTGAGCTCCCTTGCTCAGTCTAATACTAAATTTTTATTGTCTGAGCTCATTTTCCCATGCTATGTACCACTCAATTAACACGTATAGTGTTAATTTGAAAATAACTGCATATTTATTCACAAGGGAAATGTTCCTTAATATTTCCATAGTCCCTATCCAGGGCTATTGGAACAACTATTCTGTTGTTCTAATTCTAAACAAGCCTAAGATAAGTACCGATTGACCCACAGTCATCAAACATCTAGGTGTTTCCATATTAGGAAAACACCTATTTTCAAAGAAAAATTCTTTGAATCAACGTAAACAACAGCACGTGTTTTACGTAGCAACCCAACGTATATAAACAGGCACACGCAGTTTTTTCAACGGTCGGTTTCGTAACTGATGAGGTGAAGAAATCACCGAAACTAGTCTTACGTTGAAAAACCACAAAAGCCTCTTCCATCTACGGTCTAGTCACGTCAGATTTGCTAAGGAAGCATTACTGCTTCACCAAATTTTAATCAGAGATGCACATTATAATAGACCGTGTTCCTATTGAAAACCAGCTTCCTCCTATTATTTTTAAACTTATGAAACTTTTGAAGTTTGTATTTGAAGGCCATCTGAGTGGCACACAAGTGGACAATCTTGTTACCATAATATCTCAAGAAGGATTCATTATGACTTCATTAAATTTTTGGTGCAGTTACACCCTATTATGGCACCTGTCAAGTCTGAAAAAAAATGCGGAATTGATGAAAAAAAGATTGTGGGTGCTGAGGGTAGTCTGTTCCCTGAACGCTATTTTATCAGTCCCAAAGGTGGTCTTACTAGAGAGATTCCACTGTACCTTCCTGTTCACCTGATCTGGTTGGGATTGAAATGCTGCATAAATTTGTCAGAGTGCAAGTAAATGCTGTTATCAGTGGAGGCAGACAGGAGTTAGAGGGTTACACAGCACAGGACACACAAGGGTGAAACCTCTTGCATATAATTAATGTTTGCTCAATTACAAACCACCAGATATTTAAAGAGAAAAAAACTGATTTCACAATATACAGCCCCAGGGCCCAATGTTGCATGAAATAACAGGTCAATCACAGATGACACCAAAGTACCCCAGCTGCCCCCTTTAACAGCAGCTGATGATCAGGGAAAGGGCAAGTAGTGTTCTATACAAAATATAAGATCATATTAAGAATGAGATTCTTTCTGTATCTTACTACCTTAAAATACCAGGCATACTATGTGTGGTGGCTGTTCTCATGCTCTTGCATACCGTCAAAACAAGCTCAGATTGAAAACAATGTTAAAAACAAAAACATCTCGAGTGTTATAAGTAACTTTATCTGTAGATGTGGTTGAGTTGGCCACCAGTCAACAGGAGATGGTCAGAAGTGTAATATGTCAGAAAGCAAAGTCTAGTGCATATAGGTCATGTAGTCCAGACGATGGATTTTCAATCCTATGCCCACTGGTCTGCCTGGCAGCCATTACCCTGGGAACCACTGGCCTGCCCTTACCCTCCTGCTGTACCCCATGGCACTGCCAGGTAAGTTGGCCAGGCTGCTCAGACATGTATATTGTAGGACATGACAAGGCTAACTGTGTGGCTCTTCTGGTGGTGTTACCATCCATTCAGACAAGTTCAAGCCGTCTTGTATTGTGTATATACTCCTTCCCACTTGTAACTGAAATGTTGCAGTGTTATTTTAAGGCCACTGTTCATTCAGATGGGTGGAATTTGAGCAGACAGACTGCCACAGACTTATTAGACAGCTTGTGTCTGATTTTCCTTGGCAGGTAATCCATGCTCTGCAGGCCTAAATGAATGATTTTCTTTGGCAGGTAATGCCTTCTCCCTCAGACTAGTGAGCTGCCAGAGAATGACTTCTGTGCCAATGCCACAGCTGGCAGTCACTCTGCTATCAGACTCAAAACTACAGTAGTCCATCGTTGAAGAGACTATCTGGGTTTCAAGGCCACATTTATTTGGTTCCCAGTGCTATCTTTCTCATTTAATTTGACCTCTTTTGAGAGTCCACCTGCCTTATTTGACCACCATTAGACTTGAGCGAGGGATGGTCACATAAAAGAGGGCCATAAACAAAGGTGAAGTATGACGTCAGATCGTGCCACAGTTTCAGTCTTAAAAAAGGGGATTGTAATTCCATGTCAGAGGTCCCAGCACACAAATTGGCCTGTATGTGCATGTGAGACAGTAATATTCACACCAGGGTAGGCACTGAGCATGCTCAGATTGGAGTCAGATTGTAAGCTGTTTCACACATAGGTAATACAGGCAACAGCTGTACCCTACCAAATATGTGGTGGTCTTCCTTGGGCCCAGTCCTCCTCGTGTTTAACACTGTCAAACTTGGCCCAAGGTGTGGTCACTTGCTGTACTTTTACCTCTAACTCAGCTAGAGTGTAATTGGCAAACCTGGCATTTTGTTTTAATTGCAAGCATAAATTATGCGCCAAGGTATGTTGGATAGTTAAGTGGATTGCCATGAGGTGAGTGGAGGTGATGACTATTCATTGACAGTGACTGGGAGAAGACACATCAGTTGATGGAAGAAATAGGATTGGATTGATATTTGTGAGGATGAACTTACCATGATGGAAGATACAGCAACTGAGGCTAAAAGACAGTGTGCCAAGGGCCTAGCATGAGTGCTCCAGTTACCCAGGAACTGAAGGATGATCGCTGCGATCACTTCAAGCGCAAGTATGATAATGTAGTGGCTGCCCTAAAGCACTATCACGCTACAGAACGGCAGTACTTTGCTGACTATAATGATGAAGAGTAAGTACACACATGCTATAGGTTTCTCGTTCTGAAAAGTCTGTTTCGGTGCGGTGCAAAGCATCATGGGATCTTTTTGGTGTGACAGTTTCCACTGGCTTGGCTCACCCACTATCTCACAAGTGAACCATGTTGAAATGCTCTGAACAGTGGATGAGAGTATTTAGTATCAAATATGACATGTAAACTATGACATTGTTGCGGACAATGGGGGTAAGCTTGACATGTTACCTGGCCAAAAACAGAAAGAAGCTGGTCAGGTTTTAAAATGTAAATTGCTGATGTAAAGAGAAACTGGGCTTGAGACCTTAAAGCCAACCACCTTTAATGCTGCCAACTTGATGTTGAACTTGGCATTCAAATTGTGGCATCATGTTGCCTCAGGTCAATGAATTATTGTTACATGTATGCCACTGGCTATGAGTTGTCTCATGACGTCAATGTATAAAGTCCAAACATGGGTAATCTGAAACCACATGTTTTCACAATTTAAGAGTTTTAAGTCTGTCATTGTATTCATACATAGTGATTCCTGCTGTATTCATCCACTGCTATGACAAGTCACTTGTTCTGTGTGGCCACATTTTTCCTGGCTGCAAGAGTCAGTTTCTTTGTTAATTTACCTTTGTTGACGGGTCACCTGCTTTTTGTCACTGCTTTTTGATGACAAAAAGGCTGGCCACGTAAAACGGGCCCCGTTGTATCTCCTGTGGAAATGGAAAGTGAAACTCTATCACTGTGTTTAATTTTATTGAGAATGGACAGTTAACTCATTCCATATACTAAGGTCACAGGCCTGGGTCAGTGGTTGTGGCACTGCCTGGCAAGTCATGCTGCAGCTGCCGCAAGGGCAGCTGCAGCATGACTTGCCAGGCAGTACCAGAACCACTGACTTAAGACAATAGGCATGTTGGTGATTGAATGAAAGCGCTTTTCATGAAGAATTTAAATATGCAATTGTCGTCTTAAATCTAGGTAAATACACGGAAAAATAAGGGACTGGTATGGAATGAGTTAATCTGTGTCATTGGTTATCAGCGACAGTGAACTGATAGTGGATATCAAAATAGTTTGGTACCCAGTGGAAGTAGACATAGAACAGAAAAGTATACCAACCAGAAAATTCTCCGAAGAAGTGCTCTCTTTTGGCTGTACATGTAGAAATTTCATAAGTCATGTTCAATTTTCTCCAGATCTATGTTTGAAACTTCTTAAAATTTCAAGACTGTTCATCATGTCACATGAAGACACAGTCTGTAGCCTGTTTGCATAAATTATGTTTCATCAAAATTATGGTAAACTGGAGACAACAGTGAAGGCATCTTGGTATGGAGGATTGAGTCACAGTCAGGAGCCATGGCTTAAATGCACTGTCTGGCCCCATCACATTTCAGTGCTGAGTCCACACATGTGTCGTGCAAGTATTATTAGGAGAGAGACTGTACGGCATGTTGACTGGCAGATGCTGCATGTCACAGAAGTGACAGGCCGTCATATCATATATATACAATGTGTCTGTGGAGTTTTGAAGAAATGAGATGAGTCAGCTCACTATTAAGTTTCTATATTTGAGGCACTATATACAAATCCCAACCCAAGTTATCAGGAACAGGGAATAACCACAGCACATCCATGTATTTCATGTGTTCAAACTCAGAGGGGTGTGGCTCTGTGAATGACCCCACATCTCAATGCATAATCCTGTCAACAAGATTCATTTTGTGATGCATATCTTTGTGAATGGGCTGTCGGTGCAGTCTTCTTGGTTGGACTTTGTTCCCATACATGCTTCTGGATGATCTACATATTTGTGTGTGATCCAGTTGGCTGGACTCCGATGTTTCCATAGATGTCTCTGAATGATCCATATGTCTGTGTATGATGTTGGCTGGACTCTGTTCCCATACATTTTTGATCCACATGTGTGTAATCTTTTCGGTGGGACCCTGTTCCCACACATGCACATGTCTGTGTGTGATCTTGTTAGTTGGACCCAGTTCCCATGCATGTACATGTCTGTGAGTGATCCACATGTCTGTGTGTGATCTTGTTGGTTGGACAGTATCTCTTAACGTGTCTGTGAGACTGCCCCTGTTAATGGCACTCACCCACATTTTCTTCCACATGTACATGACCCAAATGACCGCGCCATACAATCATTTAACATGATTTTCCCTTTCACTCACTATGAATTTTCTGCGTAAATATGTTGAGAAGTTTGTATTCTTCACACAACTTTGCTAAAGTGAGTATTTATGTAGGATTCTAAATTCTGTTAGAACATAGAAGATACAATGTACACATTTTGTGCTTGGTCAGTTTCATTGTATTTACATGTTTTGAATGCCTCTTCAAGATTTTATTTTAATATTTTGTACCTTTGGTACAATCTACAAAAGTGCTTAACTGTTTTGACGGTAAGGTACAAGCTGTCAACAGTTATCACAGCATGGCTTTCTGATTCACAGATCCTGTGTGTTTATTAACCATTGGCGGGTCATTGTGATTCTTTATGTTGGCATGCATGTAGTTTTAAACAGTGTTACACATTTCATTTTGAGTAAGATTCAAAGTTGTGTAATTTTTGGTATTCCCACAATCTTTTTTAATTTTTATCTATGGCCGTGAACTGATGTTAAAATCTGGAGAAAACAGCACAGATCATCAGAATATAACAGGTTTTCAGCCTTTGTGAAGAACACCAACCAGTGCTGCCACCTGTGAGATATGGATGAATTACAAAGTTCTCTTTCATGGTTACAGCTCCATGGAGTCTTGACATGTTCATACAGTAAACTTTTATTTGTTGTTGCAGTTCTTGGTCACCACCACATGTGCGGTCAAAGATTGAAGTTTACAAGAATCAGCCAAGAAGTATTATAGATTACGAACCAGGATTTTCATCCATTGCATTTAGGGAATCCAAAGTTGTAAGTTACACAATTTGTTAAACATTTTATGAGATGAATGGAAAATGTTTTTGCATCAGTGCACCCAATGTAGCCCCAAAAGCCAAGTGGGACTTTCTAGTAACATGTGTAATGAGCTGGAAATCAAATCAACTTTGTATTTGCATTGAATGGAACCCAGCACTTTTATATAATTCAAGAGTCAGCTAATCTGGGTATTGATCCTACATGCAGTTAGAGTGGCTTGCATTTGGAGTGTGGTCATATTGCACATGTGAAATGAATGGAAATTACGGAGAATGCGGGAAAAGTTTAAACCAGTTTCCAATGTGGGTGCAAATGAGTTCATTTCATCCCGTCTGTTGTACGAGTGAGGCTACATGAAATGGCACCGATGCACAATCAATACTACATTCTGTAGGATGTCGTAAATTTGAGCAGTGGAAGAAAAGTAATTGGATAGTTTTTCAGTACGTTTGAACTCAAAGTGGATATAGTTGCAGCACGTAATGCTGTGATGGCCAGTAACTGATCACTGTTAATGTTAGTTATTATCTGTAATCAATGCTTCTAGGACTGGCACACCTGCCCTGGCTTATGGTAACCCATACATAAGTTGTTCTCCTGGCACCAGCTTCCCTTTGCCTTCTTCGAGTCCAAATTTTCACAAATCAAAACCTTTTTATTGGGGAGAAATTTATTCAAGTGCTTAGATTTGAAAATATTTAGCTTATGTTGTTTGAGAAATTCCAATGCATCAGAAGCCCAAATCAACAACTTCACGTAACTACATGCTCTCACTGTGTATGGTCATCAGAGAGTTAACATTTGTTGGTAATTTTGTTCCAGTTGAGCCAATTTATTTGGTTTCTGTTAAAGTGGAAAGATATTGACATTAGAAGCAAGCAAACTGTTTTAGTTTCAAAGTGTACTTGTAAATCAGCTGGTGCCAATGGACAGGAGTGTATACATAAATGAGCACCGCATCATAGCTGTGCAGCTTAGAATATCTGTAAATATTCTACGAGTAGCATAGAGCCAGACGTGATTGGTTGATAACACACGGCTCAGCTTTCTTGTATATGTATACATATGTATATATATGTATATTGATAATGCAGTAGTACATGTATCCACTATCCAATGATTACGCCTGCATGATCATACTTCAGGCCACTGCTATCTTCACAAAAAGCTGGTGACATTTATAAAGTGGAAACAGCTGGACAGGGAGGGGACTGATTTTTACAGCTGAGTTCTCACTTGTAGTTCCAAAAAAAAAGAAGAAAAAAAAGAAAGGAGATTAAACCTTGAATCACAAGAATTTGTGGTCAATAATATCATAAAGCATATGCATAGAAATCTGCAAGATTAATGTTTTGATGAGAACTACAGACTACCTTAAAGTTACGGCCTTGATAATTGTACCTCATATCATGTCACCAGAGTGAATAGACATGTACAGTGCCTTGTGGTATGGTTGCCAGGAAGCAGTGTCAGCTTGGGGTTTATCTATTTCATAACTGCTGTAAATTGACAGCAAGGCCCTTACCCAAACAGAGGCTGCTTCCAGGGTTAAATATGTGTAAACTAAGTCAGCTGAGCTTGCCTTGTCTGTAAGGACAATGGCAAGGTGTTTGACTTGGTTGACCAGAATGCCATGTTATTGTTATGGAAGCCTGAGTGGCATCAGTGCGAGGCTGGAACACCCTCCCTGTGGCCCCCCTGTCGTTGGGTCACTGTGTGACTGTTGCTTGCATTTTCTTTGGATGCATTCGAGATTGGATGTCATTAGCTTGCAGGGATATGCTGTCCTACAACTGAATCTGTTTTACTTCTATCTGCATGGCCTGACATTTTGTTTTGTTTAGCCTGTCCTGCCCTGCTGTTCTTTTACATGCTATTTTCATTATGTTCCTCAAGAAGAAATGAACTGTCAAAGCCATGTCGAACTGTAATAAGTACACTGGTTTACATTATATGTGCACATGTTGTTTGCATGGCAGCTGTAACAGGGAACCTTTTAGTTTTGTTACTGAAAACAGTTTTGTTTGGTTATTTGGGAGGAGAGGGGAAGGATATGTCATTTTGACTTTTTCAAAATCCAGTGCGCAAACAGAGCTTGTAAGTGCAGATAAGAAGCTCAGGTATAAATACAGAATTATGTGAACTTGTAGTACAATGAGGAAATGCGATAATTTTTGTTAATGACTGTTGAATGAATGGGCTATCAAATACTCAGCCTCCAACAGCATTTTGATGGAGACTTCTGAGATCATTATGTAAGGAGAAATAAAAATAGGCAATAATTTTTGCAAGAAATCATATCCCATAATGCATTTGTTAGGCCAACATTAAAGATTTTATTGAAAAATTATATGTGTTATGTCTGCCTTGTTGCTGTCAACTCTTCATGAGAAAACACCTGTGGAAGATGGTAGCTGTGTCTTCAAAGTATTGCTGACCTCCAGATTCAGATTTTCTATTCATATGACATCTATTTGTGGGAAAAAAAATATAACACATTTTTTGGCTGGATCTATGTGCCTTCACTAGGGCAAGGATATGTATACATCTGACCTGTGTTTATATCTGGCCAAATTGCCTGCTTGGCTCATTTCCTGTGCATGGTTTTGTGCATTGGATTCATTTCTCTTTTCGTTGGTGACTTTTGTTTTATGGGTTTTACTTTCCAGTTTTATTTTTTCTCATCAAGCTGCAAATTTCAGGGTTGTAATATAACAAACTACACTAGACCTGCTACTATTTAACGTGACTTCAGATGTTCAGCTCTTTGTGCTTGTAGCAGAAATGTGTGTGTTGTCAAATGCCTGTTAAGTGTATACCATGGCAGGACACATTAAGCCCTGAACCCATCAGCATTGTATCCACTATAAACATTGGCTCTCTTGTCTGTCAGCTATTATGTTAAACATTGAAAGAGCATCTATTTAATTTTGTGATCTTTCGTAGATTATATGTATTGATTACCTACAAACTATATTTTGGTTTTAAAATGGAACAATAACACTCCGTACCAGATTAGACTAAAGTGCACCATTTGCAATAAATATGCATAATTTGTGAGGTAGGTGTATCCCTAGACCCACTTAGTGTCATTTTCTGCCTTCAGCCATTGGTTCCCATTATATTTCACTCGTAGCTGATCATCAATCACTTTGCTGATGTGGTTAACAAACATGCAATTAAATGATTCCAACACTTAATGAATATATTGTTGCCCAAAATTGTAAGATTATCACTATTAGCGACAGCAAGTTGTACTTTTGAATCCACATGGTGCACTTATATTCCCTTGTATGAAGTAAGTATTGAGACACTGTCAAACATTTATGCCAATAGAACGAAAGTGTAGCTTGTTATTGTATGAATAAATGATGTGCAGGAACTTGATAAATAACTGTTCTTCATAACCTGGTCAGCATAGACTGTAAGCCAGTCCTGCTCAAAGTATGACTGAGTCAATAGCTTTCATATGCATGAGATGGGTGCATTAGGGCATGCCATTATAAATGTCTTAAATCTCAGCAAAAATGTTTTCTAGCAATGAGAAATTTAAATAAAAATGTTAAGGCAGACACAAATTTACATCTGGGTGCTTTTGGGTGATTTGAAGAGGAAAGGGTTACATTAAGCCTGAACCACTCAATGACCCCCAAAGTGCTTGGATGTGAAATATTGTGTGCTTTGTGGCGTCTACTGAAATACACATATTTTGAATAAAAATTGTGGGTGAAACCTATCTGGGCATCGTCCTCCTCAAGGTCAACAGGTTTCGTTCATACAGGTGTATCCAACCTGTGCCAAGGAAAGCTGTTGACTCAGTCTTTTTCTTACCAGGAAAGGGTTAATATTACATAATAGATGTCCTGACTATGCCACCTGCCCAGTAAAACTGATCAGGATTGAGTTCACTGTGCTTAATATCTCATCCATATTAATCACTTAAAGCATGCTTATGTCATTTGTAGATGCATGGTCCTGTTATACCAGGTCATATGCAGTAAAGCAGTATTTTGTATGATACACACTGGCTCTCTGGTAAAACAAAAGAAGGATCCTTCTGAATGTACGGGTCCTTTAATGGTATGGCGCCAAAGTAGTCCCAGTATTGTTTCTGAGAACTACAGAAACATTTCATACCTGGGTAAAGAAGCACTTACAAAGTCACATTGAACAGCATATATGCTTCTCCGCTGTCAAAATTCAAAACTTTATTCCTATATTCATGTGAACAAAAAATTAAATTTAATGGGAATACAATGTGCAGCCACTGAAGCTCCTCAGTGAAATTCAGCTCTTGAAAAAGAGAAAAAAATGAGAAAATGGCAGAATATAATATACGGTATTCATTCAAATAGTAGCATGTTGTGCTAATGCAAAGATTTCCTGGAGTAGACATGGTTTTCACAGGAGTTTAGTGATAATGATATGTCTTAATTTACAATACCACAAGCAATTTCACTTATTATAGAATCCATATATTTTGTGTTCGGAATGAGCGGGACTCGACCCTGCAACCTTTGGCACCAGTCGCCTAGCTGAAATAGGAAACACACATATCCACTCAACCAAATCCCCGTTCTTGAAAAAGAATGGTTCAATGGAGGTAGTTATGTGCAAGTGCCATATCAACACAGTTGTGCAGTATATTTACTGAGTCGGCATATATTTCCAGAATTGGGGGCTTAAATCCACCAGCATTAGGGAAATGCCGAAAATATATATTTTATGTTTGGAACTGAGCTGGACTCGAATCTGCAACCTTTGGCACCAGTTGCCCAGCTGAAATATATATATATGTGTATATATTATATAGCATAAAATAACAACAATGAACCCTCTACTTTCATCAGAAGCGTTTTTTTTTAAATATTGAAAAATTCTGAATTTTTAATCAAACCTCCAAAATTAAAAAGTAGGGTGTGTGCTTTAATTAGGGTGTATGCTACAACTGAAATGAATACCGTAATGTGCAAAAGACTGTGCAGCAGATATCACATCACTGAGATGTATATGTGTACAGAGCATATTGTGCAGATATTGCTTTGACTAAGCTCTTTTCATAACAGGTTGATCAGCCATGTTAACAGAAATTATGGCAGGCTCAGCAGATATCACAGTCTGAGCTGTATGTAAAACAGGTTCAGCAGATATCACAGTCTGAGCTCTGTAAGACAAGTTCAGCAGATATCAGGCTGAGCTCTATATAAGACAGGTTCAGCAAATATCACAGTCTTAGCTCTGTGTAATGCAGGTTCAGCGGATACATGTATCACAGTCTTTGAGCTTCATACAAGATGCAGTGTTACTGACAGATTCACCAAGTATCACTCTGACCAAGACAAATAAATGAAAGATTGACCATATGTTTTTGGCACATAGAAAGGACATAACACACAGAGCAGTATTTAGCATTTAACACCTCAGCTTACCTGATAGTGCTTCACTGGTGTGTGTTCCACACAGATATGGCCTAGTCGTCAGTGAGCCACATCTTTAAGAGGTCCACAAGTATCACATTTACCAAGCCTTGTCTTAAAAGTAAGATCAGTAGATATCATATGCACATATATCAAATTCACTGAGCCAAACATAAAAAGACAATTTTATTTGGTATCACATTTGTTAGGGTATATAGGGGAGAAAGGTCCATCTATCACATTCACCCAGCTGTATATTTCTTTGCACTATTAAAGAACACTGATTTTAAAGTATTGATTACAGAACAGTTCCAGACTGTTTCCTAGTGTCAGTCAGTTACTAAATTGATATTTATTAGCACATGTAAAACACTGCTGTCTGTTGCACGAATGTGCAGCAAAATGACAAAGGGATGAGAACAAAGTGATGGATTGGCATTCATCTGCATGTTATTTTATATCATTTAGTTTGATACAGGTAGATACAGTGTAGTTGTGGACAGGAATTAATTGTGGAACTAATGATGTTAACCTATTTGCCTACATGATATGTAGGCTACATTGTGTTGTCAGCATGACGTGCTTGCATGTGTACGTGTCTGCATGCTTTGTTTATACGTACCTGTTGCCTAATGTGGTTGGCCTTGTTTACATATTTGTGCCTGAGCTGTAGAAGTTTGTCAGCATGACGAGTGAACTGAAGTGTGGCACATCGTGACCTTTCTTGTAGTTTGCAGCCCCGAGGCCTGCTAAAGCTAAGCGTAAGACAAAGGTAATCTGACATAGTTCTGTGGATGCTACGTAACATGCCTTGATTGACATGCACTTGACAGTGGCTTTCTGCTGTGAATCTTGTGTTAACCTGTTATGCAACAGTGCGCATCTTGCCATTAATCAAGGGTGATGTTTGACGAGTTGTGTGAGTAGTTTTAGTCGTTCACTGAAATGGTTGTGTTTGCAGTCACATTTCCACCAGGCCTGCTTTAAGCAAAACACCAAAAAACAAAACAAAAGAAAACAAAAACAACAAAAAAACAAAAAACAAAAAAAAAACAAAAAAAAATTTAAAAAAACCCAGAAATTGAATGGAGTAATGATACAAAATTTTGTATTTTTTATCAGTTGGCTATGCTTTAAGAGAGCCAAAGCTTGTGTCCATTCACACAAGAGCAGTTCAGGTAGAATTGTGATTGGCAGTGTGCTGGCATGGCCTTTGAAAGTATCAAATGTTTTGTTGGTCAAGTCTGTAAATGTTATGTCTCATTAACCTTTATGTCCAGAAATACCTTACCCCCAGTAACTCTGGTGTTGTTTGACTGTAACAAGGGTTAACTTTGGTGAGTAATGTGGTGAAGTATATGTACCCTGTGGCAAAGTCTGTGGTACAGTGTTGCAAATCTGCTACATTGAAGCAGAATTTGCAATACTGTATCAAATTCTGTACTGCATTGTGGCAAAGTATCCCACATTATAGCAAGGTGTGAAGTACATTGTAGCTGCGTCTGTGCTACAATGTAGCAAAGTTGGCAAATAGCTGTCAGTTGGCAGGCATGTGAAATACTACAGCTGCACATAATTTGTTTTTGGACTCTGGTGTTTCTCTCTTAAGATTTATTTGGTTTGATCAATAAGACGTAAACAATTTTTATCTGCTTGAGAAAAAAAAAAAAAAAAGACAAAGTTTTGTTGATCAAATATGGCAGTGTCTGTAATGTCCACAAGCCGGAGTAATTACTGCTGGCACGCCATATTTGTGGTTGGTAACAGCTGTGGCAGCTTGTCGTTTCGCAGTAGTCCCAGTTCTTTACCTGGCAGTGTAGTCTACCACACATGCTGCTCGTCTTTACCTGCCACACTTATTGCCTGCAAATGCAGCTTTTTGGCAAATAAATACTGTAGCTGCAGTGGCCTCATGCTGCAGCCTGTCAACTGGCGGTGTGCGAGACAGGATAGTACTAGCTACAATGTCTTATGTATGTGTGATACATGGGCTCCACTTGCCATACTAACATGCCTTGCTACTGTGTTCACTTGCTAGGAGGAAGAGGCGGGTACTAAGGATAAGGTAGATATTGTTTAGCACTTTTTTCATTGTTTGTTTTTTGTTTTTGTTTTTGTTTTGGTTTAAATTGACAGTACAAAAAATTGGTGTGTGATTTTATTATGGCAACGTATATTTGACGCTGGGTAAAGAGTTCCTTGTTACTACATTTACCACAAAAGTGGAATTCCCATTAGGACAGTGTTAACTATACACGTATTGGCAAGGAAGTAGACAGGAGTGGATTTTTGGGTGGAGTAGCCTTGGATACAATGACAGCCTGCAGACAATGCGTTATAATGGCAAGTCTTTATACCTGGCACTCTGGCTACAGCTGGTGATTAATGGGGCCAGTTTAACATCAAGTGGCACCTGTGAAAAGAACGACAGAGGTGCCAGAAACTATTGAAACTGTAGAATTCCCAATGTATTGATTTCTACAGCAACTGTGTCAGAAGCCGACCAATGGAAAACCATATACGATATGTATAGAATTTAATTGATGGAACTGCGTATATGTATTGTGAGGCTTTATTCACTTGATGGAGAAGTTTGAGCATGCCCAGAAATGATAATGAGGATGAACACGCATGCAGAACAATACCGACTCCCAGCTCTGTCACCTGTACTTCAAGTTAGCAAAGTCCTGTTTAAGTGAGAACATGAGCTGTGAACTGGACTATACCATGTACAGAGGTTTCTGACAGTGTCCTTTTGGAGTACTCAATAATTGGTGAAATGACCAGGATAGGGTAGAGGGTGGTACAGGTGAGTGTTATATAACGCGTTGTCTGCAGAACACAGGTGTATCTCCAACATGGCTGCTCTGGGGGCCAAGGGCCAGGCTTTCTTTTGACGGGCATATCTTATCCGTCATGGTCAGTTTGCAGTTAACAGCTTCACATTGGGGACCATTTTGTTGACCCTGACATGTTTTGTATCTGTTGTGTGCCCGGTGTTTACTTACGCATACTAACTGGTTGGCCAGGTGGGGTGTTGATGGGGGTGCAGTCAGGTAAAGGTTAGTCCATGTAGGTGGTGGGAAGGTAGTGGGGTTAGGAATTACGAGATGACGGATGGAACAAGGGCGGACAAGGACCAGGTGCCATTTGACCGTATTCTCCATGCCAGTATTACAAGAACTGCCTTGATGTGTCAGGGTTTGAAAACAGTATTGACCAGTCCACACAGAAATAAGTCAATTTATCGCACCTTTGTATTTGAGTCATAAATAAATTATTTCTCTTGTCACGTATTATACCTTCATGGAAAACCTTAGAGCAAGCAGGTAAATCTACACGATGTTTTGTCACTATGAGAAGCATTAATTCCAAAAAATCGTGTCAACAGTAAGTTTAATATTTATCATATTGTAAGTAACAGATTTGTGATGACAAGAGAATAAAATATTGCAGTAGTTGAATTAATTAGTGATCACCAAATCAAAACCGATGAACTGTCATCAGTTACAGATGCTGATAATCATTTGGAAGTATGTAGTAACAAAATATTACTTGATCATTTCTACCATAAAAAACATGTAACATTTGATAAATTCCCGTGTTGCAAATATATCAATCACAATCTGTATATATATTTCACCTTGTAGATATGTATTTGAAAATTTGCAAGTGAGAATAGTTGGGGGTCCAAGTATTTGCCATGTTTGTTCCCTGGATCGGGAGCACAAGACAGCAGTTTAATATGGAGGGGGAGGGGGAGGGAGAGGGGGGAGGGGTAATGGTAGCTTGTGTGTCAATTGCCATAGGTCATAGTACAGGTACAGCTAAGGGCAATAACAAGCATCAGTCATTATGAGACTTTGCCTCCACCTTGCCAGTCTAATCATCCTGAATCACTGGAGCGTGTCTGATGAGTAGGCGCTAATTATATTCGGTGGCATTGTGTGTAATGAAGAAGCTGCTACTGTCAATGGTGTTTTATTTTGTATAATTTAAAACACGTGGCAATGGCCCCCTCAGGTTGAACTGGGCTTTGTACCTGATGTAGTTAATGAGGTAACACATTAGTGTCAGTCCCGATTTGTATGTACATCTAGCAGTGTTGATGTGTGTCCATTGTGACACACACCACAGTGATTATAAATACAGCTAGATCTTGGGAAAGGGTAATGACAGACTGTAGAACTCTGTCACTGTCCAAGATGTCACTTAGATCATCAGCCTAACTGCTAATTGATGGACATTGCATACAATGTGGATTGGCCCTTTTCTAACCTCCCAGGCTGCGAATTTTGTGATGTTTGTAAAACTGAAATGGGTGGTACCTGATTATTTCATTTAATTTCTGGCAAAATAAATCAATTAAAGTTGTTAATTTATTCACACCTAGCAAATACGTGTCTGAAATTCGTTAACCTTGGTCTTTACTGTGTCAGTGTTTATGATAACTGATGAAACTATTTTGTGTCGTGTGTCACTGAAAATTTTGTGTTATGAACATAAAATATTTTCCAGTTTGGGCGATGAGTTATATTCATTGCACATGAAACATTTATTCTAAATGTGGGGACAGGGTAGGTTGGGAACAGGTAATTGTATAGGTCTAAAATCTCCAACAATTTGGGCCATGTGTGTATGTATGCATTGTAGGTATATGTACATGTATGTATATACATATATACACACACACACATATATATGTGTGCGTGTGTTGTAACCCTGAGAGAGTTTGTAGGGGGTGCTAAACCCATGGATACAAATGCTCACATACTGAGGGACCTTCTGTGTGCTGATAAGATGGAGGGGTACCCATGATGCACAAGAGAAAAAAAAATGTGGGTGTATGGAGGCAAACTCCTGCACTACACTGGAGGTCTCAAGACATCAATGTGGCTGTAATTTTCCTGTTCTCAAATCAGTAATCAAGAACTGCTAGTGAAGTATTTTGTAGCCACTCTTTCATTGTCTGTCCAGCCTTTGTATATTTCTCTACAAATGTTCTCTCTTGTATTATTCAGGTACATTTACAGTATAACTCTTGCCCATTTAGAAACATGAGCCAATCAAGGCCTGTATGTATATCAGTTAAAAAGACTTAAATGCATTATGAAAGTGAAATTTGATGCCTTGTGCAGCTCCATAGTTTTCTTGTAATATTAGGGATAATATTTTATTATGATAATGTAACTGGATGCAAGTCCAAAATGTGTTTTTGTATGGCTGAAAGTTATCGGATGGAGAACAGACTTTCCTATACCTGTACCATAACCATGGACTGATTTCCTTGCAGGGCCAGATTTACAACCCTCCTATAGAGAAACCAGGACAGTTCAGCAAATAGTAAGTGGTCTCCTTGTCTTAAACATTTTTCTCAACAGAGAAATGGTTTGGTTTTTTGTTTTTGTTTTGTTTTGTTTTTGTTTTGTTTTTTTAATTTTTTTTTTTACGGGGGTGGTGGTGGGGGTGGGGGTAGCTAATTTTACAGACATAATTCTCCAATTTTTTTTCTGTTATCCTGACAGTATCATGTTAGTCATGGACAAAGGTTTGCAATGTCATACAGTGTTGCTGTCCAGGCATCAATGTACATGAAGCTAATTACCATAACAACATATAGAACACGCCTGTCCATATTGTCATGGCAGCATGCCTAGTTAGCCTATGGTGATCAGTTACTAGCCCATGTTACCATGGCAGAGTTTGCAGTATATGACATGTTACCATGGGAACATAGTAAGCATTCACTGCTCTATTGGTCCAGGAGGCATGGGATATACATGTGTACATTTTAAATGGAGATATGTTGCAGGCTGCCCTGCCGTTAGCCACAGGTGTATTTGAGCCCTGCCAGGTAACCAATGTATTGTCAGAGTGTAAATAGCATAACGCTGTAATCAGAGAGCGATGCAGTGATACAAAGGTTACACTCCATGGCGTGTTGCCTTACTTGGCAGCTTGCCCTCATATATGCCTGCTAGTTCCATCAGGTGAATCCTTGCAGGGTCATCAAAGCAAGAAACAATGTATCACCGCGTGATAATGTATTACATGTGGTAAGCCTGTATGACATTGTTGCATACATGTACTGTTACATAGTAACAGTGGTCCAGTAGCTCAGGTATAACATAGTACATGAAATCGCTGTCATGCACATGGCCCTCAGTGAAAGGTAGGAGTCATCAAGAAGATGCGGAAGGATGGAAGAAAACCGGGAATAGAGACAATTATTTTATGTAGGTTTACAACACCTACAAGGACTGGAGCTGCCTCTTTGATGCCATGGACTGGTCTCCAGGCACTCTGCATTATATCACAAAATGATGGATATTTAGGTAACATGCTGCTTCGTCTTTGAGGCAGTATGTAGCCCTGATGGATACATTGAATTTCCAGATTATGTAGACACTTTAAGTGTACAACGGCAGGTGCAACACACTGCTGGCATCAGTGTTGTGAAGCCACGACTCGTCATATTTGCTGGGGTATTCTGTGGACAATGTTGTCTCAGGCAAGTTCCAGGTTACATGGTCAAAGGAGAGCTCTTGTCAAAGCATCTAGCATATGAAGCACTCTCACTGTATTGACTTTGGGCTGCCACTGTGGAATACGAATGCATCTTGAAACAGAGGGTTGTCAGTGCTGCAGTATGTATCCTAGTGATTATCTGCAGCATTTACTGGTAAATAATTGCCACAGTGCAAGCAGGTAGACCCATGCAGTAAATACCCTGAGAAGACGTGCATTACTTTGGCACATTATGTTGTTACTAAGCAACCACTCACACCGGCCCAGATAGTAGACTGTTTGAATTAATATACCTACGTATATTCCATTAAGTGATCAATTAGGAGTCCTGAATGTTACCTTCACAATTAAGCTGAGAGTTTTCATTGATACATGTGCACTCATAAGGTACAGTGAACAATAAGCTTTCTTACTGTGTTCTATGAGGTGTAATGACGATCACAGCTCCAGCAGCAAATGACATTGTGTGTATACATATACATGGACATTGCAAACTGTTACAGGGCCACTCCCAGCTTCTAGTTCAATGTTTACTTTCCCACATCACAATTCAATTGCATATTCAATACATCCATATTTTTCTAAAGAGATCACAGTGCACTTCTGACTTAGCCCATCTGGAATATGAAAAAGATTGCAAAAAAAGTATTTCAACATCAATATGACATTAGTTGTTTCATCAGTGTGTGGTGTAAGCATGCTAAAGGTGTCTGGGCTTTTGTTACTATATTTATTGGAGTGGCATGAATGCCTTGGTTTAAAAAATTAGTCTGTGAAACCAAAATGGAAAAAGCTATTAAGCTGCAGTGAAGAGTGGAGAAGGTCCTCGTAGTGGTCTAACTGAATGGCTTATGCCTTTGATGACACTTAATATGTAAAACCTGGCAAGACCAGTGACGGGGAACCAAAACTCGGAGAGGAAGCCAGACCGGTTTCGTATAGAGTGATACTCATCAGTGGCAGTTAGGATCACCATGTCCCACTGCTTATATAGGCAGGGGTGACGTCGCTAGTTGACGTTAGGTCAACATCATAGTGGTCCTACGTCATGACACAGACTGAGACTACCAGTCAACTGTTGGATTTAACGCGTTGGGGTGACGTCTCGGAAAACGAGGACATCAGGAGAGTAAGAACTGAATGATGGTTGCTATGCACAGAGTAAGCTTTGTGTACAAGGCCTGTTTTTTAGCCTTTGAAAGGAAATGGCTTTCCATATTTTATTGGGAAGGAAGGACGTATCAGACTGATAGCGCTTAGAGCTTTACGGTGTTCCTAAGGTCAACTTTGAGGAAAGGTTGACAAGGAAGTTATGTGGTGGTAGATAGACCATAACTGAACTGTGTTTGAGTTGAGTGGGCCCAACCCAAACCATGGAAAACTGTAATTAACTGGGAACATCCTGGGTTGCTAGCTCTCGTCCATGATTCATTTTTAAAAATGTTTTTCGCAAATGGTGAACTCGAGCAAAAACCATCAGTGTACACAAGATTTCATATCCAGCCGCCTTAGACCAGTTTAAGTGGAGGGGTTAAGGCACTTCAACAATGTCCAAAACCAGTCAGTGAGCCATTACAATGCCTGACAAAATATCAAATTTTGAATTAAATGTAAATATGCATTTTGGGAATTGGCGTGATCCATGGACTTAAAACATATTTTAATGGCAGAACTTTGATTATGATTGCCATATTAACAACCAGTTCTTTGATCAGTCTTGTAATTGTGATTTGTGCATGTCAAATGTTGAAATAACTTCCACATGGGTAAACCAAATTGTCTAATGTTAGTGAAGAATTGTTGACCAGCTTTATAACTAAAATTATATCGTCCACAATTGAGATGTCTATGTTTTGTATTTTCTGACTTTCAAAGTTGAAAATATAGCACAAAGTGAACGCTTCATCTTTAGGTCATTCTTACTACATGTACATAACATAAAATTATTAAGAGAATTTGAAAGACATGATTTTTACCTTGTTTTGTGTGACTTTAAACATTGTGGAAATAAATATTTCAGAATTCATTTGCACTGGTTTGGTAATTATTTAATGGTTTGTGTGCACATATCACATGTCAATATTGAATAATAGGGTTTGTTGTTTACACAGCAATTACAATCAAAGTGTTCAGGTTGTAGGATGCATACACTGAGCCTCTTATGAACCAGGCTCTGAACCACACCCCTACCTGAAATATGTACTTTACATGGATCAATAGCAATATGTTTTATTTTACATGGCAAAATTATAATAGCATGCTATTTCTCCAGGGGCTCAGACTCCCTGCCAGTCCATTTTCTTTGTTATAAGTGAACTTCTTTTTCGTGAAAGTTATGTTTTATGTTTCTCAAATACTCCTTTGGATTGTTTTTTTTTCTCTCTCTCTCTCGATTGAGACTACTGGGGTGCTTATGACTTCAGAAACCATTTAGGTACAGTTGAACTGAGTAGGTTTTCTGCTCAGCTTCCTTTTATACACTTTGGTAAAGAAAAGAATATATTCTACAGATGAGTGGATTTGACCATATGACCTATAACCCTCCAGTCATACAAGTCAACTGTTTGTCCATGCGAAGGGTGGACTGCGAGACCAAAATGTGTTTTCCCCTTTACAAACACAGAATTTTATCACCTTGACTACAGAAGTCAGCAAATCAAGCATGTCAGGACAAAGACTGGTTCTGATTTTCACATTTGATTAAAATTCAACCTTCGTTTGCTTCATGGCTGTGAAATAATGGTACATCTATAACATATTTACACTGTTTTTGAACCTCCCTAGCAGTCGGTCTTTGAAAAAAAATAGAACTCACCTTTGGTCCATCCTCTTTTTTTTTTTTTTTTTTTTTGTTGAAGACAGATCACTGTGGAAGTTAACTGCTTCCTACTAGTGAGAGTATCTCAGGTCACTGGCTTATGCAGAATACTTCACACTTTGATCATTTGTTAAACATTGTTAGCGAGATCAAACTGTTGGCTCACCAAACATGTTTGACAAAATCCATGGGAGAGATGATCATTGTAGAGGTGATTTCATGCCTTAGTGGTGACTGAGCCCAGAGAGTACAGTGTTAATCCATGGCTCCTGCCTGTACAAAGTAAACAGTGCTCTGTAAATGTTGAAGCAATGTCCTATAACTAAAGCCAACATTTACTTCGATGTGAAGCTGTTCAGGGCAATCAATCCTGGTTGAGTTGCAGAAACCCTCTCCTCATCAAGCCAGCCAAAGTTGTCGAGCTGTGAAATGTCATGGACTTCAAAGTTTCTACTTTAAGTTTCCTATTAATGAAAAACATTTTGAATGGGAACTATAGATGGGATTCACCAGGGTAGAGTGTACTGTGTCCTGCAGTTAAAGGCTTTCTTTAAGGATGTGCTTGGCACCCAGGGCCTTATTCAGGACAGTGGACCATGTTGAGTTCACTGTATTACACGGCACTGTATGCTACACATGGGAAGCATGGGGTATATATCACACTGTACTGTGTGCTACACATGTAGATATCACACTGCACTGTGTGCTACACATGTAGGTATCACACTACACTGTAAGCTACACATGGGAAGCATGGGATAGATATCACACCGTGCTATGTGCTACACATGGCACACACATGTTGATATCACACTGTGCTATGTGCTGCACATGGCCCACGTACATATAAATATCACACTGTGCTGAAGCATGAGGTAGATATCACGCTGCACTGTGTGCTACACATGGGAAGCACAGTAGATATCACACTGTACTATGTGCCATACATGGCATACACATGTAGATATCTGTGCTATTCATGGCACATGCACATGTTGATATTACACTATGCTATGTGCTACACATGGCACACATACATGTTGATATCATACTGTGCTATTTGCTTCACATGGCACACGTACATGTACATATCACTGTTATGTGCTACACATGGGAAGCACATACACAGTATAGATATCACACTATACTCTGTGCCATACATGGCACACACATCTAGATATCATACTGTACTATGTGCTGCACATGGCACACATATATTTTGATACCACACTGTACTATGCTACACATGAGAAGCACAGTCAGGATATCACACTGTACTAGGTGCTACACATGGCACACACATGTAGATATCACACTCTACAATGTACTACATGTATCAAGCACAGTGTGGATATCACACTGCATTCATGTGGAACTCTAAATTTGAAAGATATCATAGCCATAGGGTTTTGAATGCTCCAAGAAGTCATCTTAATGGATGCTTTGGAGAGGTCAGCCATGTCTTATAGGGTGCCCTAGACAAGTCATGGCCATGACATATTAGATGTTCAAAAGAGGTCATAGCTAGCCATCACTTATTGGATATCCTAGAGAGATTATAGCTATGGGTGCTCCGGAAAGGTCGAAGTCCAATCTTATGGATGGTGCAGAGAGATCATAACCATGGCTTTAATAGTTGATACTGTAGGGATGTCACAGTCATGACCTCTTGGATGCTCCTAAGAGGTCAAAGCTATTCCATGTAAATTCAAACATTAACTACAGCATCTGTAGGCTGTGTCTTGCAGGCATGAGCCATATGAGTATATGACTTGTAAAATGGTTATGTTTTACGGACTATATCATATATATCACTGCTTGTTGTCACAGGTATTTGCTACTTACAGAGAACAATATGATCCTTGTAGACAGGTTGCACACATAGTCTCTATATTAACCCTCTCCCCCCCCCCCCCCCTTTAAATGGGCCCAAACCAGCTGGTGGTCAAATGTCTGCTTCAGTGTTTTCAGCTAATTTCAACAGTATTGAAAAACAATTAGACTGAGAAATGTAGATGAGACCTATCAAGATAGCATGCCCCAGGTCAACAGCTTTCCTAGGCAAGGGTTGGGCACTTTGTGCCCAACCTGTGCCAAAGAAAGCTGTTGACGAAAGTATCCCACCCATGCCAAGGAAAGCTGTTGACGCACCCATGCCAAGGAAAGCTGTTGACGCAGTCTTAATTCAAGGGGGAAAGAGTTAAAAAACATTCTGTGATGTTGCCAGTTGTGTTCTAAGTGCCAATTTATCATAAGTAAACCTGGTAGGCAAGATTGAACACCTTGCTGGGCAGAGTAACATAAAGCAAACCCATTTGGCAAAACTGAAGGGTGCTGAAAGTATGTAATACATACAGATTTACTCGTATTTCCTCTGGTAGCAGTCTGGCTATTATCTGACTGTTCCCCTTATTTCCTGGAAAGGTTGCGTGGATGTTTCGTTCCACAGATGTCACATTCCTGGTCCTCTGTTCATCGGAGATAGGCTTATTAACACATTACTCTTGTAAGGCTTGTCTACACTGCTAATTTCATAATGATGCAACCTTTATAATGTGTCAACAACAGGACGTTATTATGTGATTAACCAAATCACCACGTCAGTTTTTGTGGAATTTCAAGTTAATTGCTTACATAGATTTTGAATGTGTATAAGCTGTTTGTGTTTGTTTACAGCATCGAAAGCGGGTCGGAACCAGACATAAGGAAACACGAGCGATCTCTTTCCCCCGATTCTGACTCTCATGAAGCATACCGGCAAATACAGAAAGGAGGAGAAATACCCATCAGTGGGCTACAGTTACCTGCCCCTGACAGATCAGGTAGGCATCATGGCTGCCGTCTTTCTACTGTGTATGACACTCAAGTTTATTTCAGATTTTATCCTGACAACTGTGTTTTGTTGGATCAACAAGGGTTGCCTTGTGGAGCTGTTTATTGTGTAAAATGAAGGCCCTCCTTTGAAATTTGAGCTGCTTATGTACAAAGTGAAGTCCCTCGTTTGAAGTTTGTGCTGTTAACTTGTGTAAAAGGAAGTCCCTCATTTGAAATGTGAGCTGTTTACAAGTGTAAAATGAAGCCTCTCATTGGAAATTTGTCTTCTTAACGTCTTGTATTGAGGTCAGGGTTGACTCAGTCCTGTGGTCATCTGAAAGTTGCATGCACCCTTATCAATCGGTGAACCTGGTGAATGAGAAATCTGGGCAGCAGAACCTCAACTTACTCCTGTGGATAGAATGGGGTTTGTCAAAAACTAAACACAAAAAGAAATTAGACCTAATGTGTAGCAGTATATTTGTGGCATCTTTGGTTATTCCAGTCCTGAGGTTGTATAACAATTTTTGTGTTTTAGTAATGCTTGAGTCTCTGGGAATGAATATTGTTTTCAAAATTATAAGACAAGACAGAGTAGTACACGATGTTTTGGTGGAGGAGGTCTGTGACAGGGTGTCAGGCTACGACTGGGGGAGGAGCAAGGCAGATTTGTGACCAGCTGGGCATGTGTCGTGTGGGCATGTACTTATTTACGTGTGTTGTCCTGCCATTTTGTTTGCATGATTTGTAGTTGGTCAGTGGCTTTGACAACTCTATATTTGAATGTTTTGCAATGTGTAATGCCTTGTATTTTGATTTTATGTGTTTTTTTGTTTTTGTTTTTGCTATGTTTTGTTGGTGGTATCTGATACATATACAACCTTGATGGTGGTCAAAGGTCACACTCTCTAAAACATCTCTCTGTCTCGGGCTAAGATGATCAGGTCTCAGACTGGCCCGATGTGTTGATTGTGGAAAAGACTCCCTTCTGGCAGACTGTGATCATAGTTTAGGTGTATGTATATGTGTGTTGGTGTATGTGTGTATGTTGTGCAAGTGTGGCCAGGGCTCCCTGGTTGTTTCAGTTACCGTGAATTCATACCAACCCCTGTTTATACCTGCCTGCCAGGATCTCCATGTATAAATCCTGAACCAAAGCCCCAATTATTTTTTGCACAATGTTTATCTCCTTACGTTGATTCGATAGTTTTCTCTTGGTTTTATTGCCAATTAATGCCTGATATTTTGTGAAAGTAGGAAGGAATACCAGTGTGTTGCTTCACCAATTTCAGAGAGGTGTGAAGCGGTAACCTTGAAAAGACAAGGTCATAATATAAAGTTTGTTGAGTGTACTCTCTAATCTCAGTGGAAAAATACCTGAAAGAACTAGAAGGTTACAAAGGGCTTATGCCTATACATTTTAGCATCATTTTTTCATTGATCAGTGATGCTATGGAAAATCCTTATTTTTGAAAAATAGGATTTTGATTCCTTTCGTTTTTTTTTTTGTTTTTTTTTTTTTTTGGGGGGGGGGTGTTTTTCATTTTTTAATGTGCAAAATGTGCAAGACAGCAAGAACTTTAATTCAGTGTTATGTAACCCAGACATTGAAATTGAAATTTAAAGAAGAACTTGAACCAACCTTGAGCATAATTGTGAACCATTCAGTATCAAAGTGAAAGTCTTGGATGGCTTCCTTTTCTGTATGATAGGGATATTCATTAATAAAAAGACAAAAGGAAAAAAAAAGAAACGGAAAAAATCCCTGAAATGAAAGTTGACTGGTCATTGCTATGATACTTCACAGTGCCTGCAATGCCAGCTCACATCTGTGTCCTGTGTTGGGACAGATGTTGTGTAAAAACAAGGTCAGTAGAAGGCGTGGCTGACCAAGGAAACATTTGGAGGACATCGCTGAATAGTCACCACCAGGTGCTTTCAACTTATGGCTAAACAAATCGGGGGGGGGGGGGGGGGGGGGAGGGAGGAGAGAGAGAGGAAAATCAGTCTGTTGTGGTTGAATATGAGCACCAAGTGACAAAGATACTACTACATGTGTATAAAATCCGTGTTTGCTTAATTATAATTATCAGCAGCAACATAGAGAGATTTATGGACATAAAAACATCAGATGTGGCTCAATGTACCATTTGTAGTTCACTGTGTGACAAAACTTCCAAGTTCAAGGATGTTTTAGCTTCAGTTCATGGATATACCTCTACATAGTACTTTGGAAGGGGAGTTATACTCTTGTTTTTTACAGGAGGATACAAATTAAAAAGCACAGCAGGAAATCAACAAATATAAATAACAGTATGAAAAAAAAATGCAATTTCCAAATAAACACTTGCTTTACTGTTCAAAGAGAACCTGCAGTTACACTGTGGCTAACCTAAATATGTAAACAGATCAATACAGGGAAAATGTTCCCAGCTTAAATGCTGATAAGTATCATTTGTTTTGTTGGTTTGATGCCAATGGGAAATGATTGCATGCATGATGTTTCCACTGGGAAGTCCACCCAGAAATAGTCATGGTAAATGTATGGCCCTTCTGCTATTGATTTGGCTGAGGTTGGTGGAAAGAAGGTCAGGCTGATACAGCCATATATTGTAGCTGGTGTGCCAAGGAGTGGCATGCCTGGACTAAAGTAACAATGATGCTTATTATGTCATTAGCGGGCAGCTGACTAATTGCTCTAAATTATGTAATGAGTCCTTTGTAAGTGAGCACAGCATCCCAGTATACCTAAGATGCCACATCCAGGGAAATTGTGAATGGCTCAGCAACCTGGAATCCTCCAATCATAGACCACTTGTCTTGACAGACCAACTTGAAAACATGTCCTGTCTCATCCACTTGGCCGCAGACTTGAGGGCACCAGCATTTGGTCCCCCTAAGTCTGGTCATCTTTATGCTTATATGTATGTAAATATGGTCAACCTAATACTAAAAAAATATGATAACATATGTCTGATACTCAGTTAATGGGACACAAAAAAATGTTTTTATCTAAGTTTGTTTGTTAGGATTGTACTAGGTACTTGTGTGGTTCCCCTTAAACTGCAATTTCGGCAATGGTCCACCTAATGTTTATACATACATACATGCATACGTACGTACGTATGTATGTATGTACATACATACATGCATACATACGTACATACATACGTACATACATACGTACATACATACATACATACATACATACATACATACATACATACATACATACCTACATACATATATTTAGGTTAGAGCTAGGATTTTAAAATGAGTGGCCAACCTTTCAGTGTTTCGAAGAAAGACTTGCACAGTTTTAAAATCTGTTTAATTTGTGTACAAAGAGAGAGAATTTGGGGAAATTTTAGTAACCGTATATTACTTTTACTAGCCATTTTGAAGTTTTTATAGCTTTTGGCTATTTTGGCTGCCACTAGTGGTGCACGTAGTACATATGTATATGCATATAAATATACACACAGACATATTGCTCTCAGTTACACACACCTGAAAACATTTTTGGAGAGCTGATGATGGCTCACCTGGGAGAGTCAGGGTAGTTGGGGGTATCTGCCCTTTCTGAGGGGAGACAGGGACAATAGTTGTCAGTGGGTGGATCATTCCATGTTATATGGTGGTAATGGCCTTGGTCATTGGTTATTACATTGCCTGTCAAGTCATGCCACTGCTGCCTGGGCAGCAACTTTAGCATGACTTGCCAGGCAATACAAAAATGACTTGGTTCACCTGTGTCAATACTTGTATAAAAATTTTGTATGAAGAATATGCACCACAATTTTCCCTAATGTAGGGAATTACAGAAAAATAATGAAGAATGCCATGCAGTAAACAAAAGACAGACAGCAATGTAATCTGAGGGGGTGGGGAGGACTGAGGGAAGGGTGGAACCACTTATTATGAGTACACCACATTTAAAGTCTTGCTGAAAAATGTCAAAAAAACATTCAAAATATGACTGGTTTTGTCAGTTTCCAAAGTCCATATACCTTTACATGTAGAATTCAGCAGTACTTGAATGTACCAGTAATAAGCTGAACTCCTTAGGTATCATTTAATGTTGGTTCAGGCAGTAAAGCTTGGAAGTGGGTTAATTGTTCAGCCATACCTCTTTGGAAGTATGCTTTGTAGAGAACATGGGGGTATCAAGTAACAAATGTCAGGTACAGCTGTGTCAGACTTTGTGAATGGGAGTTTATGAACCGTAAGTTCAGTTGGAGTTCAGCTGTGGCTTGATCTGCTTTAAGATGAACATTTCTCCAGCATAAACTATCTTCCCATGTGCTACACATTTGGCAAAGCCATTATGAATTTCTTGCATTGCTAGATCCCACAGCAGGTAGGAAGGCAAAACCAAGGTCAGTTCAAACAGCCAAAAGTAATAAATTGTAATTAGCTTTATTTGGAAGTGAGTTTAACTGTGTGGAATTCTAACAGGCAAAGCTTCATCTTGTGCATATAGTTGGTGGGTTAAGCACTAAATAGTGACATGTACCTTTAGGTGGAATTCTGTAGAGTTTCATGGTGTAAATATTATTCACCTGGTACATCACACGTATTACCAGTTTTCACTGCCTGGGATCAGAGTCATGATGGGCGATACTGGTCCAACATCTGTAAACACAAGATTTGAAAATATATTTATATTAAAAGAAAAAAAAAATGCTGTCTGGGTCACGTGATGGGCCATACTGGTCCGACAAATGTAAACACAAGCTTTGAAAATACCTGCACCATGTTATTTGCAAACCTCAGTGGATATGTTCTTAAAGTACTGTGTGTTTATGATGAATTACTTCCCAAGAAAAAGAAAAAATATGCTCAAAAATGAGGGCAGAATGTCATTGGGGTAAGCTTATAGGAGAGATCTGATGCATGTCAAACACCCATGCACAGACATTGTGAAATTAAATTCAGTTCAATTAAATGGAAAACTGCACAGAGTTTGATATCTTCTGGCATTTGTCACAAGAAAATTTTAAATGTAAGTTACAGAGAGATAGTACATTTTGTGGGTCTTGAAAGAAGAACTATTCAAAAGATTCCCCTCAGAAGAAGAGTGATCCACAGGGTGTAAATGTTCACAGAAGACTGTCGGACAGTTATGATATAGTCCGCATCAGCTGGTTCACCCATTCAGCATGCATCAACATTGGATGAGTTGTGTAATTATGAACAAATGCAAGTCTTGACAACCCACAACTGGCGTGACCAAAAGGTGGCTATGGAGACAGTGCTTTGTGAGTGGGCAGTGGTGGGCAGTGGTGGGCAGCAACTGAGCAAGGCATACACAGCGGTTGTGTTAGGTGAAGTAAACATGAGGTGAGCCCCAACTGACTTGCTTTCAAGACACAGTGCGACTGCCATGTAAGTAGTGGTTTATACTCTTGCTGTGCAAACACCATACACTTCTTAATCACAACACTGTGCATCATATGACCAACACTTGAGGTCTTTCCTGCCTCCTACCCTAGAGAGTGCTCAACATTTACTGTGTTCTTATTGAAGAGTGCTCATCATTTAAGATGCACCAACATTCGCTTTGCTCAAACCAACAGGAGTTTTTATGTTGTCTGTCCATCTGTCTGTCCGTAGTTCTGTCCATCCATCATTTGTTGGTGAACACGTCTCAAGGCTTGCTGGCCACCTGAAACTCAAATTTATTTCACTTGTACCTTGACCTCGTTTTCAAGGTCACAGGACCCATGTATGTGCAAAGACAGACTCATCAGTGAATACTTTGCATTGAAGCACCTCTAGTTTTGCATTTATCAAATGTGTGTTTTGGAAATGTCAAGGAAAAATTTGCCCACATTGGCCAGAGATGTCGGAAGAATCAGTGTTAATCAAGGTTTTTTAATTGGTACTGAATGCCATTTGATTGAAGATATTTTCCATAAAAATTAGTGAAAAAAAGACAAGCAACAGGGAAAGTGCTAAAGTTGCTGTTTTTGTGTAAAATGTAGCTTTTCAGTAAAATTGATTGTGCTATATTTCTGTGCAGTTTTGTTGGAAACTGTAAACATTATGACCTTTAGGAAGGACTGCAGCTAAATACAAGACTAAATGTTACCAGTGTGAATCAACAACAAATTTCTTGGAAGGACATACTGAAGCTAAATACAAGACTAAATGTTACCGTCAACAACGAATTTCCTGGAATTTTTATGTTGACTGTAGGTTGTATAAACGTCAACAGATGGCATGAATTTTCAGCATAAAAACAAAAAACAAAAAACAAAAAAAGAAGAAGAAAATAAAAAATCTTGCAGCTACCACTTGATGCTATATTTGGGAGCACAAATGCATGCATGTATTTATTTACATGTGAATGCTGAGTATCTCATAAAAGGGTGATAAGATACATGTACGTAAGGTCACAGTGAGTACCAAGAAGGCAGCCGAAGTTGGAAGTGAGGAGGAAGCCACAGGTCTCGGCTCCTTGGGAGTCTCCTGGGCTTGCTGCTTATGGCTTCATTCACTGGGTCACTGTGAATGTACAGCCAGATAACCAGGGGATAAGTAACCAAGTTGGCAGGCCGACATGCCGTGCTGTACTATGTCCACAGAGCCACATGGGTACACAAGACCTTGTGGTCTCCGTGCTGCCATCTTTACACTGACAGCTATTTATAGGGCCCACATCGTAATTTTTACCCAGGTTAGATAAGTGTATGCATTCATCACATACAGGATTAGTTCAGGCATATGGCCTGTGTGGGCATGGTGATAACCCCTCCATAGCTCATATAACTGCTTGAGCCAGTTTCAGAAAAGAAATATCTGTTTCTCCTGGATATTATGGGATGCTTAAACTGGGAAGAAGGCATTTTGATAGGTCAGAAAACTGACCTTGAAAGGACCACGGATGGCTGACAGTAAGTGATTTTTGTTGGTAGTTTGCCACCTGTTCCAAGTGACACCACTTGTATTATGAGAGAGTTGAATGTTGAATATCTTCTCATAGGACTCACAGAAGTTAGTATTTGTACAGTCATGTTGGTTTAGACTGGTGTAAACAACATAAAAGAACTTGCATAGATAAATCTGTCATGTGTTCTAAATATATAAGGTAAACACTGAAGCATGGCATTCAGCCATAATACACATATAGAAAATATCTTACACTGTTAGTGGCTGAAGATTGACAACTCTCGTGGTTCAACCATGAGATGCTCTGTGCAGTTTGTTCTTACCACTGTACTATGCCCCCCACTTGTCTGCTATTGTTCCCGATAGAAACTGAATACCCAGCCTTTGTTGTATTTCCACTACTTATATGTGCATATTAGAGATTGATAGGTGAACAAAGACATTTAATTCACCGCATAAGAAACAAATAAACAGGCTTCCATATTAGAAAAACACCAAGTTGAATTTCAAATTATGCTTTCACTATATTTACACAGAAATGCACACGTATATTATAAGCAGAAATGTAGGTTATGTATTGATGTGCGCCTGCAGTCAATTTTTTTGAATGTCAGTATTTCAGTGCAGTGTGACATTTTAAGTGGATAATATTTTAGTATATGTTCAGTGGGTGTTAACACACAGACTGCGTGTATATAAATAAACTGCTTAACTCTTTCAATGTCAACTGGGACTGAAGTTGAACTACTTAAGATGAACTGCTCTCAATTATAATAAGCATGATAGCTTCATATTTCGTGTGGACAGACTTTTCATTCAACTACAAGCATGCCTGTAGTCTAAGAGGATATAATGATCCAGGTCAACAGCTGTCCTCGGCACAATGCATCTAAAGCGCACCAAGGAGAGCTTTTGACACAGTCCTAAACTTGGCAGTGAAAGGGTTAACAGAATCAGCAGTTTCCTCTACATGTAGTACTCTGACGAGAAAGCTTAATGGCATTAACCCTACATTAATCCTCAGTACTAGTTACATACAGGGCGAAGAAAATTATGTGTAAGAAGCTGTTTTGCTCTTTGAATTTGAACTACTTCCAAAAAGGCATGTGGTATGAATTTTCAAAAGTACAAAGACTGCCTTCTTACTCAATAATAGCAAACAGTATCTAATCCTGTGGGTTTATATCTGCCTGAGTAAAATTTATAGGCATATATGCTTTAATTTGAAAGAAATTAGATCAGTGAAATAAAGACAGTGTGTCAGAACTGAACAGATAATGATGGTTACCTGTGGCTTGCAAGATGGTAATTGTGTATAGTAATCTGCAGTGATAAGAGGCCATACAGTGTGCAGTAAGGAAATCTCTATCAAAAAGCACATTTACTGTAAATGTAAATTTCTACATGAACCAGAAAAAGTCCTGCTTATTGCAATCAAAACCATGTTTGATCAGTAGTGTGAGCTAGCATTGAACACAACCTTACAAGAAGATGGTACTACAGCAGCAAGTAGAAACTGCATAGTCTACCAAATTTAAGAGTTGATATTTGGTGAGATGCTGCCCAGTTAACCTGATATGCATACATACACAGTTTAATTGTATTTTTTTCCCAAAAGGCTACAAAAGGGCAGTTTATAATGGTGAGAAGTAGGCTTTACCACCTGTCAGTTGCTTGCCTGCTCACATACAGCATCAGAACATCTGGGTTTCCTCACTGCAGGGAAGAAAACCCAGACTCCGGAATGAAGAGCATGCTACCAGACAGAGCTAACCAGTGGCTAAAAATGTCACCAAGTGGAATACATGTGCACACTTTGGTTTAATTGAAGACTGCTCTTTGAAACAATTTCCATAGTCGGCATGTAAACCCATGCTATGAGAGACTAAGCGAGAGAGAGAGAGATGGAGTGACCATTGGCCAGTGACATCCCAGGTTGTACATGTTTGTGTAGCCAGGCATGGCTACATGAAGCCCTTGCACCGTGGTTTACATTTTCTCTGTATATTTGCATTTGTGGTAGTAGGTTTGGTATTTATGAGACCCACTGCACATAGGAGGGGACCCTTGTTTTGGTGTACAATACTCACGTTTTTGCCAACATTGTGAACCCATCTTGACTGATTGCCATTTGGGTTTTGTTTTTGCTTGCATCTTGCTTGGTATAGTAATCTTTGTGGCACTTTCCTTGCTTCCTCAGCTACATGTTATAACATACTGCCAGCCAACCAACCCCAGTCTACAGGTCTGAATGGCAAAAGTTGTAAGGGTTATGCATTAGAAACGTGCATGATGGTTGATAATAGGGGATCCAACAAAGTAAGGCCTGACTGAGTGAAGAGAATTTTTGCCTGACAAGTGCATGCAAGTGAAATACAGTTGTATAGACTACAGGACAGAGGGACCCAGTCCATTTTGAAAATACCCAAAATCACCTTATTGTAAATGAGACAGTGATTTGGATTGAATAGCAGTATGAGGTGTCACCCTGCGAACCTGCATATCTGAAAAGAAAGATCACAAGGAGATATGGGAGGCGGCATAGAGCATGGGCAAAACCAGCCAGTTTGATAAAGGGCTCCAGCATCTGCATTGTAAATCATTTGTGCATGATGCCTAATCCATACTATAATTTTGACAGTTGTTAGTTGCCTCACTAACGTACTAATTGTGTGACTTGATTTATTATGTTGCAGATGAGTGTGTTTGGGCTAATGATTACCTAGAGGAGTGGTACAGATTGCAGCATAATCCACATACTGACCTCACCTATACACATGCTACACCCACACCACACACACAGTTCACATACCCTTCCAAGTACAACCCCTACACCTGCAACTCATTACTAGATGCACACACACCCAGGTTAAAAACTGTATCACATCCAGACATCAGTCGTAGGAAGCTACGCCGTTTGGCTTCATATGAATTAGGTGTTCCTTTGTCTTCCCACAGAATGTCACGTCACAGAGACTTCCAGACTCTCAAAAGGCCAAAAGTGTCTAAATCAGAGCCTCAAGTTTCTGTTGTTCGCAAAGAAAATGCTCCTAAGTTTTCATTTACGAAAGCTCAAATGGGTGAAATATCCACCAAGGCGACATCAAACAGTTTTGAAGACCTGTATAGACAGCAGGCGCAAGAATTTATGGCAGAATCAGATATGCCGAGGTCTATATCCCTGTACACAGATTATGGTACTACCCAGACTGATGTCGATAATAACAACGAATCAACTGAGCAGCTGGAGTCATACAAAGATGACAGCTTGACAGAGCTGAAGTACTATTACAGTGGCACTGAAGATGACCGGGGAGGGAGCCAGCCCCATAAAACTGATAATATTGCCCTTGTAGTCAATCAGGATTGGCCCTCTGAGCATTCGTCCCCCACAAAGCAACAGTATTTTGAGTATTCTGAACGAGAAAAACCCAGGGATAAAATAGTTGAAAAGATATCTCAGTTTGAGGTAGGAGATGGTTATAGTGAGGGTTTTGATGAGGCCTGGCATGGGGAACAGGGGTACAATATGGTAGATAGGGGTGGGAATGAGGGTGGTCAGTACCACAATGCCAACCTGAGCGGAGAGTCACAAAGTGTGCAGTATGGCAAAACAAGTGACAGCAACAGGAGCTTGCTGGAAGAAATGCAGAGACCTGAGGTCTTAGAATTGCTGAAAAAATATGACCCAGGGACACCTTTTATGGAGGAGCCTGAATCTTACAAGTGTTCGCAATGGGATGACTCAGGGTCTGACTCTGACCTCGATGACCAGACGAATAGGAAGATATATCGCCAAAAGGTGGAGCAAAACTACAAGAGGCTGATAGAGGAAAAGATTCTCACCCCAGAGTCTGAAGTCCTGTCACAGTCTTGGTCTCAGGAGGACCTTGCCCATATGCGTGGAGAGAGTCCTACCTACAAAACTGGCATTGATTCCTCAGATTGGGAAGCTATTGACCATCACAGAAGTAGATCATTTGAACGGGAGAGAACATCAGAGAAAGAAGATGAAACTCAAAGTACACAGCCAAAAAAATTGGAGAGTTGCCTTAGTAAGAACTCTCCAAAGAAAAAGAAATACAAGAAAGTGAGGGTAAGGAGGCATGATTCTCTGATTAAATGTGATTCTGAGCCCAGCCTGGCAACAAAACACAGAACAATGCCTCAGGTTAACATGGACCCTCCTGTAGAGAACTTACTTGACTTTACTAGTCCAGACACCTCCCTGGACTGGATGGTCAGGGAGAACATACCCTACCAGACTGCTGAGGAGGAGACATCAGTTAAGATAGTCAGATCTCAGTCTTCTTCAGCTGTGCATAATTCCGAGAATTTCTCCAGACCAGAATATTACGAGGCTCTTCCAAGAAAATTAGAGTGCCGTCCACCATGTAAGCCTATGGATTCTCTCCATCCAAACGCACAGGAGCGACCTCGCTCTGCACCCACCCTTCCTGTTTCCAGAGGCCAAGGGCGACGGCCAAACAGTCCTACTGGATCCTTAGGATCTTGGAGGCAGCCTTCCAGACGTCGCAATAATCTTGACAAGTTTTATGGCAGTTTTGGGCAAAGAACACCTTCCGAAAGCAGTGATAGGTCTTCAAGGCTGGATCCCCAAACATATCAGTCATATGCAGCAGGTATCTTGCATTCTTCTCGTAAATCCGAGCCATTCCTCTTGCTTCAGAGACGTTACCTCACACTGGAAAGAATTGCAGAAATTGAACTTCAGACCCTTGAGAGTAACAAGAAACTAAAAGAAGCTATTTATGAAAACATTGGTCAAAGCAAGTCTTGTGATAGTCTGGCAGGAGCCAATCATTCTAAAAGCCTTGTTCAGTCCAAGTGCAAATTGGAAATTGCAGAGGAGCTGAAAGAACTCTATGCTCAATTAGATGAAGCTCAAGAAAATGAAGAATTTTTCTATGACACTGGAAACTTAGATGAGCATAGATGGAATCCATGGAAAGATTGGGGTCTTCAAACCAAAGAGCTATGTTTGACTGACCTGCATGAGATCTATCAAAATAAAAAGCCAAATCTTAACAATCATTCAAGAAGACAGAGATGGCGAAAGCAGAAGGCCGACTTTCGGCGAGAGCTGTCTTTCCGGAAGTTGTGTATGAAATATAAGGATTTAGATGAGAATTCCAGAAGAGAAAAAATAATGGAAGAGGTTCTGTCCAGGCAGTTGAACAGTAGGCGCAGCTCTGACACTTCTAGTACAAGTAGGGCAAGCACGCCTGTTGGAAGCTACATAGAGATTATGGCAAATGCAGCCCGGAAGGCCAGTGAGAGACCTATTTATGGTTACTACATACCAGAAGGGGCAAATAGATATGAAATGCATGTTGAATCCAAGAAAATGTCAAAATCCTGTCCAGACATCAGTAGAACTGGGCTTCATGTCCGGTCAGCATCTGAACCACAAAAGAAAGGGTCCAAAGTAAATCCTGAAAATCTTGTGCAGAGATCAGATTCCTATCGACAGAGTAGGTTCAGCAAGTATAAAGAGGCAGCTGAGATAGGTGCTGAACTGGGGGAGAAGTTGTATAAATCTAGAATAATGATGGCCCAGTCTCAGGGTGCTGGGCAACAGAAAGGCAGTGATGCCTCTGATTGCATAGATCATGTAGATGGCCGTCTTGGACAGTCAGTGAAATCCAAGAATGTAATATCTGTAAGGCCGTCAGAAGAAGGAACACAAGGACTTTATGTGAAACCTATCCAGTCCATTGGTAGCACACAGAGAAACCCTATTGATACTTGGGTGGAACAGAGTGCCAGTGCATTGGCAAGTGATAAGCTTCGATATCGCCACCAAGCTTACTCAAATGACTACCGATATAGGCAGCACAGTATTGATTCAGGGTCGCCAGGGTCAGGGTCACGGGAGAGCACACAAAGTATAAGTAGCAGTGCCTTGAGTTCTGCCTCATGGACTAATGCACAGGTGTCAGATGTCCATAGAAGAGCTATCCCAGCTGAGCCTTTGCAGGACATCAACCCAGCCAAGCCCAGTGATGGGCATGGAAGAGCAGGTAATCACCATGGGAAGTACTCTGCAAATCCAAACCGAAACACGGGGACTGACCCTTGGAGGAGTGAAATTAGAGGTGTTATTGGTTCCACGCCAGGCCCACACAATTCTTCCCAGACAAACAGTGTGATTAAGATAGCTTTACCATCTGATGCATACAGAAGACCAAAGGTAGAACGTTTGTCACGAAGTCGACGTCGAGACTCAAAGCCTGCACAAGGAACAGTTTCTCATGTGATGTCATTATTTGAAAGACACCAGTCTGTGGGAGCAGGGGGTGCGTTTGTACCCACAAGTATACAGAGCACAGGACACACGCTGTATGAGAGACAGGAAAACCAGAGTGAAGTGTCCAAGGAAACAGAAGGACGCCCTGAAAAGGATGCTTCCAGGCAAGACAAAAGAGAACATCAGACCCGCGAGAGACAAATGTCCGATACCAAAAGGAAGTGCACAAATTCAGGTAAAATGCTTGGGAAAGCTGCAGCAGGGCAGCAGGGGTATGGATCTGCTGGACAATCACCTGCACACAGCCATGAAGACTCAGCTGACATTGTTAAAATTGCTAAAGCCAAGTTTGAACAAGGAGAAGCAAATGCAGAAAGTGTACCCAGGACAGCGCTGCCCCACAGGAGTATGAATACTGCTCTGGGAAGGTATGAGGCCAGAATCCGCAGCCGATCAGAAAGCCCAAAAAGGCGATCGCTTTCTGTCAAGAAGACAGGTATGGATGAAGGAAAAGTCAAAAGAGCCAGTAATTTCTCAAAGAGTGCAACTGCTCTCAATGAGCCAGCAAGTCCATCGCATATTGTGGACTCCTATAAATATGTGTCAGTGACTACATCTAAGGTGGATAGTAATAAATCCCAAAGACGAAGGACACGGAGTGCTAACTACCCTCCTGAGAGTAGACCTACATATGAGCCTGAGGCTGAGCCTCATGCCCCTATGGCTGCCAGGTGCTCTCAGCCCCCCAGTTATCACAGCAGTAGTGTGGCAGAGGTGAAGCAGCTCACAAGAGAGGACCACCCAAGCCAGGACAGCAGGTATGAGAAGCGATGGGGAGTACAGATACCCCCTGCAGAGGGACAGAGTGGAAATCTGAATGTGTCATACTATGAGAAAGTCAGAGACTGCCCTGATGGGAATGATCCACCTGCGGAGACCAGGGATGGGAGTGCCCAGAGAGCACATACACAACCACACATTGACGTTCCTAGCTCTGAAGTCTACATGAAGTTGTCTCCTCAAGATGCCAGATCAGAGCCCATCAAGATAGTACTTAATAACCCTGCTCATACCAAAACAGTCAAATCCACTGGGTCTGCAGGACCAGGCAATAGTAAACCTAGCAGCAGGTATGAGTACACTATTAACTCAGGGGGACATGATCTAGACATAAGGTATGGAGATTCACTTTCGCAGCTGCACAGGCAAACTGTTGGCCCTGCAGACAGGAAACAGGCTCCCTCTGGTGGCAGCAGTACATATTCAAAGCCAGCCATGGCTGAACAATCTGGCTTGCAACCCAAGTCCTATGGTGGACAACCTGGGTCACCATCTGAAGGTCACATGTCCTCCTCACAACACAAGACCATGAATGGAAGGTGGGAGAGTAGAAACTCTACAAAGCCTTCCAGTGGTCAAAGGGAACATGTAACTCCCAAAAGGCCATCAAGTGGTCAAAAAGATTCCCCAAGGTCACCTTACAAAAGTAAAAGGCAGCAAGAGAAGTTTCCAAATATAGCTGAGCTTAGACGGGAGATAATGGAGGAATTTCGGCAGACCACAGCCCCCAAGAGATCCTTTTCGACTTCTGCTCTAAGCAGCAATGACCCACTGACTGACCCCACGTATGGTGACCTGGGGAAGTGGTCGAGAGTCAATGTCACAGATGGCCTGAATAGGCACAAGAGTGAGGAGGACATAGGCAAACTTCAGAAGTGGACTGCCACAGAGTTGACTAGGTCCAGTAGTATTACAAACAGCAGTAATGACACACTGATCATTAAAAACAGTGACCCGGACCTCTCTGTGGAGTCGCCACGTATTTACAACTCTGTCAAGCAGATGAAATCTATGTATGAAACCAAGAAAGTAGAAAAATCTCAATCTGAGCCAAATCTTGCAGACTTACAATCCAGTGCAGAAAGTCCACGGACTGCAAAGTCTGAAGACAATGTCACAAGACATATTGAGAGCACTCACAGTCCAAATTTCAAAGACCTGAAAGCCAAGTATGAGTCTGGGTATGTATCAGATGGGCAGGACTATAGTGTGTACAGGGGAGTTCCTCGCACAATTTCTGGGGATCTTAAAGAAATACAGCAGAAATATGGGCAGGGGGACTCTTTTGCCAGAAAGGAATGGGAGAAACAGGAGCCTGGCACTCCAAATGGGGATACGTTGAGATACTACAAGAATGAGAGACATAGCGATGGACCTGTCAAACAGGACCAGGCCTCGGCAATCATTGCTCAATGTGAACGCATCATGCAGGATGATGAGGCTAAGCAGCAGCGACTTATTCAGAAGTATCGGGAAGAAAAACCGTGGGATGTAGTTCGCCCGCCATCTCCTGCAAAATATGAAATGGGGCCTATGCAGTATATAGAAAACATTGAAACCATAGGGGAGGAGTGGGAAAAAACCAAACAGAAACTGGCCTCACAGGGCGATAGTCCCCGTGAGAGCATTTCAGACAGAATGAGTGACAGTAAAGGTACACAGAACAGCACAAACAAGAACACACAATACAACACGAACAAACACACACAATCACAGTACTTGAGGGAACCACATCCAAGCCCACACCCCTCCTCTGCAATGGTAATGGCCCAGAATTACAACAATATAGCTGTGCCCAAGGCACAGAGGCGCCCTCCATCCAGTAACGAGCAGAAATATCAGACGTTGGCCGCTGTTAGGCACCGGGGTGGCAGTGTACGGAGTTCCAGTTCCTCATCACATGGTTCCACTGGGCACCCAACTAACTCCTCTAATACATTACCAGGTGGACACCTTTATAACCTTATTCAGTACTAACTGTTGTCACAGATTTTCAGAGAGAGAAAGATACTAGGATCTGCAATCAGACCTCCAGCTCTTTTTCTGTTGGACTGTATTTGCAAAAGTATTTCACTGATCATTTGAAACTAAATCATATGAATGAAATCAAAGAGCTGAAGGGTAGATTCAGCTTATTGTGGTGGGGTAAAGGTACAATGATAGGGAGTCCTATCAGAATATGCTTGTGAGACTGGGTACCATAATGGCTTTCAGGCTATATGGCTGGATACATGTATGATGGTGGCTTGTTGTCACACCACAATTGGGCAGTATCCTGTGATCCATAATCAGCAAGCAAGTGGGTCCTACATTTACACATATGTTGCAAATCGTGGTAACTTGGGGCAGGGTACTGGTTCTCAGCCCAAGCAGATGTCTGTGCAGGTACCACCAGGTAGGCAGTGTGCTGGCTTCCACTGCTGGCATCAGTAGAAAAATACATGCTCTTACCTGGGGTGAAAAAATATCCTCCCCTAAAAAAATGAAATAGACAGGAACCATACATACTGGTTCCCTATTCATGTAGTGGGGCAAGTATGAGGGTGCAGTGTGGCAGTGATATTGTACACCAGTGTCAAGATCAACCTCCTAGAGGCAGTGGGTCACTTGCGATGTCTTTTCATTGTCTGTGATGTGATGTGACTGTGTAATATTGACAGCAAGCTATTCCAGGACTTCATCACTGGTGTGGTTTTATTAGAGTCTATGTTATTGTTTTAAGATCAGATGATTTCTTCTGTCACAGAAAGACTGTACAATCTGTTGGTTCCAGTGTTTTTGTGGTAAATGTGGAGCTGTTATATGTCCACAGGAACTCCAGGTTTACACCACCCTGAACTCTCTTGTCAACAAAAAAAAAATTCTCTTTCTTTCTTTCTTTCTTTCTTTCTTTCTTTCTTTCTTTCTTTCTTTCTTTCTTTCTTTCTTTCTTTCTTTCTTTCTTTCTTTCTTTCTTTCTTTCTTTCTTTCTTTCTTTCATTTCTTTCTTTCTTTGCTTCCTTCCCTATTCTCTCTTCCTTTCTTTTTTCTTTAAATTGCTCTTAATTTCTTTCACTCCATTTTTTCTTGTATATTTTGATGCTTTTAATGTGGTATGTGAGTGTTATTTGATAATAATTGCATGTACATGTAATTGTATACAGTGTAATTCAAGATTGTCTGCATATATGCTTTATGTCTTGATATTTGTCTTATTGCAAGGCTCCTTTATGATATGCATGTATATACTTGTACAGAGACCTTAGCTTAAAGCTGCATGATATGTGAAAACGCAGCATTGTCATATTTTAATGCAGACATTAGTCTTCAAAATTTAACCATATATGCCTGCTGAAATACTGAACACATTGTCAAAAGTGAAAATTGGATGACATTAAAGGCAGCAGTTTAAAGCAAATACTCCACATTTATCCTAGAACGTCGCCAGGAAGAGTCTCCGCCCACACCACCTCCACCACCACCATCTGTCGTCAACATAAATGCTGAGAAACTACGGATGCGCCACAGCTTGTCTGCCATTGAAAAGCTTGGCGTCAAAACCCCACCTCCATCATCTAAACGTAGAAGTTATGATCTCAAACTCAAAGGTAGCCCTTTTGATGTGATTGGGCTATAGTACAGCTGCCAGCCCTGTTCCTGTGCAACTCTTCTTTAGGGAACTACTCTCAAACCCCTTTTTTAGCTTAAGGGAATCATCTAAACTCACACATGTTAACTTCAAGCATCCAGAAAAACCAGCAAACATGCTGAAATTGCTCAATTGTTTTAAAGTCTCATAATTGTCGGATTATAAGAAACTGTCAATTTAAAGGCATCAGCAGAAAACTGGGAACGTGTTACTTGGCATGGGTAAATATGCTTTTGGCCCCTTGTAGAAGTTGCCTCGTTTAATGTAATACACATTAGAGTGCTCAGTTGTAATAATGAGAGTTTGAAATGTTAGCAGTCACAGTCACAATAATGACACAACTTGCCGTTACCCAGTTGCCCAAGAAAACCATGCTTTTCTTTTTTTTTCTTTTCAGCAGTGATTACCATTAAAGCAATACCTAGACTGTTGCTTGATTTGTATTTGGTCACACAGGTTTCAAGCCTCTCAGTCTGTGACCAGTAGGCCAAAGTCAACCTTTGTGAAGCCATTCTAAATGAAGTACATGTGATTATGGTCTGACAAGAAATTTTTAAAAAATGAAAATAGATATTTTTTGGTTTGAGAGTAGTTGTTTGGAGGTCACACAGGGCAGGGCTTGAGGACAGGTGGCACTTAACTAACCCCACAGGGATGAGACTTGTACCTGGCCCTACCTTGTAGTTCAGAAAGAAAGTGGAAATAGAAGGTTATATTGGGTTACACATGATACCACCATCTTTTAACAATACACCCCACCCACACCCCCAAGAAAAAGAAGAAAAAACACAAAAAAACAGAAGCATGTGCATGATAAAAAGGGATGGATTTTTTTTTCAAAGGAATTTTTTAGTATTATATATTAATTCAGTCTCATCCCCACTGGTATTAATTAGTTCTCCACTCACAAGCTGGGGCAGCTTTCAAACACTCACGGTTCCTCATGTCAAGTCTCACCTTTCCACTTGGCACCTCCCCGTTTGTAACAGTCACCAAGAAGGACCAGGTAACAACAGACCAGAAGCCCAAACTTATCCAAACAAAATCTAAGGATAATAGATGCTAAAGTGCAGGTACTCGGGTCTGATCCTGTGCCTGTCAATTGGCTAATTGCTTTGCTTTACAAAGGGGGAGGAATCAACTGGAAATGTGAATGGCATGATCCATAGTATTGACCAATTCATATCTTCTTCACTTGTTTAACTTAAACTTTTTTTCAGATGCCTTGTAAATATGAACTTTTTGTTTTGTGATAAACATACTGTTCACTTTAGCCTTATCTTTTTGCTGTTTTGACTTTTGTTGTTTAATCCTTTCATGATTAAATTTGAAGGGCCATGCTCTGGTCTTTCTGTGTTCAGAGAAACTTGATCTGTTTTGACCAGAAAGAAGTTTTTGTCCTCTTGAATTTTGAACCTCACGATAAGACACTTATCTGTCAAGTTCTGATCAATAAATTATAGGACATACTTCCGAGTGAAAAAAAAAAAAAAAAAAAAACTAAGACACTCAGGGAATGAAAGCTGCCCAAACAGAAACTAGACCCATATCCATGTTCAGGGCATGAATAGTGAGAACATGGATACACAAGCTTCAGTGCACAGCTGCTCACAGATAGATGTGGAAATGTTTTCAAGGCTGCTAACCACACCATATTGCAATGCATAGAGACAGCTTGGACGCAATTATAGACCCAGAAATAAAATGTTTTACCCACAAAGCTTTGTCATATTTTTTCTGAGTACTGGATCACCTTGAAAATTATATATTATGTTTCAGAATTAAAAAGTTCCTTTCTTGCATTGGCTGAATCCTATTTGGCTTATCTATCATACCGTGGCCTCACTGTTTACTTTTTCTCAATTCATGGCTGGGATGATCCAAATAAATCAAAAAGAGAGGCAGGGAGAGGAACAATAATGTAAACATTGTAAAAAAAATTTTTGATTATGATTATGTCTCATGAAGTAGAAGTATATATTTATAAATTTATTGGTTTCAAGCTTATTATACGTAGTAATAAGTATCCAAGTCGCAAATCAAATGATCAGATTTCAAAAAAAATAAATTGTATGCACAGTTGAAAAAAAAAAGTATCTATGTAACAGTTGTGAATCGGGGAGGACCCATCATATAGAAGACAAAAATTGATGTAACCTCAGCAGTAAATGAGATGAGTGACATGTACATACAGGACTGGTGGTGTGCAGTCAGCTTGCATGGTTGTAAGAGGCTGTGAAAGCTATATTTGAGCTTTGCCTACATGTAGACGCCATTGCATGGCTGCTTGTGGCAGGGTAGCATAAACTGCTGAGGAGTTCATACCAAGTCATTGGTATGTATCCAGTGCCCTAATGCGTCAGATCTGTGATGCAGGCAACCTTGCCACTTTGAAGCTGGAGACCTCTCATTGGCCAGTACAGTTTGTCTGCAGTAGCCAGCAAAATATGACTTGGTAATCATAAAATATGTCATTCTGCTACTTGAAACGCTAATCCCATCTTCAAATTTTTATGTCTTCCTGTTGTCTGGCACACATTTTGCCTCCATGCCAGCCTTGACTGGACTTTAATTTCATATTAAGCCTATTTTGATAGCCTGGGAGGTTGATATGAAGGCATCTGTTAATTTGCCCAGCTGTAAATATGTGTATTTTCAAAAAAGCATCAGAAACTATCTTTGCAGCCACAAATCCTAGCATGGGGAATGGTATTCCTTCAAAAACCTGCAAAGTCTGTTTCAAATAGAATGAGACATGATCATTCATGATCACATGGCTAGCTATATTTATATATAGGCATCACATGCAATCACGCTGAGGCTTATAACTGCTTGATATACACGCTTTTCTAACCTGTATGTGTTACCATGGTAACGTAATTGAGTGTAGTTGAGTAGTACATACACACCACTGACATCATTGTTCTCGCATATTTCTCATTCTTAGCCACCAAATTTAAAATTGGATTAGCAAAAAGTAAGTGTGCATGGACTGGCACATTTTAATCTACAGAGGGAGCAGCGGGGTTATGGGGCTTGTTATAGATAGTGGTCACCTCTTTTATTTATCATATAGCATACACTTACAGGGAACATTTTATTTCTCAATGTGGTTGTTGGGTTCATACTTTTGAGTGTTACATTTTCACCTGTTTAGTTTCATTAATGTTATGGTGGGATATAGACACAAAGTGGCACATGTTGTACTGGTTAAAGTAGGGAAAAAATGCCACTTTATGTCTGTACCCTGGATGAGTTACTTCTTGGTCCATTTGTGGACCATTGGTCATTGCTTTTGCTCAAAAGAATTCCAGTCTGGCTTGCTTCTGTTCAGTGATTATGATAATATTTAATAATTGTTTTCTGTAAATGGAGCCAGGTATCATATAGTCATTTCTGTGCATAATTTAGACAAGTTGTTTTTTATTGTAGAATAATAGAAAAACACTATAGATGGTCTGTTTAGCAGGCAAGACATAGAGTTCTGGCCATGTATTTATATAGATATCTGCCTATATGAAGCCATACTATACTCCCTCAAAGGTTACCTAGTTCAGTAGAGTTCTGTGGGGGAACAAGTAAGGAAGGATCCTGGGGAGCTGATATGCCCATGTCAATGATGTGGCTACAGTGTCTCTGCCTCACTGGGCTCCATGTTCCCTTGATGCTCAGAGAGAACTGAGTGTCTGAAGTAGAGCTTCACATAACATTAACCCTTTGTATTAATGCTCCAGATTTGATTTACAACGAGGCAGAACTGGCAAGCTACCTGTGTCACTGCATGTCAGTGGGCATAACCAAGTGTTAAAACTGACAGGTACAGAAACTAGAAACAAGTCACCTGTTTTTGTGTCATACTTGGAGTTGACAAGTCTTTTCTTTGTCTCAGCTCTGCATTACTGAGCAGTGGAAATGGTCAGTATACTCCTGCCCCCCCCCCCCCCCCAGTTTAAGCCTTTGAGGGAGAATAGTCATTTAGTCACTTACTTGTAAGTTCATTAATTTGTTCAGTATTTTCTGTATATATGTTAGATAAAGCAGCATTTGTTTCGAATGGTGAATTGTGTTCGCAGGAAAGAGCCACCAATGTTTATTTGTTTCGTCAATGATTTTGCTGTTTATGAAATGGATATTAGGGCAGGAATGTTTAGTTGCATAGAAAAGGGAATCCTGGACAGGGTCACAGAAGCAATAGAGTATTCCAAGTCTGTAAATATTTGTATTTGCCTATCAGCATTGCTGTTTCTGTCTTTACCTGCAAAAGCTCTCCTCAAACTTTTGTCACTGTATTCTACCACATTTAACCTCTAGTGTGATTTTAATGCAACTCTTACTTGTGCATATTTGATAATGCATTGATAGCCTCTTGATATTATTGCTAGCCATGACATTAACCCTAGATGGCTTGATGATCTATTTAAGTGTAACTAATAAGACTTGGAAGTAAGGATATATATATATATATATATATATATATATATATATATATATATATATATATATATATATATATATACATACACACATAAGGTTGATGCCAGTTGTCTGTGTCTGAAATGGCAAGGATGTTGACACGGAGGCAGAAAAAAGTGAAACAGTTGTCTGTGTGTTTCAGAGAGTCCACATTATTTCTCCACATCAGACATCCCTAGTCCCTCTAGTACGCTCGACAGAAAACGTAGAGATGAGGAGACGGCACGGAGGAAAGCACATATGGTAATACAATGATGCAGTGATAACTGTGTCTGTCCTTGAAAGCAGCAAATGTAATATAATCTTGTCCGGGGTTAAAAAAATGCAATTAGAATATATGAAAAAAGTGTTGTAAAAGCTGTGGTTGACATTCAAGGGAAATGATTGGGTTATCAGCTGGTCATTGTGTCTGAACTTGGAAACAAGTGTACATTTGTAATTAATGCTATTTCTGCAGTACAGTGGTCCCTGTCTAGAAAGACCACCCCTAGGGCAGGTGAAAATGTGGTTTCTCAAAACAGGTGGTCTTTCATTAGAGGTATAATAACATGGAAAAGATAGCACAGTGTTCTGATAGAGCGGTCTTAAAAAGATATGCGGTCTCTCATGGGAGGGGTCTCTCAAGGCAGGTACCACTGTACTACATGTATATTATGTCATTATTGCGTGATGAGAAGGTTTAAGCTGTTTAAGTAGTGGCTGGACATAATGCTATATGCTTGGTCTAAGATAAGGGCCATTATCTAGGACTTCATTTCCAAGCAGCAGACAAATAGATGTATAGAATTGTCCCCTAATAAGACCCTTCTTGTCTAAGTCCACCCCTCAATAAAGGCCATCTTCTTGTGCAGATTGAGTGTGAGCTATTTCTGGTCTATTGGCTTCCCCTTCCTTTTAATGACACTTTGATTGTATACTTTCATTATAACAGGATGGTAATATTAGAGAGAGACCTGTATATTTATTTGCCTGATGTCTGGAAAAAAAATTACATGGAAGTGTACTTTTCTCTTCACTTTGTTTTTACATCACATATAGCTATCATGTGAAATGCCAAGAGAAATGTACACTCTTCAGTAGGAATTTTGTAATCAGTAGCCCCCTATATTGGACTGAATAAGCAGACTGTAACCACTGAATAAGCATCCATAATATCCAATTAAGGGAGATAAATATGTACATGAAGCTCATTCAGTTCTAATGATGGACCATATGTAACGTGCCTTGCAGCAACGTATCTATGAGGAGGAACGCAGAAAGAAATTCTTGGAAGAACAGATGGCCAATGAAGCAAGACGACACAGTGACCACTTCACGTGAGTACTTGTAATATGTTGTCTGATTGGATGGTTTCTTCTCACCTCCCAACATTCAATAATTCATCAACACTTCTATTGTTTTCAAGACGGACATAATTTTGTGCTTTCTGTTGCAATTATCATTGTAGGGTTTCTCACATGGAGTAATCTGGCATTTGACATTTGGATATTTTTGAAAACTTACAAAAATATAAATAAAAAGATGTGTGCTATGGCCAATCAGCAGCACTACCATTGGAAAAAATAGACCAACATATTTGGAAACCGTAACTATGTTTTTGTCTGAGCAATTGGAACCCTGTTTCCCAACTGTTTATCAAATACATAAATGTAAACAGTTTCATTTACTTTTCCAACTTAACTTTTTTGTTTCAAATCAACAGACCTCAAGTAAAGTGCATTGTTTGTTTTATTTCACACTGAAATGTGAAAACAAAATTCAAAATACAGTAATTACATGCAATAATAATAAATTATAATACTGATGCACTAGACTGAGTAGATTATGTATTTTGACTGAAAGATGACTAAATCCTATGTACCAAATTTTTGTTCGATGCTGTGTCTGATGCATTTGTGATGTGGTCAACCTGTTGATATAACTTGGTGATCTACTTGATAATATTGGATAAACCTCTTGATATCAGTTGATAATCCCATACATATGATTAACTGATGACTCTTATAAATCTAATGTGGTGAGACCACACTAGCACTATCTTGTGGTGACTTAGACCCAGTGTGAGTTGCTTCAGCTCACTACTGCTCACTGTATGCAGTAGTCCCTTTGACTACTTTGTAACAACATACTACATTTGATATATTGTAACGGGACTGTAACCACTGCAGTATCTGTGTGTATCTGTCTGTATCTAAATGCTATTCCAAACTGGCTTTATAATGATTTGAGGGGGAATGACTTCTGTGACCCTTCTATCAGATGCATGAAACAACTGTGTTGTCAAATATATTCTTTCACAGATCTGTGATGGGGAGGAGACAATTTGCTGGTGGACTTAAATGTTGTTACAAAGGAGTACTTTTAGCTTGACTTGGTCACTTGATTGAACTCCGCACCATGACATTATTTCTGTCGCCAGGGAAGAGAATAGGCCAGAGTACTGGCTGCGACTAGCAGGCTTAGATGAGGAGGAGGAGGAGAGGCCCCATGTGAAGATTGTACAGCAAAAGACTAGTGATGACAGGTCTTGCAGGTTTCCACTCGCTTCCTTCCTCTGTCTATGTCCGTCTCCTCTCTGCCTTGTCTCTGGAAACTGGCTTCCACTTTGCTTGCATAGCACCCCAAGCTCCCTTTTCTTCCCTTCACTTGTGGAAGAGTAGTTTGGGATGTCAAGCAGGCAAACTTCAACTGTCACGTTTCTTGACTATAAATGTCAAATCTGTAGAAAAATCTCGGCTCACAACTGGGAATTTTCTGTTCCTTTTGTCATATTGTGTTACCGTTTTGAGTACATGACAAAATTTATGTGAAAAGTGTGGTTCAGAGTGCTGAACATTTGATGAAACTTACTCCATGTAATCAGAGTTGTTTATCTTTTGACTGCAATGATCTGTTTTGGGGGAATCTGAAACAACAGGAATCTTGGGAGATAAATTTTTATGTTCAACTTTATTTTTATGACATTTCACAAACTTTGCTTATTTTTGTGACATTTCAAACTTTGCTAATTTTTGTTAAAAAATAACAACGCATGGTTACATGGAGGAAATATATACTAACACTTGATTTTTAAAAACATTTATTTTAGAATAATGTATAAAAAGAACAATATTTTTTCCAAAGAAGCAAAACACTGAAAATTTGTGGAATTACATACATCTTGTTCCACAGATCAATAGAGTATCCACAATGCCACAACTTTTTCCCCACATATCTCTTCTGAGAGCATCAGATATAGCAGCGGCAATATCAACCAGTGTACTGCTGTCTGGTATATCTAGATGCCTGTGCATCTAATATGCCCCACCTGCTACTAGATCCTGGCCCACTCTCCACAGACCTCAGGTCCGCTGGTGAAGCCTGGTCCTGCAGAGAATGCAGCAGAACTAGCTTTTCAGCTATCCCTGTGTAATATACAAACCAAATAGATCATATGACATGATTCCTGGATGTTTATTGGCTAATGCTGCCTATCCATTTGAGAATTGTATGGTCAGCTTCCCCTGTGTGTGGGCTAAGCTTATGGCCACTGACAGACATACTGTATATAAGCTGTGCAGCTTTCCTGCAGTGGAACTCAGTGGGATCCCAGATTGCAGCACTTGAGTGGGTCCATTTGTATATTTATTCCTTGTACATGATAAAAGCCTCACAGGGATTTATTGTTATGTAAATGAGCAAATCATATGCAAATAACACCACCAAGTGCTGCCCTCTGGGATCCTAAAAGAGTCTTTTGAAGGAATTTCGGAAATAGAGTTAATCTTACCAGCAGATGATGTGAGGCCTACTGCATATGATAACCACCCAGCTTACTCATAACACGAGAAGTGTCATTCCAGCACATTGCAGCATTACAAGAGAAAGATAGTCCATGGGGAAGATCTGCACCCAGAAGTGTAAAATATTTTTGGGTCCTTAATTTCACTCAAGGAAAATGCAGTTGTGATCAATTGCAAAATTGACATTGTAGGGGCCTTAATAGGCAGTGAATATGTGTATTTTTCTTTAGACATTAAAGTCCGTCATACATCAACACAAACCTGTGATAATCTGAATTCTCTTAAAATGCTTAGCAGTTCTAAATTTAGTTTTCACCAGCCAAACTTTCGCAATGACCGGCATGTAAGGCATAGGTAGATAAATGCTTACCCAATGCCCATCTTGTAAGGCACAGGCTTAGCTATTGAATGAGTGGCTTGATGCTCACTCAGTGCCCATCATACAAAGGCATAGGCATGGCTCATGAATGAGTAGCTTGATGCTTGATACTCACATAGTGTCCATCATGTAAGGCAAAGGCTTGACTCATGAACGAGTAGTTTGATGCTGACATGGTGTCCATCATGTAATCAAAGGCTAGACTCATTAATGAGTACCTGGATGCTGACATGGTGTTCATCATGTAAGGCAAAGGCTAGACTCACGAATGAGTAGCTTGATATTCACATGGTGTCTGTCATGTAAGGCAAAGACTTGACTCATGAATGAGTGGCTTAATGCTCACTCATTGTCTAGCATGCAGTGACATGTGCATATATTTTGCTCATGAATAGTTTTATGTTCGCTCTGTGCCCAGCATGGAGAGATACAAGCTTAGCTCATGAGTAGAGTTCTGTCACACAATGCCCAGCCTGTAGATGCACAAGCTTAGTGCACAAGCTTAGCTCATGAGCTGCTGGTGCCCTTACAGTTTAGTGCTTGCATGATGTCCATCATGCAGCAACAAATCCCTGGACTTTGATGTAGGTTGATGCTTGCATGTATTTTCAGTGACACCTTGTTCGTTCAGTCTTTAGTTGTAGTAGTTAGCTCTGAATGATATTTGTTTTGCTGTTATCTCGGTTTTAGTGATTTTATCGGTTAGACATGTTGTGCATGCTTTTGTGTGTACCATGCTGTTTATTTGACTCAAAGCAAATAAACAGAATAACTTCTGTCTATTTGCCAAGCACAAACAAATCGTCAAGACAAGTAACTCCAAGTAAAAGCCTGTTTTAACTCATTCCATGTTCAATCAGTAGAGGCCTTGGTCTGTGGTTTTGCACTGCCTGGTAAATCATTCACCAACTACCCTTGTTGTAGACGGTGCATGACTTGAATACTTGCCAATGCAAAAACCACTGATTTCAGACTCGGCATGTTGAAATGAAAGCTCTTTTTAGGAGGAGGTTTAGCGTGTAATCAATTGTCATATAGTTCCCCCAGCAAAATATGCAGAAAAAAAAGAGTGTAGTTAGTGAGGAATGAGTTAACTCAGGCTGACAGGCTGCCAATTGTAGTAAGTAATTTGATAACATAGATACTATGGCTCTTTATTTCATTCCATTGACAACTAGAAAGTTTTACTACTTTTCTTACAGTTTTTAGAAATATGTTTATCAGTTGTAATTGCTGAGACACCTAGCCGTTTTAAAGTATGGTATGATTTTTGTGGATATGTAGACAACTGCACATGAATTGGTGGGAGTCTGCACAATCCCTTCGTAAATCCCTGCAAGCTGAGCTATCTTCCTGTAGTTCTGTGCACCTGTAGGTGTGGTAGTTGCTTGGAGAATTCACAGTCACATGCAAAAAAAAAAAAAATTGTATGCCACAGACAAAACTCAAGTCTGTTTCATGTACCAGCAAAATTTTATCAAACTGATTCAATTTCTGAACAGGTTTTGTACTGGGCAACATGTAATTCACAGTCTAAGATTTATGGACAAAATTATAAGATATAAATTTATATCAGAAAAATTGGTACAGTTGGTGATGAAACAGTAAAGTGTCAATGGCACTGAGTGAGATAGGGTCAAGGGCAGTGTGAGAGGTGGTGGCCAGCTCTGGCTTTGGAAGCAGCCTTGGGCGAGTGACTGGCCTGCAGGTGTAAATTAAAAGAGAGCTGCCAGAAAGTGAACTTTTCCTTCTTTTATTATACTTTGAGTTGGTAACACATTATATTGAGTTTTAGTAGCTGATGCAGAACTGATGGCACAAATCACATGTATGTGAACTTGGTGTTTAATGATGCCATCACATGTTTCAGTCCCAAACAGAAGTCACCGATCCCACAAGACCGCTTTGAAGTGGGGCTGGTACCAGCCCCCCAGATCACCAAGAAACTAGGGACAAAAATCCGAGGAAAAGCCAAGGCTTTGTACAACTTCAATGCCCAGAATCCAAAGTGAGTACAATGTATGGTTAAGAAACTGCATGTGATCTTTTTAGGGCCCTCCAGAAAACAAGTGTAGGGCTTTTTTTGTGCTGTGCATGTAATCCCTCCCCCCCCCCCCCCCCCCCAAGATTTTCCAGAGGATAGCTGTTGACTGATGTAATATTTTTTACGACAAAGACTCCTCAGATGATATTCACATCCAGTACTTGCTGTTAATATTTAATGGGGAAAAGTTGCATGCTAATACAAATGACATTAGGTCCCCCAGGATGATATCAGTTGCGTGGCTTATTCATGTCAGAATTTCTGTTCTGCTGAGGTAGTTTCATGTATATTGATCTGGAAGTCTCCCAGTGGAGCCAGTAAAATCTGTAGAACTTATAAAAGTCCTATTGTAAAAAGTCATACATTTGAAAAAAATGGCCTATAATTACCCATAAAAACTTATGTTTTTGCTTCAATTCATAATGTTGGAAAGTAATGTTTTTACCTCAAACCTCTCCAAGGTATGACATTTCAAGTTTAAATTTTTCGGTGCTTCAGCATAGCAGAGAAGAAAGAAATGAAAAAGGAGAGTAAATGGGGAATTTAAATTCGTAAATTTCAGCAAAATATTTCAGAAAAATAAGTCACTGTTATGGAAGAAGTTGAGCCATTTACATGAGAGTTAGTGTAGTCCAGAGACATGTTCAGCTATATTTATCGTTTGTCTGTGCTTTGTTCAATACAGCATACTGGCTTCCCTCTGATGTACATGTATATACAGGTAGCCCAGGGCGCCTACATATTTGTTCCCTGTCAGTGCTTGACCTAATGAAAAATATGGAGTCCTACTGGCACTTGTGAAAAGAAAGTAATCTCATGTAGGTCTCTGGTTATCAATAATTTATTAGTTTGTCTTGTGTGGTATAAATTGGCTTCATATTGGATGAGGACAGGCCTCGTTTAGATTCTACCTATGGTGGAATCGCTCAGCTGGATGGAGTTCCGTACATTTTATGTAGACTTTTCAAGCACTGGCATGCTATGTAAAGTACTATTCAAGATGTCGATTTCTGTCCAGTGTACAAGCTGACTGTGTTCCCAGTACTTATAGCATAAATTCCAGCTGTTTACAAGTTATTGATTAAATGAGAAAGGCACACACCACAGAAATGAACAAAAATGAATGCATATAAGTTTATCCATCATAGCACCTAACAATCAATGGCCTGGTTTTCTTGTCTGAGTTGCATTGAGCCATTGCATCCCTAGAGTGCTGGTTTTTTTTGTGAGGTTTACTGTATAAACATAATGCATTCTGTGACAAAATAGCTTTTCCAGGGCCATACAAGGTTTACCTGTGTGTTGTGATACTGTTGCTATAATACTCAAAGACTGGATTCTGCATAAATTACAATTGATTTAATGTTGTGGAGAATGTCATCAATAAAATGTAAAGAAAAAATACTGTAGAAGAGCAGATGTGGAAATGATTATGGAAGTTTTATTCCATTTACCGTACCGTGGATTAAGAGCGAAGTCTGTAGTTGGCCATTGTTAAGGTTTTTTTCTCTTTTAAATAAGGCTTCAAGACTTGAAGTACAGTACATTAGTCCAAACTGCATGCTAATGGGGTAATGAGGTATATGCAGGGGTTAGCTGTAAAGGGGTACAATGCAGGGGTTAGCTGTAAAGGGATACAATACAGGGGTTAGCTGTAAAGGGGTACAATACAGGGGTTAGCTACGATGAGGTGAATAGCTGAAAAAGGGTATAGTGCAGTGGTCAGCTGTAAAGGGGTACAATGAAGTGATGACCTGTAAAGGAGTACAATGCAGGGGTTACTATAATGGGGTACAGTGAGATGGCTGGCTGAAGACGGGTACAGTTCAGTGGTTAGCTGTAATAGTGCACAATGTGGTGCTTACATGTTAGGGGTACAATGCAGGGGTTAGCTATAATGGGGTATAATGCAGTGGTCAGCTGTAACAGGGTACAATGCATGGTGAGTTATGGGATTACAATTCAGTGGTCAGCTGTAAAGGGGTGCAATACAGTGATTACCTCAAGGTGTACCTTGCACATTTTTTTAACCATGCGTCTGTGAATGTCTTGCAGGGAATTGTCCTTCAAGAAGGGTGACGTGATCTATCTGACTCGTGAAGTGGACCACAACTGGTTAGAAGGAGAACACCATGGGCGCATGGGAATATTCCCCAGGAACTATGTTGAGGTGAGTGTAAGACTGCACAGTGGGATGATCAGTGCCTCTGAGGGAACACATTAACTCATTCCATACTATGGTGACAGGCATTGGTCAGTGGTTCTGGTACTGCCTGGCAAGTCATGGTGCAGCCGCTGCAAGGGCAGCTGCAGCATGACTGGCCAGGCAGTGCCAGAACCACTGACTTAAGACTATAGGGATGTTGGTACTTGAATGAAGGCTCTTTGCGTGAAAAATTTAAATATGCAATTGTCTTAAATTTTGGTAAATATACGGAAAAATCAGGCATGGCATGGAATGAGTTAACACGCTCCTGCATAGACCCTGCCAGGTTGAAAACACATGGACAGACCACTGTCTGAGTTTTAAGATGAGTAGCAGAATGCTGATGGGCTCAAGTATAGCTCCTGTCTCTGCAGGCTGGTAGTTGGCTCCCATCTCAGACAGACTACTGATTAGGACTGAACCAAAGCTGATCAGATAAGCAGGTCATCTCTCAATGGAGGGTCAACATTATGATGGAAAAGATAGCACCAGGGACCTAATAACTGTGGTCTTTCAAGGCAGGTGGTCTCTTATCAGAGTGGCCTCTCAAAGAGGGAATTAATGTGTACTGATGTGTCTGTGTACTCTGTGTACTACTCAGTGTGGGAAACACAGATGTGAATCATGTAGGACTTTTGAAGGAGGGGTGAAGGGTATAGAGAATCTTACATGTGGTCACTGGTGATTTTCCTCACTAACAACAATCCCTTGTGAGTGAAAAATAGTAATTCACTGTCCAGCCATGTTAGATTTTGTTTATTCTATGTTGAATTGGGTATTCGTCGCAAAAAATGCCCTAGGCCTACTTTCAACACCGACCTGGGGTGTAGTGTTTGTTTACATTTGTCACAGTTATTCAACGTCACACGTGACGTATAATCAAAGATCACTTGTGCACATTTGATTTTGTCTAAATGTCAATGCAAGATGTCACTGATGCAGGCGCATTACAATTAACGTGTAACAGTGTTTAGGTCATGTGATCTACAGTGAGTTACTACTTTTGAATTTCACTCTAGAAAATGATAATTCACCCTCAAACATAGAATAAAAAAAGGTTTAAAACAAAATGGGGGTCTGTATATGTAAGTTGCATCCATATAATAAGGGAAATATACATGTTTCAGGTGAGCATCAGCCTGGCCCAGGCCCAGGCAGTGGCTAGTAGCCGGGAGGGCCTGGCCAAGGCCAAGTATAACTTCAATGCACAGACCTCTGTGGAACTCTCATTGAAAAAGGTGAGCTGGTGTTGTGTTGGAAATCATACATGGAAGCTGGAAGCTAATAGGTTAAGGGTATTAAGATGTAAAGGGGTCCATGTCTGTCAACTAAACTGAGGGCTTTGCTTCTTTATTTCAATACCTGAACGTGTAATTTTATGTGGTATTCCTTTTACAATGCATCATTGATAACATTTTTTTTTCAAATACTGACAAGCACTGTTGTGATTTGTTGCTGTACATGTGATTTCATGGATTATATGTTCCATGGTAAAACTCTGGAATTGGTGGAAAGAAATATTAACTGCTTTAAATCAGGGCTTCATTTCATTCTGCAACACAAGACGAAGGGTAAGAAGGATTGTCAACCTGGAGATCAGGTGTTGATGGGACTGTTTATTACTGATGTGTGGCTCCTCTACAATTCTCTATTAAAATGTGTTATATTGTGCTAGGGTTTCTGCCGGAGTGAAATTTTAGGGTACTTATATTTTTATATTCTCAAGTAAAAATTCTAATAATGAAGCCTTTATGGGGTATTTCTGGGTAATATATGCTGAAATTGTTCTTTTCTGCTAAAATCTTAGGGTGAGCAAAAGTACCTGTGAGATTTTTTAGGGTATGCTATTTAACCCTTTTTAACCCTCTGGCGGAAACCCCGTGTGCAAAGAGCAAAGCTGTAAGATAACCTGAGCCAGCAAGTGAGGTTCATGTGGCCATTTTCCTATTTCAGGGGGAGACTGTGATTCTGGTTCGGAGGGTGGATGCTAATTGGTATGAGGGCAGAGTGGGAAAGCAACAGGGCATATTCCCCATGTCTTATGTAGATGTGACCAAAGAGCCTGAAACCCCAATGGCCACTCCTATGTCATCCGCTGCCCCCACTCCCAAGACAGGTTGGTACTTGTGATTGCTTCCATTTTAATGGCTAAAACATTATCAAGATAGACTGAAACTTGATGCTCATGCAGATGCAAAAACATGCCTTTAGTGTTTGCCATCACTCGTAGAGGGAGCTAGCTGGCAAGGTTCTGGCAAGAACCTTGCTCAGGGAGCTAGCATAAAACATCTGCCCCTGATGAATGAATAGGAAAACACTGAAGAAAAGGAAACAAACAATACTGATGCCTGGAATGAAAATGTTAAGAGATATGTTTCTGAAAAAAATCTCTGGGACCTACTAACATGTAACTGTGTGACCCAGATGTGATCTTTGTTCTTCCCTGGTGGTATGATCCTGTATTCTATGTTGTTCTCTTTTATTTTATTTCACTGCCACATAGAGAACATGTACAAATAGACAAAGAATATGCACTTATTATAAAAGAAAAAAAAAAGAAAGACTGTTAAACTTTAAAAAATGCAAAATGCATGATAAACTGTTTTTTGTGTGTTATATTATGACTTCTTTTTGAAGTTCTGATAACTGGTCAGCTTACACTTTGTACTTACCTGACTCAGTCAGCATGGATTTTTTTTTTTTTCCTGTCATTTCGATCTCTTTATTTTCAAATTTTCAAGGCCTCCAGGTTTAACTCAGTTGCCTTTAATCAATGGACAAAGCTTCATGTTTCAAACTGTTATTTATGGGAGAGGATAGGTGGGAAAAATATTGCCTGTTGAGACATTATTATGATCGAGTGGAAATTTAAACAGCACTTTAGGCTGCTAGCTATCAAGTAGTCAATGACCTGTGTTTTTTTAAGAACTTCCACTTTTCATCAAAACAGGCTCCACCACAGCCTGGATTTGAAGATGAAGGTTAAAGGCCACAAAGATTAGGAACAAAAAGATTTAGACTGATACCATAGTGCTTTTGTTAGACAGCAACTAGGAGGAGATGGTCTGGTCTCGACAGACTGACTGGGAATGATTTAACACAGAGTTGGCTAGAAAAGACAAGGGATCACTTACAGGTCAAGGAAAACAAGTAAAAAAGTGGGCAGTTCATCACTGGGAGTGGCACACTGGGTGCTTGTTTACATCTATTAGGAACAAACTAAGATCTGTGGCCTGTGGTCTCCTTGGATTAATACCACTAATACATCAGCCTGTAGGCTGTGTAGTGAGCATGCAGCACAGACTGGTACCCCATCACAGAGTTACAAGCTGCCATCTCATTGGCTTCTATTTCACTTCAGCTGAGGGTCAAAATAGAAAACTATGAGTATACAGGTTGAAGGGCCAACATGTGCCAGGATGATGTCATGGGTGTGGAGGAGGTGGGAGGCACTTCATGTAGCAGCTGAGGCAAAGTAGAATATGTATGTTGGCAGGAAGTCATCACCTTTTGGTTCTGGTTGTGTATTTATAATTCATCAGCACTTCTACACATACTAGGGTATCGTGGGGTGAAACCATGCTTATAAGCTGTGCGCTTACAGACTTCAAACGAAAATCCTGATTGATTGCACCTTGATGACTTTTTGGTATTCACTTAAAGTTATGAGTTATACCTGAGCGAGAAAGTTTGGCATGTGTTAATTGGCTTAAATTCCCTTGTCTTACACTATGTTTTCCGTGTATTTTTTATGGGCTATTTTACGTTATTCAACTTTGATTCAGCTTGGCATTTAAGATGGGGTTTAACCACTATATAAATAGATCATGAAAGTATCGAATGTATCTGCCAGTTTAACCCTTTTCTTGTCATAGTGTGACAGACTTGGTTGTTTTATGTGGGGAGTTAACAGGCATGTATCGCATACTGTCTACTGAAGAAACACAGGAGGCAAGGGATCACCATCCTGGAAGAAAAAAAAACAAGCTGCTTGGCCTTCTTTCAACTACAGTAAAACCTCTCTAACCGAACACCTCCATATACCAAACACCTCTCTATACTGAACAACATTTCTTGGTCCTGAATATACACTTCCAATGTTAGCAGACCTCCCTATACTGAACACCTCCCCATACCGAACACTTTTTTCCAGTCCCAAGGTTGTTCGGTATAGGGAGGTTTTACTGTATGTCATATTTGTGTTTTTAAAAAATCAAACTAAAATTTGGCAACAAAATAAGAAGGAGAAAGACTTAAGGTGACACTTATGATTGCAGAGCACTGCAGGGAGGGAAAGGGTCAGTCTTTTTGGGGGACCACGTTACATGTATATACATAGTGTATGTGGAACAAGTACAGTACTGGGTCAGAGGGAGAGCAATAAATAGTGTACCTCCCATGAAGTAGGCCCTGGGCTATTATGGGTGTCAAAATACACACTTCCCTTCTGGCTGTTTTATCTTGCGTCCATTTGCGTGTATATATACATGTGCGTTTCTGAAGACTTACTTCAACCCTTGTTTGTCTGCTGTCAAAGTTCACGTGTGTGTTAACTCTTGTCATTGCCAATTTAAACCATCAATGTGCTGTGAATTGACATAATTGATTCTAGACTCGACTTTTCAACTCTTTGTAAAGTGAACTGTCACTGCAGTACCAGTATGCCTACAGCCACAGAGACCATAAGGATGGTCCAGGTCAACAGCTTTTCTCAGCATGCTTTGGGCGCAAAAGCATCGACTGAGTGAAAACTTGGCACTGAAAGGGTTAACAGAATGCCTTTGGAAAGTGAGAAATGAAGACCCGTCCCTGTGTATTAAAGAAAAATTCTTAACCCATTCCTGGTTACAGTATGACTGAGTCAGTAGCTTTCTGTTCCCTGGGTTGGGTGCATTGTGCCCAACCCATGCCAGGGAAAGCTATTGACCTAGGGTGTGCCATCATGAATGGTCTTTCATACAAATCTCAGCAAAATGTGTATAAGTAATGAAAAAGATAAATAAAAACATTTAAAAGGCAGAAAATTTACATCGGGGTACTTTTGGGCAATTTGGCCGGGAAACGGTGAAAGTCGCATGGCTCTACAATGCTCGTTTAAGTGTTTTGTAATATTTGATGACAATGTTACTTAAAATGAAACACTGAGGACAATATGTATAATTATCGGGGGAGGGGGGTATTTTGAGGGGAGTAGGGTTAAAGCTGTTGTGTCACCTTACACATGTTGTTGAAAACAAATGACCTGCAGTGATATTTATAATCATCCATCAGTGCTGGCTTCTTTCCTAAAAAGTAGAACAACATAGCTTCAGTGGAACTTTTGTGCTCACGAATTCATTGTTTCAGCTTGATTGATGTGAATTATCTGGCCTTGAATGACAACTTTTGGCATCTTAGAAAATAAGTGAACTTTTTCTATCTTTGACATAATACTATAAGTGACAGTGTGAAAACTTGCTTACATTCAGATAAGCAGAGCAGTGAGAAAGCATATTAAATGTAGAGCAGCATAATGTTTTCTGTCAGTTTGATTTCCCAACTGTTTAACGCTTGTGTGCAACCATAACTGATAAGGATTTTGACTTGCTTGCAGGATCACCGGGACCCTTGTCTCCCGTCAGCACAATTTCGAATGGACCAACCATCCCCAGTGCCCCAATGTCGCCGGACCCCAGAGGGTTTGATACTTTTGACATGGGTCAGACCTTCAGCTACAGTCCAAGCTCACAGTCACCGCAGCGCACTTCCCAACACTCATACCGTCAGGAATATGCCTCTTCGCCGCCACAACAGATACACATAAAATCTACCATCAGTCCTCAACACAGGACACAGCAACAACAACATGGGAGTCCAAGGCATGCCGGGTCAACACGAGACAGTCACGGCAGTCCGTATACACAGCGTAATGGCTATGCCTCCTCTGGCAGTCCATACGCAAGCAGCAGTGGACGGTCTTATGGATCCTATGACAGACACAAAGACTACTCAAGGAAGCAGCCGAAAGGATATCAAGAACCACAGTACCAGCCGTGAGTGACTTTTTTATGCTATCATGTTGATTGGTATTGACAAAAGTGAAAACCTTTGCCCATTGTTCATAGTGGAGTCCCAGAATGGCCTTCTGTTTGGTGTCCAATAGAATAATGCACACATATAAAACCTCTTGTGGATGATACCATCTGGTGGTGTCAGGGCCTCAGCTCTGTCATGTGGTAGCTTTGGGGGAACCTCTAGTGAGTGACACCATCTGGTAGTGTCTCAAGCCTGTTGTTTGGCAGGTTGGGGGAGGACCTTTAGTGGATGTTGCCATCTTCTGGTGCCTCAAGTCTGATGTGTGGTAAGTTTTGGAACTTGGGATTCATGATGTCTAAAGTGCTTGCGAAAGCTTTGTATCTTCTTTGCTGGGCAAACCTCCTTGTAGGTCGTCTCTGCATGATAAGCAGAAAGTCATAAAAGACTGGAATAAAAGTGGAAATCTTCATGTGGAAAGAATGTATGTTGATAAAAGTCTTAAGACTTGGAATAGTTGCTCACTTTTGCTGAAATGTCTACGTGTATCTTTCGTCAGTTGTCAGTGAATGCCGTGCTCTCAGTTGTCAAAAATAAATGTACTGGGATTTGTCTTTCAGTTTCCGTGCGGTGTATACATATCACCCGCAGAATGACGACGAGCTGGAGCTGTGCGAGGGGGACATTGTGTTGGTGATGGAGAAGTGTGATGATGGCTGGTACGTTGGCACGTCTGAGCGCACCAAGGAGTTTGGAACCTTCCCTGGCAATTATGTACAGCCACTGTGTAAGTGTTTTTACTCAAAATCTTACTGTACTTCCCGCTTGCCTGGTTGACCAGTAAAATAGCATAAGTTGGTTTTTTTTTAAATTTATTTTTTAATGAGAACCAGTAAAAATATATACATGTAGATAGACAGTTCCAGAATGTTGATTGTCAATGCTGTATGTAGCATATTTTATTATCAGTTCGGAAGCATCAGAGATGAATATATGAACGTTGTGAGTGGAACATTCTGCCAGATAAAAGTTTGTGTTGTTATCTTGTGCAAAGTTTTTGGCAAATATTTGGGTCAGTATATTTTAGTATTTGGACACGTAAAAAGATGGCATGTTTTGTCCTTCTGGACATTTCTGTAATTTGAATTCGTAGTTGTGATCAATTTTGGCACCATGATATCAAACCTAAGTTTTGTACTAAAGGAACTGTCTGATTTCAAAAAAAAAATAACACAACACAATTTATGTGATGAAAATAAAGTGTGTGTGTTAACACACACTTTTCTGTTCTTTCTTTCTTTCTTTCTTTCTTTCTTTCTTTCTTTCTTTCTTTCTTTCTTTCTTTCTTTCTTTCTTTCTTTCTTTCTTTCTTTCTTTCTTTCTTTCTTTCTTTCTTTCTTTCTTTCTTTCTTTCTTTCTTTCTTTCTTTTTCTTCTTTACCAGCAGATTTGTCCGACACTTTTCTCGGACACTATTATACATAGAAACTCCAAACTTGGCATGATTGTACCTCCATACAAGGAGTTTGACCGTTTTATACAGAGGAATGAAGATGTTTAAAATTATGCAAATTAGGGGCATTTGAAATTTTAAATCTTGGATATCTTCAAAAGTATAATAGATAGAGATGTCATTCCAACTTCTACTAGGGGGTTATTGACCAGTGCACATCTAATGAATTTAAAACAAAAGTTATAGCAATTTAAATTATTCTAATTAGCAGCATTTGAAATTTTAAAACTTGGAATATCTTCAAAACTATTATAGAGAGAGATGTCATTTCAACTTTTACTAGTGGGTTGTTGACCATTGCACATGTAATGAATCTAAAACAAAAGTTGTAGCAATTTAAATTATGGTAATTAGCAGTATTCAAAATTTTCAGTCTTGAATATCTTCAACACTATAATCGATAGAGATGTCATTTCAACTTCTACTAGGGGGTTGTTGACCATTGCGCACCTAATGAATTAAAAACAAAAGTTGTAGCAATTTAAATTATGCTAAATAGCACCATTAGAAATTTTAAATCTTGAATAACTTCAAAGCTATAATAGATAGAGATGCCATTCCAACTTCTAGTCCTGTGTTGTTGAACTGTTGTACATTGCCATGCCAATATGCTTTGAAGACACACACACTGATTTGCTATGCAGCAAATCATCTTTCCTAGTTCTCAGTTGTTTTGTTATTCTGGACCTCTTGGTTCTGATGTGCATGCTGTAGATGTCTGATGTAAGCTGTTCTTTCTTAAAAGCTTGTTGTCTCCATCATGTGATTGAGCACATTTGACAGTCTGAGTGATATGGCACATTACAATGTTGAAACTATTAAATTATATCATACATTTGCAGAACACTGGATCTACACCACAAGGGCAGTTCTATGCAGGCATGTTTCACTGGCAACACTTGAAATGTTGTAACCACACAAGATGTACAAATGAGAAAATTTTCCTGTGACACGGACCACCTTGATCACATGTGGGAGGGCGTTGACGCCACAGAGGAACTTGACCAAAAAAAAAATTTTTATAAGGAGGAAAAAAAAGACTGAGAAGATGATGAAGATTAAAATGATGGGGAAAACTTCCCAAACCATTCATCTAGCGAGTGTGTGTACAGCATACTGAGACCACTAGGTGGGTTTTGGCAGCTGGTGGTGTTACCAAGCTGTAGCACCTACTGATTGCTCAGGTTGCGTAAGGAGCCATGAATCAAGCTGATGGACTTTAGTGAGACACATGACAGGGTGCTTTAGCAGTATACATAATGGACATTGCAGGGCTGTCACATTGCAGTGCCACAAGAGAGAGAGACTTTAAGAGAAAGCCGTGCCAAACGAGACAGCAAATGAGTTGTCAGGCAAGAGACTGACAACAGTGCCACACTGAGATTGAGACAATGTAGCTACTGCTCGAACCAATCACATGTAGCTTTTGCTCTAGCCAATCACATGTGGCTATTGCTCAAGCCAATCATGTGTGGCTATATCTCTGGTCTCGATGATTGGTCTGATGAATGGTGACCAGAAAATACTGAATGAGAAAGCTCTCATTTTATGCAGATGAGTATATGTACAGCTGACACGACTTTGGTCTGAAAACATATTGTATGGGGCAGTATGTATAATCTTTCTTCACAGAATTCTAGGTAAATGCTGGATGCTTCTTAATACTATAACTGCCAGACACAGCAGCCAATACAGAGACACTTAGGTGATAAAGAACTGTAATACCCTGTACACAGTGGTAACCATGTACAGCTTGATCAGGTCTAAATTAAGAAAGTATATCATATAACATAGCATTACGTTGATCTCTTGGGATCAGATCTCTGCCTTTATGATAGTCCTACAGCAGAGACTGAGACTGCCTGGAAGTAGTAACCAGTATTACAGTAGGTCAAGTCTGCCTCAGAGTGCCACCTACTGAAAAACTTCTGGTGGTGCCATCTGGTGGATAAGTAGCCCCCTAAGTATCACCACTGGTGCTACTGAATGGACAGGGGAGTCATAAAACAAACTTATGTAGTGGTGCCACCTCGTGGAGATCATACTCACTAGATTCTTCAATGATACACCGTTAAAATGAAAAGGTGCTACTGGGCATACATGGACACAAAGCCATGAAGGCACCAAGTTTGCAGACCTGTATCCAAAGTATTCACTGTGGAGGCCACAAGAATCCTGCTAGAACAACATCAGTGAGCTCAAGATGTGCTGGATGGGACCATGTATACACATATTTATATATATATATATATATATGTAGATCAGGTCAGTTCAGGTCAGAGGTGAAAGTCCTCGTGTTTCTTGTACAGTGTGCTAAAATGCACTTAAAATGTTCTAGTTGTGTTCTACAAGGAAGTGAACTGAGGCCTGACCCAAACCAGCCATGTTGTCCGCAGTGGGGCCATCATACTGTGTATTACACTGGTAAAGAAAAAGTTCAGGACGTAAAAACTGGTTTTTGGTCTGTCTGTTTGCATGGATTGTGCAAATGAGGAACTTCATGCATACAGAAGGCAGTAGGTGGCGCTGCCGGGCTCTCTTGGTTTACAAAGAAAGAAGTATCTGCAGAGTCATTCATTGTGAATAATTATGCAATAGAAAGTGTAGGTTTGGTTACTTATGTGACTCTTTATATAAAAAAAATATATATATACATATACACATGTAGGCCCATGTAATAGGATATCATTGACAATTTTATGTGAATTATTTATGTGGTTTTTGGGGTCTGTCAACTCCGTGAAAACAAACTTACATGGCTGTCGAGTTGTTGTACACTCCACAGTGTGGTTTTACTGATGTAGCAGACACAGCCCCATGCCGCAGTTGATTCATTCTTTCATATGGGATTTTTATCCTCTATCCAGGCAGTGGGCTATTTTAAATCATTGTTATACATTGTACATGAAACATAAGTATCAGCTATCAATTTTGTAAATTCTCATGTATCGAATGAATTTTTGCCAAGTAGCACAAAAGTTTTTAAAGAGAGTATGGCCAAGATTTGTGGGAGGGAGCGACTGTAGTTATGGGCACTGTATTATACCAGGCACCTGTCTGCTCCATCCAGGCCACAGCAGCCAGCAGCTACAGTAAACACAGTGTTTTATAAAGTAACAGATTGTGCTTGGAGGCTGTGCCCATTTTTAATATTTATCTCATATTTTTGGCAAGTTTTAGGGCCGAGATGATGCAGCAAATAAGTTACGGAAAAGACTGCAGATAATGTTTGTGAGCAACGTACTTTCAAGAACTCACAACAAATGTTACAGTTTTAAAACAAATCAGTGTGGACCTGTAGTTTAATGGTAAAGCATTTTAACATGGGAATAGCAAGGAATATTTTGGGGGATGGGGGTAGGGTAGCAAGGTGTGAGGGCAGTCTGACTATGTATATTTTAAAACTGACCCTTGCATGTGCAAGATTGTATCAGGTGGGCCAAAATTTCATCCAAGTTTGGTAGTAGTTAAATAGTTCTATTTTCACATCCATTCTTAATGCATACACCATTGCTTCTGCATATTTTTGTACCACTATCATTTCATTTTAAAAATTTGATTACTTATTGATCCACTGAGTACCGGAAGTGGTATAAGTGTCTGTTTACCATGTCTACACCCGGCCTGACTTTGGTCTACATCCCTGCTGTCCTGTATATACCCAAGGCTCATTATGTAGTAACAAGTAGGTAGCTTTTTCACGTGTTTGAGTTGAACAATGACTGAAGTTTATTTAAAGCATACATTGGGCTGTTGAAATTTCACTTAGGGTGATAGAAAAAAAAATATGAAAATTGCATGGGTGAAGGAGTATCGCCTAGTCCTATTTGCCCTGCCGTGACCTGTGCCAAAGGTCATCCATCACAGGCACTGTGGCGTAAAAGGTGAAGAAAGTATTTTGCTGATATTAATGGTTTAAATTATTGCTGCGTTATTGTTCTTTTAGTGGCATGCATGACTGTTCACTAGGTATTCTGTTGTATAAAGGTTATTCTTCATATACGCATCACTGAACTCGACTTGGGACAGGGAGAGGGTACCTACAGTTAAAACAGTACAAAACTAGCTAGCCTTGTCTCAAGATACCTTCATGCCTTTAGAGTGTGTGAGTATTAGGAGAGGTTGCATGGTGCTGTTGGAAACCATGCCTGCGCGCCAATGAAGCCACCACATAGGAAACTGTAACAGTGCTGCAATATGTATTGATCAAAGTGAGAACAAAAGACTCTTGACAGGAAGTTTCTCGTGGAAAAAAAAAGACCAAAACATTGTCTCCATAATGTGACTTGTAGGAGACCCATTTCTGGGTGGCAATCTTCTCATTGAAGTGATCATGACTGTTTTCAATTTGTGTACTGGGAACATTGATACCCGTGAAAGTTTATAAAAAGGCATGGGTTGCACAGTACTGGTGCTGCCCCCTAGCTCAAAGAAATCACATACAGTAGCAGGCATGATCTGACTGACGCTATGTACAGATCTGTATGCAACTGTGCTCCACGGCAACACCTTCAATAAACTACTGCCACTTCTATAAGCCTGTGTTCCTCTTGTTTATCGTCAATCTTTCAGAATGCATTTAAATTATGGACATTATTTTTAGCTTTGCTGACCAAAGGCCACAGAGCTCAAGTGATCACTCTGTTAACTTTGCTTGTGGACATGATACAGTCCACAGTTTTCAAGTTAGCCCCATACAACTTTCAGGACTGAGGGTGTATGACACTCTGGGTCCATATCGATATTGATACCACATGCATGAGAACTTCTGATCTCTCTAGAATCCGTAATTTTTGGTGGATTGTAATGAAATTTAGTGGGATTGTGGACGAGGTTAAAATCTGATTTATATATGATACTGTTGGCACCAGCTATATTTTGTTGAAAATTTTGAGCCAAAGTATGTTGAAAGATATAAAATACAATATCTCAAAAGTAATTGAGTTGGACATGCCAAATTTATAGGATATGTATGCATGTAGATCATGACCAGTGCTAATATGTCGTATAATGACCATATCCTTGACCTATTTTTGTTAGCTCCCCAGGCCTGTAAAGTTGAAAGTGGGATTTGGTAATGGTAGGGTGTAACTTGGACATCAGTGGAAAGGAGAATTCAGCCTGCAGATCAACATGTGACCAATGAAAAAGGACAAAAAAAACCAAACTACTTGGTGATCAACCGTAGTGACCCAATTATGGAGTTTGGCACTTGGCCAAGTTGATCCTTTTACTTCAAAAACTTGGAAAGGTTCCAACTTAATTCACACAAACAGACCATATATGGAAAGTTGGATGTGGGTGTACATTTTGAACATGATTTTTAATCCGAGTTGAAGGTCAAGGTCAAATGGTCAGTTGGAGCATTAGGGTCAAAATATCAAAATCTTGTGAATGCTTTACCATCTGTGATTTTTACCAGATCATTATAATATTTGATGGGATTTTGGTGGAGGATAAAATCTCGATGGACAGTGATACCAGTGGCACCACCCATATTTTGACAAGTAACAGCCAAAATGTGTTGAAAGAGAAAATTCTGAATCTCAAAAAATATACTAAATAGGCGAAAATTGCACCATGATATTGCTCATAACTTGCAAAAATATATTGTGTAATATGAATGACCTTGACCTTTTAATCCCAGGTCACTGGCATTGTAAAGTTAAAAGAGGTAACTTGCCAAGGATGTCTATATTTTTCAAGCTAGCCCCATATAACAGGGCTAGACCAACGGTATAAAAATGTTGGTCATGTTCAATATTGGTGGTGTCGCCTCCACCATTATGTAATCTACATGTATGGGTAAAAAAGTGAAAATTGTGTGAACAGTCCCTGTAGCATCTTTAATTTTTGGTGGTATTGATAGTGTAAAAATCTGAATTAGAAAATAAGATTTGTTGGACATCAAATCCACCTGGATGACCCCAAAATTATAAAAATTTGAAATGGTTTAACAGTTAAATAAGGCACCTAACATGTCACAAGCACATGGTTGTGGGTCCTTTACGATGCCCCACTAAAAAAAAACAAAAAAACATATACCCCTGCTCTTTCTTCCCCCCCCCCCCCCTCCTATTTTTCTGGCACAAAAGTTCTGAAATCTTGGGAAATTATATTTTATGATGATTTACCACTTGATACTGCTAAAATGTTCCAAACTTAGGTCTTGAATTGAATTTTATTTGAATGAAATTTCCTAGGCACTCTGGGTGTGTAAAAGGGATAATCTAGTAGATTAGCAGTGGGAGGTTACTTGCAGCCGCAGTGTTTATTATCACTTTCAGACTTCATTGATGTAAGGTGGTCAAATCTTAATTCTAGAGAAATGTGGATTCAGCTTTCACTCCCAGTGATATATATATATATATATATATATATATATATATATGTTTTGGGTTGGTATGGACATGTACTGCATATTGATACAAAGTTAAATGTTTGACCTTGACGAATTGCCAAAGACACGTGATGATAGTTAAAGGGTTGAGTTTGGTGTTCTCTTCTGTTATTTCTTCATCGAAGCAAGTCGCAAAATTGTGAAAAAAGTTTCATCTCATTCCCAAAAGTATTATCTCAAAAAGACTTCCACATTTTCTTTATCTTGATTATTTGATGAAATACAATTTTGTCCAGTTGAACAAGTCAGATTTTCACAGGGAATTCTTCAAAAAGGCCAATTTTCAACTTTAAAAAATTTTGCCACTCATTTTGACAACCCCCCCCCAAAAAAACATGAAACACGATACTTTCACTCTCACTCTCACTGTGTTGATTTGATAATAATCAAGGACAAACGTTTATTTTTGCATTACTTAGTACTTGTCCATGCCAACCAAAATCTAGATACTTCAGCTACCTTTGCATCAAGAACAAGTATTCTAGAGAGCTCTAAAGTTGGTTTTTGTCAAAAACGGTCTCTTGCAAGTAAGTGTCCTTATTTCCTAAAACTTCACAGTAACAATGTTAATATCTCGGCAGCTCTCAGCTTCTTTGCCACAGTCCTGTCAACACACTCTCCAACAGCAGTGGTGGCGACTGTTCGGTAATGTCCCCAAGTGTCTTCCTCAAGTCTGATCTGGCGTTAGTTCTGTGTTTGTCACTAGGTGGCATGACTGGCAATGTATCATCTTTCTCCAATGTGTGCACAGAGCTATTCTTTTATGTGTCCTTCCCTGTCCATGACAATACTTTAAAGTGGTTATTTGACACGGGTATTTATCAGAGGACATATTTTTATGGGAAAAAAGTACATAGCACTGGGCCTCTCTCTCTCTCCCGTCTCCTCCCCCCCCCCCCCCCCCCCCCCCCCCCGGCACCTAGTCTGTATATCCAGACCTGTCAATATTATGACAATTTGCAATGACCCTTTAAATGGCCCTTGGAATTTTTTTAATAGAGGAGAGAACTGTTCCAACTAATAGAATTGTAAGAAATGAACACAGGTTTAAAACATCATATGGCAGATAAATGACTCAATAAGTAGTCTTCAGTCATTTGATCACAGGCAGATCATCGTGTATGAAGCCTACAAAATGCAAAACTATTAAAATGAGATGAACATTGTTCCGTAAATTATCAGATTTTTGTTTTTGATTTATGAGAGATTTTACATTTAAAAAAGACCCACAAAGAAATAGTGTGTTTTTCTTTTAGGACATGCCAGTCTCACACCCATCCTACTTTCCTGGGTCAGAAAAGGTAAAATAATATCAATATTATGAAATTTTACCATTAATTATATAAAAAATTGTGATACAATGTCAGAACTTCAATCTTGCATTCTGAAAATTTTCTAATCACCCAGGATGCTAATTATGAAGACTACCATTAATGGATTTTTGTGGAGAAAGTGTCCAAATTAAACTTTGAAAGGGGGGGGGGGAATTGACAAGTATACATGTACAACTCATGAACTTTTTGTGTAAGCCTTGTTACAATTTTTTTCCACGCACACTGATTTTTTTTTTCTTTTTTTGGAAGAACTATTGTTGAGAATATGCTTACATTTGAAAAGAGAATACTCACATTGGCAACTGTGTTTTTAAGATTTTATAAGCACCTACACACTAAAATATACTCACACAACAAAGGCAGTGGTGGAGTTGAACAAAAACCAGTCATATAAATAAAAGTGTATATGTACAGCTAGAGAACTCGACTATTATCAGCTTAACCATGCGAGATCCCCAGCACAGGTGCACTGTCACAGAGAAAGAGTCCTCCAGTACATCAGATGTACTGTCACAGAGAAAAAGGCGTGGTTTCTTTGGTTTTCACACTCTGATTCTACAAAATCATCCTGGCCTTTTTAAATTCAAAGCAGCAGATAAAGTATACATGAATATTACAGATGAACGTCAAACTTGAATTATGAATACATTTGCATGATACAAGCATAAAACTACTTGATGCTCCATAAAACAAATTACTGGATCTTATTTGCACAAAAGTTTGATTTAGTATTTCAATCAAATGGCTCCTGTTTTTTTCACACCAAAGTCAGAAGCACTGCTGTTTTTTTGATTGGTTGTGTATTATACCATTAGTACATCCCTCATTCATGAGTGAAGGTCATTCAATACTTAGTTTGCTTCGTAAACTTTCTGGCTCTGTGTATATATACAAACAGGCATATGTTATTTGGAGAGTATTTTCATCATGTGATGTGACATAGTGTACAAGAGATTGAAGTCAATTTTAATGTTCTTTGCGAACTGAATGCCAGAAGCCGGGGCGTATATATTTACAAACATCTCTATGATACAGGGAAAAACCCTGTATAATATTCACATGATCAGTTTGTAACAGTGAAAGCACCTTATGTCTCTGGATTAATTTTGTTAATATGTGACCAATTATACATTAGGGGTTCACTTGTAATATATTTATGAGATATCATACAAGAAGACACATGAAGTTGATAAAAGTATTAAATCCAGAAGCTAATGCCAAAAATGATGTTTCCAGATTTATCTCCAAAATGATGTATAATATTTAATTATAACTCATCCTTAAGACAGGTTAACATTCTGGATGTACATAAAGGTTATCTTACAAGTTGCATATGTCGGTTATTGTACTGACAAATGGACATGAAAAGCTGCCTGTCAACACTTTTAAGTCGAGACTAGATTTGTAAAAAACACTCCTCGCCAAGATACGTTCGTTTTCTATGATACGTTCGTTTTCTATCCATGACACATTAGTTTACAATGCTTGATCAACAATCCTGGCATATGCACAATTCAATGGCTGAATTACGTACAATCTTGTCCAACTAAGCCAGTGAGTGTTTAACTCTTAAATTTGTTCGTCTGTACACCATAATAAAAAGGTCCATTTACAACTGTAACCTTCATTTCCAACCCAGTGACACAGGCATGTATACTTGCAGTGATACAGGCAACTGGGTTATTCTTCATTATTCGTGGCTTGAACTGGCTTTTATGCTGTATTAAATTTTCTTGCCTGTGGCACAGCTGAATCCTACAGAATTTGATCAGTCAATGAAAGTGCAGTAGAACAGTGTAAGCAATTATAATAATGTAGTTTCCAATATTTTCATTGGTAAAACATGACATGGATATAGCCATATATAGAACTTGTGCCATCAGCCACCATTGGCTAAGTCATATTATTGCCAATCATATGGATACCACATTTCAAGGTATGCACATAATCCGGCTAATACATGGTTGTAACATACTGTAGATGATGGGTACATGTACCAAGTTGTTGTCACTCCAACATTAAATGAACAACCACAAACTTTACAATGTGTGAACCAATACATGATTATAGCCCTCTGCATAACTGTGACAGTCTATATATATATGGGATACAGTTCAAGCAAAGCACAGGCCTACATTGGACATAGGGTGGTGATCCTAAAGTTGTGTCGCAGACATAGGTACATACAAATTCACAACCTTACACATGAAAATTGGAAAGTGTAATATTGTACATTGTTAATCTACATGTCTGCAATGGACCAGTATTGTAATTTATGGATGTCTCGAAAGTTTGTAACAGCTCTTTTCTCTTTTACACTTTCATTTCAAAAAGAAAAAGCTGTGAAATGGAAGGGGGATGGGGCTAAAATTGCAGAAATTAATCCTCAAAAAAAAGAAAAAAATTATATGTACACATATTGAATTTTGCATATCCAGACATGCATAAGATTGCTCCTTGCGGTTGCCACACATATGATAACTGCCATGTGGAGTTCATTAATATTATCAATGTACAGAGACCAGGTATAGGGCCACTACTTTGCAGCCAGGCTGGCTATATATATACACCCAGCACGGACAGCAACAGCTCACATGTGCATGGTGTGGGCCCTGGGTCTATCTTACACGTGGGTCTCTGCTCATGCCTAAATTTGGCAAACACCAATGGCTTCCCTGTCCCTAGCTGGAGCTACTGGCTGCAAACAGACTATGTTTAGATACCCGAGAGGCAGCAGTGTTGGCTTCAGTATATAAGCGGTCAGCTCCGGAGAACTAAATGTTAGGCACCGACGTACAGCACCTACATGCACTCACACACAAGTCTTCAAACAAAACTAGGGCTATATATCTTTGGCATATCACAGAATATGTCCATGTCTTCCCACTCAACACATGAATTTTTACACTTCTACAAGATTGCATCAGATGATATCACACTCTCTCTTGTAAAGCATATACACATAATTAGGCAATTAAAGAAGCAATCCAGAAGTGACTTGGAGAGCATCTCTTAAAGTCTGCATGAAGCAAAACTACAAAATTTGGCTTACATGTGAGAAAGAACACTGAAATGTGTACATCTGTTGAATATATATGTATATATATTTTTACACACACATGCAACCTGTACCCAACCGGTACCTTATATCACATATGAATTAGCATAATTAAGTCTAACCAATCAGCTGGCCTCCTAGTTACATCGACTAATCAATGTGCAAGTCAGAGATAGAAATGATGTCAGTATTCAACACTTCAAAGGGAGAGCATCATACTTTTTCTGATTTTGTGTTTCTTTTTTTTTTTTTTCTCTATTTGCAAAATACAGTTACAAAATTGTAGCTGCAAATATTTTATTTTACTCTCCAAGACAACCAGGGGCTTTAAAATGCAAGAAATAAAAATAGTCACAAGTTTACAACAGAACAGGAAAACATATTTTCCCATTCATGTCTATATTTTTTCTTACAAAAGTCACCAGGCACTCTCACAATAAATGTCATCCCAAACCACAAAAAGCCAGAAAAAACATAAGTTATTCAGCAGGGATTTGTGGTCACTTTCTGTTAGACCCATAGGCCATGTGGGTTTCGAAATCAAATACTGACAATATTTTGTGATTTATTTTCACATACTGAAAAACACATAAAAGAGATATTTAAAGAGTGCTATAATTCTCTAATGATTAAGCTGTATAAGGGCCAACCTGTGTTTAGTGGACAGCTCTCCAGTCAGCCAAGATCACGGAGGTCAAGGATATACCACTTTTAAGTTTATTGCTGCCATTCTGCACAATTCATTTGCCACAGACTCTGTGCTTGCAAGATCATTTATAGGCATTCCAGGCTGCAGACACACTGTAAACAACTCTTCTCACACAAACACTGGTAAATGTGCTCTGTTTGCACACAGTATGCTTCTCAAATGGTCATGTGTACATATGGAAGTCAAACCACGGATCGCAATTTTTTCATATAATCCTTTCCTCACTTATACATATCCAATTAACACTAAATGCTTCAGAACTTTTGAGTATTACATGTGTTTTAGATTTTATATTGCACCGTTCTCCCATCAAACTTGCATGCAAAAATAATTCTGGCAACACAAGCAAGGCAAAGAGGGGGGAAAAAAACACCCACTCACACTCTTGACAGAACTTTTGAGTAGTCTTTCTTAATAAAGTAGAAAAGCACAATTAGCAATTCATCCGGGCACTGCTACATGGATACATGTAGCATAGGCAATTACACGATGTGTAATTTTAAAGGAAAGAAACCAGTGTCAGCTAGAGTTTCTCTGGAGGATGATATCCTGACACTTGATTGTTTTAGTGCAATTTGAGCACAGACGTCCTTTGGTTTTCCATGTCTCTCGGCAAAAACATTGCATATGAAACAACTGGTTATAGGGCACTCATATAAGTGTGTGTTTATCATGGGAAGTCCTTATGGTGGGGCCCTACCTTTGACTTTTTAAACCATGCATTCATGCCTTTGAAAATTGGACAGTAGAGTCCCCATGATTTAATATATTGGACTCCACCCTGAATGCCATATGGCGTACTGGTAATTTTTACAATATGTCAAACTGAAGCATTTTTGGTAAAGCAGTCTTAAACATTTCACAATCTTGCCTTGACTCTATTTTTCTTTGGAATTTTGGACAACATATTAAGAACTGTAACTCAAGCATGGAATTTTTCACTGCTTTCCTCTCCTGGCAGGGTCCCACCTTAAGTAGGCAATAGGGATGCTATAAAATCTAAAGACATGTGTGAAGCAAAAGTTGTTGGATGGGACCTTTCTTCAGACTAGCCCCAGAAAGGCACATGTAGAAACTTGTGCAAACAGGTGATAAAATGACCCTGCAGATCCCACAACTCACACCAGGTACATGTGTTGCCATGGCAGCTGTAGGGAGCTGCGTGAGCGGTTCCGTCCTGTACCAAAGGCAGCTGAGTCAGCCAGTGTTTTTCAGTACCCTCCAGGAAGAGCCAGTGTTGGGATCAATGATGGCAATGGAAGACGAAATAGCACTTCTCATGCAGCACGAGACGAAAAGTTAGGAGGACTTCCCTGTTTACTGGTCTTCAGGAGAAAAAGTTTCATGATCAGCATGCCACAATTACAGAAAGTGTGCCCATAGGTCACCAGATGCCTTGACCTTGATCAGGATCCACTGATCTGTCTTTCACTGTCTGACCCTTGATCTTCTCTAACTTTGTATGCACATATGGAAACATGGCCCCTCTTAGAAATTTAGCTGTCACTTGCACTAATATTACAGATGATGGTGTCTTAAGGTGTGATGTTGTAAGATATAAAGATTTGCATATTTTAATTCCAAAAAGGCTAGAAACATATTCTCACCACTTTGTTTTTGCATAATTTTACTTGGAGGATCCACATTCTGCATTCCAGATGACCACGTTACAACACTCTGCTTTTCTTAGCCGAAGCATCATTGTTAAATATGGGCACTCCACTGAAGGTCAGCAAGTGAGCGCTGCCCAACAGAGATATGATTCTAAGTTAGTATATACATGCATCCCTAAATATAGGAGTCCCTACAGGTTAATCTGCTTATAGATGTATGCCAATTCCCTCTGGTTTCCAGGAGAGAGATTTTATCACAGTGGCTACTACCTTCCCCTTATTGACTGCATCTGCTCGTTTCCATGGTAACCATGAATGCTGCCAGGATGGGTACTGTCATGGGCAAAAAAAAAAAAAACATGCATAAGAGCATAGAGGCAATAGTTATAATATGTTGGGGCTGGCTGGTCTACATATACCATGCTACCAATATAGCCCCGCTGGCTTCAGCAGAAACACACAGCAAGAGATAAGACTGCTCAATATAACCTGCTCAATGATAATCCTCCTCTGCCAGCTCTACCACAGGAAACTGCACTTCTAGCTTGCTTCAGACATTAACCCTTGTGTTGATAGTCACAACTCTTGAAACTCGTAGTATTTGCATATCACTACAGTTTTAATCAATCTCTCTGTATCCTGCGTCATTGTAAATCCAGCTCACTTGTTCTCACAGTTAAATCCGGTCAGCTTGCCTGCATAGCAAGGAAGCTTTGAGGCCTTGCCTGCATGGCATTATCACACTCAATCACTTTGTCTGGATAGCTATCACACCCTAGCAGCAATGCTAAGCTTTTATGTGTGCTCATGGGGAGACTGACTCTGCTCTTGTACGCTCTGGTGTACGTACCAAACCCACACCACAGCCAAGTTATGAAATATATAGATACTAGATCACAAGTGCACTGCAACATATCTACAGATTAATGGGCGTGGCCTGCCCCTAGGCATGTGACAGTGTCAAAGGTCACAGTAGCCATGGTCAGCAGTTATAGGAGCACCATAAGTTTGTGGTCCTGAACTCGAAAATCCTGAGACATTTCCCTCAAACATTCCCGAGGGCTTTCCACCCGGTCTAAATTTCACAGATTTAAATCCCGAGGAGGCAGCTCCGGCTCCCCCACCTGATGAAAAGGCAGGGCCTGCTGCACCTGCTTCCCCTGACATGGCACTGCCGCCCTGCCAGCCCCTCACCCGTGATCCGAAGTCCGTGCTGTCTGGCATTCCCGCATGCTGACTACCTGCAATGCGAAACAAACACTGAATAAGTGAAAACATCCCCAAGGTATTTAATTCCCAAATTTTCCAGAATAAAACCATTTGGGAAAGTAATAACAGGGAAATTTTTGACAGTAACTGCTAGTTATATATGTATGGGGGCAATGAGCAACATGCTTTCTGACTGTGAATCGGGAAAATAACAAGAGAGACCTTCCTCAGCTGACATTGACATTTCACCCACAATACGTCCACTCTGGTCTAGGGGATGAGGATTTTGGAGAGGAAATAAAATATGTGAATTTCCATTGCAATCTCCATTGACTTACATGGTTATCGATAGGTATGCATGCAACAGCCCACAGATACATGAATTGAAAAAGTCATTAAAAATCACTGATGCAAAGTATCAGCACCTAGTGAACATATTTGTTAAATCCTTCCACAAGCTACATTTTCACCAAGTTTCAGAACCTTCTGACAAATGGTTTAATAAAAGAAGTCAAAAGTGGAAAAACACACAAAAAATTGTAAAAAATAGCCAAAAAAAATCCAGCACCACCTGTTGACACGTTAAAGTTTGGGGGTTCCCAGAAGTGTCCCTATGCAATTTCAATTTGGCCGAGTGGTTTCAAAGAAGATTTTGTAAGATTTTGCCCAAAAAAAATTGCCAAGAAAATTCCTAAAAACAATCTACAATCAATGAACCACAACCATTTGAACAAATTGGTAGAGACCCACCCAAGATACATCTCCACCAAGTTTGAAGTGAATCTGGTTGACAGTTCTTGGATAAGTTGTCAAAATGTGAATTTCCATTGCGGATCCACCTTGATTCGCATGGTAATCAACATGAATGCATGCAATAACTCATAGTACCAGCATTGAAAAAATTGTTAAAAATCAGGGATCCAGAGTCACACAATCTACTGACCAACTTTGTTTAACCCTCCCTCAAGCTACAGTTCCACCATTTTTCAGAAGATTCTGAAAAAAGTGAAAACTATCAAAAATTTGTACAAAAATAAAAAGAACAAATTCCAGTGCCCCTGATTGAAAATTAAGGAATGGGAGTCCCCAGAAGTGTTGCTATGCAATTTCAAAGCAATTGGCTGAGTTGTTTTGGGAGAAAAAGATTTTTTAAGATTTGCCACAAAAATGAACGGAACAATTCCTAAAAAATCAAACAATCAATGGAGCCTGACCATTTGAACCAAGTTGGTAGAGTCTTACCAAAGGTACATCCCCACCAACTTTGAAATGAATCTGCTTGATGGTTTTGGAGACTGCATTCCATTGCAATCCCCATTGATTTACATGATGATCAATAGGAATGCATGCATTAATCAACAGGTACCCAAACTGAAAAAAACGTTAAAAATCAGGGATCCATAGTATCCCCACCTGCTGAACACTGTTTAAGCCTCACACAAGCTACATTTCCACAAAGTTTCAGAACAATCTGAGGGACCATTTTGGAGAAAAAGTTGAAAACAGCCTTTACACGCAAAAATTCATTAAAAAAAAAAAAAAACAAGAAAAAAATCACACCACCTGTTGAGCAGATTATGCTCTAGGGGTCCCCAGAAATGTCCCTTTGCAATTTCAATGCAATTGGTTTGATGGAGAAGATTTTTGAAGATTTTACCACAAAAAATGACCCCCCCCCCAAAAAAAAAAAATTCTTAAGCATCCAAAAATTATTTGAGCATGACCATTTGAACAAACTTGGTAGACACCCATCCATGGTACATCCCCCACCAAGTTTCAAGTAAATCAAGCTGATCATGTTTGAGAAGTTGAAAATGTGGATTGTTAATGGCCGGATGCCAACACTGACGAAGGATGAAGGACCCTTGTGTAACCTCAGCTGACTGACAAGTCAGCTCAGTTAAAAACCACAAAATTTTCATTCTCAACAAAGGTAGGAAATTTTCCACTTGGGAATATTTCCACTTATACTGTATGTTATTGCCATGGACATATATACCATTATCAAATAACACATGAACCTTAAAAGGTTGATACCAATGAAGGGCTAATTAATGTGCAATGTAATATGCATTGTAGTGAGGTCTGCATTATGAATTGTTTTGTGCTAAAAAGTGGCAGACCGGTCATCAGGGTCTATCTGTGAGATTATATATTGAAAAACATGATGTCATGACAGGAAAGACACAGACTCAACTTGATCTGTTTTTATTCCTATATGGCACCCTTGTTCGTGTCTCAAATATTGTGCAATAAACTTGGAAATTGATGCAATATACTGTGTGAAAGTGGAAAGTATTGCCACAATTGTCATCTTATTTTTTGCAGACTCTCCACGAAGAGCCAAAACTTCCTCCTTTGATAGTTTCTTTAGCATATGTGACGAAATGGACCTCAATTTGTTTCCTTTTCAAGCCACTGATGTTCCTTGTTTAGGAAAAAGGAGTGTCCACCATTTTTGAGCAAATATAAAGTTCTTTGTAAGAATTATTGTTTCACACCATTTAATTTCATGTATATTGTAAACAGAGTAACAGGTGTAACTACACATGGGGACAACATCCAAGTGAAAACTTTCAATTTGGGTGTAACTTGTGTGGCAAAGCTGCAGCAATGGTTGGCACATCACCCGAGTTTGCGGCCAAATGCTGCTGGAATGAGATTCAGAACAGTCAACATCAAATCTGCCTTCAAAAATTCAAGAAAAGAACCCTTGTTATCTGACCTCTAATTTGAGCGACTCAATACGGAATCTTAATTCCTCATCAGCTGAACTCAGTCCTGCATCAGGTGATTACCCAGCACTCTGTTTGCATCAGTGAGTGAGCTTTGGGACATGAACTGTATACTTGGCCATCTATAATTGACCTTGGATTTCATGAATTAAAAATATACTGCATGGTTTATGATATCATCCAGGTCAATGCAGGTTAAATTGCTATAATGCATGTACCATGCCAACAAGTGTACATAGTTTGTGCATGTATATATTGCACATATGAACATGAATACTGTGCCAAAGAAAACCTTACCTGCTGCTGCACCAAAGTCTGCCTGTCCCCAGGGTTTGATCTTGCGGGTGTAAGCAGGCATCTTGGACGGCCCAGTGCTGCCACTGGGGGCATTTTTTAGCAGGTTTGTCGGCTGCTTGGAAGCTATTTCTTGACGCTTTGCTGCACTTTTCACTGAGGAATACACATCCCCATGTTTGCCATGGTAGCCGGCTAAATGGTCAAAAGCCGGGTCAACATTTCCTTCAAATTCCAGGGCAGCCTCCCAGGGTGTCATGGCCGCTTTTGGAGGATCGATCATTTTGGACAGTCTGTTTTGAGGCATTCCATCATAGGTATCCTGCGGCTGTGGAGCAGCAGGCATCTTGTTTTTGTCGTACTTCTCCATGGCCAGCAGTACAGAAGGAGGAGGTCCAAGAGGCGCCTTCACATTAGTGTCATCGACTACCCAGTCCTCCTTCTGTGCTCTTGCCTGCCGCTTAGCAAACAGCTTCCCTCCTCTCCCCTTCAAGTTTTTCAAGTCTGACACTAAGTTAAAGCACATCTGTGGAGATACAGCATCATGAATGTTCTTTGCATCAAACAGGCGCAATCTTTCATACTCGTTTTTGCTAAGTGCTCCTTTCTTGTCTTCTGTTATTTCTTGACCATAGGGCAGTGTAGGAGCCTTCCACGGCATTCCTTCCGTCAGTGACTGATTGGATGGTTCCCAGGTATACGGCCTTTTCTGTTGGGGTTGCGGTTGCCATGAGCGACCAGGGTTCCATGGATTTGGACGGAAGGACTTTTCGTCATCTGAATCATAATCTACATGGTCTCCTTGCTCTGCTGGATCGAGACCAGTGGTCCACTTGTTGGCACGTTGGCGTCGTTTTACAAACATCTTGTGGCCTCTGGCAGCCCTGTTGTTAGGATCAGTGAGTGACAGCGCCACTTTGCGCGCCAGCTTGATTTGTTCTTCAATAGTGGGGTACTTGTGCTGGGGGTCAGCATAGAATGAGGAATCTGCATACATTTTTTCTACAATCACATAGACAAATTTCAAATATGAAAACAAATTCAATATGTTGCAACCGCAGATACATGTATGAAGAGTGTATCTATGAATATGGTGAGAGTAAGGTCTATGACCTGAATCAGAAAAAAACTTCTTCAGCATCAGATCATCAACAGTAAGTTTCATTTGCCTTTCTGCTCAGCATATAAGTTCTATTACGATTATCACGTGTAAAACTACCACCCATAAACCAATGTGAACCTGTATAATCAAAAGGAATCATATGCTTCTGGTTTCCTGAAAGGCTCTGTCTACATGTCCAGAAAAGCATGAGGTCCATCATGCTCTTAGTATTGATCAAAGTCAATTCTTTTGACCCCAGTAGCCAAAGTCAGTGGGATCATGAGTAATTAAGTTTCAAGAAGGAATGTTATTCCTCAAATTTGAATACATTTAATCTTAGGCAGTGTTACAGTAAGATACAGGAATTATTAGAGTCCCAGAACAATTTTGTGAATAAACACGTAATGTTTGACAGTATGACTGACTGACACATCCATGTATTTGGATTGTTAGAGTCCTGTTGAAACCTGATCTTCTGAATCAGATTCTGATCAATTGGTCAAGTTTAGTTGTGCCTGTTGCCCATAACTGTACAAGCAAAATGTACATTGCCTATCCCTTTCCCCAAACATGACATACACCAAAAATATCTTGCTTCAATCATTCTTAACTGGGCATGTATAGCCTGTATTCCTTATATCCCACATAACATGAACACAACACCAAGTATTTTTTATTCCGTTAATAAAGAGCCCTTATAATTGTGCAAAACACAGATCTTATAAAGCATGAAATAACTCCCAAACCATTGAACATAAAATTTGAGTTAAGCTTTTAATCTGAAGTCACCCTATTTTCCGAAAAATAAAATTTGGGAATAAAAAAACAAAAAGACCTAAGTTTTGTTAAGGCTGGGCCTCAAAGTTTTACACTCCTGTTTTCTGATTTATGGAGTGTTAATTTTCTTCATTTTGCAGAAAAAAAAATGTAAAAAAAAAAAATTGCTGGTTTTTTTTTTTTGTCAGTTAAAAGCCTTTCCAAAAACAAATGCCCTAAGTCCAAGCGATTTTTGTTCGATCATTTTCCTGAAGTAATTACTCCGAAGCTCTGCAGAGACCACATGACTCTTGCTAGACCATGTTTTTCCCCAGTGTTCACATTTTCTGATGAATCTACAGAATTTAGATTTTAAAAGCTAGTAAATGATATATCTGGCAAAAATGCACTGAAAAAATAGCACATCAAAAAAACTTTTTGTTGCATCTCATGTCAATAAAGCAGCCAAAACTGGCTAGAGGAATAATGTCGTCTGCTTCAATGACTATTCATTAATATTTGAATGGGAATTGTGAACATGCCCCAGGTCAAGAGCTTTCCGGGGGGGGGGGGGGGGGGCATTTAGCAAAGAATCTGTCCCAATGAAGCTCTCAACTCAGCCTTAGTTTTGGGGTTGGGAAGGGACGGGAACTAATGGTTTTATGTGTTTACTCACATGTGCTACAGTCACGTGAAACTTGTGATTATACATAATATTTGCTTTTGGATGGGTATGCTACTGAAAGAGGTCAAGGTCATTGTTGCATGCACATGAAGAGCTCATGCTTGGATCTGTTTTCTTATGCATGGATTTGGACAATTTTCCCAAGTCATTGGTCATATATCAAATTAAAATGCTGTTTATTTTTTGTTTTGTTTTGTTTGTATTTTCTTTGTTTTTTTTTTTTTTTTGTCTTTGCTTAATTTTCGCAAGTCATTGGTCACATATTAAATTAAAATGCTGTTCATTTTCTCAAGGATCAGATTCTGTGTGTTTTGGTATTAATCAAACACAAAAATGACTTTGCAAGGAAATCTGAACTGCATAACATGACCTTGAAGTGTGCTTTTCTGCAAATCTCATATTCTAAAAATTATGCCCCCCCCTCCCCCCCAAAAAAAATCCAGCAAACACAGTTAAATGGATTTAAAATTAAATTTCTACAAGGTTACAATGAAAATATAATGTAGTCAAATCAGTTTCACAAGTTCAAACATGTTATTTAGTGAGTCATGAAAACAGTCCCTGTGAGTTTCTGTGCACTTGTAACAATGTGAGGGACAGGGAGAGGTACTATATTCCTTCCACGCCTGTCAAGGTATCTCCCCGGCAGAAGGCGAGGCAGACAGAGCGTTCTTACCGCTGACCCCAGACACCTGCCCAGGCCTGTGCCATCCAGTGCAGGAGTGGGGTCTGACTGACCTTGCCCTGGGCATTACAGCATTTCATCCAATTTGGACAGGACGCAATGGTTCCAAATAGAAGTCTCCAATGGCAGGCCATTGCTGTGCATTCTCTGTGCTTATGTAACCACACTGTTTGCAATAACATTTAGATTTACACTAATCTCTGGCTGATCCAGTCTTATGTTGTGGCTCTGCCTTGCTGTTTACCAACATGGCATATCAATGCTTGCCACCTTAATGGTCACAGTTATTAAAATTTGTCTTTACTTGCCCTAGAAGTTAGGTCTTATTTGTATTTGCCCAAAAGATGAGAGTTCAGTATTTGCTTGCCATGATAAGAACTTGTCTATACAAATGGTACATTTTTTTTATACCAGTTATGATTAGTTCTGCAATGCTGGGTTTCAAAAGGTCAATAAGGTATAGTAATGTTATGAAATCTGAACATTTTTATAGTTCATGTATATTCAAACAAGAAATTTTCTGCACCATTTATTACATGCCAACCTAAACTGATTTGAGGATTAAAATGTCTGTTTTTAGACTAACTTATGAGCTAGATACACATTTCAGAGACAACTTTGCAGTGACTAACACTAGTATATGGTATCATCATTGAAATATGCTTAAATTATGGTGCTCGAAGAGCGTATATCAAAATAGATTCTCAGTTTTGTTTGGTTTGATTTGTTGACCTAGTCAGAGATGTAGCTTGGGGCAGCATCAGGAATAAGGAAATCCTACCAATGTCTGCCTTAACCCTTGCCACACTAGGAACACCTGAACCAAGTTTCCGTATGCGTGTTTCATCTGTAAAGATTTGCATACACATCCCCCCCCTTCAAAAAACCCCTGGCATTACACTCAAGAGTATTGTATGGGAATTTGCACAGGCATCCCCCCCCCAAAAAAAAAAACAAACAAACAAACAAAAACAAAAACAAAACAAAAACAAAAAACAAAAAACTAGAAAAAAAACAAACTCGCATTACACTGAAGAGTATTTTTTGGGAATCAAAATGTGAATCATCTCCTGCACATATGTAAAGAAAAAAATCCTAGTTTCATATGTTGTAATGTAGCTAAAACCAGCAAGGAAAAAAACTGCTGAATTCAATCTTTTGTGCAAGTTAAAAAAAGTACAATACATCAAACACAACTATGGCTCATGCCTGGTTGGGCCAATACTGATGGCATACATTGTACATTATATGTCAATGCTTTTATCACAGGCTGGCTGCAAGAACTACAGTTGCTTGACCCATGGAATCAACAACAAAATCAGGTTAAGCCTAAATGTAAACAAACACATAACATCATGATTTTAACCCTCCCTCCAATTGGTCAAAATGGAAGATTTTCCAAATGGGTTTTGCATGAATATTTTTATGAAGGTTTCTCCTGGCATAAAACAATTTAAGTGGGAACAGTAAATGATTTTGCATCTGGTTCTATGTAACTTAATTTCAGGATATCACAAGTGCTTTAACCCCTTCCCCCCCCCCCCCCCCTTCAGTTTAAGTGTAAGACAGAGTCAACAGCCTTCCACAAAGTGCCGAATCCATGGTCAGGCACATTACGTTGATAGGTAGCATCTACAAATCCCTTTCAAACTATCTTTCAGCCATGCTGCCCCTTCCATCACCATGTCATCTTTTGCTTGTGAAAATGATACAGTTCACAGTTTTGAAATTTATGCCAAATAACTTTTGGAACTTATCAAGTGTCTGAAAATCTGGGTCGAGTTCAATATCAGTGGCACCACCAATAGTATATAATTCATTAGCCAGCATGTGAAAATTTTGAGAATGCAGTTTTTTGAAGAGTTTTCATAAATCATCACAAATCCTGGTAGGAATCTTGGTCAGGCAAAAAAATTAAAATGTGCCAACATTTGGTGACATGCATCTACAGTATTGTGCAAGATATGGAGAACACATTAAATTCAATACTTTGAGAAAAAAATATGGATAATTTTGTAAAATTTTGGGTGACCTTAACTTGTTTTTCAAGGCTGTTAAGCATTTTAGTAAAGAACATTAAATTTGATATATTAAAAAAGAAAAAGGGTAATAATCATGATAATGATACCAAATGTAGCACACATGTATCACATGGTGAATTTGGACATTGTATAATATGGACGACCTTGACCCACTTTCTCAAGATCACAGAGGGAATGCATTTCAGGATTTTTTTCTGTGTGATGGCCATCTTAATTTGTAAACATATATCCTATTTTTCAAGGTTATAAAGCACTTTGGTGAGGGACACTCAATTCAATATGTCGAGAAAGAATATGTTTGATAATACTAAATGTACCAGAAATGTGTATCATGTGTAAGTTTAATATTGGACATTGTGGATGACCTTGAACTACTTTCTCAAGGTCACTGAGGGACTGCATTTAAGGACACTTTTTTGCAATGTTCATCCAGTTACACGCTAGCAGAGCATTAAGCCCATGAGCCTCTTGTTATTACTCTTAAAATTATGTTGGGGGGGACATTGAAGCAGATGACATTCTAACACCAGCTCGCTTTGGCTGGTTGGGGGGGGGGGGGGGTATATGTTAAGAAAACAATCAAGCTTGAACAGGAAACTCTGGTGCAAGTGTATCAATGTATACCACAGGAACCTTTTTCGTGTTTCACATATAATGTAAGGATGGCCCAAAATTTTTCTCAGGTATTAGATATTCAGCATGCTGGACCTGTTCTTCTATATTAGGTATCTGACCAGATATTGAAAAGAAGTCCAACCAGATATAGACTAATACCTGTATGAAAGGCTATTACAGGTATCAAAAGAGACCAATTTGTTTTTCATCAACAAATAGATTGTATCTCAGATTTATGCATTTTCATTGCTACATGTAGTAGAGCATGCAAGTGGACATTATTATTCATATGAATATGACTGCCTATATAAAATTTGGCATGTGCAGAACTCTGTTGGAGTATAAAATGTGTGAAAGCATGTTTGAAATGGTATTTTCACCGGACAGTCACATGTGTATTGGATGACTCATAGTACATCAGTATAATATGACTATTTCCTATTGGGCCATCCCCACATAATGGCAGTTTATATTAAAATGTCACCAGTGTTATCCTGCAGGAGAGAACTTGTTCGTTTAAGACAAAAGTGTAAAGTCTGTTACCATAAGAATACCTGGAACATACATTTTTGTTAAACATGGACAGCACGAGAGAAAAAGTGACACGCAATTGCTTATACAAAAAGTTAAGTTTTACATTCAGAATGTACTGTATCATGTTGGCAGATCTAGCCCTCCTGAAAAGTAAACAGGTGCCGAAGCTGGCCACATCAGATGTGCCATCTCTCTATGTTAGAACTACAGTCCCCATGCTGTTTATGGTTAACACTCTATGGACATGCACCTTCGGCCACTCTGCGTTGTCTTCAGGATCATCTCTTGATCATACATGTCAATTAACGTCAACCAATCTCTAATGGTAACTGCTGAAGCAAATGAAGATATCAACTTAATCATCAAGTATAACTAATATTTGCTCAATTAAGCAAAATGGTTCAAATAATTGTGTAAAAAAAATCAGTCCAGCAGAGAAAGCCATGGAGTAAGGTGTGTCAGAATAATACTTCTTGGACTATTTTGAATAGGGAGTAAGTAGCACTTTGTACCTGTAACACAACAGAACATCTAGTGATATGTAAGGCCACTTGAACCTAAAATGAGGTCTTACACAACCGCTAAGAAATGCTCAAATTAAAATGGAATTTACACGAATGTAAGAACCAGAGTGTGACAATACACAGCAGCTGGTCTCTCTTAACAATGGCATTAACCCTTTTCCACTCTGAAGTTACATGACAGTGACCAGATGTACAATGCATATTTCTCTGTTTAAATATTCTTTATTTCAATTACATGTTTTCATAAAACATTTTTGCCGAGAATTCTGGATAAGGCCTATGGCAATTGCAGGTCAATCAATAGGTTTACCTGGCATAGGTTTGGCACATTGCACATAACCCCCACCCAGAAAGTGATTGGTTCCATATTATTGTAACAAGTAAAGGGTAAAATGACAGGTGTTATATAGTACCCCTTGATAAAGCAGTGTCATCAGGATCTAGTGTCATTGGATACAGACACTCTCTACAATGGGACTCTCAAAGTTTTGTCATCAAAACCCCTGCAGCTGGAATTAACCATGTTTTACCATTACTTGAGCTTGATCTCCATGGGACAGCCAAGTAAGGGTTGCCAAATGGGCTGCATTCAATTTGACCTAACTGTTTGAGACACAAAGTCAAATCTATTGAACCTTACCCCCGTAAATTGTCCAAAACCAGTCTAACGTTGCCTGCTTCAGTGTTTTCAACTTATTTCAACAGTAATGAAAAACAATTTGACAGTGAATTGTAGATGAGAGCTATCAAGGGTCAACAACTTTCCTTGGCATGGGTTGAGTACTTAGTGCCAAACCCATGCTAAAGAGAGCTGTTGACTCAGTCTATATTCACGGGGTTGACGAAACCAATTTGCTCATGCATCTCTGCTTGCCAAATACAGGCAGGTAAATGACAGATATTTCTAAAGTTACTTTTGACAAACTTACCACCACCTTATAAGGTAAGTTACAAGATACAAATTAATGTACATGACACCCCATGTCCATAACTCTTTACCCTGAAGTAATAACTGCATGCAACACTACTTAAGAACCGTAAGACTCTGCCGTAAGATACATGGTCATTTCACAGTGGTTGTACATGTACAAATTCTACAGGAAATCAAAGACGATATAGGGTGGCAGCCCTATACTTTAATTGCAACGTTAACCACTGAAATGACAAGATATCTTACATATAAAATAAAGTATACAAAAAATAGATTGCCCAGGTCTGCACACCTCACCTACCAGCCTTTTGTCTACAGTAACTACTTAACATGGAACAAATGGAACAGAGGTGTCAGAGAAAGTAGAAGCATAAATGATGGTGTAAGCATAACAGCTGGGGGTGTTTAATGCTGAACAAGGAGGCATGATAACAGGAGTTAGAAAATGCTGCATGTAAGTATGAAAACCAGAGGTTGTAAAATGCTGAACATAAGCATGATTAATAGATGTTATCAAATGCTGAACATAAGCACATTGGAGGTGGTAAAATGTTGAAAAATAATTATATGCATGACACCTGGAGGCTGTAAAATGTTGAACATAAACATGACAACTGGAGGTTGTAAAATGTTGAACATAAGCATGACAACTGGAGGTTGTAAAATGTTGAACATAAGCATGACAATTGGAGGTTGTAAAATGTTGAACATAAGCATGACAACTGGAGGTTGTAAAATGTTGAACATAAGCATGACAACTGGAGGTTGTAAAATTTTGAACATAAGCATGAAAATTGGAGGTTGTAAAATTTTGAACAAAGCATTACAACAAGAGGTTGTAAAATGCAGTAAATAAGGATGGCAGGTTGTAAAATGTTGAATGTGAGCATGGCAATTGGAGATTTCAAAGTGTTGAACAGTTCAGCATGAAAAATGGAGGTTGTAAAGTGTTCAGCAGGTAAGTGTGGCACTCAAAGAAGGCCGCCTAATACATGAATCATGCACAAGTTAGAAGATATGAAGCAGCATTAATACTAAAACATGAATGCACAGTGAGAAAAAAAGCAACAGAATGGCAAGCTACATGTATTGATTAACTTGAGGCAGCAAGAGACAACAAAGTACTAAACTGTGTCTTGGAATCACAGTATCTTTACTGGCACAAAGCAAGGGCATCATGAACAAGAGAACAACTATTACAAAACTGGACCGTCTCATGCTAGAACAAGATAAGAACATCGATTCAATGTTAAGCAATGAATGAAACCATTCATTTACACAACATTTAGAACAATGCAACTTGAATACTGGTTATCATTGAATGAAAGTTCCATGTTAAAGAACAACCAGAACAAAGCTGCATGTGCTAGTACGTACTGTTAAACAATACCATTAAGAACAAAGCAGTCTGTTGTACTGTTATGCAAGATCATTCAGAACAAAGCAATCTGTTGTACAATTGAACAAGAACATGCAGAACTAAGCATCTGCCCTACAGTTGAAGTACATTCAGAACAAAGTCTGTTCTACAGCTTAACAAGAACATTCAGAACAAAGCAGTGTGTTCTATGGTTGAACAAGAACATTTAGACTAATCTCTGTTCTACAGTTGAACAAGAACATTTAGAACCAAGCAGTCTGCCCTACAATTGAACAAGAACATTTAGAACAAAGTCTGTTCTACAGCTGAACAAGAATATTCAGAACAAAGTAGTATGTTCTATGGTTGAACTCTGTTCTACAGTTGAACAAGAATATTTAGAACAAAGCAGTCTGTTCTAGAGTTGAACAAGGTCATTCACACAAGCAGTTTGTTTTGCTGTTGAACAAGAACATTGACTTTAACAAACAACAATCATTCTACATGATAAGTGACTCAGAACATACAAAATAAGAACATTCATCTTGAAACATACATAACTAGCACTTAAGTCTGACATACATGTACATATACTGTACGTGTTGAATTAGACCCATGCACATGCAGCATGCACTTGCAGACCACACAGTACCAAAGCAGTAGATGACAATGTCAAAGTGGACAAAACACAAAGTCATGACTCAGTTTGACATGTAGAGGGGGAATACATAATATTCATATCATATATATACATGTATATATGTATGTATATGTATAATTTGTTATATAAAGTGTACACTCACTGCTCTTGCTCTCTGTCATTTAGACCTATTCAGTATGACAGTTTAAAAGTATGGTGTAAAGTGAAGTTCAATGTTATTGTTAGTTCTGGTCATTTTAAATTTTCATCTCTAGGATTACTAAGTGGGAAATGGACATACAGATAAATGAAAAAAAACCAACATGAAATTATGTGACTGTACTAGCTATTAGTCCTAATGCCCTATTAGTGGGAAAACACCACCAATGTGGGAGCAGACCAGAGTTTGTTATGCTCAACCACCCAATCAGGAAAGGCTAGGTATACATCCTTAACAATACCCTCATGTTGATCAATTAGCAGGAGGACCATCTTTTTCTTACCTTGGTCATACGGAAAATTGAGAAAGGAAAATCCTTATGAAAAAAAAAAAAAAAATGCCATAAGCAGATGTTTGTAATGAAATATATAGCATTTGATGAACACAAAAGGGTTTCCACAAATTTTAGCTTTCATTTCATGGAAAAAAGCAGATTCTTTAAAAAAAAAAAAAGAACTGTTGTGGTCTGCTGCATATAACTGTAAGTTAACAACAAAAACATTCACTTAAAGTACACCTGTCCTTAACTGTTCTGACCTGTGCATGTTACAAAATCTAGTTTGACCATGGTTGAAGCTGACACTGGGAAATATAAATAAAGTAGCCACAAGTAAATGTTTTCTTATGAAAACCTCCAAGTGTTTGGTCCTCTTTAAATTTATGTGCAAATAATTCAAAGGAAGTTTCAGTTTTATTTGAAACTTCCAATGTCCATAATACTTGAAGCAGCATTTGTCTATTTTTGCTAATGGCGCCAGGCTTAAACAGCCCATGTCTGACAATGCTGATGAGTTCCTTAAGTTCTGCCTCTTTCTTTTATGTGTACAGCATATTATGTTTTTTATTGTTTTTTTTTTATAAACTTAAATTTCAGTGTGACAGATGGTTGAACAACATATGGCACCAAACAAAATGACATGCTATGTGGAGTGCAAAACTAATGCATTCAGGTGACGGTATAACTAAATAGTCCATGTCAAATGCAACCATATTTGCAATGCCACTAAATGTAGTGTATTTGTTTGGAGGGTCTGGTGCCACCAATGCTGAGTGTCTGGTTGTATCATTGTTCCTACACTAAGCTACACAAGTTGGTGAATTCATATCATCTCACCATGCTTAAGTCACACCTTTAAACTTCACATCAATTGTCTTAAATTTTCAGAAAACTGCAACACACTGTTTTGGTCACTAAAGATATCGCTTATTGCACTAATTTTGCTCCTGCCTCTCAGAAATTTGGACCAAATATGAAAATACGAAGTGATATAATGACATTTTCCCCATATGTTTGTGTTTTGGACATTGGATAATCTACAAGGCTGCCTATAAATCCATGCATATTCTACAATCTTGACTGTCAATAGCCGTATTTATATATGTAGATGTAAAGAAGAAGCAGTTTTGCACAAAATGATCAAAATATTCAAAGCGCTATTGTGTATGCAATGAACATGCTCAACAGTTTTCATTTAACTCAATATAAATTGTTAATATTTTGTTTGTCACTACACTGGATCTATGCTGTTTTAATTGTGAGATTGATCGAAGACAGTCCACAAACCTGGGCCATGACTCGTGACAGGGTTCATCCAAGGTTGACTTTCCGTATTTTCTGCCTTTTCTGTGCTATCAGCATTTTCTGTTTTTTCTGTGGTTATGGATGTATCATTATCCTCTGCTAAAATGGGGCACAAAAGTGAGATATCAGATGGGTACACATCCTGTATCTTAAATTTTGTCAAGATTAGAAAAAAAAACAAACACAAAAAAAAAAGAAAAAAAAATCTGGAGGGCATTGAAGCTAAAAAGCACAGCATGAATGTTTTTACCATGAAGATCAGACATTGAATGGAGAAAAAATATATGTACACAGCCTGGCATTTCTAAAGCTGAATACATCAATATACACATTGTATACAACAAAGGGAACCATTTGAAAAAGTCAAGATCAGAAGGTTCCCACAAAATAACACACAAGAATAAAATGCAAAAGGAAATCACAATCTATGGAGAAACTATTTTTCACATGGTTATGCAAACAGTGTCTCCAAGCCATTACATTGTCAATAAACATTTGCTTCTTTTCTGGTGACAATAGCATACTGTTTTGATGAGGAACTCCATACACAAAAGAATCAAGGAAATTGTTCTTATTCAAACCAAAGGCCAAGTTATGTGCCTGAATCTCAGTGTTATAGGCTAGTCTTGGGTAATAATGTGTCACATGAAATGACTTAGCTGAAGAAAGGATGTGACCCCGCCACTATCTCAATAGAAGTTGAAGTACTCTAAAGCCTGTCTTTGGCAAGGAATGTACTCGTTGGTCCCTTATAGTTGACTGGTTTTAAATATCAAAAACTACATATATATATATATATATATATATATATATATATATATATATAGTTTCTGATATTTATGTGTATATATGTATATATCTGTATATGCATATATACATATACACAGTGCAGATCTAACTGCATCCAAAACTAGTCAACTATGGCCTGTACAATTCAAATCAATAAATATGGTCTTAAGTCAAGCCTTCTTCATGGAGTTTAAAAATTACAGCACTTCTCTCAAAAACGAGTTGAACTATTCTAGTTTGCCCACTAACTTATGGACGTAATGGGCTCAGGAGGCATTCCTTCAACGGATCAAAATCAATAAATCAGGACTCTGTCAACGAAAGGTCATGAGGTGTTCCCTTGGGTGGGAATAAGGTCTAATAAATGAATTAAAATTACAGTCTAATATATATTGATTTACACCATAGGGATCTTGGAGAAGACCCAGTGGTCTAATCTGGAATTCAAATGTTGATACAGCTCATCATATTGTACTTATGCCTGGACCAATCACCTGCTTCCTCATGCATGTCCATGCTGGTGGCCAAAAACCAGCATGAAAAAAACGTTCTTGCATTAGACACTTCATATGGCCAGGATTCATGGACCTCCTGCCTTCTAATGAGGACAATACCTTTACAATCTGGTAGATGACTGCCTTAAGGCACCTGCACCTACCACAGTGTAACAATGACATATACATGTAACTAATGTATACTGGTCTTGCAAGGCATCCTGGTGTCACAACTAGTTTTCCAAGGCATAGTTACACAACTTTAGCCCAACTAGTCTGAAAAAAATTGAGGAATTTATATGAAGCTGTGTCCCTACTTTAAGTAATGGTTACACAAGTTTTTGTCTAACTGGCCTCAGCCAGAGGCACCAGAGTGTTACAACTGCCTCTACACAGGACTTTGTTTCATGTGACTCATGTGAAACTGGTTCTATCAAGATATCATAAAGTGTTACAACAGCCTTAATCAATGGCTTTGTTACATGTTCTGGTTCTAGGGACATATTTAATTGTAACCACAGTCTTCATACAGGGTTTGTTACATGTAAATCATTTCAAACTGTTTCTAAGAAGTTACAGCAGCCTTAATAAATGACTTGTTACATGTACCTCATGTCAAACAGGTTCTAGGGAGATACCTTAAAGTGCAACAGTAGCCTTAATAAATGACTTGTTACATGTTCCTCATGTCAAACTGGTTCTAGGGAGATAGTGTAAAGTGTAACAACAGCCTTAATAAATGACTTGTTACATGTTCCTCAGTTCAAACTGGTTCTCGGGAGGTGCTATTCAATTTTAACAACAGCTTTCAGACATGGTTTTGTCGAATGTAACTCGTATCAAACTGGCCCTAGGAAAATATTGTAAAGTGTAATAATATTCATACACTGGTGAGGTTTTGTTACAAGCATGGAGCAATAAAACTCCATGTTACAAGCAACACATGTCAAATTGGCTTTGCAGATATAGTGATGTACCAGAGTATAAGTCTTTCATAGTTTTAATACACGACATTGTTATATGTACCTTTATGTCAAACTAACCTCAGAGAGAGGAGTGCCACAGTGTATGACAATAAACTTTCTGTAGGACAGCATCACAAACATTTACGTCCAACCAGTCTTATAGCAAGAAATACCAGTGTGTAACTGTGCTTTTTTCGTGCATAGTTATACACATAATTTATGTCAAACTGGTCTCAGAGAGACAGATCTATCAGAGAGTAGTGAGCACCTTCATGCAAGGGATTATTACACATTACATGTGCCAAACAGGGTTGATATAGACAAAGTACACATAAAAGCAAACAAAATATGGCTACATTTTCTGCACTTTCATTTGGACATTTGTTTTGATGTGAATACAAGAAAAAACATATACAACTAAGTCGGAAAGAGTTCTTCAGAGGTTCTGTTGGTCACAATGTCATATATCGGTACAAAATGATCTGATTTTCTTCCTCTTAATAAGTTTGTCTGCTGGCCCATGTACCAGTTCAGTATTGGGTATACAAGGCATAGTGCCCTCTTTTAACTGCTTCAGTCCCAACTGTGACTTAAGTTGGTAATTGGAAATTCTGATTGGTGAGCTGTGAATAGTGCAGTCAATATATCATGGGATGGTATATGAATGACAATATAGGTTACACTTGTTATGAAGGACACTGGGTCACGCTCAGGTCAGTGCAGTAATACAGTCAATATATACATGTATGTCACAATATGCATCATGTGGCCCACCACAAAGGGTAGTATGGATCTCATTGGTCATAAGAGATCACATGGGTCACAAAGTGGTCAATATAATGCAGTCAATACATCACTACACTTCACAGTAAGAACACCATTGGGGTCACGTTGGTCGGGAGAAAGAATAAGGGTCACATATGACAAACAGGGTAAGTTATACTGGTTATCATATCACAGTGCAGCCATCAACACATATGCATCATGTCAGTGTACAATTAATATACAATAACAGCTCATGATGTACCGAACAATGCTGTTATATGTATCTCCCATTTACACAGCCTGTATATGCATCTGGAAACAGGAAACAAACCCTCAAACAGGGAACTGAAAAGGTTATCGGTAAACATAACACAAATACATCAACCCTTTCCCCCCTTCTTTCAAGACTGAGTGTACAACATTCCCTGGCATGGGTTGTACACTAAGCCCCCAACCCATACCAATGAAAGCTGGTGACCTGCGGCATGTTACCTTCACAGGTCGCGTCTACCATTGTGTTTCAAATCATATGCTATTACTGCCGAAATCAGTCAAAAACATTCAAGCAGATGATATTTGAGCACCTGCTGGTTTTGGTCAGTTTTAGGGGGAAAGGGTTAATACCACAGTACAAATCACAATTAATAGAGAAATCCTGACAACTACAGTCAACAGCAAATTAACTTAAAATGACAAATTCAAATAAATTGTCACTATACATGAAAAAAATGTCAGAATTAAACTTTAACTTAAATTGACAAATTCAAATAAATTGTCACTATACATCAAAAATTTCATAATTAAACTGTAAATTAAAATTTTAAAGAAAAGTATACATACACAAAATAAATCCATATCAATCGTTTGTTTTAATTACTATGTCAAAACCAAAAATATAAATCATGTTCAGTAATAAAGTGGACGAGACAGGCAGGTCTTCCTATACAGCCATTCTTTCCCCATGGCAGTCACACCCCAGTTAACAATGGGAGTTGACCCAACATTGGCCCAATGCTAACCCATCCATGCCAACGTTGTGCCAATGTTGGGCCAACCTTTAATGCTAGCTGGGACTACACCTGTAGCTTCATCATTGTAACTATATTTGCAATGGACCTATTCAGTGGTCAGGAATTCCCCAAGGATAACAATTACTGTAAATGAACATAGTTTCACGGTACTTTTATTTTCGCTTATTTTGCTGATGGCACAAGGCCCTAAAAATATAAACTTGATGAAATAGTACTTTAACATATGTCAGACAGAAACGGTGTTCAAATAGCGCAATTAAAACTTCAGGTATATGTCTAAAATGTAAAAAGACATAAAAATTTATACACATCAAATTAAGTACATTTACAGTAATTGGTTTTAAAGGAAAATGTGCATCTTTTCAGGCCTTCGCAAATGTATATACATATGGTTAAGTTATGCAGGAAAATGTGCCTAAGCTCGGCACCTTCGTGCACAATGGCTGGTTGTCCAATTATAGCAGTAGAATTATATACACGGGGCTAGGTGTTGGATCTAGACAACACACATATATTCAAAAGCCAAGTAATGTCACTCTAGCATCACACCTGTCACATGGGAGCACTTTGCTAAATGTTACTGCCACATGACAATCTGTCACACACAGGAAAAGAGAGATTTAAACCCTCATACATATACAGAGGACTATCACTGCCCCACTTCAACACACCACACAAAAGGGACGTGTCCATTTTGCCCTATTCCCACAACACATAAAAACAACAGGGACACCGTTTGCCCCATTCCAGCACTACATACATGTATACACAAAGGGGGCATCTTGTCCCATTCTAGCCCCACATACACACAAAGGGGGCACAGTATGCCCCATTTTGACACCACATAAGATACAGACAGACGAGTTTGCCCCATACCAGCACCACAAAACACACAAAGGGGCATAGTGTGCCCCATTCCAACACCACATACATGTACACACAAAGGGGACAGTTTGCCCAATTCCAATACCACATGTAAACAAAGGGGACACAGTAAGCCCTATTCCAACATCACATATAAACAGAGGGGGCACAATTTGCCCTATTCCAACACCACATATAAACAAAGGGGGCACAGTCTGCCCTATTCCAACACCACATATAAACAGAGGGGACACAGTTTGCCCTATTTCAACATCACATATACACAACTGGGACACAGTTTGCCCCATTCTATTATCAAAAGTACAATCAAGGGACAACAATGTGCCTCAATGTAACTGGGACAGCAAGGTGCTTCATTGTAGCTGGGACCAAACAGCCCCGCAGAATGTAAGTTGCCATTCTGAGTTCAGAGGTACATACTGCAAAGATAAGAATGAGTCAAACATGTCAGACACAAGAAATGTGAGAGAGAGGTACAAAGCTGTTAAAGTCTTAAGTCCATTTGTTCCACTTGCACCCCACCTCAAGCAACCCTCTTGCCATACATATCAATGTAATATGACCTAATGGAAGGTGAATTTCAACAGGTCAGAAGCCAAAAAGCTGAAATATACAGGCAAATATTGTGTCTTTTGGGTATCTTTCAAGAGAGGCATTTCTGGTCATATGAGGGTGCTTCATAATGAGGTACAAATAGTTCTCATGAATCTGGCTTTAACTCTTTCTGCCTTTGTTTGCCTATACTTACTGAGATCAGGACCGGTATGTGAGGGTTCAGGCTGGTCATATTGATTTGGGTCAGACTCACTTTTCCTATTTGAGAATTCCTGTAATGACTCCTCTGGGTCAGCTGGCATGTATGCCTTTAGGTCTAGGGGCTGTCCCCCATACAGCATCTGTGGGGGCATCTGTGGCGGTAAGGGTGGGGCTTGTGGGGTAACGGGCTTTGGAGCTACGGGTCGAGGCTGGAACCCTGGTCCAGGGGCCCACTTCTTTGTCTGCTCTGGTGTTGCAAATTTGTTGACCTTGAACAGTGGGGCCTGACTGGATGGAGGGGTATTTCCTTGGCCAAATCCTATTGTCATGGTGACTGACTGATCTGGATGGTGGTGCACACTTACTCCACCAGGGGCTCTGACAACAACATTTCCAGCAGGTCGAGGAGCACCACCTGGTGGTGTCCACATTGCTGGCTTAGGTGCCTGGAACCTTGGCCGTGCAGGCTGTGGCTGAGAAGAATACATAGTAGGTCCAGGAACAAAGTTGGTTGTTGTAGATTGCTGTTGTCGTGTGACTCGCGTGACAGTTGTACCACTGCCCAGCTTTTCTGTCCGTGTTTCCGTTGTGACATGAGTTGTTGTATCTCCTTCCTGAAATGTTTCTGCATGCCGCTGTACATCTACGTTTGGCTGTGAAGACTCGAGGTGACCATTGATGACTGGTTGCATGGAGGGCTGGGGGACTTGGAGTTGGATTGTTGGGAGTGGTTGTCCACCTGGGCCATTTGGCTTGGACTGTGACCCACGGGGCGCTGCGTTGGTTCTGGGGGCTTCTTTGTACTCCGGCCCCAGTGCTTGAAGAGCACCATGAATAGCATCCTTGTCGGGTGCACCTCTACAACAACAGCAAAACCAAGGCATATTAAACATAAGGCTGCAGCCGACACAGCAACGCTGGTCTGCTTTAATGTGAGTGTACTCATGCACACAGCTTCATCTTCACGTGAAGAGCAGAATATGTCACTGACAAAGTATGTGGGTCTTAACTAGCACTGCCAGGAACCTAGGACTGAGTTGAGAATGCCCCTGAAATAGATACCCTGGCCACTTACAAAAAGTGAAGTGAAATATTAGCTTTGATTTGTGGCAAGGTAAACACATTCTGGCCACTGCATGCCAGCTTTACATGTAACCACTACCAATCTGACCTCAATCAACGGCTTTCCTGGCATTGCTAGTATGGTGCAACTCATAGTCACCTTTAGACAGTCTTCAGGTACTGTGGTCCCATGTATAACCTTGAGTTAATTTTGTACTGATGGTGTTAGAGGTTGGGATTCTCAGACATATTATGTTAAATTCATTTGTTAAGGTCATGGCTTCTATAGTGTTCTAGTTTCTTATCTGGCTGTCATCTGAATGGAGTATCTGCATAGACAGAGCATACATAATTCCTCTTTACCTTCTTCCCAATCGTTCACCATGAATATTTATAAATCCACAATGCCCTTTCATACTTTTCACTTCAAATTGCTCGCCCCCTCCTATTTTTTAATAATTCCACCAAAGCTCTGTTATAAACCTCCTTCTAACTGGATTTTATTACGTCTTAAAACATCTTCAAAATAAATGAAATCACATTTAAATAAACCCAATTGATGTAATTTCATCATTATCATGAGAGGACTTGCTGTGCAGTACACAAAGAAAGTGAGTTCTCAGCTGTCGTAACCCGTTGACTCATCCCGCCTGTTACATACGTCAGGATACTTATTGCTGTTCATGTACATGCTGACCAATTTAACAAACACACATCTTTGCAGGTAACCATAGCAACCAGGCATCAGCCTCAGGAACTCTTGACAGCTCTACATCATCTTACAATGGCAAATCCCCAGGCAGCAGACTCCACTGGCAAAGAATAACAAGCCAAGGACTGCTGTGCAGGCAAGCTATAAGTTTGTCTCTCACAAGCTGTGAAACTATGAACAATGGGAGCATGCCTTAGCCCTCTCCTGGTCAAATAGCCAAAAAGTGTCCAGATGTAAAATACCATCTGCCTTAATGTTTTTTTCCTTAAATTTCTTGTTACTAGAAACCATTTTTGCTGAGATTTGTATGCAAGACAATTCATGCTGGCATATCCTGGGTCAATAACTTTGCTTGGTGTAAGTTGGGCACATTGAGCCCAACTTGCACCAAGGAAAGTTATTGACTGAGTCATGCTCTGACCAGGAATGGGTTATCACAAGTGGGTAATAAATACATTGGAATGTCTGGTGTGCTGTATCATGGCATGCCTGTAGATACGTATTACATGGAACCATTTAAATGATCAGTTTCAGCACTGATTCAGAAAATTCCAATGTAAATAAGATGGAATGATATTTTTTCAAAAAATTCTTGCTCCAGTTATGACAGTATGTCCAATTTTTAATTGTCACATATTAAATGTGTTAAATATATATATCATAGGATGCTGTGTAGCTAAAGTAGCAAATTCAGTACAAGGGTTACATGTATAGGTACAAACCATCATGTCAACCTGCATGTGTAAAATGCCAACAAAAATCATTGTCCCCATGTCCTTCACAAATAAAAAAAAAAAACAAAAATTTAAAACATCCATTTCTATGCCCACAATTCACAAGTATGGATTTTTTTTCATCACTGTCTTTCCAGGGTTTGGTTGGGTACAGTCCCGCTCCCCTCAACAGCTTGAGTTCTGCTCCAGGATACAGGACATCTACTTATCAAGTATATTTTTTGCTCACAAATAGTGGTAATACTGAGAAAGACTTGAATTTTGATGTAACAGCATAAGAAACTTTACAAACAAGGACCTGGCAAATGTTAAATTACTTTCCATCTTAAACTGGCTGGAGGTAAACTGTTGTCTGTTTCAGTCATTTTTAGGAATATTAATATTAATGAAACAAATATTGAATTAGAGTCGTAGATGAGCTTTTTCAAAATATCATGCTCCAGGTCAACAGCTTTCCCAGAGGTGGAGTATGCACGTAGTGCCCTACCTGGCCCTAGGAAAGCTGTTGACTCAGTCTTTATTCAAGAGGGAAAGGGTTAAAAATAATGATACATGGCTGGATTGTCTTTCATACTTAATTTTGCTGCTGTAAATACGTGTATCTAGCATTTCACTTCTTTTACCCTTTACCACCTATGTTATCAATTCCACGTGCCTTTTATACTCCACCATCTAAGTTATCAATTGCACATGCCTTTTATACTCCACTGGCTACATTATCAATCCCACACAACTTATAATCCTGGACCATCTACATTATCAATTCCACATGCCTTTTAAATTCCACTGTCTACATTTTCAATTCCACACCTGTTATCCTCCACCATACATGTTATCAAATGCACCTATCTTTTATACTCCACTGTCTACATTATCAATTCCACATGCCTTTTATCCTCCACCATCTATATTATCAACTCCACATGCCTTTTCCTCTGGTTCAAGCAAAAAGTGCCGAACCAGTCTCTCATTAAGTTTAGTACTGTAGTGAACATTAAGCATATGGAACAATACTTTCTTTGTTGGTTTATGCTTAGCTATAAGTGGTGCTATACGTGGGTGAGCTGAGATGATGGAGGTGAAAGACACATGTCTCCAGCTGCCTCTGCTTGGCCTGTAGGCCACTTGTAAGAGAAGTACATAATGACTGGTGGTAGACATCGCACACTCTCTCATTGGTCCCCTGCCACAGGTATGAACGAGTCTGCCTTGAAATTCAGCGGACTAATATATTCCAAAAAGTCATAAGAACAACTCTGGCATATCATTGTATACATAGTGCAATGGATCATGTATTAAACTGAAAGTGATACTCAGGATCAAATTAGTCATATCTGAATCCATGGTTCCTGGAACAGTCCATGTAAGTTTGAGATCTTGTATATGACTGTCTGGCAAGTACATGATAAACCCAGCACTGTGGGATAGTCAGTTTTGAAGGCTGCTTCCAATTCCATGCAGTACACGCTATTTCATCAACAAATAATGGCTGATCCTGGTTTAGTGATCATCTGTGAATTTGAATAATTAAATCATGGTATAATCCCCGGACAATCTCACACAATGGAATATATTTTCAATAGATAATCCAGTCCTGGAACGATCTACCATCTCCCATGGCACACAGACATTGACACTACCACCTCAACTTGTATCTATGTGTACACATTTGGTGCCTATAACTGAGTCTATTTTCATGTAATGTCTTCAGCATGGCATGGAATGCATGTCATGCATGTTACATACACATTGGAGACATTGTTCCATCACCGTGATATTTGTTTTGGTGGGTTGGTGAGAGACCACAACAGCCCTCAGCCAATGACAGACTTCTTTGGACTCGTCAGCAGCAGTAACACACCATTGGCTATCAGCCCTCCAGCACATAACTCCAGTCATTATATATAGCAATGTACCATAATATTATACCTATGTCCATTCATCAGTCTCTTTATGCAATATCACCTAACTCATTTTATGAAACTTACAAATTTCATTCTGCTGATCATTCAAGATGATAATATTTATGAATGACTTAATTTGTTCTCATATACATGTACATAGGATCATATGCAGTTTAATTACCATAGCCCCATACATTTCTTGGAAGAAACACGCTATTTCCAAATGAACATCAGTATCACAGCAATGTATCTTTATGAGGGATATTTGTTTATTATCTTAAAAATACAGCTAACACATGTTGGTGACATCTCTTTAACTCTTACAACATGAACTGTGTGTTTTATTTATTTATTTTTTTATATATTAAATTCCCTGAGGGAACCTAACACCACTGTAAACAATATAAACCTAACACAGCACATACTGAATAGAATCTGATTGAGCACTGCATTTTAATAGTTGACTAGAGTGTCACAGCCAAGTGGCCCCCTACAGAGAAAATGAATTTCCTTATGAGATAAATCAGCTTAAGTCAACAAGAGAATCGAAGAAAAATGCTATCTACGCCCCAGATGGCCCTTGAAGTACTTGAAGTAAGACATTTACAACCTTTAAGCTGTAGCCATCATACAATACTTAAGTTAAACCCTTTCCCTCTTGAATTAAGACTAAGTCAATAGCTTTCCTTTCATGGATACAGAATTAAGTGCCCAACCCATGCAAAGGAAAGCTATTGACTTGGGTCATGTGATTTTGACTCATCTACAATTCTCTGTCATTACTGTTGAAATTAGCTGAAAACACTGAAGCATACAACATTTGACCACCAGCCGGTTTTGGCCGGTTAAGGGGCTAAGGGTTAAATTACCTGCCCATAGTTGCTATTTCCTTAAATCTGATTCAACACTTAAATATAGACTAATTATATATATATATATATATTATATATCTGCCTAAATTTGTTAAACTCATTTGCTTTGGTACACCCTGATTATTATTGGTTAAATGAGCTCTACTTTGTAAAATTCATACAAATGGTTGATGATTGATAGTTACCGGATTTGATCAAATTCATTTGATAAAGATTTTCTGCTCATTAGTTCCTAAACAACTGTACAGAGTCATGTGACAAGTCAACATCACAGTATCAATTTAACTATAGGCTTGTCACAAAAAGGCTAGATATAGTGCAATCTCCCTATAAAGAGACCACTCCCACATTACACCCAGGATATGAGTTCCGTATTTCACCTGAGTCCATTTCACTTGGTTTGTTTTGGTCAAAAAATATATATAATTTGTCCTGGTCATTTCACCTACAGTGTGGAGGGAGAAGAAACAATCACCTTAATTTGTGTTTGACAAGATTTACTTTTGATCAAAATTAGTGTACCAAAAAATATGGGTCCCAAGACTCAAAACACACAAATTGCTTATTCTCAAAAAACAAAAACAAAAAAAAAAAAAACAAAACCAAAAAAACAAAAAACAAAAAAAACCCAAAAAAACATAAAATGAAAACAGAATGAAAAAGTGTGAAATAATCTGCCGAAGAGCCTTACACTCATCTGTTTACAGTCTCATATGTACCTATATTTAACATTTTATATCCCACTGTTAGACCACTCCCTTATTAAGACCTGTGTTGTGGTGTCCTTAGTAGAGGTATTGCACTGTATATATTTGTTTGGTTTGCATTTTCAATGCAGAGCAATTTGCCTTGTCCCAATGTAAACATTTGCCTATCAATGCAGTATGTAGAACTACAAAATTATGACAATTAGAGCCAACCACTATTATACTATTATTATTTTTATTCATAGCTATAAATCTATGTTTGCCCGAACCAATGGAAAAAAATGTAACTAACAATGTGAACAAGTTATGTCAATATCTAGTAGAAATACATTCTTCACATATAGTCCAAATAATGCAAATTAGTGCTATGTATTATTAAGCAAACACAACCCACCTTGTTGAACCAGAATCAAGGAAAGTTTGAATATTATAGAATTATGTAACTGAAGCAACAATCAATTTTTCTACTTGTCCAGTGACAAATTTTCCTCATAGAATGACAATAGACCTATATTAACCCTTTTGCACTCAAATCACCCCAAAGCAACTGGATGTGTGTCATTTGCTACAATGTTTTCTTGATTAGGAAACATTTTGAGTGAGGATTGTGATGAGAGTCCTGTGACGGTAGCATATCCCAGGTAAACAACTTTCCTTGGTGCAAGATGGACACATTGTAGCCAAACCACAATAAGGGAAGCTCTTGACTGTGTCTTACTCTCACCAAAAAAGGGTTAATGATGTGTGTGGGTTGTACATTTTAAAATAACTGGGGCCTGCATTACCCACTAATTTTGCATAATCAATGTAACTGTGAAATTTGTTCAACAAAATGTTGATGTATTCTTGCATGCCTTTGGCATTGGTCATATAGCCATGCCTCTTGTGGGTCTTGAATGACATGGGCCCATATTGCTGGTTAACGCTGCATCCAACGAACAGCTAATCACTGACAGAACTTTAACCATTACTCACTCAGGGTTGTATTCAGGGGTTGCCACTGTGCAAAAATACCTGGCATCAATCCCTAAGAATATAATGAAATGCAAATGTACTCTACAGCCAGAGACAAGGAGGGGTCCTGCATAGTGAGTTATGAGATAGGATGTGGTATGTGGGAATGTGACACCAACTCAGCCTAATGTGATTTCGAAAAACCAACTTTTTGCAACGTGTGGGGTCACACAAACAGAGAAGACAGATTGAGCAAATCATATAGTCTGTATTTATGGATGTGAAACATAACTTTATGGGGAACACATTGCTCAGAATATAAATTTAACTTATCATTAGATAAAAACTGTTGGAGTTGTCTGTCACAACTGTGCTTTTATAACCATGCAGATGCACTTCCTTCCTGGCCAGAGTGAAGACCATGGTATAAAATGAGACAGCTGCAAATCACCATCTGCATAGAAAACCAATTATAATACCCCCCCCCCCCCCCCCGCCGGAAAAAAAAGCAGACTAGAAAAGATTTACTTCCAAGCAAATCTGTGTGCCTACAAAGGAAAGTTGTTGCCTTGTACATTAAAATTGAAACTAGAAAAGCTACATGACAGAAAACATGAAATTTCACAAAAAAAAAAAAAACTGCAGCGAAAAAGGGGTCTTGGCATGGAAAAAAATCAGCAGGTAAAAAGGAAATGCAAGACAGAAAGAAAGAATTCCTGATAAAACAGAATGTCAAGGGTCATCAAACAAACAAAAATTTGGTCGTTTAGTGAAAAACTGTGACTGCTGATAACAGATCATGGCCTGCAGTATGTCTGCTCTGTCACAGTCTGCCATTGTTGCTCCCAATTTGCATTATTTCAGCTTCACTAACAGGGCCACACACTATTCAGAGATTAATTGATGATGGACAAACCTATAGGATGTGAAGTCGGAATGGCACGTCTATACGTAATAGTTTATATTTATTATCTAAACTGTCACTCTTCTTCATAAAAAAACCAAGACTTTATATGTAGAAGTATAATCATACCTAGTTTGGAGTTTCTGCATGTGCTAGTCTTCAAATAAAATGTCAGACAACTTTGCTAACAAAAAAAGAAAGTAAGAGAGAAAGAGAAAGGAAAGAAAGAAAGAAAGAAAGAAAGAAAGAAAGGAAAGAAAGAAAGAAAGGAAAGAAAGAAGGAAAAAGAGAGAGAGAGAAAGAAAGAAAGAAAGAAAGAAAGAAAGAAAGAAAGAAAGAAAGAAAGAAAGAAAGAAAGAAAGAAAGAAAGAAAGAAAGAAAGAAAGAAAGAAATTGATACTCAAGCATAAAAAAGAAAACTGAGATTGGAAAAATATAAAGTGACATGGAATGCATGCCATCATGTCCAACAACAAACTCTGCCCATTCATTACATGAGCCTGGTACACCCTTACATAAAAATATGTAATGTAACTTTATTATGGTATGCCTTTATCTGCACAACAATACCAGTATTTTTAAACTTTTATACATATTATTAGCTATATTGTTTTGTTGGAAATGTCAGCTGGGTCCAAAATGTGTCACATGAAAATTAAGATGAAAATAAATATACAGTATGACTGTATCTGCTGACACAGTGCTATGCCAACATATACAGAGGCAGAGGGGGCTCAGAATTATTGATGTAGATGTTCAAGAGTATTGTGCACTAACTTACAGTATCAGATCAAAATCCATCAATTGTATGCAGCAATTGCTCTTCCATTTTCTCTGTTTATTCAATTAAACAATGTGCTTTTTAGTATAATGTTGATTTAGATAGAGAGGAAGTTGCCTGGAAGAGTCCCGTCATTTGAAAACATAATATATATATATATATATATATATATATATATATATATATATATATATATATATATATATATATATATTTGTATATACATATATATATACACACACACACATATATATACATACATATACAGTGGTACCTGCTATTTAAGACCACCCCTACAGCCAACAAAAAGTGGTCTCATACTGCAGGTGGTCTTAAATTGAAGGTATATTTAACATGTAAATACAGCAGAGGGTCCTGAAAGAGTGGTCTTAAAAAGACATGCGGTCTTGAATTGGAGGTGGTCTTTAGAGCAGGTACCACTCTATATATATATATATATATATATATATATATATATATATATCGTGAAATGCTTTATTTTGCTGTTGGCACAAAACCATAAAAATAAAACACAGTGAAATAGTATTTTAACATTAATTGAATAGGAATTAAGTCCAAAAATAGTGAAATTAAAACCACAGTGAAATGTCAAAAATGCAAAATAAAGCAATTTACAGTATGTGTATATATATATACATGTACTACTGTTTGTCAATTTTTTGTTAACATACCGAACATGATCCATCTTCTGTAGTATGATAAATTCTTTAAGGCAAGCATTCTTTGTTCAGAACACAACTGTCTTATATTCCATGAATGCTCATGAAATGTTCTGCATACTCAAATCTGTAGGTACTGCAAAACAGATTAAGTTTATGGTGCGTGTTGTGTGTAAAATGGAATCTGTGCCTGAGGCCAATGAGCTATGTTATACCAATGTACATGAGCTACAGGCCTGAGGCCTCTATCTAGTACTATCCATACTCTTATTTTTTATTCCATCTTGTTGACATTTATATGTAAAGGTAATATATTTAATTGATTTATGAAACCTGGACATTTGTTTCAAATTGTTACAATTGCACATGTGTGTGTATTTGCTCATAATACTGAACATGCACATACATGTGTATTTGCAGGGATTCTGTGCACACAAAAACTGGAATAGATTTTCCACCTTATATTGACTTCAAAATAGATGTAAACTTGTGCAATATCCCACTGATGATTACCCAGGCATTTTCACTGTAAATGCTTGGACTAATGTGAAGTGAAAAACCAGGCATATCATACACAGAAACAACTGTAATTATTGTGTGTCCTGTTTAGAGATCAATGGCCAAGATACTGTTTATGTGCTTATTTTGTATATATTTCATCATATATCATACATGATCATACCATTAATATTAATATCATATCATTAATGATGGGCACAGCCCTATTTCCCAATTATCTTAACACAGTATGGTAAAACCAAATTATTGTATCTCCACCAAAGAATTAAAAAAAATGCACTGCATTTTTTCTTGCATGTTAAATGTCACAAAGTATAACTTCCTCTAGTAATTTTTTTATGTCATAACTTTGAGACCAAAATGGAGTCATGCAATACGACATGTTCCCAGCATAGTGGGATGATAAAAATTTGTTATACCCTATTTGAAGAAATTGTAGAAGAACTGAGCAATCGGTCGACTTATTCAAGCACATGACATTTTATAGCTCAGTTTTGAAGCTATCAAATGACACTCTTAGCCCTGAAATTAGACATTTCTGATTTCATTGATTTGATATTCACACAATCACGTCACAAAGAATAAGGGGATATGGCACTGTTTCACTGCTGTCAAAGCATACTAGTCACTTCAATAAACTTTCTTCTGTAAATTGCTAGATTCTACAGTATCTTGGCAATTGATCATTAGGCAGTCTGACCCTCCAGTACTGTTATCAGTGTTCAACAATCAATGACTCAACATACCACAGTGAATAGCTGATGTTTGTCACGAGACATTTTATCCAGCTCTTCCAGTGATAATCACCACAATAGTTGTTCTCATCTGAATTATCATTATGATTTCAGATTCAAATTCCTCATCAAAAGACCTTTCTTTCAGGTACTAGGTTTTAAAGAAAAAAAAAAGGGTCCAGGTCAACAGCATTGTTTTTGTGCTTCAAATGCACTGCATCCAAAGTGCAATCAAGAAAGATATTGACTGAGTCTCCCACTTGGCACTGGAGGGGTTAATAATTAATGAGGTGAGTTTCATGAAGTGATTGTTAAAAGGCTCATAGATGGGGCCGGAGACAGCCTTGACATCAAAGCTCTCTCAGTTAACTCTGTGTATCCCATGGAATTGTTTATACCTACATGTACTGCAGTGCAGGTCTAATAGATCTGATGAGAACCCACATGAACCAGCTGATCTTGACCTTCCGTATTCAGGTCCCTCAAACTTACACTCCTTAATATAACATTAACGGCCATATATAGAGCCAAAATGCACACATTTACTTTATCCTGATTGCAAAAAAACCCCTTTACTCACTCACATAGAACCCTGACTTACTCATTGGTTTACTTGCAGCTGGGATCACCCAACCTTTGCACATATAGCTGAGAGCTTCTCATTAATATTTGCCAATTTTGATGGAATGTATGCATCATCACACTCTCGTACTTTCTCTGGCTGCTGTACAAATGAACCAAATCGCAGCCACTAATTATTGTTGTTGGTGGCAGTCAGAGAGAGTGGTATGATGTACAGTGGTATGATGTACAGTGCAGCCTCCCAGATGTAATCAGATGCAGTCGTTCTTCCACTTACACAAGTCAGACATACATGTACAGCCACGAAAGAAAAATTAAGAGATCATAAAAGAGAGGTAGAAATACCTGGACACGTGGATGTAATTTATATATTTTACATGCAACATCTGGAAGACAAGAGGAAATGGTTTGAAAAATCTTGCATAAAGTGCATGTGTGCAGTGAAATATAAGAGCCATTAGGAACGTCTCATTAAACTTATCACTCTCACAGAGCACATTATGTTCACTTGCTGTAGCATCTGTAAGTCTCAACTTACTATTAATTAACATGATTAACCTTTTGTAGCTTAAGCCAACAGCTTTCCATCTTACACTCCTGCAGCAGGATGCCAAGTCTTTCCAACTTTGTGAATTTCGTATGAGATCCGTGTGTTTTTTAATCTATGTTAAATTTGCAAAAAGCCCATTTTTCAGTATTCTTGAAAACTCCCTGCATATACCTCTATGTATAGAAAAATCCTATCATACCATCAAAAGTATCAGTTAACTTCTACTGTAATCAAAAGATGGAACACATACATTAACTCAAACCTCAGGAAAATGCAACAATTTAGCTTCCAAATTTTCTAAATTTGCCACCCTAGGAGGGGATACTGTCCCACTTGCTTGCTGCCCTACCTTGCATAAAAAATACATTTTTGCTTTTTTCAATTTTTCAATGTTGGCAAAAGGTGAGTACTAAGAGTGTGCAAAAGAAAAAGCCATCAATTGGTTACTTATTCTTAATAACATTTAAAAAGAAATTTCAATGTTGGCAAAAAGTATGTACCAATTAGTGTGGGAAAGTAAAAGCCATCGATTGGTGACTTATTCTTAACAAAACAGAAGCAGATGTTTACAACATCACCTGCTTGCTGGTATCTTTAATGTAAAAAAAGTTGTATGCCAATACGTCCATGTCAGTTAGTTCCCTCAGAGTTTAAAACAAATGAATATAGTCTATGAAGGCTTGACAGACTACATGTATACGGGGGATGGGGGGGGGGGGGGGATACACAAGGGATTTCATTTTTTAAATGTACTGTGGTAAGTACCAGTATTTTACATGTATGTATTGTGTGCCAAGTGAGACTGCCTCTTCTCCATGGTCGTATTCCAAGGACCATGCAGTCGAATTCTTGGAAAAGGCTGCAACAGTCAAAAGGGGGCCTCAAAGCAGGTGCCACTCTCCACCTACCATAAATCAGAAGTATCAAATTCCGGTGGTATCACCGCCAATAATAATTGGATACATTTTTTTCCCATGCACAGAAAATAAAAAATTGAAGACTTGTAATCCTTAACAGTGATGGGCCCATGGAAGAAATGCATTTGCTTAACCCTTTATGTAATATGCTACTCAGGTGGAAAATTGTTTTACAAAACAGGTGGCAAATTATTTTCGAGTTTAAATGGGTTGATAGATACACATGGCAAGATAAAATGATACTAGAGATACATGCTTCATGAATAAAACTGTGTGAAGTCAGTGGCTACATTTTGAAAAATTTATGTATCGATTTTTATTTATTATTGTTTACATACATGTATATTGATGACTTTTTCCCTTTTGTTTGCAATGGAATCACTATTGAAGGAAAAATGAAATCAGTCAGTATTCACAGAGACATCCAGTGACATAGCACTGTTTACTTAACTGTTTCCCACTCAGACTGACACTTAGTCAATAACTTTCCTTGGTGTGCACAATGCATCCAACCCACACCAAAGAAAGCTATTGATCTAGCACTTGCCATCATGATGGGTTTTCTAGTAACATGAAATTTCAGCAAAAATATTAACCCTTTCCGCCTTGAATTGACACCGGAGTCGACAACTTTCCTTGGCATGATTTGGGCACTAGGTGCTCAACTCATGCCAAGGAAAGTTGTTGACCTAGGGCATGTGGTATTGATAGGGCTTATCAGCAATTCTCAGTCAAACTTGTTTTTCTTACTGTTGAAATTAGTTGAAAACAATGAAGCAGACGACATTTGACAACCAGCTGGTTTTGGCCAGTTTAAGGGGGGACGGGTTAAAGCTGATAACAGTTTACAGGGTATCAGGGGTTCAAAACAAGGGAAATTCCGGGGAGAAGATTGGGCATTCACCAATTTTACATGTAAGGGTACAAGACTTGTGACCCTTTAGAATTTTCTCAAAGGGTAATATACCCCCATTTGAAGGTTAACAGAAACACTGAATTTAGTTCTGGGTGCTTTTGACCAATTTGAGCAGGAGAGCCTTGGAAAAAAAAATACTCACAAACTGTCGATAAGATGTGCCCTTCGCAGCAGCCGAAAGGTTAACACTTTCTGTCCAACAGCAGCACTCATTCAGTAATGAAGTCTGAGTTTCAGCCATTCAAAACCTGTACAATAGGTAGCTTTAAAGACCCTGGTACTTGTATCCCTAAGTATCAACACAAACCAAGCTATTGTGTTCACTCTTATAAGGTATTCATCACAACAAAGTTTGGTTTTTAATTATTCTGATCTGCCAGAAAAAGGATTTTGTGAAGGTGAAGCTACCAATTAATTTGATTTTTTTCAAGCTTTGATGCACAAAAGAATATTTGTATTTTGTGGATCTTAAATTTGGATCTAGTCATCATACAATTTTGCCTGCATTTTTTGACAACTGTATCAGGCACCTCCATAGTCTGATATGAAAGGGGATAAAGAAAGTTTCCATCAGGCAGGTACAGGTAATAATTTTAGTCAAGCATATGGTATGGAAAATATGAGCAAAAAAAATAATAGAAATAATGGCTGGCATAGGAAGTACATACAATAAGGTTCTACCAGTATGTAAATGTGGTAAATAAGATTGCCCAGCATGCTATTATAGAAAACCCTTTTACCCCCTTCTGATATTTCCTGTTTCCTATGGTATCATCACCCTGAAGTGACAGCATAGTGGCATCATACAAAACAAACAGTGGCGATGCATGAACGCAATACTCATGATGCACCCAAGAGTCACCTTTATCAATACTGATGAGCATCCTCACCCACCCCGCTGTCCACACCTTCTATCCACCTACTCTGTTCTGCATAGAATGCAGCTACTGGTAAAGCAAATACAAATGTTTGCATATCCCATCCTCAGACTGACAGGGATAAAAGGAAAATCTGTGGAATACATGCATTTGAAGGTGTCACACACATCTGTAGATGGGACTGATTTGCATGAAGTTGGACCAATGATCAATTCCTATATTGACATTACAGTCATGTACAATGCCTGATGCAAAAGTTTTTTTTTCAAATGTTTTTTACAGGTGTTAAGGTGTCAGAAATCAATAATTTTTGCATCGTTTATTGCTTCATGGAGGAAAAACTATGGACTTAACAATCAATGGCAGGCATGACAAAACAGAAGACAGTGAAGCCCTTTCCGTAAAGTTGGTGAAACCCCTTTCCTCCAGACACATACTGCAGATCATGTGAAGGCTACGGGAAGTAGCACTGCATGATTTTGTGTCTTAATGGGAATTTTTTTTTACGTAGACAGGCAGTCTGGCCTCAAGTTGTACCCACTCACCTATATCCATAGCTGTGATGTCTGATCCAGATTGCCTTGTGAAAGGTACAAGGTAAGCCTGTGATGGTATAGATGCTCTCCATGGCTCCTCACAGCCCATTTAGTGATGTGCATGTGGGTGTCATTGATTCAAAACAGATAAGCCCCGCTCTTTGGTGCAATGTGACCAAACACCTCACCTTCATTCACCATCACGCCTGACCACTCTGTTAGATATCCATTATACTGGACACTGTTGTCCATATTATGATGGAGACATTCTATACAGGATGGCTTTCATACTCAATACTCAAAATGACAGTTACTGCTGCAGCTAGCTCTGTCTCCCTCCGATACATATAAAACTGTGCTGTTCTCTTTAATGATGTAATTAAAATGACCAATCAGTATAATTGTATAATTATTATAATTGTGGACTGAATAGAGCAATCTGTGGCCTGAGGTGTCTGTCCCTCACCTGCAGCACCATTTGGTGCCCCAGGAATCATGGGAACAGTGGTCACAGAGGTCCACAAAATGGCAGGAATGTACAGATGTCTTCGCCTTCACACACGGTGGGCATACTTTTGTACTTTCCGTGGTTAAAGTTGTCAACATTGGGGCTCATTCCCGGATTGGTATACCTCGCATTCGGCACAGTGATTATTCATCAAAACAATCATTGTAAATGTCCAGACATAATTACAAATAAAATCTATTGCAACCTAGACAGGAGGGTGCAGATGAGAGTGTACAGGACTATATACATCTGTGTTTATGACACGTATACACTGAGAGACTGATGATGAAAAAATGCTAATTTGCAAATCTAAACAAAATATCATAAATTCTGTAGCTAACATGTTTACTTATCCATTATATATATATGTATGTTTAGCAGAGACATAAAAAAATGTAATTGTGAGGAATAATGTTGTTGGTTAGGGCTGCCTAAGGGTATCATATCCAAACATATCATTGTCATTATGAAATGTAGATAGGTCTCCAATACATGTACCTGTGGAGCCTGGGACATTCACTTGTATGGTTTTAAGGGCTGAAAACACTTCTGAATATTGCCCTTTTCATTTGAGTTACCAGTTAAGTCTGACTGATTACCAAGTCGTGTGCACTACTTCACGAAAGTATTGTAATGGAAGCATTCAAACCGTCTTTCGAGCTTGCGGTCAAGGAAATTAGCTTCACACAAAAGGCTGGTTGTGAGATGACAGAAAGATAGAGAACAAAGTGTCTAAGGTTGACTGTCCTTGTGTACAAAAAATACGCGTATGATTTTATATGGAAAGCTGGGCTAATGTTAGGAATTTTATAACTGTACGAAAGTAACATTAGCCTCTAAAGTCAAATGTTCATTATGTTAGCCAAACATCATAAGCAATACTTACATTTTGAAATTATGCTCGATAAATCTGAATTATTAAGTACAATACAATGAATATATGCTTGAAAAATTGAATAAATTATGAAATATTCTTCACCAAGTTGGTTACACCTAGTAAAATTTTGTTAACCAAATCACACCTTTTTAGTCACTGACTTTTTGGCTCATGGATAGCTAACCTAGGAAATAAAATCTCACTTGGAGTCCTCCAAAGAAAATGTTGACTTGTTACAACAATGACATACAACTGGCTCTAAGGGTCATCAGACCCACTTTTAGCATCAAGACTTTGAACTCCTGAACCTGTTGCTTACGGGTAATGTACCCTGCTAATGATTTGCCCACCTTAAAGTGGCCTAAACTAGTCTGAGGTTAAGTGTTGTCTGCTTCATTCTTTAAACTCAGTGCATCTGAAAAAAAACCCCTAACTTTTTTAATGAAATATCCATGTGCCACATGCCGTAAGTTAATAGCTGTCAGTCTGAACCTGTTGGTAAATGGATTAAGAACAACCTGCTGGTATTTTGAAATACAAGATTTGAATGAACTTGGATCACAAGATGGCGAAATCAGTAAAATAGCACAAAAAATTGCTCTCTGCTTTTGGAGAAAGATTAGAATATTTTACACCCAAAATGTAATTATGAATGGTCTTTTAATTTTCAAAGAGTGAAATTCAGAATTATTTACGGTGAAATTAATTTCAGAAAGAAGAAAATAAGTGCAGCAGGACCCCAGAATTAAAACCACCAACATATGTGTTTGAACCTAAATGTGATCTTAATCTGAGATTGTTTTTCATTCTGAAACAGTTTGTGTATACATTTACATTGACAAGAAAATGCATTCTTACCAAAAAAAAAAAAAAAGATGATGAGTAATCTGTGGAAGCTGACCTCATTTTGGAGGTGCTTTTAATGCAGAGTCTGACAGTAATATTGTGTCATCAATGTTGTTCTCAGGAGTCAGTGCAGTTCAAGCCTTATTTCCCCAGTTCATATCATTTTTATGTCAGTATTAATATTTCATTTAACACATTAAATGTTCAAGTAAGACATTTTATTAATGTTTTACTTCAACACAAATGACCTGGATAAATTACAAAATTATGCAATAAAAAGAGAAAAACTAAGAAAAAATTAAACTGTAAAGTAAAACTACAGAACACAAAAGTTTGGCATTTGAAGCCCCTACATGTACCCACATACACCTTCTTTTTTTTCTCTTAAAAAGAAAGGAAATCCTTGCCTGACAATTACACCATGACAATTCCTTTCCAGGGTAAAACTACTAACCTAAGTTAGACTTGCCAATGAGCCTTTGGTACTTGCCTTCAGTTTGTAAACAGTTAGAGTGCCGTGGCCAACCCTTTGGAAAATCTGTTTCCCGAGGTCCAGTTCACAAGATCTTAACCTTGCTGGTCATTAGCCCCATTTTCTGAGTATGGGGCACAGCTTCATCATTTAAATACCAAACATCCACACCAAAGAATGCAGATATTAGTCAGCATTCTGGCGGTAGAGCAAAACAGCACTCCCTGTTAGATAAGATCTGCTCAGGAAGGCTGGGTGTGGGATGCGGTACTTTTAAGGTAAAGATCCTTGTTTCACTTATATAACACAACATTGAAGAACAAGCAAAGCGTGTAAGTGACATAACCATATAAAATCAATAAGTACACAAATATGTAGGTGATGTGCATCATCATAACATTGGACAAAATACTAAATGCATGGGTAGTTATCATTAGTATGCCTTTACCTGTGCAGACTTTAACACAGAGACAGTAACAAGTCCACTCAACATGGTAGATATCAAATCTTTCAAGCTTTAGCATATGTGGTTACAATTAGTTTACCATTACCTGTAAATGGACTTAAACAAAGAGGCAGAAACAAGAGCACACAACATGGTAGATACTGAATCTTTCAGAATCCTGTCCTGCATGGTACAATGATAAATTGAAAATCTCACATTGACATCAAGGACATACCTGTCAAGTCTCCCTCATAAGGTGGGAGTCTCCCACTTTTTCACCCCAATTTTTTTTATTTACATGTGAATTTTTTGCAAATTGGGCAGAATCTCCCCCATGAAAATTAAGCATTTTCTGTTATATTCTTTGTTAAAATACAAATCTCCCCCATGGATTTTTCAAATTTACAAAAATCTCCCTATTTTGAGGTGTGAAATGTTGACAGGTCTGCAAGGAGAAGCATAAAACTATCACTACCTAGAACTACAATACCTGAGATGATCTCACGAAATAACAACAAGCCAGCACACGCATCACCCTATTTAACCCATTCCTGGTCAGAGCACAACGGAGTCAACAGCTTTCCCTGGTGTGGGTTGGGCAAAATGTGCTTAACCCATGCCCAGTAAAGCTATAGACCTGATGCATGCCATCATGAATGGTCCCATATAAAAATCTCAGGAAAAATGTTTTCTAGTTATGAGAAATTTAAGTAAAAACTTTAAGACAGACAATAATTTACATCCAGGCACTTTTGGCGGATTTCATAGGGAAACAGATGATTCTTGTATAGCCCCAAACCAAACTGAGCCTTGACATTGAATAAAGTATTACCATCTATAAAATCTTAACAAATTAAGGTCTTACTTTTATACATTATACAGACCTCAAAATGCTATGACTTTCTTTGAAGAGACCTGAAGTTAAGATGTGGTGGCTATGGTTCATCAATGAATGCTTGCTTTAACATCATTTGATACATTCCATATATGTACAGTGGTCCCTCTCTTAATGGACCATTCATTAGACCACCTGCCTTCAAAAATTACCTTTTCAGGATACTTTACTCAGTATATTTCATGCCATTTATACCTTGTATGAAAGACCACTAGTGACCTGTCTTCACAGACCACACTTTGATCATCCTTAGAGGTGGTATTTCAAGTCCAAGTTTTAGCATTTATTTTCAGTTAAAAGTACAGAACAGCATTGTGCCAATCTTGAAATTCAAATTTAAACATACTGTTGAAGCAGGGTTTTTTATAATTGCATAGCTCTACACATATGTACACCAATATATGGAGAATTATAGAATTCAAGTTTCTGCGATGAAGCCATATGCAGGAAAACAATGACTGAGAAATGGACTAGTTATCCCACATTTACCGAGAGTGAACCTTTGCCTTCCCAGGCATTTCTTTTCATATGAATCACATATGGTTTAAGGTTTATTTTCAGTTGGCGGAAGGACATTAGGAGACAGATCATCTGTTTACTCTGCAGGGTTTATGCGAGATCAGGACTCGGAAATCTGATGCTTTAGATGCTTTTATCTATTCCCTGCATTTCTTTCTCTTATTATTTACCATCTGGTTTCGCCTGTAATAGGCACAGTACCACTGTCATGGAAACCACTGCTTCTAGTTCTGATTTTATACATTGGAATTTCTCTATTAGTCTAATTCTTAGTAAATGAATCAATTCTTTATTACATAACCCCAGCCTACAGAACTGTAAACACCCAAATGCAGCAACTTGTGTACAACAGGCATATTTTGGGTATACGGAACAAGATGCGAGGTTCAAGCTTGTCACTGGTAAGATTGAGTAGTTGTTTTGCAGGAAACTATGATCAATGCAGAACCCGGATGAGCAAACGCTCTTTTTCAGTTCACTCAGTGCAACTGACCTTTGCTTGAAACCATCAAGAAGCCATTATGGCAGAAAGCCTTATGCATTTCTTGTCTAGGAGGCAACTGTCTACACTTAATATGTTTTGTATAACTTCAGACCTGCCTACAAGAATGAAACACTGTTAACATTGAATTTACATTGATGAAATAAACACTTGCAAAAAGCAAAGTCTGAGAGTTGAAAGCTTACTACTGGACGGTAAAATTATGCATTATTTGAGAAAACACTAAGACATGTAAAACTGAAACTTAGAGTGTTGCGTTGTGATTGTAGCACCACATTATGGCATTTCCTTGAGTACCTTTTCAGAAGAAAAGCACTACGTCAAGTATGTTTCAAACGTGTACAGATGATCTTTGATTTGTGAATTTTAGATTTTTCACTCTTAGTTCACACAAGTATATAAACCATGTTTGCAAATTAAGACATATGTGGGGGAAGTCCTACAAACCAAAACAATAAAAACATAAGTTCCAATAGCTGTGCCTTTACGTTTAAACGGATCAAATATAAAGTTATTTTATGATGCCGTGAAGGAAGAAGTAGTGACGTCCTGGATAGACATCTTGTCATTATTATAGTCCATGTTGTATTACCAGGAAACTTTTAACGCAAACATGGCCATGAATGCTTGTCTTGATTACTTCTAAATACCTTGTGAAACAGCTTTCTACGCATTTTACATGTTATATATTGTCAACGAATTATATCTTGTAAAACCTCTCTTGTAACTGATCAAATAAAAAAGTATTTTATTATGCTGTGAAAAAGTAGTTTCGTCCTGGATTGATACATTGCCATTATTATAGTCCAATTACATTAGCAGGAAACTTAACTTAAATATGGTCATGAATGCTTACCTTGATTACACCAAAATGCCCTGTCAAACAGTTTTCGTGGCATTTCACATGTTAATATTGTCAGCGAATTACACGTTGCAAAACCTCTCTTGTAACTTATTCTGGATCAGTTCAGCTGCATATTGTCGAATAATTAAGAAGTTTGGGAAAACCGATTGGCATGTTCAGTGTTGTGAAAAGACTTTAGACATCATGGTTTGATTAAAGAAACACTGAAATTGAAAACAATAATAACAGTATTCTACATGCATGAATGAGCTCTGGCTGATAAACACATCTTTTTTCAAAGATACATCTACAAGTCTGCGAAGTTTCTCATATCAATGCCAAGTCATCAATATAAAATGTGACAACAGTTGAAGGATTATTGCTTGTTTGTTTTTTAATTTCTTTTTCAAGGCTGACACTAGGGGTTTTTTAACCTCACCTGAGCACCTGCAGGGTTAGGGTGTCCCCGGCACAGTCGATCAGACTCATGGCTGTGGGGTGGTTCATGCCGCGACAGCTATAGCCGTCTAACACCAGTATGGCATCATCTTCACACAGCCCTGCCTCGTGCGCCTTGCTTCTCCTCCGAAGCTAGAATAAACAACACAAAAGAGACAAAAATTAGACAGGAAATATGTCATGTGTACACTTGACGACAAAAGTCCACCACACAATTAAATAAAAATGTAAACACTTGTAATATTGTGCAAACACGCGGATCTAGAGTTAACCTGTTAATGATTTTTGTTCTTCTGAACAGGCGACTTTGAGGTCTCATTTGAAGTATTGTGCTGACATTATTAATTCACTTCCTGTAGTCTTGCAACAGCAGGCCAATGTTGGCTCTCGTCTTGCACTGCAACTTCATTGCGAAAACCTGTAAGCAAATGTACAGTGACATATACACGTTTGTCTGCTAGACGTCAGCATATTGCCGTCATGTAGTCTGAAACTGTTCATGAGGTCTTCCAAATAACCATTTCATTTTCAGTGTACGAAAAGAAATATATTGTTTGATAAATAAGTTATCAATTTTCATACTGCTTTTGGGACTGTGTGTTTTGTTTGTGTTTTCTATAAAAAACACGGACCAAAGTATACAGCCCTGCTTGACACCAACAAATGATCTATAACCTACTGTATGTCGGGCGGGATGTCGGGCAGCGTCTGCCCGGTTCAGCTGAAATATATGCTATTTTAATGTAACCTCTTCTTTTCAAAAATCAAGCCTGAAGAAACTATATGGCAAAGGTAGTTTTTACAAAAATTTTTGTGACAAAAGAGGGTGGGTAAGGGGTTTCCCGTACTGGCGTACTGGGGCTTTTTATTTACCGTACTGGCGTACTGGAAGCGCTCTTATTTTACGTACTTCGTACTATCCAAAATTTTGAAAGATTTTTATTTTCCGTACTATGTACTCTAGAAAAATAATTACCTGTACCAGCGTAATGACCCCCCCCCCCCCCGCTTTCACAAAACCAGACACCAGTCGATATTTTACAGCTTCGTTTATTCCAGTGTTGTAACAAATTAAAATATGTTTGCCGCTGAAGTTTAATTATTCATCGCTCAAAAAGTAACTGTATATCATTTGATTTATTAGCCTCTTTTATTTTCATCTCTGTTGGTGACTTTTTGCCAGTATGTATCTGCACGTAACTGCAGATGTATTGGTATACGTGTAGTTCTTAGAACAAAGCAGAGGTTTGTTATGGATATGTTGTACACACGGAATCTGAAAGGAAACAAACAATAAACACACAGCAGCTGTTGAGTCGACACAGGAAAACCGCTTGCTAAATGTACATTTGCACACGAGGGCAAATAATAACTTACCCCCTGGTCACCAAGTATTCTCGGCAAGCAAGGGCGGCATCAAGTCTATAACCTGCTGGACTGAGCGTTGATCACTGGTAAACGTTTCACTAGAATGTACTTCCAAAAGTGGCCAGTGTCCCTGACCTTTACATCCAATATGCAGTGATGGGTACCAAATACCATATGATGACCAGAACTAGGTGTCTTCAACTGCGTCTTCAAGGTTACACTACACACAGCACATCATAGCGTGCATATATGTTCACATTTTTTCTTCTGTTTCCTTCTTTGACATGTATCCACTGAGCATGTTTTCACAAGATACAGTTTCCTCATAGGGTACAGCAAGTTTGATAATAATAGACTTTATTTCTTTATAGAGGACCGAAAAAGTAGCCACAGACTGACATTAATTTCTCTCCTTGAGCAAATACAAATGCATTAAATATCTGGTACAATACATGTGGTGCATACTGTACAGGAATGCACTTGGAAAACATGTTGATATTTTTTTTTAGTTGTCTTGAACGATTGGTTGTTATGAAGAGTCTAAGGAGAACAGAAGATAACGCAGGTACATCAACTTCAACTGTAGGTTGTTCCGTAATTATGAATATATGTCACGTCATTACATCAATGCCAAGAAACCTGACAAATCTCATAGGATTAACAATATATTCTGATGTTGCCTTGATAATTAAACAACTACAAACACGAGAGGCTGACAGAAACAGCAACAGAGTAGCAACCTTATCAACTATCAGCATTGCTTAGCACATTTAGTGTGAGACCATTTTGCTCAATTTTGATTAATGCAAGGACCAGAGTACGCTTAAGGGAGATTATGTTAAGGATGGGCAAGAGAACATTTTTTGGACAAAGATTGTTAATATTTTTTCACTATTAGCTTATATCAGTCTCTTATACACAATGGCAGAACTTCAACCACGATACCTTTATTTGTGTGCATGCGTGGCAAAATATGTATGCAAGATTGGAAGCTGTTCGGCGTCCCTCTTTTTAGTTTCTGGATTACACTGATAATATACGTATATGCAAGCATGACATGCATACATACATACATACATACATACATACATACATTTTGTGTCTTGCAAAACGTGTCTCGATGATCGAAGATTTTTCAGAATTAATCTTTACTTTCAAGAGTTTCTTTCGTTATGTCATGTACACATGCTGACCATTCCCTGCCTTTAACCCTTGGCGATAAAGGTAGAACAGTTTTATAAAATCAGCAAGATTGTGGCCACTGGATTTGCTTGAAAAAGTTATAGCATTTCACATATTATTAGACGTGTGTTAGCATTTAATATAGGATAGCCGTTTCACCACAGAGGTATCCAAAAATACTCCTAATACATGTATATGAACAAACATTTAAGATATGTTTTTGTGTATACTGTAACAATAAGCTGTGCAACTTGATGATGATAATAATAAATAGCCCCTGCGCACAATGATACTTTTTGCGAGAAACAGTGTGTGCAATTGACAGTGTTTACCTTATCAAATCCCTGGGATTTTCCATTTTATACTGCTGACACACACGCAAAAAAATTAGAATTAAAGAACATGCATGCTACAGATCGCAAAACATAACACTCAGAACAACAATAACAGTACAACTTTTCCTTCATTGTGCCAAAATAAGGATCGGAGGGTGTAAGGGACAGGGTACTTCCATGTATGGTATCAGATTAAAAACTGACCTGTAAAAGTGTATCGTAAAACTGATTTGCAATGGAACCCTTTTCGGCCAGGGCTCAAGCGATGCATATTGAGTACATTTATATACTGGATCACTGCACAATCTTACGGATGGTTTTGACTTGTAAAATGTGCATCTCTTTCCAACGATTCAATGTGAACAATGTTCATTGTGTGGGCGGTGCCTGTGGGAAACTAGTGCCTGCCATTTGTTTTTGGTATTTTTTAACACGTTGTCGACTTCTTAGCAAATCCTTTGTTTCATTTAGTTTCGGTAGAATACAGGGAGACGTCAACTGTTCAGCCAAGTGTACTTGCAAAAATTCTACTCAATACTGCATGATTTCGTCCGAAGAAAGTCCCCGACTCTCCTTTCGAGACACTCCAGATGGAAAGTTATTTTGGCGTGATTGTGAAATCAACCAGAAGTACACCTTTTGTTGGCGAATCATAAATACTTAACACGAAAAGTGCTCCAAATATAGGCACAAGAGGGTATTTTGAGTCAGGTACAGTTGACATGGGACATCACGTATATTTTCGGCGTATAATCTTGCCAAGAATATATGCCTAAATTGAAATTGGTTATGACACAGGCAAAGTGCACTCATAGTTAGGTACAGTAGAATCTCCGGACCACCTCCATAAAGAGACATTTTTACATTAAGACCACCAATTTAAAGATCACTTTTTGTTTATCCTTAAATTATATTCCCCTTATGAGCACTAACCCTATTAAGACTTAATTTTGCAGTCATTTAGGTGGTCTAAATAGGGAGATTTCACTGTGATTAACCTCACCCTGTAGGATTAGAAACATGACAACATCTTTAAATAGAAACAAAATCGTAGCATTATTGTTACAATCCGGGACTGACTTGGTAATTTCAGTTGTAACATTTATGAAAACGTTTATTAACTTTTTCTACTTTAGCAAATCCAGTATATTATTTGTGAGAAAATGACAGCACGCGAGTAAAAATTGGATTGAGCGACGAAGTTGTTTCGGTTATAGTGTATGGCAAACATGAAGAGCTAGCTGGTTGGGTCTTTAACTACATCATGTGTTCGTGGCACGCGTGGCTTTGTCAACACCTCATGTGTGCCACGAAGTGGAAACCAGGAAACACAACTTGTCTCTTTACTTCTTTTTTTCTTCCTTTTTTTCTTCTAAACGACCACACAATACTGTGGGGATTCTTTGCTCTGTGATATTTGATTCTTACTCTCAAGCACTGCATCGTACAGCTATATTCGCTATTCACGCAAGCCACAATCACTAACTTTAGACATGTACAAGTTCATTCATCGAGGAAGCATTTGCTAAGGATGTCCATCAAGTCAAAAGAGTCAACAATGTTTTATTTAACCAGGGTAACTTTATTCAGTGTGCATTGCTTCCCAGCAAGGCCGTGACATACTCGACTCACAAATATCTATATACAAGACATCACACCAGCTAAAAACACACATGTACCATAAGAGAATTAAAGTTTACCACTAATAGCTAAAAAGCACGACATGTTAAAATCTGTACAAACTGAGAGTGGAGTTCTACCTCTAAATTTAAATTATAAGCACCAGATGAAGACAGATGAAATCACCAATCATATTACCATTAGGTAAAGTTCTTATATCTGATCTGGTAAATAAATTGAGGCTATTACCCTAGATTTAAAAATTGACAGGCTCGGTGAAATTCTAATGTCATAGTGTAAACCATTCCATATCCGTATTCCTCTAAAAACAAATGACCGTTGTCCGACTTTCGGTTAAATATTGGTGTCTGAAGCTTGTGTTTCAGAGCGCCTCTAGTATTACCAAACCATTTATACATTTGTGTATTAGTGCACAGTGATGTAGATGAATGTGCTCTTTGATTGTCAGGTATTTTAGTTTACCCGTCACTAGCTTTGATGGCGAGTCAGTTTGTAGAATGGCTGCCCGATTTTGCAGCTTTTGCAGTTTTACGAGAACAGAATTGCTTCCATGTCCATACACGGTGTCACAATAATAAAAAATGGACATTACTAGTGCATTGTTTTATTGCAAGGATAAATTTTGGGTCTAGGTACTGCCTGACCCTTCTAAGCACACAAATTCTTGGTCTTAGTTTCTTACACATATTGTCCACATGTACATTCCAGCTCTGTGTTGCATCCATCATTAATCTCCAGATATTTGTAACTTTGTACATGATCTATTTTTTCACCCTCAATGGTCATTTGCGGAATTGTATTCTTACTCAATCTTTTTATGTGTAACTTATTCACAAATAACCATTGTGATGCCATTATCAGATCGGACTCTATACAGTTCTTAATTCATCAATAGTCGAGGATGCAAAAGAAGAACAGAGTCTCCGCATATAGAACTTCCTTAGAAGGACTGCTACATAGGGTAATCGTTAATACACAATACAAACAACAGGGGTCCCAGAATAGAACCCTGTGGTATTCTAAAACTAACTGGCATGCTATCTGAGGTAGAAGTTGTAAACTGTACATATTGGATACGATTCCTGAGATAATTTTCAAACCAACATAACTCATTTCCAAATATACCTAGCCATTCAAGTTTGAAGAGGAGAGTATCAGTATCTACTGTATCAAATGCCTTTTTTAGATCCAGGTATACTGCGCCAGTCATCTTACCTTGATCCACGTTACTTTGTTTTTAGTTGGTCACATCAGTTGCTGCTGTTAGGGTAGAGTGCTTCTATCGAAACCTGATTGTTCTACACATAATATTGAGTGCTTGCTCAGGTAGACCGAGAGCTGTTTTTGGACAGCTCTCTAACAGATTTTCATGTACACTGGGAGGATTAATATGGGTCTGTAATTAGAGGGGCTAGTGGGTCTGTCTGCTTTGTAAATGGGGATGTCGCATGCTTGTTTCGATATGTTGTTCCCAATATTCGAGTTGAAATATTATCGGCTCAACAATTGACATTGGAAACAAATATAGTGATGTTTTTTGGCCGAATAAGCAATCCCCTTCAACTCATGTATCAAGCTTAGCTGCTGAAGTTACGTGTGGGTATCGTTTATTCCTGCGTTTCACAGATACATAGCATAATTTATTCATTTTACAAAACAAGTATAATAACGTAATGGATAAATACACAGCCGACATGTACCACAGGACGACTTACTTTGAATCCTGCCAAAATATTTTTTGTGTCGTGGCGTTATGACTTGAACTTCATATTCATATTTTCTCCTTTGAGGTCGCTAAATGTAATAGTCTCGAATGCTTGACACGCTTACTGTTCCCGCCCCCAAGGCCTGCTGTGAAACAAACCGCAAGTTGTACCTAAATCTCAACTGTGTGTTAAACCAGCGAGTTTATCCTTCCAGAATCCTTGGTTAAACTGGGAGTTAAACTGAACGTTGTCACACAGAACTCCCATTCAATCGCTTATTTTGGACCAGATAAAACGTATTTAGTCACAAAACGTTCCTGAAATTCCAACAGGGCTTGCAACTAAATATAAAACATATGCCTTTGTTTCTCCACGTACATATTTGAAGATAAGTATATGTGTGAAATCGAGTGTCTGGCCACTATCTTAGTTCGTGGGTATGCTACCACATGTGTCAAGCGCAGGTGTGGTACCGAGACGATATGATTGCCTAACTCATGTCAGAATGTGGACAGTTACCATTTACAAGATTAAGGTCATCTGCAGTGCCAGAGATGTAGTCGGGAAGCCATATCGCAGCTGTGCGAGCCATGAGTATCTGCATGTGCACATATAGTCACTATATAACTAAATACCGCATGTGAGCCAGTGATACCGTACAAGCTCAAAGCGGCCAAGAATTACTGAAGCAGGTCTCCGTGTAAGACCACGATCACTTCTCCGTCGGCTATTGCTGTATCACTTTTTGCAGGGAGAGCGGATCTGGTTTCGTCTGGGAGCGCGGAGCCGGTGGACCAGACTCCGCATGTTCCAACATGGGCTGACACAGGTGACAGAAGAAACCATGGCACGAAACACAACATATGGCAGCATTGGACTTGTCTGTGCCACACAGACAAAGGAAACGTTCCATAACATATTACTCACTGAAAAACGTTGACTTGGTGAACGATTATCTTTTTTCCTGCCAAGATTACCTACAACGTCATGCGACCATGAATATGAGCACCCACTTTTACGGTCATTTTATGGACTAGGCGACTTTTTCTCAAATTTTGGTGGATATACAACCTCAAACATGCAAGGATCATCTGTTTTTATTGTATTATTTTCTTAAACAGTTGAATTATCTTTAAAAGGCGCGTTGTCCCGCAATTGTGACGAAACTATGCATGTTAAAAACAGGATCGATTTAACATTTTGTTAATCAGATGTATTGTATTTGTGTCTTTTTGTCCAAAACCACTTCCTAGTAGTCATTACCCTATTCCGCAGTCCGAACTCTTTACTCTCCATAAGCTAACCTGTCCCTGTCCAACTCATATACATAGAAGTACTATTGTCCATATTGTACACGTTCCTCTGTAAAATTTTGACATAGGCTGTATTAGCCCAAATAAATTAAAGGGTCTTCAGCGGGTAACTACTCAACATGTTTCGGAGCCTTTTACTCGTACATGTCTCTCTGAGTAGCGGCTCCTTGTCGAAGCTAAATATTCAGCAAACACAACCCACATAATAATGAATAAATATGAACGTGGCAATTAATGAATTAGCTAAATACGTGAAGTTTTGCTTATAAATGCAGAGCTTCATATGAAAGAAAAATACCTGTCAAACAAACCATAATTACCAAATTTGCATAGTACAGGTTCAGATAAGAAAAATTTGACTTACCCCTGAACCAATGTACCCTTTATGGCTCTAGACTGACAAGTCCCGGCGTCCGATCTGCTGGTCCCTTATTCCGCAGTCATATCATTGCGACCCAGTGGATCTTCTACAATGCTTTCATTAATGTAGCACCAGGTTTTTGGAACGCAATTGAAATACACATACGTGGTGCTCTAACTGTTCATGTTGTTAAGACTATTTAAAACTAATTTGTGTAAAATGGCTATTAATGATAGTTACATTACCTGGCACGGTGATCATTTTTTACTGCGTTTTTTATTTTTACTGAATGAACTGTACATTTTAATAGTCTCTGTTTTCACCTGTCTGTTTTAGTTTCCTTGTCAGACTGTTTCGTATATTGAAAAGTGAGTTGTTATCAATTAGTTTTCATAGTGCAGTACCTGTGAATGTGTTTTTAGGAAAGGCGCTTTATAAGAAATAAATTTATTAAGAATTATATTAATAACCACATTATCAAAAACTCGTGCTCATAATAACCACACAAAACTAAAACGCAAGAGTATAATATGATCCAAATCGCATGACTAGAATTAATATTTTTTTTTGGAAACAAATTAATCATGTGCAAAAACAAAGAGATATGTCTCGAATCGCAAGTGTTGGCAGAGCCCAGCCACAGGCATCCTCCCATGTTTTCACCAACATAGGCGCATAGTACACTAATAACACATTGAGTATTCTTCCTCGGCATAGGTTTATCACTGAGATAGATGGCCATCTTAGAGGACCAAGCAGTCTTCTAAGATTCAGCGTTGACAAAACCCAGCGCCAGATTATAAAGAAATGTTGAAACGCGATTTAAAAAAAAGTCAGTGTCACTTACAAAAAGTTGTGCCTTCAGCAAGGCTATCCAAAAGGTTATGTGGATACCAAATTCCAAATTCTGTCTAATATCTTCCGAGAAAAAGCAAGCAAGCAAGCAAGAAAGAAAGCAGACGGAAAGAACTCGAGAAAAAACAGAACGTCTGTGTTTGCACATATGCATGATTATTACCACATCTCAAAAAAGCATATAATAATTGTGTACAATTATATTTGAGTTATAATAAATTTCTATGCTGTCTTGCCTATTAGACACCATATCACCGCGTAATAAAAAAAAAAAAAAAAAAAAAAAAAAAAAAATAATAATAATAATAATCATCATCATCATCATCATGATCATCATCATCTTTTATGGCTTGCCTGCTCCCCAAATACCATTTGAATATCAGAAAGTATCCGTGGTTAAAGTCCAAAATATATTTTTAATCACCTGATACCTATTCCATACGTCTGTCTACACATGCACATATACTTCTATGGTGGCTCAACATGGAAAAACAAAACAAAACAAACAAACAAACAAACAAAAACATCCGTAAACCCTTAGCAGCAAGCACTGTATTTATTTGTTCCTTTATAAGCTGCAGAGTAGAGTATTTCGATATGAAACTCCTCAAAAAGAAATTGCCTGTTTTACTACAAGATATTCATCGGTAATATTCAACTTGCACACAGTCTGCTGGTTAATTTTAGTTGTCTCACAATGTAATTCAACATATTTGCAGGTTCGGACCAAGGTCCTTGATGAAACACAGTGTTGAAATTTAATAATTAAAATGTTGCCGAATGACTGACTACATGGATTGTGGCACACGTATCAGTTAATGATAACAATGATGATGATGATGATGATGATGATGATGATGATGATGATGATAACAATGAAAATAACAATAATAATCTTGATGTAAAGTCGAGTGCAGGTAAAATTAAGAACATTTGCGCCGATGTGTTATTGGTCGACTTATTGGTAATGTATGTGATGCAGATGAATAACTAGAAAAGAAGATTTGCTGCAAAGCAAATTTGTGTGCCTTCAAAAGTTGTAAATATCAATGCAACAACTTTTGTACTTTGGTACTTCACATTCCATTATGCTTATGGCTAGATGAAAATTTCAAAGTCTTAATGACCTTGACCTTTGGCCTTTAGAGGTCACACATAAACTACAAAAAGTGTCGCAATACCTACAATTTGAGCCTGACATGACTGAAATTAAATGAAAATTGACCAAGTTATGGACAGATGAAAATTTAAAGGCCCAAATGACCTTGACTTTTGACTTTTAGACGTCACATGCAAATTACAAAAATGTACAGTGTTACAATATCTACAATTTAATCCCACCATGAATCAAATCAGAAGTTATTGCTGGATGAAAATTTCCAGGTGTGAATGACCTTGACCTTTGACCTTAAGAGGTTACATGTTAATTACAAAAAAATATGAAGTGTTGCAATACCTTCAATTTGGGTCCAACATGTTAAAATTGGTTGAAAATTGACAGGCCATGGCTAGATGAAAATTTCAAAGGTCCAAATGACCTTGACCTTTGACCTTTACAGGTTACATATAAATTACAAAAATATATGTAGTGTTGCAATACCTACAATTTGGGTCAAACATGGTTAAAATCGGTTGAAGATGACAGGGTCATTGCTGGATAAAAATTTCAAAGGTGACCTTTGACCTTTAGAGGTCACATGTAAATTACAAAAATGTGCAGTGTTACAATATCTATAATTTGAACCCATCATGATAAAATTTGGATAAAATTTGACCAGGTTATGGCTAGAAAAAAAATTCAAATGCCAAAATGGAATTAATCTTTGACCTTGAGATTCACATGTAAATAAATAAACAAAACTTTGCAGTGTTGCAATACCTACAGTTTGAGTCCATCATGATTTAAGTTAGATAAAAATTTCGAAGATCTGAATGACCTTGACCTTTGATCTTTAGAGGCTATATGTAAATTACAAAAATGTGAAGTGTTACAAACATATTAATTGAAGTTGGATTGGTTAGCTATACCTATAATAGTTTTGGAGATATTCAAGACTTAAATTTTTAAATGCACCTAATTTGCATAATTTTTCAACAAATTTCTCCTCTTTATTAAAAGGCACGAATTCATGAATAGACCCATAATCATGCCAAGTTTGAAATTTCTGACTGTAATGGTGTTCGTGAAAACTGGCGCACAAAATTTAGTAGTAAAGAAGAAAGAATGAAAGAAAATAAGAACTCAAGGAAAAACAAAATATCTGCGTTGGCACACAGACATAACAACATGTATACAGATATTCCAAGCAAGATTAAGCCAAATTCCTGTATTTACATAGGTTACACATGGAACATGACCAAAAAGGACCAAGTCATTTCTTGATCAGCATTTTGAATTTTTTAATGTCCGTGGAATGTTTCAAATTAATTGGTAAAAGATTCCATGGCTTGATCCCGTGGTGTTCTAGTGAGTTGTGACCGTATGTCATGGAGTTGCATGGAGGTAGCTTCACTTACTATCATGTCTTGACTTGTAATTAGTTTCTTTTCGCACAGACATGTTTAAAATTTCAGGGCATTCCTTTGGCACAACCCTTATGAACTTCAACAGACAACTTACGTAATCTTCCCATATATAAAGTTGGTTTCTTTGCCCGCTTTAATAGGTCTGGGTAAAATGATTTGGCATCCTTGTAAACAAAACGAAGTGCCCTTTCCTGTAGTTTCCATTTTTGTAGTATTAATCTGGCCACAGAAGCACAATGCAAGAAGACAATAATTGAGTTTGCCAATATGGAAGCATTCAATATTTGCAATTTTTCCTTTTTTTTTTTGTGAGTATGTTAGAAAACCTCCGTAAAACACTAATTTGTGGCTTACCTAAAGTGGCGTGTAATTTATTATCTAGCCATTTTATGGGTCGTAAGCAAAGGGTTAAGTATAGTCGGACAACACGTGACTGGACTGAAATAGTTAAAGGCGTACTCTAGGGTAGTATCCTCGGACCGCTTATCATTATCATGATCTACAATAAATCTTGGGACTTTTCACCTTTGCATTTTTCTCCTTTTCCACTGGTGTACCACATATAAGATTTTATGTAAGGAATTTAAGGTCGATGAATGTTGCTGAATTTTAACCCTGCACTCCAAACCAAATGTAAGTGTCCAAATGTCTCATGTCTACTGTACTTCACTTGTTGTTTGTATTTAAAAAAAATGGTTAAACATATTTCATAACTGAAGCAAACTGAACACACCGTGCAAGCCACGACCAACAGACTTATGAACTTCTTTCTTTCGTTCGGAGAGGATGGCTATTGACTTCGCGTTGCAACGGGGGGCAGGGGTGAATTATATTGAATACTATTCTGTCAGGGCTGCCAAGATACTGATGACAAATTTTGCCTGGCAATCGCTACAATAATCGAAGTAAACATAACTATTCGCATCGTTGTATTTCATTATGCGTAACTTTTCTTTCGAATAGTATTCCCCCAACAATAATGTACAATCGCTTGAAGTGTAGGCGGTAAAACTACACAAGCAAAGTTCTGGGTATTCATTTTTCCAAAGAATGCATGCAAAAAGAGATAAGAAAAAATAATATGCAAGTTTGAAACGTGAATTTAAGTACATCTCACGAAAAGAGTTAACTGGTTAGTTTTAATGGAGAATAATTCCCTCGCTCATTTTACTTTGTGTATTTATTGACTTCTGAGTCAACCACTGCCTCATTTTTTTAGCTTAACTTTCAACCAGGTGTTGATCCAAAGAAAAAGGGATAACTTAATCCTAGGATGAAACCAGTCATTTCATCTCTAGATGTAACCCTTATCAGTATACATTACGTAAGTAAGGGATGCACCTTGTTGGTCTGTGATTCGGGTGCCACAGGTTTACCCTTTGTTATGGCATGGCTGTTCTATATAGGTGGTGGTCTATGGTATGCACTGAGGGCAAATATGGGGACAAATTGCTCCATTTACCTACCATTTAACTTGTAAAACTGTGGGCCAAAGAGGAACTGGCAGTAACAACTTTCATGCCGCAATAAATGACACATATCGGCTGTCAAAACCGTTTGTCTTCCAAGATTTAACCCTTTGTATGTAAGCTGGGTTTACATAATGTATTTTGGGGCATATGAGATTGATCATAGGCCATGAATTCCCATATAAATAACTGCCTAGAACTGATGGATTTGAGCTACGCATACTATTGCTACTATATATGAAACGAGAATTGCCTCTCCTGTAACCGCGAGGTTATTACGCGAATCTATTCACGAACCAACCGTATGTAATGCTAGACTGCAAGTTATATCCTGTATTATGCTGTCTTGTTAAATCTTGTCAAACTTTCGGGTCGTAATTCTTTCTGCAGCTCGAATGCACCCACAAAAGTGGTAGTGATCTCTTGCACTCTGGGGACATAATAAGGTAGACCAATAGGTTTGCCACGAGCCATTTCGATAGCCACCCTTTATAACATTTTGATCACTTACCCAAAAGCTTTTGCCTTTAATGTTCTTAACCAAATCAAAACAATCTCGAGTGCAAGTGTATGCATGCCATGTGTACTTGTACCTGCTACTGCATATCAATACTTGTGCATTTCAGGGACACGTTTTTTTCAGTGATCTTTGAGTAATAGATGTTATTCGCGGGGGATAGCATACCGCCAGACAGTGGGGGTAAGACGAACTTGTAATTTCATGCAAGACTATGCTCCACTGAGTTCCATGAAGACCGTATTTCACAAGACGTTCTGTTTTCTTTCTTTGCACCTTCTGTTTAACCAAGGTCGAGTTAAAGAAGAACCTTAAGTTGTAGCTTTGCTTGCATAACTTTTTTTTTGAAAAAAAAAAGTTGCACTCGAATGAGCCAAACTGGGGCCAACGGAGGGTGCCCCACTCACCTTAATCAAAATGTACGTTGTGATGAATTGTATCCATTTACTTTGTCAAAGCAATTAATTGGATAGTATGGTGATGCTAATTGGTTTCCCAGTTTGTGGAATCCGTAGAAAGATCTCTTTGACCATTGTTTTGTAAGATGTGGTAAGATTGGACAGCCCTAGATATGACAATTCAATTAAGTGCGTACGGCCGGTGCCCATCTTTGATAGGTATCCTCTGATGACGGGAGGTTGTCATGCGTCGTATTTGTAAGTAACGACCTTTCCTTACCTTGGCAACAACGAGAGGCTCGTCTTCACCCCCGAAAAGACGAAACCCCCAGGGCCCTCCTCCGGTCATCTGAATGTTGACTGTCTCCCCACCAGCCATCCTGCCCGTCTGCGAAATGGGGTTACTGGAGGCGTTGCAAGGGTTACCCCGTGTAATACCCTTTAAAACCGCATAACTTTATCCTTACGACAGAAATGGGTTACAGCGTCTAAATGATCTATCCTAGCATCAGAGTGGGCCACGAAATGCTGGCGTTTGTGGAATGCGGGGCACAGAGGTGCAGATCTATGGTTTGCAGGAATATTGCTGTGCCCTGCCACGCCAGTGCTGCCCCTACACGTAGATATGTACTTCACAAACTGCACAGAACAGCGAACAAGACTGCTTGCATGCCAGGTCGTGCCGCGTGGGCCCAGCTCGAGCATTGGGCCTGAAACTTTGCAGTATGTATATTTCTGTTATCGTATCAGAGGACGGCAGAGGGGGAAACATGATATGTACACAATCCGATCAACAAACTACGTAGAACACTGGCAGGTCCTTGGGGATTGATGCCAATTTAGCACACGCCTGTGCTTGTATGTGAATTTTGTATCTTCTGGATATGGCACATTTAAAGATAAGAGAAGACTCCCTTTTTTAAGAGATTACATTCACCAATTGGGCCCCAAAGTTGCTAAGAGTTCTAAATTTGTATGATTTAATTTAATATGGGACACCATAAATAAATTTGCATAATGAATAAGGCCGAAGACTTCTACGAAGAAAAGAGGGACTTGTTACTATAAATTGTATACAGTAGAATGAGGGACGTATTATTCAAACGAATAACATGTCCCTGGTATTACTATAGATTAGAAAGTATCAGTATCAATTAAGTTGTTGGTTTTTTTTTTTTGTAGGCCTACTATAAACTGAGGGGGCAAAGGGGGTTGTCACAATAAGCTGGTACAAGAAAAAAATTGCCCAAGTTCAGCGTACAGATAATCAGGATCAGGGGCAGATCCAGGCTTTTTAAAACTTCTAACCCTCACACCTCCGGATCACACTAATTGCAGCACCCCCATTCGAAATTTCTGGATCCGCACCGGTAAAAAGGCGGGGGGATCGAACTGCGAGTTAAAAGAAAGATTAAAATGAGCAAACTGATGTAATATATGTGAGAAAAGTAGGTATGGCAGGAAATAAAACTTAATTTCTAGCGAGTTAAATGACTATAAACTTCCCCTGTAATACCTCAAAAGATGATCTCAAACTGTGGACGTTGGAACGCATGATTAGTGTGAGATGGTGATTTGTTAAAGTTTGTGTTATGAATAATTTCAAATATATTTATATTCAATCTAACTTTTAACATTGCAAGTATAGGAGAGAGTCTGGTGTGTTATCAGACCATAACACATGTGTCCCACCCACATTCCAATAAGCCACGCCCACCTGGGGTTTCCGGAACTCAACACTTGAACAAAGCTGGGCAAATCAGTTTCTGGTCGTTTGTCTCAATTCTATGCATGCCTACTAAATTTTCTGTAATCAATTAGAAAATTTAGTGGGAAAATGTAAATATAAGCAATGAGGGTCACTTTTGTGTGTGTTATGGCATTATGACGCGGGTCATTGAAGCTGGCATCGGGCTAGGCGCACCGGCGTGCGCCACGCCCACGATGCCAGCTTCAATCACCCGCGTCATTCTGCCATAACACACAAAAAAGCGACCATAATTTATTCAATATTTACATTCAATCTAACTTATTGCATTGCAAGTATAGGAGAGAGCCTGGTGTGTTATCAGACCATAACACAAGAGCCTTGTGTGTTATCGGGCCATAACATATGTGTCCTGTCCATATTCCAATAAGCCATGCCATCCTGGGTTTCCGGAACTCAACAATTGGACACCCTGGGCAAATCAATTTTTGGTCGTTTCTCTCAATTTTATGAACTAAATTTCGTGTAATCGAGCAGAAAAATTAAGGAGAAAATGTAAATTAAGCAATGAAGGTCGCTTTTTGTGTGCGTTATGGCATAATGACGCGGGTGATTGAAGCTGGCATCGGGCGAGGCGCACTGGCAGCGGGCGCGTGGCCTACCATGCCAGCTTCAATGACCCGCGTCTTTATGCCATAACTCACATAAAATCGACCCTTTTGGCCTTATTTATTGAGCGACACATTTTGGCGGACACTACTATTCCTCATACTGTTGTGACACAGTTTTGGAAAACTGCTGTTCCTCATCTTTGAACTATGTGGGGACAGTTTTGGGACACTGACTGTCACAATAGTGATCAATAGTATAAGGAGCAGCAGTATACCCACACTGCGTCACAATAGTATGAGGAGCAGCAGTATACCCAGACTGCGTCACAATAGTATGAGGAGCAGCAGTATACCCAGACTGCGTCACAATAGTATGAGGAGCAGCAGTATACCCAGACTGCTTCACAATAGTATGAGGAGCAGCAGTATACCCAGACTGCATCACAATAGTATGAGGAGCAGCAGTATACCCACACTGCGTCACAATAGTATGAGGAGCAGCAGTATACCCAGACTGCGTCACAATAGTATGAGGAGCAGCAGTATACCCAGACTGCGTCACAATAGTATGAGGAGCAGCAGTATACCCAGACTGCTTCACAATAGTATGAGGAGCAGCAGTATACCCAGACTGCGTCACAATAGTATGAGGAGCAGCAGTATACCCAGACTGCTTCACAATAGTATGAGGAGCAGCAGTATACCCAGACTGCGTCACAATAGTATGAGGAGCAGCAGTATACCCACACTGCGTCACAATAGTATGAGGAGCAGCAGTATACCCACACTGCTTCACAATAGTATGAGGAGCAGCAGTATACCCAGACTGCGTCACAATAGTATGAGGAGCAGCAGTATACCCAGACTGCGTCACAATAGTATGAGGAGCAGCAGTATACCCAGACTGCGTCACAATAGAATGAGGAGCAGCAGTATACCCAGACTGCTTCACAATAGTATGAGGAGCAGCAGTATACCCAGACTGCGTCACAATAGTATGAGGAGCAGCAGTATACCCACACTGCGTCACAATAGTATGAGGAGCAGCACTTTACCCAAACTCTGTCACAATGGTCAAACAGCCGTTCAACTCTTTCAGCAAAAACCGACTGGTACTGTGGTAGTCAAATGTCGTCTGCCTTCAATGTTTGACACTAATTTCAACAGTGATGAACAACAAATTGAATAAGAATTGTACATGTGACCTATCAAGATGACGTGCCCTATGTCAACAGCCAGCGTGGGTTGGTTTGGGTTGGGTTGGGCGCTTATCTTTAACGGAAGTTGGCAAGCAGTGTATTGGCAAGGTAAAATGTTCCAGCAAGGTGAAGTATAAGGTAGATTCTGAGATTCGTAGTTTCATTAAGTGCCGGAAAGAGGCAAACCGTTTGTATAGACACTGGGCAAAGAAGAGTGAAGAGTGTGATCCAGATTTCTTACAGGAACTATATGCAGTGATTATGTAACCAAGAAACGTAAAATACAGGATAAAATTAAAACTAAAAGGGTAAACAATAAGATACAAGTAATCATCCGAAACTCAGGTAAAGGGTCTAAAGATGCAAAATCCTACTGGCGAATGCTCAAACGTTTGAACAAGAACAATGACTACCCACTTAGAATTATTGACCCGGCTGACAAAAGCTGTACTATTGAGGACCTCAAAGAAATATGCAAAGTACTGGGAGAATATTGGAAAAACGTTGGCTCCGGGAATGGTATGCAAAATGATATTGTAAATGATAACTTGAAAACTCAGGTCAATAACCTTTTCAGATACACAGGTGAGACATCTGGCTGTACTGACATTAAAATTAATTACGACAATGTAAGTTATGCTGTGCGAAAACTGAAAAACGGTAAAGCCTGCGGAGTCGACCAAATTCCAAACGAATTCCTTAAACAAGGTGGCTCTTCATTAATTGTTACATTAGTGGATCTGTTCAGTCTTTGTAAAACCTGTGAAGTGTAACCGGATCAATGGTATCAAGGCTTTATAAAACCTATTCACAAGGAAGGACCAAAAGATACACTGTCCAATTACAGAGGTATTACTGTTACATCTTATGTGTATAAAGTGTTCACATCAGTAATGGAGGGGCAGTTTATGAATTATGAGCAGGAAGGGATATTAGGGGAGCTCCTTGGAGCTTATAGAAAACATAGAAGATTGGAAGATCAAGTATTTGCGCTCAAGGGGTTATGTAACATAAGGAAAGCTAACAAGCAAAAGACGTGGCTATCCTTCCTTGATATCTCGAAGGCATTTGATACGGTTAACAGGGAACGCCTCTTCCTAATGTTGTGGAAAAAGGGAATTCAAGGAAAAGCATGGCGTTTGACAAAACTACTTTATAACAAAGTGGAAAGTAAGGTAATATTTGGTCCCCTGGAAAGTTCATGGTTTGATGTATTTAATGGGGTAAAGCAAGGATGCATTCTGTCTCCTACGCTGTTTTCTCTAGTAATGTTAGATATGGTTGATATGTTTGAAGGAAAAAAATCTTGGCGTGCCCTACGGAGACGGACATATCCCGTGCCTTTTATATGCCGACGATATTGTAATAACTGCAGACAGTGAAGACCAATTAATTTGTATGCTAAATATTGCACATTTTTTGGTAGAAAAATGGGGAATGACGTTTAATGCCAACAAATCTAAAGTCATGGTAGTGGGTAAGCGTGTAGATTTAAAAAAAATTGGAAACTTGGAGATGTATATATATATATGAATGCAAATCGTATAAATATTTGGGCACTTTGATCTCGAATTCTCTTACAGACATGGCACACGTGAAAGATATAGTAGCAACAAAAGGTTCTTGTTTATGAGGCTACTTATGCAGTATACTGTCTTCTCATGATAATGTTAACCGTATTGGCTTCGGAAATAGCATATGGAAAAGTATTATTCTTCCGTCAATTACTCATGGCGGTGCAGTGTGGTTATGCATTACTAAAGAGTCTGAGGCTTCTCTGAAGTCCATTCAATACACCATAGCCAAAGCAATACTTCAGGTCAACTCTTCACCTGCAGCAGTGACTACCCTTGGTGAGCTAGGATGGCTCCCCCCCTAAAACTGATTCTGGATCGCATTAGGACAAAATACTTTCACAGGATGAAATTTGAGATGCCAGACACAAGGCTATGTAAGCAAATTTTTGACACTCTTAGGCAAAGAAATGATGACAAACCTGCAAAGATTTAGCCATATGTTGATGAAATTAAGAAAGTCTTTAATAACGTAGCCATAGACCATGCCCTGGAATCAAGGAATCCAGAATGGCTGGGACGCTTTTTATTTGAATTATTTGATCAAACATGTAAAACATATTTGGTTGAGGCTTGGCATTACAGGAGACAGTCACTTAATGACTTCTCGGAATGACAGATTGTATGATCGTTCTACATATACCTCTTGTAAATAGACCTCCTCCAATGTATATATACCTGATTGTTTTTCTTAATAATGACGCTGGAAGCTGTATGTTCTGCATTGTATATGAAACATGTATAATGTACATGTCCTTACGCTTTCTCGAGTTTTGTCCCAATGAGTGGTTTATCTCTAGTTTTGGTGCGGAGGACATAAATTATAACTTATAGTTACAATACTTATTTTAACAAACGAAGATTATTTGATTTATAATTGGGATGCCTGATTATTTGTATATATTTTGGGACGCATCATGGAATTTCCCCCGTTCCGTTGGTGTCCCCGCTGTAAAGCGGAAGTTTTCCTAATAAATTGTTATTATTATTATTATCAAAGAAAGTTGTGGACTTATTCTTAATTCAGAGGGAAAAGTTAATGGTTCTTCAATAAACAGTTTAATACGTCGCTTGCAAGAGCGTGTCGAAGCCCAGAACAATATGAAAAATCATAGACCTACAGCACAAATAAAATAGGTGCTAGAGAAGACCCTTCAGGAATGCCAGTAGATATGCAGTTTTTGGGACAAACTACCATTACGATAGACGGCCTGCCATTGATATGAAATATGAGAGCTATATAAACCATGACAGCAGATGAGCCAGTTAATCATCACACACACCAAAAAAAAAAAAAAAAAAAAAAAAAAAAAAAAAAAGGGAAAACTGTGGCCGTGATATGCACAAAAGTGATATTTTTTTTACAATCGACTGTCATGGAACGACGGGACGTCTGGAATGAAGGTTTCGTTACGATGGTGGACTGTTAAAAAATTAATAACCTGTGGGTATCAAGAGTTCCAACGGTGCTCACTGGGCGTGTTGATCTGAAATTCGACTTATAAATGATCAGACTGACAATGGCCTATTTTCTTCTGCGAACCTGTTATCTTTACCTTTATCTTTGAACATTTGAATTATTCTTACCAATTCCCAATCAGTTTGTATTTTGCCTGTTATAATTGGCAGGTTGAATAGTTATGGGTAATAACGGTTAAGGAAGGAGCTAGTATCTCAGCTTCCGTGAATAAGAGTTCCATGTTGACAATATCGAGATAGCTTTTACCTGTTAGATGACTTAGTATATATTTTAGATCTCTAGTATTTTGGACGTCAACCAGCTAATTTTGAATTTGCGGCTATAACTCCGCAACGCCATAATTAATTTTTTTTGCTTTAAAGCTTTAAAATTTAAAGCTTATGTTTGGCAAACTGTATTAAAAATGTTTCGCGAAGCTTTCCACAGATATATCAAATCTTATAAAGGAGTCCCGCTTTCGGAATTGCAGTAAGTGGTGTACCGAGACCTACATATCTTTTTCAATTTTAGCTTCACTTACACAGCTACAGTCGTTTGGTATGAGCTCTTGCAGCTCGAACAAATTACTCATTAACAAATTTGCCAGACTTTCTTTTTCTTTTTTTTTTTTTTTTAGTTTTAGTATTTCTGAGATTACTTGTTCTTTTGTGAAAACGGAATTCTCTTAGATCTACAGCTGCTTTGCAAATTAAAAGACGGGTAATTTGATAAATCAGATTTTAGGCCTAATGAATCTTTGCCGAATTTACTGTGTATGCCAGTTTGAATTATGTTGGGTATCATCAATTAGGCATGGTATAGGCCAACACAATACCAAGACTTGTAAAGAGTGCTATACATTTGTACAGGATACAGGGTACTACGGTTGTCTCGCTTTATAAAGCTCGCCGCCCCCCCCCCCCCGCCCCCCTCTACAGAGACCACTTTTCCAGAACTGAGTATGTGTATTTCATTTTAGTTTCCCATCAAAATGAGCCAATTCTCTTCCAAGGACACATTTCTTGTGCACTTGCGGTGGCCTTATAAGCTGGGGGGGGGGGGGGGGGGAGGGAGAGCTGTATAGGTGATGTGTCTAAGATTTGTTAAGGGGGCGGGGTGGAGTGAGGACATAGGGGTTTTTAGCCACCTTGCACTCGATGACCCCAAAATCCAGCTGTCTGATTGGTCGAGAAAGGTCACATCACCAGTCTTTGTGCACTAGTGTTCTTGTCTGATGATTGGTCGAGATCGTTTACGTGACCAGAGAGTGGGAAAAGGAGACAACTTGAAAAAAGAAAAACTAGACTCTTACCTTCGCATGTGTGTAAGTCTTGTTTGCCAATTTTCCTTTTGCAACACAAGCTGTGTTGTATTTTTTTGGGTACCATATAGCGGATTTTTTCTTTTTTGGTCCTATAATGTTTTTTTCTTGCTATAATTGTGTGTGTATATATATATATATATATATATATATATATATATATGTCCATGTACAAAATGTATTCACAGTAAGGTCAGTCCAGGAATTTTTGCCTCAAATGGATACTGTAGTTCACCAGCTTCCTTCTCTAAGATCTCAAACGTGCTCAAGAAGCACAGGGCTGCCACCTGCACTTTAGAGATTTGTCCCTCTTTATACAGTCATACTCATAATTTAGAACATTCTAGAATCAGAATATAGAACCAGACCCTGACTTTCACCTGGGAAAACAATGTGAAGAATGTTTAAAAGTTCCGGAAGGAGTTTAGATGGAATATGTGTTCTAAAATATTTAAAATTTCCTTCCAGGATTTACCAGTACAAAAGTAGAGTTAATACTTACTTTCCTTCTCAGGCACCTTAAATTACCTTGCAGTCAAAGATCCTCAGAGCAAAGTGTAAGACATATAACCACTTGAAATTTAGACACCTGATTGACAACCTGCTAGGTTAAAGGTCTGCTGAAAAAGAAACCTCTATGTAACTAGATCCTGGGAAAACATTGTTTTAGCAAGTTACAGGGCCTGATCTAATAATTACCATTATGTCTATTAGTTTTGAGCAAATCTGGAAACAGTAATCCATAGGTGCTAATTTTTGTTTTAAAAATATACTTTTGATCTAGATTTTTGTAATATTGTTGCTATTTTATCAGACTTCATTGTCATTGCAATTACATAAGCAGTCTCCTGATGTCATTACAGATGGCCATTGAAAGAGATAAACAATCCAGGTGTATTTTGTGTGCAGTACAATTTTACTGCTGGATCTAATAAGATTCTTTGAGTCTGAACAGTCAGCAGTCATGAGAGCTTAAAGACCTACAGATTCTCATGCTTTACCAAGAATTTGGGGTCAAAATGAAGGGTAAGGCACATTCCCTCTGACATGTGTCACTGGTGAAAGCCACATGCTGACACAGCCAAGTCAGTCCTGTCTTCCTCAACACTCTCTCACTGATAACAGGGAAAAGGTGAAGTCAACAAATTTAATGACGAAACTAGGGATGTCTGAGAATATTGTGTGACCATTAATCTTTCGTCTATTCTAGAATCATCTGGATTCTAGAACAGATGAAAGGGAGATGAATTCAGATATAACTTCGAGAAGCAAAGTCCTTCCGGATTTAATTGGAAATTACATTCCCATGACTTCTTGTCAATATGATTTATGCACATCACTGACCTTTCCCATGTCCCCATTCTGGAAGATTCATTTCTTCCCTATAAGTAAAGCACGCAATCTGCCACACGTCCTGGCTCTCCAAGAAGTAGTCCAACTGGTCACATGAAGCAGCCAGGTGTCATCAGCAGAAGCCTCATCTCAGGGTGGTGATGTTAAGTGCTAATGTTCTGTACATCTTAGTTTTTGTGTCTGTCCAAGCTAAAACAGTAAGCAGTGTGGTAAGTGTATGTTGTTTTCTTCATTGTAAGTTGCAATAATTTGGACTCTGATTTTATACTTTTTTTTTTACCAGAGTGAGCCATTAGCGGTTATAAAGCATCAACATTCATCTTCCAATATCAATGTGAAAAAACAAATTTTACTCCTGACTTGAACCAGGCAGTCACCCATAAAAGGCAACTGGTGGTTTTAAACAGGTCCTCTCAACCTTTGAAATATCCTTCATTAACTACAGACCATTGTATTTCCAAAATGTATAGGTCTAACCACTCAAAACCAAAAATTTTATTACTTCTGCCAAAAGTTAGAGACCTGGTAGGCCTTTTTTTTTTTCTTTTTTTTTTTTTTTTTTTGTTCTTCTGACTTGTCAGTCGGCTGAGATGACAGTAAAAGAAGAAAGTAGGCCTACATCGTTTTTATGATATTTATGAGAAAACATTTGCTACTTTTGTGAAAAACAAATAGTCAGTCAGTCAGACAAGGTGAGAGATCACATCCACTTGAATGAGCAATATCAGGGGGCAGTATACCAACACTGTGATATACAGGCTTACTTCAAAGTAAAAAGAAAAGTGACATCTTGGAGGATCTGTTCAAGGGCAAAAGTAATTATAAATCAGTTGAAGATACTGCATGTGCTGACACAGGAACTTCAGAATTCAAAATACATGTACATCATTTCAATGGTGATTCACTTGTTACTTGAAAGGATACGATGCTCAACTTGTGATAGATACTGTTGGAAAAGTGGACTCAGGAGGGATGTAGTGTATTCCACAAACTTGTGAAAAGTTCATTTCCTTTTCATTGGGAAATGTTCGTTTCATAGAATCATTGCAGTTTCTGAATCAGAGTCTTGATGAACTAGTTGGAGAGGTGAAAGTTTTCGAGTATGTGAATCCATATTTCCAAGGAATTCAGAAAGAACTGTTGACAAGGAAAGGGGGTTATCTTTGAGTGCCCATCTGAACTCCACAAACCACACAATGATCATCCTTTGGCAGCAGAAAATATTCAGGTTACATCAGACATGATTTCCCCACATTTTGCTCATCTTTTGAAAACTTTAAAAGGACCCTTGGGACAGAAACGATTCCACATCTTGACCCATAGAATTCATATATACAAGAAACTACCTTGTAGAGAGATGCAACCTCAGATTGAAAATGCCCATATACATAGGAAGCAGTCTTGGACCTTTCAAAGTTACTCCTGTACCAGTTCCATTATCAGAAGATGCTACCACTGCTTGGTGTTCAATCTCTAAGGCTAATGTTCACAGACACCGACTCATTGCTGTACCATGTTACAACCGCTGATTTGACGGCAAAACAGAGAAAAATCGCTGACTTGAACACTTCAAACTCTCCTACAGATAGATCAAACTGTCATCAGAAGGTTGACTGACTTGAACACTTCAAACTATCCTACAGATAGCTCAAACTGTCATCAGAAGGTTGACTTTTGATGATTACCTGCATGCACCGAAAACTGGCATATATATGAGGAAACGGGGAAGAAAAATACGTTCCTACCATCACCAATTGGTGACAGAGGCAGTGAATAAGATAGTACTGTTTATATCCACTTGAGCTTATGGGCATAAATTGATCCCCAAACCAACATTTTGTCATTTTAATTCTGCGTAAAGCCAGATTAACATGCTGGTATGGATCCAAGGTTCAATCATTCTTTTACTTGCATTGTGGCTGGACCAAGTCAATCTGGAAAAACAGAATGGGTAAAACATCTGATACACAACATGGAAAACATGATAGTACCACCACCGGTCAAAGTGGTATGGCACTATGGGGTTTGGTAAACTGGATATGAAGACATGCAGCCAAAGGTTCACTTTATGTCCAGTTTGGAAGGACTGTGGGATGCACATAAACATGCGTCCCTCTTGGTGGCAGTTGATGACTTGATGGATGAGACGGACAAGCGTGTGGTCGATATATGTTCACCAAAAAACCCACCATCAGAAAACAAGCATTGTATTAACTGTGCCGAGTCTTTAAGCTGAAATGATTTTTTTTCGAATTATCAGTCTGAATGCTCATTATTTTGTGGTATTTGAAAATGTAAGGGACAGACAACAAGAGGGAAGGATTCCTGTCTGTATTTTTGCCATTGGTGGCATTACTTACGGGCAGTGTCTTCAAACCTGCCCAAATGAACAGCCCCAAAAGGGTGAAGTTAGCAGATATCAGTGCTGCACCAGGAGTCAAAAGTCAACTGGTCACAAAAAAAACCATAAATACACTGAAAAATCCCGACATGTCAAAACTTGAAGATTGATTATCAGCTAACAACAACAGTACAAGATAATGATATAGCAGCAATGAGGCAGCTCTCAACAAATACCTCAAAACATATAAAATACTGAAGGAGCAGCAAAATACTCCACTACCAGATCAGTCACAACAGGCAACATCTTCCCAATCAAAAGTGGAAACATCTGTCTTTGGAGAAGCTTACAGGCAAAAAAAAAATGAAAAACTGTGTGATGAAGCAATTGCCAATGTTCAAAAAAGTTTGAAGAAGAAAGCAGAATGGCTTGTTGAGTGCGTGACAAAAATTATGATCTATCCATCAATAGTAGCAGAGAAGTGAAAGTGAATGGTGTTTTTATAAAGGGTAGCCACATAGAAGGTCTAAGAGCCAACTCCATGGAAATTTTAAATGGACAGCTTTGTCTAGTCCTTGGATTTGAGCAGTGCAAATTCAGCTTTGGTACTAATGATATCAAACTAGCCATGTGCACTGAAGCTTCATATGAAGTACATTTGGATGCAGGATTACACTTCATCTTTATGTATAAAGATGTGGTTGAACATACAGTGATTGGAGATATGTTGGCTACAATTCTGCAAATTGTTCAAGTTACAGGAGAACATGGGCGCAAGAGTACTACGATGTACAATACATCGCTTTATCAATATGTAAAAACTGGTAGTTTGACGTCATAACCATAAAAATGTTATCTGAGACCGGTCATCCAATCCTATTTAATAGAGGTCAAGCAATTGCCACACTTCATTTTCAGCTTATAAGGCGAAAACTACGGCCATTACTATATCAATCGGGCTGCTCATTGGATTCCAGTTTATAAAGGTCTTGCACTTCAGAAGGGGCATGGTATTCTTGGTGGCCTCTTCAGATCTGCAGCCCCACGTTTGAAATCTGCAGCCAAAGCCATTGGACGAGAGGCTTTAAATTTTGGAGTGGGATTGGCCAAAGATGCTAGGAGTGGTAAAAATATCAAAACTTCAGCAGAAAAGAAAGGAAGACAACTTGGCACCAATCTTCTAGACACCCCTGTTCAGTCACAAAGATGACCCAAAAAGTGGAAGGCAGCAGGCAATAAAAGGCAACAACAGCAGTCAAGTAAAAAGAACAGACAAGAAGACATCTTTGGATAAAGACCTGTCAAGATGATATTTGTAAAGAGGCATTATTGTTATTCTCAACACTAAGAACTTGACATAATGAAATGCTGTTGCCAAATTCCAATCGAAAACTCTGTATGCATCACGGTTTGAATATCGTCATACATAAAAAAACCAGAGCCATAAATTTTTACTCCTGATCACGATTTTTATTTATAATAAAGAATATAGCGTCAGCGTGATGAAGGTTGTGTTCTTTACCCGATTCTGACATTCTTCATTTATACCTGTTTGAAATTGCCTTTGTCGTACAAATTTGGTCAGAACCTGAAGGTTCTTATATGTTAAAAGAACCACCGTACACGGAACTTCTGTCGGGGTTTTACTTGATGCAAGCAAATGAAAGACGAAACTTAACGTTCATCCTTTAATGTTTAATTCAGCAACCTCCACAATGCCAAAGGCATAAAATATAGTGGAAGATTTATGAAACAACCCCTGCCACCCGATACTTATTACACTCTACAATTCCAAACATGATTACGCTTCTCAGGCAAGTGGAATATGTTTTACCACACAATTACACCTCTCTCACTCACTCACTCACTCACAAATAAATAAATGAGAAAAGCGTGTCGGTTTGCGCTGTGTTTACTTGAATGAGTATGTAGCGGTTTAAAAGATTATTCTCGGAAATTTGATTAAGTAATGAGCCGCAAATTGTTCCGTTCTTGCTTGCGATGCACACAACATGGAAATATTACTGCACTTCTAATAAATCATTTTTGTCTTCTTTCTTGAAGAAATTGAAAAAGCAAATCGATGTGTTTATAGGGCAAAATTTCATTTTTCTAACATGATTTTTTTTGCTAAGTTACAATGAAAAGCACTATTTCCGCAAAGTCAACCCCTGTGTATCATGGTGATCCAGAATCTACAAGTACAGGACTTTCGGAAAAAGTTGGTCACATTGAGGCTGACTTTGCATACTTAAAACATCGATCGTTGGCAGATTTACTTTAATTTCAATAGAATACGCCTTCCAACGTGTCACCTGAGAGGTCAGTTGCTCTCAGAAAGCACTAAAACTTCAGGCGGCAGAAATTATTGTCAAAGCGCGCGCGTGTGTCAAGTATCGTTCATTTCAGCTAAAAATGCCCTTTGATTAGTTTTTTTAGGGACCAGCCAAAAATGTCAACATTTTCACATGAGTACACGGAGAACGCTTTTGGGAGGGGGGGGGGGGGAGCGTGTACTTTTTTTTTTTTTTTTTTAAATACATGAAAATGAAACTCAAAGACAATTCACGAATGTTCTTCCGCTGAGGTACATGTTATGATTGTGTCCAGATAACGATTTTTGTCTGCAAAATTAATTGTTCTTTTACCCTTGTGATATATGCTACTGTTACATATGATCATATGCTTATAAGCCAGTTTTTCCATTATGGAAAGTGCAGATCAACGAGTCCTCACAGCCACAATTTTCCAGACTAGTATTAACATAAATCATTTCAAGGCAACCATCAAATTTGATCTTAGTATTAAAAATAAACCCCAAGGTTATATCACACGGTAAGAATGGTATCAAATTAAGAACTTGTCTCCGTAAAATGCACCTAAAAAACTGATTTCATTAACGTGTATTACACTTCTTGATGGTAAAAAAAAATGCACAACTGTTCTCTCTTTTGCAATAAGTAAAACAACATTTTAATTTTTGTGTCATTTGTATGGGAATTTGCATACATACATACATACATACATACATACATACATACATACATACATACATACAACAATCGCAAAACAGCAATATGCGTGGAGAAAGGAGAGTGCTCATAACTTCACCTCTGTACTTGGCTGTGCTACTTCTTGTATTAGTTATAAAGTCGGTCCTTGTGCAACCATGAGTTAGAATTCAAAAGCACATGGCGAAGCATAGCCTTACATGCACACACGCACGCACGCACGCACGCACGCACGCACGCATGCATGTATGTATGTGTGTATATATATATATATATATATATATATATATATATATATATATATATATATATATATATATATATATATATATATATATATATATATATATATATATATATATATATATATATAAGTGTTGCCAACCTGCCAAACTAAAAATCCGGGTGATAAAAAGTAAAATTACGGGAGGTTGATAAATTAATATGAAATATAGAAGGGAAATATTGATGAAATTCCGGGAGGTGACTCAAAATTGTCAAAATCCACACTTTTTCAAGTATTTTCAGCATAAAATTCCGGGAGTCTCCCGAGGAATCCGGGAGGGTTGGCAACACTGATATATATATATATATTGGTGTCTTTGTATTTGAGACCACGCACAGAAACACGGTACCTTGTTTAAATTTGTGCACAAGCAGCTAGGTGCTGGCACCTATTGGGGACAATTGGAATCAAATCGGAATGGGAGACTACACTGAGTGCGTGCCAGAATGCACAACCCAGAAGTAGTTGATATTACTCGGCATGACGATACAAATAGGAAACAATAAGTACACACAACAATTGCATTGAAATATGAGACACAAAATCAGAAAAAGAAAACACATATGTTATCTGGATGACCCCAGTAAACGATACGCTATCTCCCAAAGAAATAACAAACACTAATCACAATTTGAGCAGAAAGGTCATCATAAACAGGACCAAATTGAACAAAGGCAGAGGCAAAGGCACGTTTATGGTCGCCACATACAAAACAATCTAAGAAACGGTACATCTTTCAATGCAATTACTAACATAATGTTTTGGTGTACACTGAAACATCAGATGTGGAATGAGTAATGAATTTATCTTTATTTCATAGGGGTTCTGCTCTGAGGACTGAATGGATTAAAATCTGATACTTTTGTGGGCTTTTTGTTTGGAACATGGATTTGCATGGAATCTTTGTTTCTAGTTAGAAGCGGGCGATTTACAGGTTTTGTGTGAAAACATCGTTGAAATAAGGAAGCAAATTATTTTGAAAGTGTAAGAAGTAAAAGTCAGAGCTCTCAGTTCAAATAAATCTTCGACTTGAAGAATGTTTAGTGGTGTTATATAAGTGGAAATGTATGGGCATGATATTTTTTTTAACACAGATGAGCTGAACAATAGATTTTTGTATCTTGAAAATGCGGTCACACAAACAACCTCGTGCAAGAATAACATAATTTACATGAGGTGGGAAAAGTGAATTATACAGGGATAAAAGAGTGTATACAGGGGAATACTTCATTATTCAGCTGTTTGAAAATGCCAATCAATTTCCAGTTTTATTGATGTGCAATTTCCTTTTTAAAGTATCATCAATATGTACACCTAAAAAGTCAAACTCAGAGGTTTTTAAATTGAAATTCCGTTGATTTTCCAATTTAAATTGATACTTATTTTCGGTTTAGGGGAAGTTGAATATCATGCTCTTGTACTTTGCTGAGTTCAAAAATATTTTTTCACAGATAGGCAATTGTACACTTCCTTTACTTCCTTGTTAATGTTTTATAACAAGTTACCATGTATATTTGTGCTAATTGCGTATATGATTATTTGAAGTTAAGTCCTCTGCGTAAAGAACAGAGTCAAAATTTGGTAAGCAAGATGCATATCGTTTGAGTAGATAATTAAAAAGACGCCCACTTGAGGATAGATCCCTGGTTAACTCTGCTTGATGCAAAAAAGGCCTGAAAGTACGTGGTCAAAAGGTACATCATGTAACCTATCAGTAGGATAACTTTTAAACCATCGTGAAGGGGTATCATTCATAGTAAAATGTTTTAGTGTACTTGGAAGAATATTATGGTTTGACGAAGCATTCCGTGTTGCCTTTGGTAAAAATTAAATTGATTGGATACAAAATAGTCGTAGAGTTAAGTACATTGTGAAACACTTTCGAGAAGAAAGAGAAGTAAAATAAATCTAGTGTTATCTATGTGTTTTCTCCCTTTTTGAAAAGAAGCAGTACTAATCCGATCTTGAGTTTGTCAGGAAAAGTGCGACCACTTTACTTGCACTTTGTGTTTTGTTCAACTCGAATTTCAAGCCCCTAAATAGATGGTTTTGGCATTTTTGAGGATTACTAAAACAAATCCAACATAAAGCCTACAACGTTGTCATTTTTGTCTATAAGTTTTGGGGGGGACAGCAGTTGATAAAAAGGGTCGGTCGAATTTGTAGAAACAGGCTTTCTTCTTAAATTAAGCAGCCTAATTAAGTCTGTGTGTTAACACAGGCTTTTTGTTTTTCCTTAAATACCTTAATCTTTATTCATTTATTTTTTTCCGTGTGCTAGTTTTGTGGCCAGCTGTGTTCAGACACCATTGTTCCAAAAGGTACCAAACTTAATTAAATGGTTATAGACCAAGTAGTGAGGTTGTGCATATTGTTTGGAACAGTCATGATGTTGAAAATTATGCAAACTAGGAGCATATTTGAGGAAATTTTAAATCTTACATATCTTCAAAAGTTTTATATATATAGTTGCCATTCAAAGCTTAATATGTGGGTGTATTGCTAAAACAAAATCCTATAGCACGCAAACAAAGTTGAGAAGTTTAATTGATGTTAAATTCACTGAATTTCCTCCGAATAAACATGCCTCTGACACATCTTGGATCCCCCACTGTGGCCAGAAGCTGGTCACTGTTTCTAGAGCCAGACAGTTATACAATCAGAGACAACTAAACTGTGAGGGTCTGGCTTCCATACCTATGAGAACAGAGGCAGTGATGTGGCTTACCCTTCAATCCTTTGGGAGACTGACTGGATTGGTAGAATAAGCAGGTCTGTATTTTGTAAACAAGGAGGCTATATATAGTCTGAAGCCTCCTGAAGCATCTCCCAGTCAGCTAGTGCTGAGTGGGAGGTGCCATTTCAACAATAGTTTAGTGACATAACAGCATCACTCAAACACAAACGCAAACTGCCTGTAATGACCAACTGTAATATGGAAGGATTTTGTTCAGGGTCAGTGGGTACATTCGGGCATGCAGCCGGAGCTCCCACAGGCATAGCTGTTGTATTTCTGGACCCAGCAGTGACATTTGCTCATCAGTCAAATATCTATAACATTGTTTCATAACCTTTGTAAACACTGCCCACTCTCAACAAAGATTCATCTTATTTCATCCATATTCAGCCTGTGCAAACTTGCAACTTAAGTTTGTCCACACCTTTAGTTGGTTAGTGAACCTTGAAAGTCAAACATGTACATGTACCATGGCACAGATTTTTGTCATCAGTTATGTGAAGTTGAATGTTGCCTGCGTAAACTTACAACTTAAGTTTTCTGACACATTCAGGCTGGTGACACTCAATAGTTAAACACATAAATTTCTGTAAGAGATATGTGAGGTTGAATGTTATGAATGACAGTGGATTAGATGAGCGTTATAGTTAATATTAGTAGCGATTGTCAAATAAATGTTTTGACGTTCCTGTAAACAGTGAAACTCAAATGCATGTACTTATAAATACATGTATATCAATGTATACATTTTTCACTTGTTGCAGTCATTTTATGCCCCAGATTTACAAAGCTTGGGAATCTTGTCTTGCTGTGGTAATTTTTAATTCACACTGTAAATTGGTTTAGCATCTTATTTAAATGTCAAGTTAAAGATTATGCAAATTAGGAATGATTAAAATTTTAAAATCTCTATCTTCCAACCTATCACAGATAGACACAAAATTTAAAGTAGTACATATAGGTTTGTGACACCTGTCAATCGAATGGACAGTGAACAAAAAGTAACATGTGAAATTATGCTAATTAGCAGCACCTGAAACATTTAAAAGCTGAATTATCTGCAAAACTATCATGAATAGAGATTTCAGTCCAACTTCAATTTATAGGTTTGTGACACAGCCGCACATTCAATAAATCATGAACCAAAGTTGTAGCATTTTAATGTATGCAAATTAGGTGAATAAACAGAGTTGAATTCTTGCATAACTTTCAAACTATTACAGATAGCGGTATCATTCCAACTTCAGTTTGTAGATTTGTGACATAGCCGCATCCAATTAGAAATGAACCAAAGTTGCAGTATTTTAATTTGTGCAAATAAGGTGAATTCACACGATTTAAATATTGAATAACTTCAAAACTATTATAGACTAAGGTGCCATTCAAACTTCAGTTGACAGTAGGATATTCAAAACTATTATAAATAGAGGTGCCAATCCAACTTCAATTTGTAGGTTTG